>OZ024744.1:60141231-60286478 GCA_964016885.1 Eledone cirrhosa | reverse complement strand
GCTTGCCCGTCTCTCTGTTTCTCTTTCCCTGTCTCTCTCTCTCTCCTCTCCTCTCCTCTCCTCTCCTCTCTCTCTTTAGATGTGTGTGTGTGTGTGTAGTTTTCCTAATCTGTCTCTTTCACTCTCTGTCCCTCTAAGAGGGTTGCATTTTGATGTATGTATTACCTGCTTGTGTGTTGACCGAATTTGAAGGAGGTTATCGTTTTGAAATAAACATACATACAACGCTCATCTCCATGTTGATATATTGAAGGTAGATACGGAAAGTAAAAGATTGTTGTCATATAGAGAGTGAAGAGAGACAGAGAGTAAAGCAGTTAAATTATAGAGAGGGGGAAAGAGGGAGAGAGAGAGACGACGCTCAGCTTTATAATATTTGAGAGTGAAGAGCGACAGAGGGAGTAAAGCAGTTAAATTATAGAGAGGGGGAATGATCTATTATAGAGAGAAGTAAGAGCGACGGAGAGAGTAAAGCTAAGAAACTATAGGGAGGTGTGTAGGATACATATGTGTTGACTGAATTTACATACGTCGCTCATCTCTATGTTGATATATTGAAGGTAGATATGGAAAGTAAAAGAGTGTTGTCATATAGAGAGTGAAGAGAGACAGAGAGTAACGCAGTTAAATTATAGAGAGGGTGAAAGAGGGAGTGAGAGAGAGAGATGGCGCTCAACTTTATAATATTTGAGAGTGAAGAGCGACAGAGAGAGTAAAGCAGTTAAATTATAGAGAGGAGGAATGATCTATTATAGAGAGAGGTAAGAGCGACGGAGAGAGTAAAGCTAAGAAACTATAGAGAGGTGTGTAGGATACATACATAATACATACACACGACACTCAGATTTATAATATTATATAGATGTTAGGATAGTCATTTTACTTGGTACATGGCTTTTGGCAGAATATTATTCCTAAATATTGATAAATTGGATCAATTCTGAACCTGGGGAAATTTCTCTCTGGGCATTTTTCTATATGTCCACTCGGAATCTTTCTTGTATTTATATCTTGTTTTTGTTGTCGGTAGACAGTCATCAGTTTTTATAGATTTTTGCTTGTTATTGCAATCTAATTTGCCCCTTATATGCAGCATGTTAAAACATGGATGTTAAAACATGGATGAGAGTACATGTGAAATGGGGGAGTAAATCTGGAAAACTTTTCATTCAGTTTTATAAAAAAGGTAATATAATTGTTTCTACTTTTGGCACAAGCCCAGCAATTACCCAGTGTATTACTGGTACTTTATTTTATCGACCCTGCACGGATGAAAGGCAAAGTTAACCACGGCGGGATTTGAACTCAGAATGGCAAGGGCCGTAACTCTATGCGTCAAAGCATGGCATCAGACCCTCTACCGATACTGCCAATCCACCATAAAAAATATAATATAATGGTTACAGAACAAAAACGCAAACACATTTATACAAAGCAGGTAATACATACATCCAGGACCAAGTACAACAAAAGAGATGGGCAAATGAACTGCTACCAGAATAAAAGATAACAGTTTTGTGAGGAACACTGGGAAACCTCTCTAATAATTTTTTAGGCAAGCCACCACACTTGCCGCGTTACCTCTGGTGATGGTAAGGCTGATGCGCTGGAACAACCAAGCACTCTCACGAGCTTCACAAATTATCTCTGTTAGGCGAGCCGCTGGTGAAGATAAGAACCTCACAGTCAGCAGATCTGTAGCTCTTATCCTAACCATAGCATCTAGGATGTGGGAAGAAGCAAAAGAGTCACTAACTGTGACGTCCCTAATAAGACACCTGCATCTAAACCAGGGACACAGGGTAAGACCATCAGGTCTTTTCACATCAAGCCTGGGCAACCCAGATGGTTCCAAAATTGAAGGGATGTTTGCCTTGGCCAAAGCTCTCTTGTTGATGAGGTTTAGCTCCGTGTGACACGCGAAGCGACAAGCCTTCAGGCAGCAAGATAGACCATGGAAACCTATGGAGTCGAGGATCTTGCCATGTGAAACTATTTTTAAGTTTAGACTATTTTCAAGTTTAAAAGTTTGTCTTTGAATCTGAATTCCAAAATTTCCAGCATATATTCACAAATTCTGTAATTAGATCTACTCATTTTGTTGTGGATTGGGAATTTGTTTGAAGTTTTGCACTAGTGAGAAAATTTTAAAAATGTTTTTGTGGTGTTTGGTCTTTATAATTTGTTGATTCACCAAGATTTTTTTCAATTTTTTTTATCATTTTACAATATAAGTAGATTCTTATGAATATTATTAAAAATTTCAATATTCCTTGGATTTATATTGATACTAGCAGAGGCACCTGGCGTTGCCCAGGAATGAAAGTTTTCCTTATATATTAGAAGAAAGCAAAACGTGTTGTATAGAAATTTGTTATTCTAAATTCCATTTATTCTCCAATTGAGGTACATGATGGAATCAATTCTGAATTCATAATACAAAAAAATAATAAAAAATGAAAATACAAAATTTATCACTTTTATGAGGAGACATATGTTGAAGGAAATTACGTAAGAGCTCCTTTTCTGGTTTGGAGCATACACAAATAAGTCTTGTATACTACCCACCCTGGAGCAACCAACAAAGTTGACAATGAGAAAAGCAAGGCTCACTTAAGTAGATTTCAAAGTCTGACCATGAGATTTATTGTGAAAAATTGCAAAACAACGTCGCACTGTGAATTGTGTTCGTTTGAACTTGAATGGCATGCCTGTTGGTTTGATTGGAATTCTTGGAATGAAAACATCTTTTCAAGCTGATAGTAGCTTCTATCACATTAGGTGATAATGTCTTCACAATCAACCTTGTCCCATTGCATAATTTAGGAGGATCTAAATTTCTTAAAGTATTATTGGGATACCAACCTTCAGGAAAAGTTTATGTGGAGGAGTTCCATGTGGCTCAAGAGAATGAAAGAACTCTATTGGGTAGTGGACATCATGATTTTCATCAAGGACTGAATCAACTTATTTCTACTCCTTAATTACTGTTTGAATCTTATTCATTAGCTCATGGTTAATCCTTGCAACTGTGTCATTGTTTGGAGAAACAATTTCCCTTTCACACAACCATTTGTGAATTATAATGGTTACTTAAGTCTAGTTGAGGTACCTGGCTTCACCTGGGTGAACAGTTGATAAGAGAAGACAGGTAGAAGAGAAAATGACTGTATTGGATGTGTTGTGTTGTTTACAGTACGAGGTGAGACCATGGTGTGTGTATGTGTGTGTGTGTGTGTGTGTGTGTGTGTGTGTGTGTGTGTGTGTGTGTGTGTGTGTGTGTGTGTGTGTGTGTGTGTGTTGTGTGTGTGTATGTGTGTGCGTGTGTGTGTGTGACAAAGTCAACAAAATTAAAGATACACCAGATTCTTTCTTTGTTTTACCGTTTGTGCATAGTATATAAAGATTTCTAGGTGTTTCCACTCAAGAACAACCTACATGAGTAAAAACTGATTCTCTCAGATTCAATCCTACAACTTTGAAACTCTGAGCCTGAGCTTTATGTATGGTCATAGCAAAACTGGCTCTAATAGGGAACTGAAGTCTTGAGAATTTGAATGGTAGCTCAGTAGAGGAAGGGATAAGAGGAATCTTTAGAATAAATGCACTTTCGCCTTGATGATTGCCTCCAAGAATAGTGACCTTTAGGAGATGTTTCATCATCCGCCTCACTGTTAAGCATGTGCCATTGCATAGATGTGGTGGGTCCAGGTTTCTCAAAAGGATGATGGGAGTTCCAATCGTTAGTGTTAGGAGGGATCCCATAAGCTCCAGACTCTTAAGGAACTCTGCAGGATAATTAACAGCTTCGTCATCCTTTTCAATCTTGTCAATGGAGACATATGTATGAACCTTCCCTGGGAGCGTATCCAGTAGGCATTGGTTGATCTAATTTACCATATTATTTTTTGGCGTTAAAATTGCTCGCTCAAACAGCCATGATTGATTCATATAATTTTGAGGCAACATTTGGAAATATTTGATCAATTAGTTCATTTGTTGTATTACAGACATTTCCAAATGGAAGGCTGACTTCTCCATTTTCATCTTGTTGCAGATTACCATCACCTGGTTTAATTAGCTGTTTTACAAAAGTATAAATTTCTGCATCATTGTATAATTGCACTCTCATGTTTGTCCTCAAGGGTGATCGCTGGACTTGTTGTCATATACTTGAGACTTTGAGGCAAGCGTTTACAATATCAGCTCTCGTGCCTTTAGAAATGACGGGGAAAATCTGTCTGAAGTCACCAGCAAGCACCATCGTTACTCCTCCTATGATTTCATTACATCCTCTAATGTCTCTTAAAGAATGGTCCAGAGCCTCAAATAACATTCTATGTGCCATTGTGGCCTCATCCCATATGATCACGGAGCATTTCTCTAAAAGCTTTGCTTTTGGTGTATTCTTTTTGATATTGCACGAAGGAGACTCTACAAATGATGTTGGCCCTCTAACAGTGTGAAAGAGTAACCTCAAATGGAAACATCACTTGCTTTGATGTCTTGATAGCCATCCACATGATTGCCTATCTTTCATCTGCTCCATTTCTTTTTATTCCATGCATAGAATGTGGGAATCCTATGATAAAGCAAGGTTTTAGCAAAGGCATTTTCTCCACAAAGCTTTAAAAAAGCAGTTGTCTGGAGGAGACGCAGTAATCAATTGTGCATTTTCTGCAGTGTAATATACTCTCTGACCATTTTCTAAGTTGACTGCAAGATTCACTACCGCTGGGTGTCTATTGTGTATGTCAAAACCAAAGATTCTCCATATGGCTTCATTGCTAGAAATATATCTCCCTGTTAGGTATGGTTTAACTTCATTCAATTGGTTATCACCACCAATAGTAAAAGTTGCCATATCACTATTTTTGTTGACATATTTACAACCATATTTAATTGATTTTACTGATGCACTGTACTCACAAGTGATGTGACCATCAAGAATTTTGCAGAGGAGAGGATTGTAGGGAACGTCCCAATTGTTACCAACCTGAACGTCTTGACCTCGTATCTTGATAATCACAGTTTTTCCACCACAGTGAGGGCTTCTCCGTCTGTATTGAGGATATTCGTCATCTCCAGTTATGGTTTCTTGTTGAAAACGCCTTGGATATCTTTTTTCACATTTGTTACTTCCCATGCACACATACTTAAGGTTGATACTGCCACATGGACCATGTATCATTTGTTTTGAGATAATGGCAAATAGTTCTGGGTTTTCATCAGGATCGGGCAATTTGGTGCTTATGATTTTATCAATTTGATCTCAGTGAATGTTGTCTGAACACCAAATTAACGTATGGGAATGAAGAAGACCTCTTTTATGCATTTCAATAGTGTAAAGCCATCATCTTAGTTCACCAAAGATTTGTCCATCTTTTAGCAGCCACATCAAGATCTTCTGTTTCTCACTAAAAACTCTGGCAATGATATGTCTAACTTTTGCATATTGGTGTTCAAATAGTTCATTTTGAATTTCTGGCCACATAGGATTGCATGTAAACGTAATGAAAAGATCTGGACAACCAAATTTCTTGACATATGCCATGGCATCTTCTGTGCACTCAGCCATATAGTGTGGATTACATGTGAAGCTAGATGGCAGAATGACTAGCTGACCAACACAGGAAGGATTCATTCCATCAATTACAATGGCATCTCTCAAATGGATGTATTATTCTGCTCTAAGTTTAACTTGGTTGTTTTTAATGAATGTCAATCATTCAGCTTCAATCTTGGCATAAACATCAATCATTAATTGGCTTGTAAGTCTTCCCATTCTTAGGATATGGTTAAAGCAATCTCTTACCATGAAGTGAAATGAATAAAACTTTTTGCAACTGACCGATTTATTAGTTTCCTCGCCTGTACTGGGGTTTACTTGTCTTGACCTCTCCAAAAAATCAAAGGATACTGAAGAGCGTTGTATGCGCTTTGTGTCTCTGCAATTCTTCGTAATTGGCCAGATCTTTCCTGTACAATGATGTCTTTGAATTGATGTTGTTCATTGATGTTGTGTGGTTGACCCGTTCATAGTGAAAAGCATGTCTGTATCTTTCTGTGTCTGTGTGTTTGGTTTTGGTACGTTATGAAAGACAATTATAGGCATGTAGAAAAAGGTTAATTTGTTGGAATTATGTCTTCCATGATATCAAAGAATAGTTTGGGTATGTTGGACAATATCTTGATTCTGAATGGAGGGCTATAATACGTAGCATTTCTTAATCTAGTTCTATTTTTGGATAGTATATGTTTGTCCTTAGTGTATTTTGTGTTGTTATTCTTTCTGACATCATTGTCACCTGGGCTGAACATATTTCTTATTGTAGGAGTTATCTCATGACTTTCTACTCTTTGATTTCTATCCTTCTTATTCCCAGATTCTATTGAGAGATGTGTTGTCCTTTGGTCTAGTAAATTGCATCATGATAAAATCCATGGTCCTTGCTTGCTTGTAGCTCCACGCAAGCTTTTTGATTCTAGATGGCAAGATATTTAAAGCTATCTTCGTGCTCATTTACAAAGTAAATATAGATTTCTATAAATTTGATGCCTTGACTGGCTACCTGAGGGATGACCAGGCTACCAGAGCTATTCCAGGAACATTGCCACTGTCTGTACTGTCATCATGCTCATAAATTTAGAAATTAGAAATATTTACCATACCAGATGGTAAAGTTCCTTTATATACATACTTTCCTTTAATAAAAGCACTCAAGAGTTATTTTTGTTCTGTTGACCTTCCTGTTTACTGAAACTGAAATTCTCATAGATGATTTAATGTGGGGAGCCGTTTCCTAAGATATTCGCTATTTTCATTGCTAATGGACTTAAGTTTCATGTGTGCATGAATCTATTTCCAAACATTGTTCAGAGAGTTTTAGTTCATAATATCCTATAACTAGGTTAGAATGTGCTAGTGCAACTTTAATTCCCATTGCTGCATCTAACTTCTGCTATTAGACTGTTTCATCAAACATGAAACTCATTATTTTCTAAAATAAACAGAACTCTATCTATACAATACAATCCTATAAAGTCTGGTAGTTCATAAGTAGATGAGGCTAACCAGTATTTGATAGTTTCAAAAATGTCAGGAATGTTATTATGTAAGTTTACAACTTCAAACAAAGCAATATTAATATTTTCATTTACTATATTTGGAGATGGTTGAGTTTGTCAAGATCATCTCTTATAAAGCTCTGTGTCTGTTTAAGGAAAGGTTTCAGCAAGATGTCTAGAAAATTACTTAAGTGTTGCGTCTTGTATATCGAGCCTGGTACAATGTAACTCAATTTTAAATCAGTTTTTTTTGTGTGTGTGTGTGTGGGGGGGGGGGGGGTATTAACACAACTAGCTATTGCTCTTCCATACACTTCATTAATTAGTTGGTTTTTGTATATTTTTTGGTAATCCACCAAAGTTGCTCATTCTATACTTAAAATTACTAGTTTTTTTTATTGGTTAAACGCACACACACACTCTCTCTCTGAAAGAATAAGATAATAAAAATTTGTATCAATCTATAATTTTACAATTGTTTCAGTTTTATACAAAACACATGCTATGCATTTTCAGTGAGGATTGGTATATTTTTCAGTGAGGTTCCTAAGTATTGTTTTTTTTATTGCCAATAGGTAATCCATCATTAGAACTACACTGTTAGGAAGCAAATGTTTATTATTAACCTGCTTAGTCAAAGAAGGATTTCAAACCAAGTTAGAACTCAGCATATTAGTGATACGTATGCACAAGAATTGAAAGTACAAGGAATTAACACTGTGTATGTAACAGCTTAGTTTGTAACACACCTCAAGAGTGTTTTGTAAAGTGTGGTTATAAAAATGTGATATGGACAGAAAATGTTCAAATGTATTTTCTTTTTGTATAGTTCAAAATGCTGAAGATAAGATAGTTGCAAATTTCATGTTCTTAATGTGATTTCAAAATGTGTGTTATGGTATGAACAAAGAACCAACAACGTCATCTCAATCGAGTGGGTAGTTAAGCAAGCTATCTTGTGGAAATGTCAAATGTTACCACTAATATGGCAGTCTGCTACAGTCAGCTACATTCTACTACAGTCTGCCACTGTTTCAGTTTTACCTCTTTTTTCTTCTTTTTTTTTCTTATTTCCTTATGAGTCTTTTGTAGTTTGTTTGGAACAATATGCTTCTAAACCCATAATCAACATTTCTAGACTTTCACAATCTCATTATTAGTATGTGAAGTTTTGGTTTTTGTAATTTTTTTTATTCATAATTGTATAAATAATATTACAAATAAAAAAAAGAAAAGGAGAAGGAAAAAAATAGAAGGAGAAGGAAAAAAAGAAAAAACACACACAAGCAGATAATACACACACCTTGGACTACATACATCAAAAGGCAAGTGAAAGGGGTGGACAAACGAACTGTTGCCAGAACAAAAGATAACGATATCGAGAGGAGTACTGGAAAATCTCACTAATAATTTTTTAATCAAGCCAGCATGCTTGCCTTGTTACTTTGGGTGATGGTGAGACTGATGCGTTGGAACAACCAAGTGTCCTCATGAGCATCACCAGTTACCTCGGTTAGGTGAGCCGCCAGTGATGACAAGAACCTCGCAGTCAGTGGCTCAACTCCTCCCCCCAAAACTCCCCCAAATGTCTTGAATGCCACAGGCTGGAAAAGGTTATCTTGGTATTTCAGAATTTTGTTCCGTTCAGCTATGGAAGCTGTAACTCTTGCCTTAACTGCAGCATCCAGGATGTGGCAAGAAGTAAAAGAGTAATTGACTGTGATGTTCCAGATAAGTCACCTGCCTCTTACCCAAGGACACAGGGTCAGACTGTCAGGCTTTTCCCATTGGTTCCAAATTTGAGGGATGTTTGCCTGAACCAAAGCCTTCTTGATGATGAGGTTTAGATCAGTGTGACATGTAAAGCGACCGACATTCAGATGGCAAGATAGACCATGAAGGCTTGTGAAGTCAAGGAGCCTACCACACTGACATTTCAGTCCTGTACAGAAGGCAATGGAGACACAAAGCTTGTCCAAGCTGAGTAGGCTACCGATGTTGGCCACTGATGTTGCCGTTAGCAGACAGTAAGTGGTACCTTGAGAACTGATCTGACTGGTTGAAGAGAGAATAATTGGTAGCCTTCGAATATATGTTGTCCCAAACTCTCTGTCCCTGCTTATACTCTACCTTGTCAGGAACAGAGAAACCCAGCTCTCTCTATTGTAGAAGAGTTTCATCCACTTCTCTGATGGAAAGGAGAGGATGTTACCCACCATGGTGGAGCAAGCATGGGTGGAGGAAAGGAAGCAAGGGAGAGAGAGGAATGAACATTTACATAGACCAATGCTTCCCAATCGCTTGGTCAATGTAGCCTGACCATGGAACTCTGGAGAGAGAGTTTGACATTGACCAAGCACTCGAGTCTCTTGAAGATTAAGTCGTCAAAGCATAGGAGACATGACGAAAATCTGTGAGATGGTCTAACCCTAAGCATATATAGAAGTGTAGTGAGACATGATAGTACTATTCTATCACTGTGGCATAATTTGGTCGTGCTTGGTCAGTCGCCAGCTCTGTAGGATTGGCGATGTATGAATACAAATGACCATTTCTGTCCAGCAGTTGAACACGCCTTTTTCAAAACAAGCTAGTAGTTGCGTTTTGGACGCTGGTAGTGGGTTCTATTGTGTTTTGGACAACCCTGCTGACGAGGATGCGGCACAAGGTTACCAACGAAAAATACGCCGGCAAAGCCAGTGAGATCGGGGACCAGAGGCCAAGGCCACCATACCTGACAGGTAAAATGGCCTGTTGCCATCCAATGCCGTCAGACTTGACGTTGCATATCTCCTCGGCTGCTTCTTGGATACAAGTATCAAGGTCAGCAAGGAGAGATGTGTGGGTGTAGCACGGAGCGCTGCGAAGGGTGTAGAGGAGCTTCGGCATGGCGAAGCAGTTCCTCAACAGAAAGAGGGCTTGGTGGCCGTCGATCAAGCTCAGTCGGCTCGTGAGAGTCTGGAGTTGTTGAAGCCTGGACCTGATGGTGGAGCGGATGGCCGGCGGGTGGATTGGTGACCCGAGGATGAGGACATCCTCTTTAGAGGTCACCTGAACCTGGTGGAGAATGGACCGCACGTTCGAGACGGAGGCTGCAAAACTCTCAGCATCGAGGCTGACATTCACCACCTCCGACTTGGCCGAGTTGACCTGGAGGCCGATTGCCGCCAGAGCAGGAACCACCGATTGTAGGTCATGGCAGACAGTCTATACGGGCCCGCCCAACATAGCATCATCCAGATACCAAACATTGAGAGGGGCTGTGATACTCCGGGCGACGTGGTCTATACCAAGGGCAAACAGGAGGCGTTTCAAAAGGGTCGCCCTGTTGGACCCCAGTGGCCTAAGGTATGACCGTATCAGCAGCAAGGAGCACACCCGGGGCTCCATACGGCAGGTAGGCCAGCGGGTAGGCAGAGGGGGCTTGGCTGAGGCAGTCTTCGAGCAGATGGTCCCGGCATAAGCAGTTGAAGGCATTCCTCATGTCAAGCTTCACAATGAGGTGCCTGGAGTCCTTGGATGCCGGTTCCAGTGGGCATCTGTTGAAGAACTGCCTGGTTGCCAAACAATTATTTCTCATTGGGTTCAGACCAAATGCAATTGTAAATAGTATCTGAACTCTTAGTTGCAGTACTATTATTATGTTTTTTTTCTTTTCTGTTAGATGTCATGATATTCCTTGTATTTGGGATTGTTGAATAAGATAACTTACAATTTTATAGTAGGAAATTGCATATAAATGAGAAAAAATATAAATATAGGTATATCCACCTCTATGTTTAAGGTTGGGTTAAACCATGTAGTATATATCTACCTCTAGTCCTATTTCTAAGGGCCTTGTCTATATCATTTACTAGCAGAGGCTGCCAGCATTTCCCAGGAATGAATTGCTGTTTGTTCATTTACAGCAGAGACATTGTAGTGGCCTCTGCGTTGACCAACAGGTTTTTTGCTAATGTAGCTATTATTTGCATTCAACACATCTTGCAGATCAAAGATTAACTCTTCTTTCAGATTTAGAAATCTCAAAGACAATTGCAAAGCCTGTGCATTTTAATCTGCCACGAAATAAAGCTGCAAAAAAATTTGTGTTTTTGCCTTCAGTTGGCAACAAAGATCCAATTTGATGGTATAATTGACCTTGAACTTTGAAGTTCCCTTCTCTTATAATATTGCTGTCATTTGGAAAGGGAGTGGATGCCTTTTGATGTGTTTTCCAAAAAAGAAGCACCTTCAAAGTATCTGGGGGTACACCAAATGTTGGTAAAACAACTTTTCCTCTTCCACAACACATAGTGAGGGTTTCTCTTGCCCTTTTCTTTCCTTTACAAAAACTGCAATCTTTTGACATTGCTCCAATACCAATCAATTTCTCCATAGAATAATCATGTTTTGGATCATAGTAAAAAGCTAACCTTTTACAAGTCCCCTTCAAAAGTGTTACTCTTTTGTCAAACTTATTCAGCCTCTTTTGATTATGATGCTTACGTCTCTCCTTTGAGGATTGCCAAAGTCTTGCTGAAACTGTTTGCTCCTAGTTTTTTTTTTTGTTGAATTTCTCACTAAACTATTGTCTCATTATGAAATCTGGCAGCTTGTCTTTCTCTTGCACACTTTAAAGGTTTGTCTCTTTCCTCTTTTGACTCTTGGTTCCTGCTGGTTGCATTTTATTGATGTAATTGCTCTAACTGTTTTTCCCTTTCCTCTAAAACTCATCAGCCCTGAATGCAGCTGCTCTTTGCTGTTCTTTGCGCAGGGGACTCTAGTGCCCTTGCTCTGGTTATTTGTACCTGCCTTTGCTGCACTGTTCTTGGTTTGCATTAGCTTTTGGATGATCATCACTAAAGTCATTTTTATTTGGTTCTATTTTCTCTGTTCTTTCCTCTCCACATCGTCTCTCCCTTGTTGTCTTGTTGGCAGCCTCTGAAGGGCTTCTGAAACGTCAGGAATTCTTTTTCATCTTTTTTTGAAAAGTGAAATTGGGACTAAATTGGAAATGAGTGAAAAAGCAACAATCCTTTATATTCACCAGGAAGATCTAAATCAATGGCGAAGCTTACCTCATTTAAGATGTCATTGTAGATAGAAGGCTAGAATCATTGGAGCTCGGTGTGTTATTCTGCTTATTAGTATCACCTCACTTTGATAAACACCAAATAGCTCTGTGTATTTTTGTTGTAAAGTGTGTTTGTGCTGTAGTTAGTATCACCTTACTTTGCTTAACTTTCTATGACTTTATGAAAGCTAACACAATGTGGCTGAACTTCAACTGGTACTTTGTTTTTACAATATTGTACTGTTATTTCTTTTAAGAAGATTTTAGACTCTTTTTGAACACCAAAGTTTATTCCTGGAAAATTTAGAAGTATATTGGATCAAAACAGACTATTCTTGAAAAGTTTGCTAACTTAAAGAAATTTCAAGGGGTTTCTTTTCCTAAAAAATGGGTTAATTTTTGAATCCTGAATCCTAATGAAAGTTCGCATACACTTGTTTTGGAATTAGGAAGCGTAATTTTTCATGACCTTGTTTTTACAATATTGAACTTCTAGCTGGAACTCCTCTTCCTCACTTCTGCTTTCCAACTATTTTTTTCTTTTTTGAAGATAAAGATCGATAGTTTAATAATGCAGAAAGATTTCAGCAGCGTAAACTTCGATGACAGGAAAGTTGAAGTGGAGGAAAAATTTGAAATAATATCTGTTATGTCATAATTACCTATAATTATTGATATGCAATTAAAACAACAAAAGAGAGTTACTTCTTTTAGCGTATGTAATGCATTGTGGAACCATACATACAAATACAGACATTTGTAAATATTTTATAGGGAGCATCAGTTTGCATGAATTTAGAAAAAAGATTGATAGTGCATTAAAAAATGCTATATTTAGATACAAATTAGCAGAATGACCCGGCATTGCTCGGGATTCTAAACATAGATTGATATGTTTATCCCTCCTTTCTGAAACAGTACAGAGAAGTACGGAATACCTCGGCCACTGTGGAGACCGGACCACCATAGTTGGAAACACTGTCAATAAGTGGCCCTCCTGGATCGGCGGCCGCCATATTAGGTCTGCCAGCATGTGATTTCTGAACTGTTGACTATGTAATTGCTGGCTTTGTGCCAAAAGTACTGGGATTTTTGGGTGGCATATCGGCAGTAACAATGACGATAAGCCGTCTGTGCTTTCGTGAAATAAATACGTTTGTTTATATTTTGTTTTTGTATATGCAAAAATATCTGTACACGAATATATAATTATATATCTATATATCTAAAACAGAGAATGTCTGTCTGTCTGACTCCCTAAAACTCGAGAACCACCCAACCGATTTTTTTCAAACTGTACACACGTATTATTTATGAATGTTTTAAGCAAAAAATATTTCAAACTTTCAATGCCCTAAGGACCGCATTAGGCGCCAGTTAGCGATCTCTCTGTCTTTCTTAGTCTGTCTTTTTAGATAGATACATAGCTGTATGTCTGGCTGTCTGCATTACGACATTATGAAAACATTGACTTCGCTATCTGTGTGTGTGTGTATGTGTGTATATATGTATATATAGTGTATGTATATATATATATATATATATATATATATATATATATATATATATATATATATATATATAGTGTAAAGCATAAACGAATTGAGAGAGAGACTGAGCATAAGAGGAATCAAATGCTGTGTGCAGGAGAGGTGGTTGTGTTGGTATGGACATGTGATACGTATGAAGGATGACAGCTGCATAAAAAGGTGCAGAGCACTAGAAGTCGATGGAAACCGCGGAGTTGGGAGACCCAAGAAGACCTGGGATGAGGTGATAAAAGCCGACCTTACTCAATTACACCTCTCAAAGGCGATGACACACGACCGTGACCTCTGGCGTTACGCAGTAATACAGAAGACCCGCCCCCCCCCCCCCCCCATGAGTACAAGCCGAAGCTGAAGCATATAGACAATATGCCCCCACACCCTCCCACTGAAAAGTGGTCGTGGAGGTGCCACGGAAAAAAAGCACCCAGCCCACACTGTAAAGTGTACGCGTAGGTGCCACAGAAAAAAACACCCAGCACTGACTGTAAATGAGGTTTGTGTTAGGAAGGGCATCCAGCTGTAGAAATCAAGCCAGAATCAGTTCCCATATGAGCAAGGCATGGTCAGTCGACCGGACACTGCCAACAACAGGACAATCCGTCTAACCCATGCTAGCGTGGAAGAACGGACGGAAAACGGTGATGATGATGATGATGATGGTGTTTAACGTTTTTCGAAATATTTACTTCTGCGTTCACAGATTCATTTTTTTAGTTTCAGAAGATCCGACGACATCATCAGGTATTCGAAATTTAACAAAGGAATATAGTAGACTCAATTCATGGGGCTGAAAAGGCAGAGAGACGAGAAGGCGGCCAACCGGACTGGAAATAGCTAAATGTTTGGCCGCCTTCTCATCTCTCTGCCTTTTCAGTCCCATGGATTGTGTCTATTATATTCCTCTGTTAAATTTCGAATACCTGATGATGTCACCGGATTCATACTGAACCCGGTCATTGAAATGTTCATAGTACAATAAACCTTTAAGGAATTACACCAGTCCAGCCTCCTGTTATTTTATAATAATTAACTCTGTACTCGCACCACCAACAACACAAACGAAAACGTTGAGTGCTCTCCCTAATATTACATCAAGCTGACTATACGGAATGACCAGTTCTATCCAGTGGTGAACCAACATTATATATATATATATATCATCATCATCATTTTACGTCCGCTTTTCCCTGCTTGCAAGGGTGGGACGGGTCCTATTCAGTACAGCATCTCCCCACTTGTCACGGTCCTTCGTCATCTCCTCTGTGAGTTTCAGTGATCTGAGGTCTACTCTCACCACCTCCGCCCATATTTTTTGTGGTCTTCCACTATTGCGTCTTTCTTCTACTGGCATTTCTTGGCACTTCTTTACCCAGCGGTCATCCTCCATGTGCATCACATGTCCATACCACCTCAGTCTTCTCTCTTGCACACCAGAACTTATCCCTCTTATACCCAGTTTCTCTCTCAACACATCCATGATCGGCCGTTCATGTACCTTGACATTGCACATCCAACAGAGCATGCTTGCTTCATTTCTCTCTGAACCCAGTCCATGCTGTAAAGTGGGGCTGGTGTTAGGAAGGGCATCCAACCAGTATATATACTACTGCCAAAAACTGTGAACACAACAAATGAGAATTGCAACAACTGCATAAACAGCAATAACACTAACCATGTTAGAGCTGACACGGTAGTGGGGTGGCTGGTGCGGCCATGTGCGAGAACACCCCCCCCCCCCGACCGCCATCAAGCAATCGCACAACAACAACTGTGTAAACAGCAATAACACTAACCTTGTTAGGGTTGCGCACGGTGGTAGGGTGGTTAGTGAGGCCATGTGTGAGAACCCCACAACCCTCATCAGGCAATCGCACAACAGGAAAAAGAACGAGACGTCGCATCTCAGAGTTACCACACTTAATGTTGGCACTCTAACAGGTAGATCTGGTGAGATAGTGGAGATGCTGGAGAGAAGGCATGTGGATGTGTGCTGTGTGCAGGAGGTGAGATGGAGAGGTGCCTCTGCAAGACTAATCGCAGGCAAACATCGTGGTTATTAGCTTTTCTAGGTGGGTAATGATGATGGGTTAGTTGGGGGGTGGGCATTTTACTGGCTGAGAGATGGATCGATAAGACAATAGAAGTAGTTATATATATATATATGTATAACTACTTCTATTGTCTTAAAGCGGACGTAAAATGATATATATATATATATATATATATATATATCATCATCATCATCATCATCATCATCATCATCATTTTACGTCGGCTTTTCCATTTCCATGCTTGCAAGGGTGGGACGGGTCTTATTCAGCACATCACATCTCTCCACTTGTCACAGTCCTTCGTCATCTCCACCGTGAGCTTAAGCGATCTCAGGTCTGTTCTCACCACCTCCTTCCATGTTTTTCGTGGTCTAACTCTACCACGTCTTCCTTCAACTGGCATTTTCTGGCACTTCTTCACCCATCGGTCATTCTCCATGCGCATCACATGTCCATACCATCGCAGTCTCCTCTCTCGCACACTACATTCTATCCCTCTCAGACACAGTTTCTCTCTCAACACATCCATACTCGGTCGTTCACGCAGATTGACACTGCACATCCAACGGAGCATGCTTGCCTCATTTCTCTCCAGTCATCGCATATCCTCTGCAGTTGCTGCCCATGTCTCACTACCATGCAACATCGCGCTCCTCACACAGGCGTCATATAACCGGGCTTTCGTACGCAGGGAGAAACCCTTCTTCTTCAGCAGAGGAAGCAGCTCCCTAAACTTCTTCCAGCCCGTCCTTATTCTAGATACTATGACCTCGGAACACCCTCCTCCCATGCTAATCTGATCTCCTAGGTACCGGAAGCTATCCACCACTTCTATAGCACCCGCCTGTATTTGAAAAATGTGTCTATCAATGCGACTTCTACTGTCTAATTTCCCTGTACATCTACTGCATACGTATTTCTCCCTACCTGTTAGTTTGCCTGCTATCCCACTACATCTCTTGTGTACCCAGGACCTACATTGTGTGCATTTTATAGAATTTATGCCAGTTCCTTTTCTGCATATCGAACATGGCCATTTCCCTGACGGAATCAGAGTTTTGTCCTCTTTTCTACTCATCAACACTTTTGTCTTAGCTAGGTTCACTCTCAGTCCTCTTGCTTCCAACTGCTGTTTCCATAGCCAGAATTTATTCTCTAGCTCCTCTACTGATTCTGCTATAAGAACCAGATCGTCAGCATAGAGAAGTTCCCATGGGCAGCCAGTCTTAAACTCCTCTGTTATGGCTTGGAGGACTATAATGAACATGAGCGGTCTGAGGTCTGAACCTTGATGTACTCCTACTTGTATCTGGAATTCCTCACTAAACTCCATTCCTACCCTGACTTTACTGACAACACCTCTGTACAAAGTTTGCACTGTCCTCACAACCCATTCCTCAATACCGTTTCTTTAGGGACCACCAGATGACAGATCGGGGTACCCTATCAAAGGCCTTCTCTAGGTCAACAAAGACTAAGTATAGGGGCTTATTCTTCTCTAAGAACCTCTCTTGCAATTGTCTCACCAAGAAGAGGGCATCTGTTGTACTTTTCCCAGGCACAAAACCAAACTGCATCTCATCTAGTTTGACCCTTTCTCTAATTAGTTGTGCTAATATCCTTTCTGCCACTTTCATAACCTGATCCATCAGTTTTATACCCCTATAATTGCTCCTCGCCAGAGCATCCACTTTACTTTTGTAGCAATTTATGAGAATACTGCTGCACCAGTCTTTGGGTATGACACTGCCATATATAGCCTGATTGGTGATACGTGCAACCAGTTTAGTGCCTACGTCCCCTGATGCCTTCAGCATCTCAGCAACTATCCCCGACGGTCCAGCAGCCTTACCATTTTTCATTTCCTTAATCGCCTCGTTGACCCTATATTCGTCAATATCAATAGCTGGTCCCTCTGTCGGATCTACCGGGGGTTATTTCTCTCTCTCCCATTCGTTCTCCACACTCATCAGTCTCTCATAATGACAATTCCATGCCTCCCTTTTCTGATCATTCATGATACTAAGTACACCGGCATCATCCCGGACACATTTATCTACAACAACATCCTGATTTGCATTGACCCACTTCCTTGCAATGTGGAACACCGCCCGCCTCTGATCTTCCCGTCACAGAACATTAGCAAACCTCCTACTCTCAGCGTCCCTGCGTGCTAAGTACACATGACGTCTAGCTTCTCTCTTAGCGGCTGTATATCCTTCTCTACACCCACCCTTTTTCCAAGCCTTCCATGACAGTCTTTTGTCTCTAATGGCCTTATCTACTGTGCTGTTCTACCACCAGGTCACTCTCTGTCTGGTTGAACTCTGCTCCAGCCATAAGTTTCATTAGTAGACTGCAGTAAGTTGTCACGTAAGAAATTCCAGTTATTATCTATGTCATACGACTCTAAATCGTCTTCTTTTTCGTCATACACATCTTGAAGGGCTTTCCTAAATTTGTATTTTAGTGAAAGGTCTTTTAGCTTCCAGACCTTTCTTCTCCACACCTTCCTGTATGTCTCATTCCATCTCTTGCTTACTGAGATATCACTAACGACTAACCTATGCTGTGGGGTACATTCTTCCCCAGGGTATGCCTTGGTATTTGACACCATCTGTCTGTCTCACTGCCTAACTAGTAAGAAGTCAATCTGGCTTATGTGCTCCCCTGATTTGTAGGTTATTAGTGGTTGGCAGGTTTCTGGAAGTTAGTGTTGCAAATAGTCAGTGTACTTGCATCACAAAATTCAAGAAGTCTCACTCCTTCTTCATTTCTTGAGCCGTAACTGTGCCCACCATTTACCCCAGTGTATCCACCCTGGAGTTGTTCAACATGACCATTGAAGTCTCCTGCTAGCATAACGATGTCTCCGTCCTCTGTCATTGCGGTTGTTTGTAAAAGTTGCTCGTAAAAGCAGTCTTTCTCTTCTTTACCTAGGCCTGCTTGGGGAGCATAGGCAGAGATGATTGTCAGTAGTCTCCTGCCTACAATTAATCTAAGCTTAATTATTCGATTATTAACTCAAACTACCTCTATTGTCTTATTGATCCATCTCTCAGCCAGGAAAATGCCTACTCCTCCTAACCCATCATCCTTACCTACCCAGAAAAGCTTATAGCTAAGATGTTTGCATGCGACTAGTCACATCTCCATCTCACCTCTTGCACGCAGCACACATCCATATGTCTTCTCTCCAGCATCTCCACTATTTCACCAGATCTATCTGTGAGAGTGCCAACATTAAGTGTTGCAACTAACTATATATATATATATATATATATATATATATATATATATATAGTCGATTTGTTTACAAATCAACTAACTATATATATATATATATATATATATATATATATATATATATATATATATATATATATATATATATATATATATATAGTTAGTTGATTTGTAATCAAATCAACTGACTCTTGTATATAACAGATGTCAAGCACTCAACGGTATATATTTATCCAGAGTATTATTATAATAATAATAGTAATAAACGAAAGATATATACTTTATATCATCTCTATTTATTTCATTATATATATTTTGAAGTTGCAAAGTTTTATGTATAACATAAACCAAAACTTCTTCAGACAAAATACATATGAGATGTATGATTTTTCATGATATGCTGGTAGATAATCGAACTAGACAGATCGGTGACCACCAAGCATATGACTAGAAAAAAACTCAACACATAGGAGGTTACGTGAGTGGGAGAATAATTACAATTGGTTTAAACGTTTAATAAATTATTTAAAAGCGTAATTAGATTGGTAAAAAAAGAAAAATTTACCATTATTCAGTCTATATGTTGCTTATAATCAATTAAAATAGGTATTAAATCAAAAATATATATTATATCAAAGGAAAAAACGAAAAAATATTCTAGGAAACAAAAGTAGTAATATGAAAATATACAGTTAAACATGAATGATCATAAGGACAATTTTGAATCTTAGCTACCTGTTAGACTTATAGCTCCATCTAAATCTGACTTAGGTATTATTAGTAAAAACATCTTGGACAGAATCTTACTATTCATAGAGAATTAACCCCTAATGATAATCAGAGAATCACTAATAGAATAAATAACTTCTCAGTTAGCAACAATTTTACCAATAACATAGACGATGAAAACCTTAGGAACTACGAACACAGAGTGGCATCATTAAATAACAATTTAAGTAATGACAATTGTAAAAATAGTTATTCTTGCCCATTAATTAATAACTGTCTTGATCGTAATTTAGTTTATGAATGCATTGTTAAAACAAAAGATAAGTTTTAGAATTATATTGGTGCCACTTCCTCTAAATTTAAAGAAAGGTGGTATAAGCATATTTAAAAGAGAAGACAAGAGATTTAGTACTGTTTTATCTGAAGTAATTTGGTCACTTAAAAATAGTAATATAGAATATTCTCTCTCTTGGCACAAACTCTCTAATGCTTCACATTATATAAATTCTTCCATTTCTAAAAGTTGTAACCTATGTACCACTGAAATTCTTTATATTCTTAATAATAGAAAACTAATTATTAATAAACGCTCTGAAATCTTTAATTTGTGCCTCCACCAATTCTCGAAAATGTTTCATAGCGTGTTTAGTTAAGCTTTAAAATAGATAACATAATATTGAATATTCCTTTATATATAGTTTTAATTCTTGCCTCCACCTATTCTCAAATACTTTTCGAGTTTCTAATTAAGCTTTATATATATATACTCTATATATACTATTGTATTTTCATGGTAAACACTTTATTTCACATAATTATCTCACATAATATCAATCTATGAGATTTTGATGATATTTATTTTGAGAAGAATACCTTATCATAAGTATGAGTAGTCATTTACAGCCAGTTTGAACAGAAAGAGGCGAGAGAATTCTGGCTGGATACAGCCGGTTTGAATGCTAAAGGGTTAAGTGATTTTGTTATCTTTATTTAAAAAATCTAGATTATATGACAAAATAAGTTAACTAATTTTTCCCTGTTATTTTTCTCCGTTTTAATCTTCCTCCGTTACAATTTTTCATCTATTTTAAATTTAGGTTGTATCTAAATAAATTAAATTTAATATAAATTGATAAATTTGGCTATAATGCATACATCTTTACTCTCTAAAATAGTTATACAATGTATTTATAGTCTCTTCTATTCATATATTTACTTAAGTAAGATTGTTAAATTGATAAATTTGACATCGGTAATTATTTCCCTTCTTTTGAACTAAATAATTTACCTCATAGGATTATAACCTACTCAGTTATATTTCATGTTGGGCACATGGAGAGATACTAAGGGAAACAAGAATAGTTTCTGCCAATCTAAGATGTTGGATAGGCAGACGTTCTTCAGCAGCTTGGAGAGAGTACGAGTGAAACTGAACCGAGTTCCCTTTGGGATCCTGTTGATGAGTTTTAACTTTGCCACTGCCTCCCCCCCCCCCCCCCCCCGGACTCGTCTAAGTCCTCAACAGAGATCTGAACGTCAGAGTTAGTTTCAGGCCTGCAAAGGGAATCAGAGCTGAAGTAACATTGGTTACACATCCAGTTTGAGAAACTTTCAGCTTGAACCTTAGTAATGCCAACACAGCTCCTGTGGTAATTTAGGCGGCAGGAGTGACATGCAATTGTCTTTAGGTAACGACTGGTTCAGGACCAGAGGGCGAAGTTTGGTGGTGAATTGGCAACATCTGAGGAGTTGACATTAGAATTAGGGTTCAGATGGGGGGGGGGGGGGTAGGTTAACAATAGAGATAGAAGGGGGAACTGGGTGATCAGCGTTGCCCCTGGCAGTGGGACTCGGTTGGGGAGAAGGTGACGTTGGAGGCAAGCTAGCTGTTATGAGAGTGGTGGGGTGGATGACAGGATGAGTAGAACTAATTTCAACAGAATCCAATGACAACGGTGGAGGGGAGTGATAGGGAGATCCAAGTTAGCTCCCTTGGAATGAGGCGGCGGTATTGGGGAACGGGAGGATGAATGCTGATAGGATTTGATGAAATTCTTAAACCATGCAGGTCTCCTGGTCACTCGGCGCATGACCATAAAATAATTGACATTATATTTTCTTATTTAGGTCAAATCCCGCCGAGGTTAACTTTGCCTTTCATCCTTACGGAGTCGATAAAATAAAGCACCAGTAATACACTGGCTAATTGCTGGCCTTGTGCCAAAAGTAGAAACAATTATATTTTCTTATTTAGGTACACATTTGTATGAAATGCCCAGTCATTTACATGTCAGTTTCATGAGGAGGTAAATCACCTCCAACCTTTTGAAAAAATGAGTCTATAAATCCTGGGTAACTGCAAGACCAGTATTGAAAAAAACACAAGAGATTGACAAATTCACTCTCTTATCCTTTCCTCTACCAAGCTGCCATTCAAATTCTAAGGACTTCAGTTCCCTGTTAGAGTCAGTTTTGTTATAACCGTACATAAAGCTCAGGTTCAGAATTTCAAAGTTGTAGAATTGAATACAAGAGAATCGTTTTTTATCCATGGACAGTTATATGTAGGTTGTTCACGAGTGGAAACATCTAGAAATCTTCATATACTATACACAAATGGTAAAACGAAAAATCTGGTGTATCTGGAAGATTTTTTTTACGGTTTATGTTTTTGTAGCACACACACACAACACGGTCTTGCCTCATACTGTAGACCAGACAAAGATCCAATACTGTCTTCTCTTATCTGTTTACCCAGGCGAAGCTGGGTACGTCAGGTAGTATACATATATAAATATGTATATATGTATATATATATGTATTCTGTATTACTTGGTCTACTATCCGGGTGACCATAGTATGTCTTACCATTCTAGATACCTTCAACATTTCAGCAACTACCTCCCTGATGGCCCAGCTGCCTTGCCTCTCTTCACATCTCTGATTGCCTTACTTACTATACTACCATAAACTTACACAGCTGGTCCTTCTATTGTATTGATGTGGGGCAGACTATCTTTATTACATTCATTCTCCACATTCAGTACTCTCTCATAGTGACACTTCCAAGCTACCTTTTTATCACTATCAGTGAGGGCAAGTATACCATTGTCATTACAGACACACGTCGCCCCCGACAATATCACAATCCTCCTTGACACACTGCCTCACAATCCTGAACACCTCACGTCTTTGGACCTCGCGTTGTAGAATATGCTTCAACTTACTATCCTCTGCTTCCCTCTTTGTATACTTGTCTAGCTTCTCTCCTCGCTACCCATTCTTTCCACACCTGCTTTTTGCCCTTGATTGACTCCTCCACCATACTGTTTCACCACCATGTCACTCTCCTCCTGCCTAATGGTCTGCTCCAGCCACAGATTCCATTAGTCGCCTTCAACAGGTTAACTTTCAGGAATTCCCACTGTTCCTCTATATTGTATGTCTCTAATTGCTCTTCCTTACTATCAAAAGCATCGAGTAATATGCTTTTAAATTTGTTACTGGTTGTGGGGTTCTTCAACTTCCATAATCTTCTCCTTAATGTATTCCTCTGCCGGCAAGTACGTCTGGCCCTGAGTATGAGGTCACTAACTATTAAGTTATGTTGAGGTGCATTCTTTGCGAGGGAGGGACTTAGTAAGGATAATGTCTATCTGGCTGGTGTGTTCCCCTGATCTATAAGTTATCATATGACTCACGTTTTTTGAAGTTTGTGTTACAGACAGTCAGGTCATTTGCATCACAGAATTCCAGGATCCTGAAGCCTTCCTCTTTTCTAGTACCAAACCCATAACCTTCATTGACTCCATCACAATGTTGTCCAACATGACCATTAAGGTCGCTAGCAATAATTATATAGTCACTGTGGGTATCTGGGAGGTAGTGAGCATTAGCGACTCATAGAACCTGTCTTTAATAGCGTCTGGTAATCCAGATTAGGGTGCATAAGCAGAGATAATTGATACAGTTGTCCTATTTAGTACTAATCTTATTTTAATGATCCTGTCATTCACTCTAACATAATTCCACCACCACCCAGCCCGCTATCACATCCCATCCAGAAAAGCTTATAGCATCGTTTCTTGCCCATAATTAATCTAGCAGACCCACCTGCCCACCTGGTCACTTGAACTCAACAAACATCAACTTCCTTACGTTCAAGCATTTCTTCCGGAAGGCAGACGTGCGTAGCCAACCTGGGAGATACTGGAAAAACAAATAAAAGGCAGGCATAACTTATTTTCTAACGGGAGTACTTACTTCTGAATGGATTTACAGACAGGAAGAATGATTGAAATTTCTACATTACAGAATCGCCCAACAGCTAGAAGTATATTTTGTGGTTAGAAAAAGCTATCTCACTTACCGCCTTTCATAGGCGCCGCTAACTCCAATGTAGGTTACTCCTCGTCCGCCTGCGTCCAACTGCTTAACACCGGGAGCTGCACAAACTGGCGTTCACACACCGTTGCTAGGCACTGCACAAACTGGCGTTCACACCGTTGCTAGGCACCAATAGAGAGCACCCTCTGCTGTCCCTTCCGGCCAAGCAGCCTTCCGGTCGAGCGCTCCCCCGCCTCCGGCCACCGCACGCCACACCATATCCACACGCCCCCCTGATCTCAAGGACCAATTTCCCCTTCGTCCCTCTGCATATGAAAGTCTGCTGTCCAGGTTGGTGGTTTACGACTTCTTTGCGATCAATGGGATCAATGGACTGACATGGGACGCAGCCTCTAACCACCCTTTGAACACTGTGTCTGTTAACGTCCGAGTCGATTCTCCTGGCTAGGAACAGGCTCCTATCCACCCCCATGTGGTGCATGTCATGCAACCCTTTCAGATCCGACTCGGTCAGCCGACACACGGCAGCTATCTCCTCTTCTACATCCTCCGGCGCTTCCATCCAGGCTTTCTTCACCCTAATGAAGATGTCTGCCCTATTTTTCTCTGAGGGCACGAAAACTACGCTCAGCCTCAGGTCGAACTCGGTGGCCAGTTCTCCTAAAGTTCCCAGGCGGCGCTTTATCAGCATCTCCGCCGCCCCTCTCGTTCGCACTCTCTTCTCACTGGTGAGCACCGATCTTACCCATCCGAGTACAGTAGCCGAGTCGGTGCGTATCTCGATGGTGCGCAGCCCCCACCTCAGGGCGAGGTTCACCTCTCTCAACACTGCGTCCAGTTAGGCCACATTGATGTGGTTGTAGTCGTTCTTCTTCCTAAGCCAGGGTGCATCCTCGACCTCAACACCTCCTATCTCCAACGTGACACCCAGCGCTATGCTGTTGGCATCGCACCATACGGTCCCGCTCTGTGATTTGGGAACATACCAGCGTCCCCGCACTGGGTCGTCGGCCTTCATCCTCCCCACGATCTCCTGCATCATGGCCACCGTCCTCTCTCCCACTCTGTCACTCCAAGTCACTCCTCCCGCTCGTCTCTTGACATAGCTGCATGCCGTCCGGAGCCACCCAGCGATCGGGTAGTGACCCACCAGCTTTCCACACACCGAGAAAAGCTCCCGCCTACTTATACTTGGGCCCAGTTCTGGAACTTCGTTTCCCCTCTGGAATACCAAGACGCCCGTCCTGTCTCGCCGTAGCCTAAGTCCCAGCGCGGCTCCTGCCTCCAATGCTTCTGGCGGCTTCGCAGCCAGTCCATACCCCTGTAAATGGCTTGTGACCTCCGCCGCCGACACCACAGACTCGTCCACTAGGATGTCGTCAATATAGGAGTTAGTAGCCCTCTTCATCTTGTCGGCCTTTCCCAGAATGGTCTTGAGGACCGCCGCCATGATCTTCGGTACGGAGCTCAGCCCGAAACCGAGCCTGGTCAGGCAATATGTCCGGCCCTTATACCTGACCAGCTGATACTACCAGAGCTTCTCGTCTATATGCAATTGCAAGTATGCCGACTTTAGATCTACGATTGCTGAACCCCCCGTCATGCGTCTCCACTAACGCAGGGTTTCCCCCACAGACATCCGTGACCTCGGCACCCGTGTGGCATGACACGTGCTCGTTCAGCTCCCGAAAATCCAGCACCGGCCTCACCTTGTTCTTCGTGGGTTGCACCACCGCCATTAACGCCAATACTCCGCACTTCACCTCCTCCTTCCAGGGAAGCAGTATGCCCTCTTCAATCCATCTCTCTACCTCTCGCTCGAACTCGCTCCTAATGTTTCCCTTCAATGTGTGTTTATAGCAGCCCACTTTGGTCTTCAGTGTCGGTGGTTCTCCCTTCCAGTACCACTCAACAACCCATCGCTGCCCATCGAACACGGCCTTGAAGTCTTTGTCCTGCACAGTGTAAGCGGGGTATTTCTCCTCGTGGGCATTCTGGTTCTCCTGTCGTGCACTCACAGCGCATACCGATGCAGCGGCGCCAAACGACACACCGATGTTGTTCACTGTGACGCCTCCTAGACGGCCAATTGCGTCCATGCCCATAACCACGCCGATCCCATCCACCACGCTGTCTACTACGATGGCAGAAAGCCTTATTTTCCTTCCCCGTACCGCTATTTCCATCTCGCTGCGACCTCGGCATTCAATTTTCCTGCCGTCGACTGCCCTTACGCTGCTCTTCCCTCTCCACCTCTGCGCCACCCCCGCGGTCACCAGTGTCGTCGTACAGCCCGTGTCTACGAGGGCGCGCTGTGGCTTTCCCCTCACGAAGACTTCCACCACGGGCAGCGCCGCTACTCGTAAGGGGCAACTACCGGCGCAGTAGTTCCCCTTGGATCGTTTCCCTGGTCGCAGTTAGTAGCGATGTGGCCTGGTCGCTTACACCGGTAGCATGTTATTTCCGGCCTTGACTCTCTGCAGTCTCTAGCCATGTGCGGGCCCTGGCACCGAAAACAGCGACCTCTAAACGTTCGTGGGCGACCGCGTGCCGTGGTTGCCTCCCTTTCACCATTTCGCTGCCAGCTGTCTTGAGCCTCTGTAGTTGCTATCGCCGCAACACTCTTTTTGGCATCTTCCGCTATGATCCGGGCTTGTTCCACCAGCGAACGCATTTCCATTTCTTTATAACCAGGGACTTGCTGCAGTTTCACCGCTATGTCGTCTGGAAATCCAGTTATTAACGCCAACCGCACCGTGCATTCGCATTCCACCTGATATCCAGCCAACATAGCCAATCGCCGTATTTCTGCTGCGAAAATGTCGACGCGCTCACCATTCCATCTAATTCTCGCCAGCTTAGCAAAAGCGGCCAACGGTCCCTCGGCGAATGCATCTATCAGATGCCTCTCAATCTTTTGCGCATCTCTTTGGCTGTGTTCGTCCAACTCAAGGAAGAGTACCAACGCGCCCCCCTCGAGGTACAGTGCCATGAGGCCAGCCGCCACATCTATCTTCTGCAAGCTTGCGACCAGCTGAACTTTCCGCAGCCAAGCGACAACATCACCTTCCCCGGTAAATGCCCTGATAGCTTCGCTTGTTCGTAGTCTTGTCGCCATCTTCTGATTTGTCTTGCGGTACGTGATAAAAAAAAAAACAACAGACTCCTCTCTGTTTTTCCAGTAGCTTTTTTCTTTTTTTTTCAATCAGATCTGTTTCCAGTGGCCGAAATAGCTTGTGGTTAGAAAAAGCTATCTCACTTACCGCTTTTCATAGGCGCCGCTAACTCCACTGCTGGTTACTCCTCGTCCTCCTGCGTCCAACTGCTTAACACCGGGAGCTGCACAAACTGGCGTTCACACCGTTGCTAGGCACTGCACAAACTGGCGTTCACACCGTTGCTAGGCACCACTAGAGAGCACCCTCTGCTGGCCCTTCCGGCCAAGCACCCTTCCAGTCGAGCGCTCCCCCGCCTCCGGCCACCGCACGCCACACCATACCCACATATTTTACATCAGCATACAAAATGGGGGAGGGAGGGACAATGTCATAATTACGAACGTGACAACGAATTGTAACGGATTTTCTAACTAGAAGTCTTATACATTTCACAATTCATAATTCACTTGGATTGGCAGTATCGGTAGAGGGTCGGACGCCATGCTTTCCAGCATAGTTACGTCCCTTTACAATCTGAGTTCAAATCCCGCCGAGGTTAACTTTGCTTTTCATCCTTACGAAGTCGATAAAATAAAGTACCAGTAATACACTGAAAAGTAAAGTTTTAAGCAGTTATTTTTTACTTTCGGATATTTTCACTTGTTGATGTTCTTATGTCAACGTCATGGTAACATATCACACTGGTTTCATCTATGGTCTTAATATAGTATACTAGCAGCTGAGCCCGGTTGCACCCGGGGCCACTTTTTATTAAGTTAATAATTTGAAAAATATTATTGAAAGTTTATTATAAAGAAGCTGTATCAGGGAAAAAATAGAAATATGCACTTGGGGCTGGACGGCGTACAATGAGAAGTGGAGCGACGTGAAAAGCGTTGAGAGACGTTGAGTGGCGACGGAAGAGGAATGGCGGAAGCTTCAAATGTGTTGTTGCAGTGCTTCTTTGTAGACAACGTTCCTGGTATTACCTGGGTTACCACAAGAGATTGTGTGGACTGCTGACGCGTGAGCACCCGACGTATAGTTGACCGTGGGTAAATACCCGCTGTGTCAGATTTAGGCCAACTACTTGCAGCGACTGTCCCTGTGCTTTGTTGATACTCATTGCAAAGCAGAGTTTTACGGGAAACTTCCGTCTCGTAAAATCAAATGGGACGTCAAAGGGATTAAGGCTTATGGGGGATAATAACTTTGTCCCGCCAGCAGACGGTCCGCTCAGAATTTTTGTCGTAAGAATTCGTGTCCCAATTTTTTTGATGATCAGATGCGTCCCGTTGCATAGTTCTGGTGGTTTCACGTTTCTTAGCAGCATAACTGGAACACCAACCTTCAGTCTAAGGTCATGAGGTGGAAGTCCGGGAGGTTGTTGACTGTTGAGGAATTCAATCGGATAGTTGACGGCGTCGTCCGCGTTTTTGTTGGTGTCAATTGACTTGAAGGAGACTTCACCTCCTGGAATCTGATCAAGCAGGTGTTGATTCATTGCGTCAACGGTGGCATTATGTGGTGCTAAAATAGCTCTCCCTTGCAGCCAGTTGTGATCAAGGAATCGTGCTTCGAGGTCTGGGAAAACAGATGACATTAATTCCTCTATGCTTGATACAAAGTTTCCAAACGGCAGACGGATGTGCTGTTCATCGATTCCAGGTGTAGTTCCATTAACAACTTCCAGTAGCTGTTTTGATAAATCCTCAGATTCTGCGTCGCCATGCACATGCACTCTCATGTTAGTAGTCATGTTTAGTTTCTGGACATACTGCCATAGGTAGGAAGACTTGATGCATGCGTTAACTTCGTCAGCTCTAGTGCCTCTAGTGATTACAGGAAGAGTCTGCCGAAAATCGCCAGCCATCAGTACTGTCGCTCCACCCATTACGTGTGAATTTCGACGCAAGTCCTTGAAAGTTCGGTCTAGAGCCTCAAACGTTGCCTTATGACTCATTGTAGCCTCGTCCCAAATGATTAAACAGCACTCAGAAAGAAGGTATCCTTTAGAGTCTCCACGATTTATTCTGCAGGTAGGATTCTCCCTCTTTACAAGGTCCATAGGCAATTGGAATGCGGAGTGTGCCGTACGACCGCCATGTAACAGTGTCGCCGCAATACCACTTGAGGCGACCGCTAAAGCAATCTGCCTGTCTTTCCGCAGCTTCGCAAGCAGTAGGTTTATGAGAAAGGTTTTTCCTGTTCCGCCTGGAGCATCCAAGAAAAATAGCCGTACCTCATTTGAAAGACACTGGCAAGAATTCTGTCATACGCCCGTCTCTGCACAGGCAAAAGTCTGGGTTCATCTTGAGCAACCTTATCTGTCAATTCCTCGATGTTGTAATCCAACTCAAGCATGAACTCCACATCTAAAGCGCCGTCTTTATGTACAGGTTGTGGCAAACCGAATTCTAATACACCGCCAACTCCAACAGATCTTAGACGTTTATCCATGTCAATGAAGGCCTCATTGTATACATTGGCGTTGTAATGAAAGTCAGCCGCTGGTACCCTTGCTCGTACTCTACGCAGGATGTCCTCTGACATGCTGTCCTTATGCGTTTCCCATAGCTTAAGTGGCTCACCGACATTGCAGAACAGTAACATATTGCAAAACAAACGACACATTTCTCGTGGCATTTTACATTCAGCAGCTTTTGTCAATGCCATGTTCAGGTGATCATCGTCCTCGAGTAACCCGCGCTTCACGCAAGCCTCCCTGTAAGTGGAACAAATGTAGCCGTCTGAAAGTCTGAGGTCTGCAAATGACTTGGGTCCTTTGATTCGATGGAGCAGCATTCTAAAAAAAAGCATTCCTGTTGCTTCGGATGAACGTTGTACACACGTCCGATGGCATTACTTTTGAATACACCTGCCCAATTCTTAACTGCCTTCCCCTGTCGCCGCGATGCCAAATTTTGTTCGACCAAGTGAAGTAAGTTGGTACCTCGACGTAAAAGAGGGTAAGTGCAAACTCATCGACAGAGCAAAGCTTTAAAAATGCTGTAAGAGTGGTCTCTGGTGGCTGTTGTGCAGCAAGTGTGGAGTTTTAGAAGAGGGGGAAATAACTAACCCCAGTATTAGAACAGGGGGTTCGCAATGTACGGGTTTTATTTCTTTTGTTAGAAAACTGACCTTTTTCGGTTTGGCATTTCGTAAAATTCTACTGCAGAATCGATTTCATAAAACGGTACTGTATGATCGTTATAGAAGTATTTAAATTTAATATAGAGCAACTGTATTTGAAAAATGAAAATGAAACGTACTGTAGAAGGCAACAGTTTATTAACAGTGAAATAACGTTGTCTTTGATATGTTATTTTAAATAAGACAATGAATATTTAAAAAAAAAGTGAATTAATTAACTCGGCAACCAAAGGGCTTATAGATCCCATTCATTAAGTTTACAATGAATATTTAAAAAAGAACTGAATTAATTAACTCGACAATCAAACGGCTTATATATCCCATTCATTAAGTTTACATGCATGTATTCTTTAAACTTACCATTTGACTTTGAAAAATACTACTTACTGTTAGTGGTGGTTAACATGTATTAGAATAAAAATAAAAATGATATCGGTAAAAACGTACCTGAGAACACGCCTCCCTTCTTCGCAATTTAAGGGTTTTATTTCTTTTGATGGAAAACAGTGACCGTTTTCGGTTTGGCATTTCGTAAAATGGTACTGCAGAAGCGATTTCATAAAACGGTACTGTATGTTAACAGCGAAAGAACGTTATGTTTGATATGTTATGAAAAAATTGATGAGTTTAAAAATTTGTATGAAATTGTAAATAAGACAATGAATATTGAAAGCGACTACGGAAAATAACTCATCCAAGTATTAGAACAGGGGGAAATAACTCACCGAAAGCGATAGTAAATAGACCGTTTTGGGGCCCCAGGGACCACATTTTTCAAGTTAGAGATTTGAAACCTCATCTATTTGCTTCCTTGGCACTTTTTACATAGGTGTGTAAATTTTCATGTCCGTCCGACCACGTTTACTACCATTTAACCGTGCACAACTGAATTTCAACCACCACCCATTTCACAAATATATATTAGATTCCCATTGGTCAGTTTCATACGCTAACAATTTTGATACAATAACAACAATTGGAGGAATAATTTTGTCATAGAGTTCAGCGAGTATCATATATATACATTTTTAAGGAGGAACTATCTTCGGTTAGTTTTGAAGAGGTTGGAGAAATATGTTGTAAAATAGAAGTATCAGAACTCAAGGAACAGGATAGAGAGGAAGAGATTACATAGACCCAGGAATAAAGCCCTGAGGCCAGTAATGTGGAGTGTGCAGCAAGTCACAGGATCAAGTCCTGCCAACGGTTGATTTATATGATATTGATGTTAGTATGTATGTATAACTACCTAATAGAATTATGTTAGTATGTGGAGATCTTGGCATGGGTCCTACCACAAGGTAAGTATGTCTCTAAGGTGCAATATGAAAAATTATGTAGGTGTAGACATTAAGGACCCTACGTGGCATGGTTGCTGACCATATAGCTTGCGGAAAGTACTTTTGGTTTGGTGTCGACAAGAACCAAAGAAGTCAGCCCTATGATTAATCATTTGCCTCCCACCTCTGAGTATTTCTAGGGTTTCACTTAGACAGAGCCTACAAATGCCAGACCCACCCCTGTCAGGGTGTACTTCCTTAACCTTTGACCATACTAAAGTATATGGGGTATTGTCTAACTTGAGATTCCAAATCAGTTCTAAAGGGCTGTACTCTTTCATTTATCTAACCTATTAAAGTAGTGGTGGTGGTTATACCATCTATCCTTAAAGCTTGTATATGTTGCCCTGGAGGTTTAGGTGCTTTGGTCTCAAGCCTCCCTACTTTCAAAGGGTTTCTTCTCTTCCCGAGACCGCTAGACGAGTTTACCCAGAGGGCATCCCGATTATTTTCTCCAGAGTTGTACCTAATATATTGGGCTAAAGCTGTATTATAATATTTAGCAGGATCGCTGAAGATCCCATGGTTAGCAGATAAGTTTGAGCTTCTATCCGAGACACCCTTAGCTACAGCCCTAATAACGGATCTTGGGTATACTAGATCACTAGTATATATATATATATATATATATATATATATCAGAGTTTTGTAGCTTACTTGAAGCATTGTTGAATAGGAAACACAAATTTAAATAATTTTAAAAACCAAAACAATGCATTAGGAAGAAAATTAAATTTCCAAGATAACAAAAGAATCTTACCTTAGCAAATTTAACAATCCCAAATATTTTCAGGTTTAAAAACCCATTATCAAGGGAGTAACCTTATCAGAGACTTAAAAATTGATCGGATTGACTTGCTTGTATAGAAACAGATTTAAGTTAAATGAAATGGAAAGACGTTAAAATTTCGAGCGTGCGCATTGTGAAGAAAGAATGGAATGTAAATTAAGAAAATATGAAAAAAAAACGACAAAGGAAGGGAAAGGCAAAGTCCTAGTGTCACAGAATAATGGAGAGGATGAGGGTGATAGGGCTCTGGGCCTTGGGTGCAGCGTTAATGGGAATGCGCTCTGCAGACAGGACTGCAACAGCATTCCCGTGGACGATAGCCAGCGACACTCCTACAACAGCCACCCCAATTTACGGGGCTCCTTCCTCAGATGGACCGCTGACATTCCGATTTTGCGGAGGAGCTTGGTAGTACGGGGTCCGAGTACACCTGAGGTCTCAACGGCAACCAGTGTGAAAAGGAAGCAGCCAGACAATCCGGTATTTGTTTATCTTCCTTTCCTCTCCATAGCAGGCCACAGTATTGGGGTTTGTAATGGAGAACGTGTCATATGTGGCATCCCAGATGAGGGATCTACCTCCTTCGAATACAAAGAGGGTGTGATTCCATCAAGGCGCTTGCTGTCTTTGCAGTCATGGCTGCTGGTTCCAGTTGTAATGGAAGCCAGCTGTATCCAGGCTCCTTCTCAATATGGCATTCAGAGAAGCATATTGGGGGAACTGGTCTGCGTGCGCTCTGGTGGCAAGACAGTGGGTGCAGGCCAAAATCATGAATGACCGCCCCACAATATCATTTATGTGGCTCACACACATGGAGGCTGAGGCATTGAACCACTCTGATGCAAGTGCACTCGTCATCACGAAGAGTACTGGTCGATGAGGAGAGCACCGAATTGAGCCACGCACCACTATTTGGCTGTGAAGCAGAGCAGAGGTGGTGTTGGTCCAAGCCAAACTCAATTCGCCTGAAAGAAGACCTACATTTAATGCTGTCCCAGTTGCATTGGAGATTTGTATATTTGTATACTGGGGGACAGAGAGGCCTTCGCCTATCCAGTTGAACAGAGCCTGTTCAAGCTCTGGGGCCACGTCAGGTTCAACATATCTATCTGCTTAGTCTCCAGGCATTCTCTTGTGGCTTTCAAGAGAATTGGAGAGCTGAGAATGCATACGGCATCTTTGGGTGTTAGCCGGACCCCTGGACAGGACGTGATATGTGCTGAGTACGGCATTGTGGAATTCAGCCTCTCTGTAGCTGACGTTTGTCACCTCAGACTTGTATGGGTTGATCTCAAGTCCGAGGGCTATGACGATTTGCCGAAGGTCCTCAAGTACCATCTCAGCCAGGCTACCCCAGGTCATGTCATCCAGGTACCAAACGTTAATGGGGAAAGCAGACCGAGTGGGCACCATTGTTGACTGTCAACACAAAGAAGAGCAATCTGAGTGGGTCTCCCTGCTGGATACCCATGGCAGAAGCAACCCTGTTGTCAGTGCCATGTGTGACTTGAGTCTTCCGCATGTGAGGTGAATGAGGGGGGTAAATGGAGGGAGCTCATCTCGGACATGTCCAGGACGTGATCCTCTCTAACGCTGTTGAAGGCATTTCTCATGTCCAACTTCACAGGGTGGTGGGATGATGAATGAGGCGCATGCGCTATGAAATGTCTGGCCGCATGATCTGCAGCCTCATTTCTGCACCTGATTCCCACTCCAAGTTGGACAGGGTTTAGCATTTCACTCAGGCCATCTTTGACTGACATACAAGCTATCTTGGTTGCAAGTCATCGGAAGATGTTACCAATGGCGATGGGACGAACGTCTCCATCATTCTTTCTCAGAGTGGTCAGACTGGCTGCGAAGAAAAGATTGCAGGAATGGCTGGGCAAGTTTGTGAGGGCTGTTAATGACTGGAACAATCTTGTGGGTTACCCGAGTCAAGTATGCGGTTAATTGAAGTCGCTAGCGCTTCGGCTACAGGGTGCGGGCAGCCCTGGGGATGATTCTCCACAACTGCCTGAGGCAGGAGATTGCCACAAGACACTTGTTTGAGTTGAACAGGTTCAGGGCCCCCATTTTCCGGGCGCCCATGACTGCCTGGATGTTGGGTGGATAGTCATGATTAGCAGTGCCACCAGTGCAAGCATTCCATGTGAGTTTGATGCAAGAGAGGTGGAATAAGCTTGTCGAGCAGGTCCTTCCTTTTTTTGTGCCTGTTGCTAGGGTGGAAGGCTGAGGAGAGGAGGGCATTAAATTCAGGGGTGTAGGAGGTGGAGCCAGAATATTGGAAATGGGGAGCATATGAGGGCGGTAGGTAGGTGTACAAAATGTTTTCTTTTCTAGTACTGATTTCTACCATATGGCCATGGCTTGTTCATTAACTTCAATAATCTTATTATAATAAGGCAAAATAAAATTCAAGGAAAAGCATAGTCATAATAACAGTGTCATCACCCCTTCCTTCCTCAGTCATCTCTAGTGCGTGATGTCATCACCCCTTCCTTCCTCAATCATCTCTGGTGTGTGACATCATTACCCCTTCCTTCCTAATTGTGTGACAGACAGATGGAAGTTGTTCAAATTTATATATAGTGCATCATATATGCAAAAGAATGGGAGAAAATATCTACAGTAAAGCCTGACAATGAATAAATTTACTCCTTCATAATTCTTCATATATAAACATCCAAAGACAATAGAACTGTGTGGAAATGGAAGCACCAATGGAAACATAAGTTTTAAATCTCCGAAGCCGTTTATGAAAGTATTGAAGAAGACAAGAAAACACACTGCGATCTTCCAACGTAGAAGAGGCTCCTATCAGAAGAAACCGTCACCGAATCATCATTTTTCTTACCTGTTGTACAAACCTGGCTGGACACAGAACACTGCACAAACATTCTAAATGTTCAATAGAGTTATGAAATAATTGTGTTTCTACTTTAGGTACAAGGCCAGCAATTACCCAGTGCATTACTGGTACTTTATTTTATCGACCCCGTAAGGATGAAAAGCAAAGTCAACCTCGGTGGGATTTGAACTCAGATCGTAAAGGGACGTAACTATGCTGGAAAGCATGGCGTCCGACCCTCTACCGATACTGCCAATCCACCGCCCTGATAGAGTTATGAAATAATACATATGAATAAGCCATAGATGACGAACATCATTAAGTAATGTCAGTTTCATGAGGAGATAAAACGCCTCCATCCTTTTGAAGGAAAAATAAAAACAAATGAGTCTATAAATCCTGGAAAACTGTAAGTCCGGTATTGAAAAAAAAACAAACAAAAAAACACAAGGGATTGACACTCCAAATTCACTTCTCCTTTTATTTTGCTCCACTTTTCAAATTAAATGACATGACGGTTCAGTTATATACAAATATTGTAAGCGCGTCCATTGAGAATATTTATAGCTCAAGCCTCGCTGGTCAACATCGCTTGGCTCAGGCGGCTCCAGAAGATCCCACTCAGGATCCCGAGAGCAGCCCGGGTGCCGGTAGCCGATGCCCTCACTTTCTCGATTGAGAGTGCCCTGGACTCCAATCGAGCCAATGACTGGGAGCGGCTGTTTTATTTCATGCCACTCGCCCTCGGCCTCCCCAGCTCTGGCACTGACCGGGGCGGCCTGTCAACAGCAGCCTTCATCAAGGCCAATGTCTCGTCCTTTGGGCAAGCGCCCATTCCAAGCGTGCCCAGGGACGCCACACACCCCACCCTCAGGTACCCCCTATCCTCCACCCCTGAGGCCAGCGCCAAGCGTTTGCGTGACCAGGTAATCGCCAAGCTTATCATGGGTGCTGTCTCGGCTGCAGTCAGAGTTGTTGCCTCAGAGGACACTGTCCTCCAACCCACCGAGGAAGTCCTGGCTGCTCTGCAACTCAAACACCCTGAGTCACCCACTGATCTGAGACCCATACCCACACCCGACCCCCACTTGCTCCTTGTGGCTTCTGATGCAGACATCATGTCCGCCATCAGGTCCTTCTCAGCTAGCAGCTGCGGAGGTGTTGATGGTCTCCGCCCAGGCCACCTCAAGGAGTTGATATCCCCCCTCTCCGCTGAGGCCGGGCGCCGCCTTCTGAGTGTAATTGTGGCGCTCACCAATAGGCTCATCCATGGCACCCTGGACCCTCACGCCCGAGGCCTCTTTTTTTCGGCCAGCCTCACCGCTCTCAGGAAAAAAGAGGGTGGCATACGCCCCATCGCTGTTGGCAATGTCTTCCGGAGGCTGGCTGCCAAGGTGATCTGCAAGTCCGTAACTCACGAACTGGGTGAGGAGTTTAGTCCAGTGTAACTGGGTGTCGGCATGTCCGGTGGCTGTGAGGGGGCCGCTTATGCAACCAGGCAGTTCTTCAACAGCTGCCCATCGGAACCGGCACCCAGGGACTCCAGGCACCTCATTGTCAAGCTTGACATGAGGAATGCCTTCAACTCTTTACGCCGGGATCATCTGCTCGAGGCCTACTTCAGCCTAGCCCCCTCTGCCTACCCACTGGCCTACCTGCCATATGGAGCCCTGAGCATGCTCCTTGCTGCTGATACGGTCATACCTTCGGCTACTGAGGTCCAACTGGGTGACCCTTGGCATTGACCAGAGTATCATGGCCCCTCTCAACGTTTGGTATCTGGATGATGCTACCTTTGGCGGGCCCGTACGGACTGTCTGCCATGACCTTAAATCGGTGGTTCCTGCCCTGGCGGGAATCGGCCTCCAGGTCAACTTGGCCAAGTCAGAGGTGGTGAATGTCAGCCTCGATGCTGAGAGCTTTGCAGACTCCGTCTCAGACGTGCGGTCCATTCTCCACTAAGTTACCTTGTGCTGCGTCCTCGTCAGCAGGGTTCTTCAAAACACAACAGAACCCTCTGTGTTCAGAGAACGTGAGGCCGCCTGTGAGATGTGGGACCGGCTGGGACTTAGCCCAGTAGACATCCCTCCTCCTTCTCCCCTGTTGACGTCAAGTCCCCCCCCTCAACGCACTTGGGATGCCATCCAGTGCAGCCTGGCCTCAGACAGGCTCACGCGCCAGCTCGACCAGCACCACCTTGCTTGTTTTCGTGCAGCCTCCAAACCCTACAGTGGTGCCTGGCGCCATGCCCTTCCCTCCTTCTCCACTGGCACGCAGCTAGACAACCATAGCCTGCGCAACAGTGTTTCCCTGAGGCTTGGCTTCTGGATCTGCCAGCCACACCAATGTCGCTGCGGTTCCACCGTGGACTCTTTCGGCCTCCACCCGCTTTCCTGTTGCCGCATTCCACGCCATTCTGCCTTCAACAAGGTCATTAAGCATGGCTTGGAGGCTGCAGGCTTCCCTTCCCAGCTCGAGTCGGTGGGGCTGGATCGAGCGGATGGTAAAAGGCCAGATGGCATGACCATCTTCCTGTTCTGCGGTGGCAAACACCTTGTCTGGGATGCCACTTGCACCGACATTTTCTGCAGCCGCAACCCGGTGCAGTCTGCGACTGACCCAGGTTCTGCTGCACGTCAGGCTGAGGGGGCCAAACTCCTCAAATACCGGTCGCTCTTCGACAGGTTTGTGGTCGGACCCCTGGCAGTGGAGACTTCTGGTGTCCTCGGCCCCAGGGCTGCCTCCTTACTCACCACCATAGGCACTGAGCTGGCCAGCTGCAGGTGTGAGCCCTGTGAATTGGAGTGGCTTTTCCAGCGCGTCTCCCTTGCTGTCCTCCGGGGAAACGCCTTCTCCATTCTGCCTGCCGGGGCTGTGGGTGGGGCCCTATCGCGTATTATTTTTGAAAATGTGACAACAGTTTATGATTAAAAAAAAAAAAATAACCAATAAACGTAACAATGGATAAATTGTAGTTGAAGGAAGGGGGGGGGGGTTTCCTAGAAGGATGGATAGCCATTAGAATCTATCTAAATACATGTCAATAGAAAATAATAAACAAGAAGAGAGAAAAAGAAAAAAGGGGAAGAAAGAAACATTTAAAGAGAAACTCTGTATGTTTGGCTGGGCAGTACATCTCAGCTGCACCTTGTGGATAAGATGGCGAAAGCGTTGTTGCAGGAAAAGGGCCAACAACTCATGTTGCACCAACCATTCCATTTCATGGGGGTCCTTTCTTATTTTGTGGAGGAAAACTGAAATCCACAGACCAAGGACACCGGAGGTCTTAATGGCAAACAGCACAAAAAAGTGGCAGTCAATCAAATCCCAGGCTTTTGTAATCTTCCGATCCTTTGCATTACAGCTATTGGTTCTTGGACTAGTGACTGAGGCAATGGGGAGTCAGAATCAGAGAATATGTCACAACACGTGGCATCCCATATTAGTCATTTACCTTCTTTGAACAGGAAAATGGTTATCGTTGCTGGGGCTGAGGTCAACAAAAACCAATTGCGAAGGGAAACTAGCTGCATCTAGATTCCTTCTGATTGTGTCACTCAAGATGGCATACTGAGGGAACCAACTTGCACTGTGGTGACAAGAAAGTGGATGTAGTCCAAACTTGTTGACCATAGTATTTGAGTGATTGACTTATGTGGAGGCCAAGACCATGGGTATGCTCATGATCAAGAAAGGTATCAGTTGATGAAGAGGGCACTGAATTGAGCCACACATGTGTTTGGCAATGAGGCAGACCAAAGGTAGGCAAGATGGTGTTGTGTGAGAGAAGACTCAATCCTCTTGCAAGTTGAACTGCATTTGATGTCATTCGCTGTCATGTTTGGAACCTGAAAATAATTAGAATGACACATTTTCAATGACATTCTATTCCATTATGATTCAAGAACTCTTACTGTTTTTCAGTCAGCATATTGTTAACATTGTCAAAGGACATTGAAATCGGTTTGATGGTATTTCTGGTTGCTCAAATATTATTTTCTATTCTTTTGGGGTTTACATTTTTTAATAAAATAATATTCTTTACACTTTCAAAATAGTCAGTTTCTTTCCATAACTTGAAAAAATATTTAAAATTTTCATTTTTAACACCTTCAAAGTGTTCACTGTATGTTTTGTTCTTTACACTTATTTACATACACTTATAATCCTGTCCAGTTTGCTTGATATAATTTCCCTTGCATTGTGGACAAGTAGAAATTTGCAATTCATACTTGCATAAATTTAAAATGTTTTGCCAGTTTAAAAGTAATCTATTCAATATACTCACATGTCATACTCACATGTCATACTCACATGTCATACAATGAGGATCAACACATTTTTCAACCCTTTCTGATATAAACCTTGCTTTGGTTAAGAGTTTCTTTAAATTGGGTATTTGGCATCTCATGTTGATTATCTGTGATTCAGTCAGTAGTTTATTCATTTTAGGGGACTGTTGAGAAATCAGGGGAAAGCTTTTAGTGGTAGTCAAAATATTCTAGTTCTTTGGATTATGAGTAGTAACAAATGAAATATTTGTCCATTTTCTTATATTTGTTTTCTTCTGAGTTCTGTAATCAGAATATTTTTTGCCTCGATAATGTGGTGAGAAAGCTATTCCACTTACCGCGAGTCTGCTGGTTCACTCCAAAACAGGCATCAATCTTCGTCGTTATAATCAAGTCGCCAAGCTGCAGCTTAATCCGGTACGTCCGTCTTGCTCCAAGTCGCCGTGAGAGATGCCTTACGGACGCCACCTCGGAAACACATGGATGCAGCCTACGGACGTCGCCCCAGAAACGCATCTCGCCTCACTCCTCCGCCTCCGGTCAAGCGTCCACATCTGACATCACCTCCTCCACACAGCCCCACACGTGCCCCCCTGATCTCAAGGATCAATCTCCTCCTCACTCTGCTGCATGTGATAATCCGCCATCCGCTCGGCCTGTATGCTGCTCTGAAGAAGCGGTCCACCTTCCATCCATCAAGCATTTCCCTCTGCGCCTCCGAGCGGAACACAGCGCTATTATCCATCAGCAGTTCATCCACAGGGCCCCGCTCCAAGAATATCTCTCTCAACGTCTGCGTGATTTCCTCCGCAGTTCCCATCTTCATTTCCCTTCATATCGTCCACAATCAACCATTGAGAGGTATGTTCCCTGTCGGTAGTGTGTTCCATCCACCGCCAATTATTTCCAGTCGCGATCCACCAGGAGACTTCCTGACTCGTGCACACCCAGAGCGGGATCAATAGACTGGCATCGGACGCAGCCTCTGACCACTCTCTGGACACTGTCTCTGCGAACGTCGGAATCGATTCTCCTGGCTAGGAACAGGGTCCTATTCACTCCCATGTGGTGCATGGCATGCAACCCTTTAAGGTCCTACTCGCTCAGCCGACACACAGCGACTATCCCCTCTTCTGCATCCTCCGGCGCTTCCATCTAGGCTTTCTTCACCCTGGTTAAAACGTCCGCCCTATTTTTCTCTGAGGGCACGAAGACTAAGCTCAGCCTCAGGTCGGACTCGGTGGCCAGCTCTCCTAAAGTTCCCATGCGGCGCTTTATCAGCATTTCTGCCGCCCCTCTCCTTCGCACTCTCTTCTCACTGGTGAGCACTGACCTCACCCATCTGAGTACAGTAGCCGAGTCGGTGCGTATCTCGATGGTGCGCAGTCCCCACTTCAGGGTGAGGTTCACCCCTCTCAACACCGCGTCCAGTTCGGCCACATTGATGTGGTTACAATCATCTTTATTCCTGAGCCAGGCTGCATCCTCGACCTCAACACCTCCTATCTCCAACGTGACACCCAGCGCTATGCTACTGGCATCGCATCATACGGTCCCGCTCTGCGATTCAGGGACATACCAGCGTCCTTGCACCGAGTCATCGGTTTCACCCTCCCCACGATCTCCTGTATCATGGCCATCATCCTCTCTCCCACCTTGTCACTCCAAGTAACCCCGTCCGCTCGTCTCTTGACATAGCTGCATGCCGCCCAGAACCACCCAGCGATTGGGTAGTGACCTATCAATTTTCCACACACCGAGAAGAGTTCCCGTTTATTCATGTTTGGGCCTAGTTCCGGGACTTCATTTCTCCTCCGAAATTCCAACGTGCCCGTCTTGTCTTTTCACAGCCTAAGTCCTAGTGCGGCTCCTCCCTCCAACGCCTCTGACGGCTTCGCAGTCAATCCGTAACCTCCGCCGCCAACACTATAGTCTCGTCCACTAAGATGTCGTCGATGTAGGAATTGGTGACCCTCTTCATCTTGTCAGTCTTTCCCAGAACGGTCTTGAGGACCGCCGCCATGATCTTCGGTGCAGAGTTCAACCCGAAACCGAGCCTGGTCAGGCAATATGTCCGGCCCTCATACCTGACCAGCTGATACTGCCACAGCTTCTCCACGTAGCTGTAGATATGCCGACTTTAAGTCGACGATCATGGAAGCCCTCGTCATACGTCTCCACTCGCGCAGAGTTTCCCCGCAGACATCCGTGACCTCACCACCCGTCTGACACGACAGATGCTCGTTCAGCTCCCGAAAATCCAACACTGGTCTCACCTTGTTCTTCATGGGTTGCACCACAGCCATTAACAACAGCACCCCACACTTCACCTCCTCCTTCCAGGGAACCAGTATGCCCTCCTCGATCCATCTCTCTACCTCTCACTCAAACTCTCTCCTAGTATCTCCTTTCAGTGTGTGCTGATAGGAGCCCACTTTGTTCTTCAGTGTTGGGGGTTCTCCCTTCCAGTACCACTCAACAACCCATCGCTGCCCGTCGAACACGGCCTTGAAGTCCTTATCCTGTACGGTATGAGCGGCATATTTTTCCTCGTGGGCCTTCTCGCTCTCCTGATGCGTACACACAACGCATGCTGGTGCAGCGCCACCAAATGTTACTCCGACATCGTTCACTGTCACGCCTCCTAATCGGCCAATCGCTTCCATGCCCATAACCAGGTCAATTCCATCCACTACGCAGTCGACCACAATGGCTGAAAGCCTAATTCTCTTTCCCCTTACCACAATCTCCACCTCACTGCAACCTCTACCTTCAATCTTCCTACCGCCGACTGCCCTTATGATGCTCTTCCCTCTCCACTTTTCCACCACCCCCGTAGTCACCAGTGTCGTTGTACATCCTGTGTCCACGAGGGCTCGTAATGGCTTTCCCTTCACCAGGACTTTCACCACAGGCAGCGCCTCTACACTCGAGGGTTAGCTACCGGCGTAATAACTCCCCTTGGACCGTTTCCCTGGTTGCAATTGGTAGCGATGTGGCCTGGCCGCCTACACCGGTAGCAAATTATGTCTGGTGTCGACTCCTTACAATCTCTCGCCATGTGTGCACCCTGGCACCTATAACAATGACCCCTAAACGTGTGTGGGCGACTCTTCGCCGTGTTTGTCGTCCTTTCGGAATTTCGCTGTCGGTGCCTGGGCCTCCATCGCCGCTATTGCCGCAACACTCTTCTTAGCATCTTCCGCTATGATGTGGGCTTGCTCTACCAATGTACGCATCTCCATTTCCTTGTAGCCAGGTATTTGCTTCAGTCTCACCGCGATGTCATCCGGAAATCCGTTTATAAATGCCAGCCGTACTGCACACTTGCACTCGACCTGAAACCCAGCCAGCATGGCCAATCTCCTTATCTCCGCAGCAAAAATATCCATACGTTGACCTTGCCAGCTTGGCAAACGCGGTACACGGACCTTCCGCAAACGCTTCCATCATACGCCGTTCAATTTTGTGCATGTCCCTCTGGCTGATTTCGTCCATCTCGAGATATAATGCTAGCGCATCCCCCTCGAGATATAGTGCCATGAGACCGGCCACATCGTCTATCTTTTGTAGCTCGGCGACCACCCGAACCTTTCACACCCAAGCGATAATGTCTCCTTCACTGGTAAAAGCTTTAAGTACTTCACCGCTCAACCGTAATCTCGTCGCCATCTCTTTAGTCCTGCGGTAAGGTCGCGGTAAGTGATAAAACAAGATAGTCTTTGTCCCTGCTTTTTTTTTTTTTTTTTTTCAATTGTACTTCTTCATGTGCCGAAATAGTTTGTGGTGAGAAAGCTATTCCACTGCTAGTTCACTCCAAGCCGGGCATCAATCTTCATCGTTATAATCAAGTCGCCAAGCTGCAGCTTAATCCGGTACGTCTGTCTTGCTCCAAGTCGCCACGAGAGATGCCTTACGGACGCCACCTTGGAAACACATGGACGCAGCCTACAGACGCCGCCTCGGAAACGTATAGCCCCAGCCTACGGACGTCGCCCCAGAAACGCATCTCGCCTCACTCCTCCTCTGCCTCCGGTCAAGTGTCCACATCTGACGTCACCTCCTCCACACAGTCCCACAGATAATAACTGTACTAATAAGGTTAGCAGGGTATTTTTGCCTTTCAAGGAACATTTTCAATTCTTGTAATATTTTTTCATCTAATGTGATGTCTATTACTAAAGTGCAAATTTATCTCACTATTTAGAAAGGTATGTTCTCTTTTGTATCTGATAGATGCCAAGGTCAAAGCAGTAACAGTTCTTGAAAAATGTCTCCTTACAAAAATCTATTTTAATATTTTTCCATTCTTTGATGACATGCAGTTCCTTTGCATGTTATTCCAACGTAAATCTTATTGCATGGCCTATTTAAAATTTAATGACATTTCCCAGATCATTTTGACTGCCATTCTAAATATTTCCAGTTATGTGAAATAAAAAAGAAACCATAGTGAAATTAAACTTTATTCTAAAAGTAATATTTTGGCAATTCATATAAGTTTATATAGTTTTATTAGATGTTCAAAATGTTGCCTGATTGGCTAGCACAACATGATGTAATTATTGTTTCTTTGTAATTAGTAAGCTAATTAGTAATATATTGTTATATTTGGGGAGGGTCATGTTGTCCTAATATTGCCAAACAAATAGTAAAACACACTCACTGTTTGGTTTGGTTTTCACTTCATTATATTTTTATAAATAATTTAGCTGGTAATCAATGTTTACCATTAATTAACCAACAGTTAAAAATATAAATATAATATATCAAAGTTCTTTTGTCACACATTTCTGTGACATCTTCAGTGATTATTGTTGTGTTCCTCTTGTTGAATTTCTATAACGTTTTTTTTTTGTCTCTATTTGCACATGTGTGCATGTATTTTGTTTGGTGTGTGCTTGTGTGTTCATGTCTGAGTCTGTCTGTGTGTGTTTAACTGTTTATATTTTATCTTTGGTCACTAGTATGTGTTTGTGTGTGGGTGTTGTTATTGCATCTGTGTATATTGATATTATATCTTTGATCACTAGTGTGTGTTTGTGTATGGTTTTTGTTATTCCACTCATGTTTTCTGTTCAGCCTAGGTTTTCTGAATTCTAATTCTGTAGCCTCCCTAATTTGTCTAAATGTTAAGTCATTCCTATCTTTAGATATTATTTTAACTTTTATGCTACAGGTTTTAGTCTGGTGTATTCATATAATACTGAATTGTCTTTTTATCCTTTTAGTTCTCTCCTATGCTACAGACTCTCTCCTATGTACGTCATTGTCATGTTTCTGTAGGCACCCTCTGTACATCTTATGCTATAAACTATATTTCTAGTTTTACAATTTATTTGTAGACTTATTCGACATACTATACATTTCTTATTTGTACAGCAGGTTTTCCTTAAAAGGGTAAATTTTACTGATCAGGGATTTTACGGTAGTCCCTGGCTTTTCTACCACTTTAATATTTAAATAGGTTTTTCTTAGGCCTTTCTTAATCAACTAGATACTTCACCTCCAGGGGTCGCATCCACAAATTTGACACTCTGGTACCTCCGGTTGTTGTATCATGAGTTGGCTTTCCCTATTTATGATATTCCATGAATTGCTCCTGTACAGTAGGCAAATCCCTTTTATGTCCATCTCTATGAGGGCCTTGTAATTTGTCATGGCCCCTTTGTACACCCTGATCCTGTCTCTTTGGCTGTAGCCAGAGAACATATTTGCATGCTGTCGCAACTCAGATTTATAGATATGTTTGTTTATATTAGTTATATATATGTATATATAGGTGTATGTATATATATATATATATATATATATATATATATATATATATATATATATATATATATATATATATATATATATATATATATATATATATTTATTAAAATAACAGATTAAAGTTTAAGCAAAGAATCGCTGCTTTCACCCTTAACGGGATCTTCTGAAACTAACAAAGTCAATCTGTAAACGCAGAAGTCGATATTTCAAAAAACATTGCAACCGGAGGAAGACAGGAAGACGATACTTTGGTTCGTGGAAACGTTCGCTGGCAAAGAACGGGAAAAAGCATATAATACGTCATTAATAGGAGCGGTGAAAAACAATTACGCGCAAAGACAGAACCACGTTTATGGTATAAAAGAGGTCGTAGACTAATGTTCTCTTAGGTGGTGCATAGAGACGTACTCTGGCAATGAACGAAAAAAACGAAGATAATACGTCATATGTGGAGCATGAAGAACAATAGCACGCAAAGACAAAACCACGTAAATGGTATAGCAGAAGTCGTAGACTAAAATTCTAACTAGGAGACCGAATGAATCTCCGCTACAGAGTTAAGAACAAAGTAAATAAATACAATACAGAAGTAATAGAAATAAATAAATACATACACGCAAACAAATACGTACATACACAAGCATACGCAAAATACTTACCATAGGTATACAAAACCACGCACATATAAATATGTATGTGTGTGTGTATGCGTGTATACAAATAAATAAATAATTATATAAACGTATATAAATAAATAAATAAATACGTATATAACAAGCGCACACACATACCTACATGTAAATACACGAATGTTCGGAGACGTAAGTCAACCAAAACATGAAGTACACATATACACACACCCTACATACGTACGAACCTGCATACTCACACAGACGCAAAACTCCCGTATACACATAGCCAAACCCTATGTACCAGAATATATAAAATTATATGCCATAACATAAACAATCAAATATACGTACAAGAAGGTATACGTACCTTCACAAAACATACGGGTAATATATACTTACCTATGCAAATAAGTAATGGTATAAACAAAACATATACTTAGCTCCCACATCAAGACGTAAAATATCCACGTATAGATCGTACTATCCGTTAGGGTATAAGGTGGGGCTGTAATGCAGGAAAGTTTTGTGCAATTTATGTTTACAAGCCGAAATTGCCTCAGATTTTTTGTTTAAGATGTGGTCTGTGGCGTAGAGTATTTCCAGGGCCTCAGCGGCGCAGAGGTCACATGGTCTTTTATTTCCGTTATACGATCTAGCCCTAGTAGGATCTCCCAGTGTAACTTATATTGGGTGTGGTTGTCTTTTAGACTCCAGATATAAGCTGAAAGTGACGTCATATTCCTTCTTAGAGGGTAACGAAAAGAATGGGTATGCATGTAAAGACGCTGCTTGAATCTATTGGCGGTTAACCCTATGTAGGCCCTACGGGACGTGGGTGTTACAACCTTACATTTGTAGACAATGTTACTAGAGAGGCATTTCCCGGATAGGGGGCAATCAACCCGATTCCTACAATTACAGTTAGTACTAACTACAGGGTTGCACGTGTTCCTACGGCTAGGTAGTTTAGCTAAATTTGAAGCTGTGATGTTATGTGCAAGGTTAGGAGTCGTAGAGTAAGAAATTTTAATAGTATTTCTATTAAAAATGTTACTATATTTATGTGTAGGGGGAAAATGCTTCGTAATAAGGGAAAGAAAGATTTTAGCTAATGGTGTGGCCACCTCCATATTATATGGTGGGTTATACCAACAAATGCGATGGGATCTATTTCTTCTAGGTCTATTTTCGTACTCTATATATGCTACCTTATCGACAAATCCACTTCGAGCAAGAGCTTCATTGTAATTAGTGGAATGGTCGTTGAAAATACGCTCGTTGGTGGAAAGACAGGAAAGCCTCAACGAAACGTTTCTTACCAGGTTCTTGGTTATGCTGGCAGGATGGTTGGAATGCTTACTTATGTAATTAAGCGTATCATTCGGCTTTCTCTACGGGTAATACAACCCATTCAATAAATTGAGGGTAACGTCGAGGTAATTAACGACCGAGAGATTGGCCTCAACCTGTATAGAGAGGTTGAAGCCTTTAAAGAAGGCTGTGAGTTCTTTTCTGAACCTGTCGCAAGCACGAGGTCCGCACTTAGTCATGGTCAAAAGACCATCATCACGGTATAAACCACCGCCCGCGTTGGGGAATTCGTCCTTGATAGAGAAAAGAAGGAAAAGGCCGATAAGATCAGTAACACACTAGCAGAGGTACCCGGCGTTGCTCGGGTATTAAATAGCAGTTATGTATATCATTTATGTCAATACTTCAGTGCTGCTTCGAAAACTATACTTTGACAAAATCATTGGCTTTTTCCAAAAGGGGGTTCCTGCCAATTCACATTCATCTGTAGAACAAACGTAACCCATGTGTCAAGTTTTGTGAAAATCGGTTGCGAACTCCAGAAGTTATGACGTTTTGTTGCATTGCACTGCAGTGCTTCAGTCGACTCCAAGAAAGTGGTTGAAGGGGGTTATCTGCCGGGAGACCCTACAATCAATATCTGGAAAAATGAAAGTGTCCATGACCATCCGGAGTACATAAGTAACCTATGTCTTAAGTTTGGTGAAAATGCTGTAGAAATGCATAAGGTTTACACGCACACGCACACACGCGTGCGTGTGTGTTTGTGTGTGTGTATATATTTGCGTGTGTATATGTATGTGTATGTCCGTCGGTGCATACGTATGTACTGGCCTAAATCTTCACTATTTACTTTTACTATTTTAATAACCTCTGTCATTTTCATTTACAATTTTATTTACATCATTCTTAGAGAAAGAGAGAGAGATGCGTCTTTTTGTGTGTGGACATAAATATATATAACACACACAGTCACAGTATGTCTTCTGTGAAAGAGAGAAAGAGACGTAAGGTTGAGGAAAGGGGAGAGTTGAACAGTGTGTAAAGAATAGATAAATAAATAAAAGTTAAAGGTCCTCACTCTCTTTCTTTCTTTCTCAACCCCTCTCTCCCTTATTTTCTCATACCCTCTCTCTCTTTCTCTTGCTCTCTCTCTCTCACTCATACCCCCTCTCTCTCTCTTCTTCTACAGAATGGAGAACAATAAAGAACGCGCAGATCTCTCTCCCCTCTCTGTCTTTATATATATATGTGTGTTTGTGTGTGTGTGTGAGCCAGCATTCATCACCATTCTCTCTCTCTCTATCTGAATATCTTGCACCTCTCTCTGTATAACGACCTATCTCACTCTCTCTCTCTACATCTCCCTTTCTCTCTTTAGATGTATATATATGTGTGTGTGTGTGTGTGTGTGTGTGTGTGTGTGTGTGTGCGTGTGTGTGTGTGTGTGTATGTGTGTGTGTGTGTGTGTGTGTGTGTGTGTGTGTGTGTGTGTGTGTAGTTTTCGTGCAACCAGCCAACCTAAAACACTCCTGGGAACATAACGCATGTTTGTTCCAAGTTGGAAGAAACTCGGTTGCAAACTGTAGAAGTTCTGTGGGTACGGACATACACAAAGCAGCGATTCTTTGCTTAAACTGTTTTATATATATAAGTAGCGACGTGGTTAGTCTGTCTGATCACTACTTCTGATCAGATTCGAGAATAGCCCTTAGAAGGACTGTTATCGCATACGGTCTGATCAGAAGAACTGTTGTCTCTGGTGAGGATGGACAGACGAAAGCACAAGTTGAAAAGGATGAAGCAAGGCGAGATGTAAATTCGATCAGCTATTTATTTTCACATAAAGCGACGATACGAGGTACAAGGCGTGTGTGAGTGACAAAGCGTGGCAGAGTAAAGGAACAACGATGCGCTAGCTGACTCTGCCAAAAGTCGACTGGAGAAAGTGTTTGGAACCACTCTATTTATACAGAAATAATCGTTTGATGTTTAGATGCTGTGTAGGCGTTTATTCTGGTGGTTCTAAGGGCTGTTTGTTTTGTTTCATGTTGAGGTAGCTAGCTAACAGATAGATGGCGCTGTATATTTCACAGATGTTATTTCCGGTGGCTGTACATTAGCCGCCTGCCAGATCTTTTGCACAACAAAAGAGCGAAATATCGTATAGTAATGGGCCAGTGGTGCATTTGTCATGACAATAGCCCCAGGAGTGTCCAGCACGTTGTGAAATTTTGTGATCATCGAGTACAGGACAGAGTCGATGTAGAGATGATATGGAAAGATGTGTGTGTCAGGAAGAGAAAAAAGAAATAAACTATAAAATGACTTTGACCAGATTTATGCAGGCGTGATGAATGAGCCTGTTGCAATTTGGCTTGAGCTGCCTGTGAATTGCGTGACAAAAAGTCTAACTGGGCAGTGAAGATAACCGTAATGTGTGAACTGAATGGCTGTAAGCATGTTGCCTAAAAGTAACAGTTTGCTCCAAACCATATGACTTGAGCGAATGCATGTGGTAAAAAAATAGCGAGGCATTCTCGAGCTATTGAGTGAATGTGTACGTGAAAAAAGAAGGCCAATGTTTTGAGGATGCGATTTGTGAAATGCGTGATCAAAGTGAAAACATTTTGTAGTGTAAGAGTTAGAGGGACACAAATATCTATTGCTCCGTGTATGAACCAAAAGGTGAAACAAACGTGGTTTTGTAGTGTGCATGAAAAACAGAATATGTACACGCCTTGTATGTATATAAAAATTATGGCAATTACACAATCAATGTTGCAGAACAAGAAAAATACAAATTTTTGCAAAACAAGAGAGAGAAAAAAAAAAAATGTTATACACAATGCTATACACAATGTTTGTTCTTAAATAGTGTTTGTAATAAATAATGTTCATAATAAATAATGTTCTTCGTGACATGAGCACATGGTCACTAAAAATTGCAATTGTTCAAGCAGAAAGTTCATTGTATTTGAAACTGGAAATAGTAAACACAAGGGAAATGGGAATGTTTTGCAAGAAGAATGATGAAGAAACTCACTTGAGGTTAACGGTAATTCACATATTGTGCCAACTTGGCGGGCCAATGGACGCGTCGTCCGCTTCTCGTGACTGGAGATGAAACAGGTGGCTTGCTGGGACAGCAATCTGTTGGAGTTTCTGGTGTAGAGACTGTCTCAGTATCCATGATGGCTTTTTTTAATCTGTCCACGCTGACAGAATTCTGTTTACCATCTAGATCGAGAATAAAATTTTTCGGATATTTTTTTAGAACACGATAAGGGCCAGAATATGGAGGTCGAAGATGAGCTGAGATGGTGTCGTTTCGAACGAAAATGTGTGTCCAATCTTTAATATCTGAAGGTACGTGTTTGGCCGTGTTCTGTTGACAGGTGCTTGCAGGAGCAAGGTGAGACATATATTGTCGAAGACGGTGTACGTATGATCCTGGGTCTGGAACATCCTGAGGAGAGATGGGAGCAACCATCTGACCAGGTAGAACCAGGGTGGTGCTGTACACTAATTCTGCAGGTGTGTATCCGAATTCTTCCTTAACAGTGGATCGAATGCCCAGAAGGATGAGTGGTAGGTATTCAAACCAGTGGGTCTTGTCTGGATATGCTTTTATTGCAGCTTTCAATTGGCGATGGACTCTTTCCATGAGACCATTAGCTTGCGGGTGATAAGCTGTCGTGCGGATGTGTTTACATCCTAACAGGCGAGTCAGTTCCCTGAAGGGGTGGGTGTCAAACTGGCGTCCTCTGTCCATTGTTATCTTCGCTGAGGCGCCATAACGTGATACCCAGTGTAAAACCAAAGTTTTAGCGACTGTTTCCGCTGAGGTATCCCTTATGGGAAAAGCCTCAGGGCAACGGGAAAATCGATCTATGCAGGTGAGCAAGTGTGTGTAGTTCTGTGATGGTGGTAGAGCTCCGACGATGTCGATATGCACATGATGAAAACGTGCATCAGGTTGCGTGAATGTGCCGAGTGGAGTTTTGATGTGTCTGTGGACTTTGGCTTTCTGGCAGGCAATGTTAGTCTACACAATGAGCAGAGATGAGTTTCTGTGTAGCCCGGACTCCCGTGTGAGACAGGCAGTGTAAAGCAGAAAAAATTTGTCGACAATGCATCTGTGGTACGTATGGTCGTTCATGAGAAATGTTGCACCAAATTTGTCCCGGAGAAGAAGGAATGGGAACTTGCTGAAACGTGAGGAATGGCGAATCTCGGAGCTTGATAAACTCTTCGTCAGTCTCTTGGTCAGCTGCGATCTGTTGAAGGTCGATGCCTGAATGCACATGTATTGCGTTCAGCTGGATTCGGGACAGGGCGTTGGCTGCTACGTTGTCTGACCCCTTGATATGCCGAATATTGGGAGTTGAATATTGGGAGACAAAATCCAGGTGTCGGAGTTCTCTCGGTGAATGTCGATCAGGTTTGGTACGGAACGCATAATCTAATGGTTTATGGTCCGTGTAGATCACGAAATCTGATCCTTTGAGCATGTGCCAAAAATGCTTAACCGAAAGATAGGTTGCAAAGAGTTCGCGGCCAAATGTACTGTATTTCATTTCTGCCGGTTGCAACCGCTTAGAAAAGAAGGATAAGGGTTGCCACACGCCGTCGACATGTTGTTGTAAAACGCCTCCAACCCCCATGTCTGATGCGTCCACAAGCAGCGAAAGAGGAGCGCCAGACCTGGGGAAAACGAGCATGGAAGCGTTTGCCAACATTTCCTTCAGGCGGTTAAAAGATGTTAATTCTTCCTCGTTTAGAGTGATCTTTCGTTTTTGCGAGTCCGGTTACGAAGAAGGTCCGTGAGGAGTCTGGCTGCGGCGGAACAATGAGGGATGAAACGCCTATAAAAATGCACCAGACCGAGGAATTCACGCAGTTTCCGAAGTGATGTAGGTGCGGGAAAACGCGGATAGCTTCCACTTTCTCGGGAAGTGGACGAATGCCGTCTTTATCGATGATGTGCCTGAGAAAGGACAGTGAAGGAACGCCGAGAAAGCACTTGCTGGGGTTGATGATGATACTGTACTCAACCAAACGTTGGAAAAGGAGATCTAAGTGCTTCTTGTGTTCTTGCTCGGAAGTACTTGCTACCAGCACGTCGTCAATATACGCGTATACGAAGGGTAGATCGCGTAACACGGTGTCAATGAACCGCTGAAAAGTTTGTGCAGCGTTGCGCAGACCGAACGGCATTCGCAGGAATTCAAATAAACCGAACGATGTTGTGATTGCGGTCTTTGGAATATCTGCAGGCTCCATAGGTATCTGGTTATATGCACGCACCAAATCTATCTTGGAAAAGATGCGTGCATCTTACAGAGAGGCAGAAAAGTCGTGCAGGGGAGGTACAGGGTAATTATCGGGTACTGTAGAATTGTTAAGTGCACGATAATCCCCACATGGTCGCCAATCATTCTCGTTTTTTTTAGGAACAAGATGTAGGGGTGCAGACCAGTTGCTGGAGGAAGGGCGAATGATTCCGAGGTCCAGCATGTGTTGAAACTCCTGTTTGGCGATTCTCAATCGGTCTGGAGGCAGTCTCCTTGGTCGGGAAGCTGTGGGTAGTCCTCTTGTCTCGATGTGGTGTGTGACACTATGTTTAATAGGTCCATCCTTAAATACCGGGCGAGTGATGTCTGGGTATTTCTGGAGAATGCCGCTGTACCGCGAAGGCTCTGACTGGCAAATTACAGGGCTCACTGTGGATTGCGTCGTAAATATACCTCTCACAGTGAGGTTTGTGGTGGTGTCAATAAGCCTCCGGTTCTTCATGTCCACCAGAAGGTTGAAGTGGTGGAGAAAATCAGCTCCTAGGATAGGGGTCGGCAGGTCTGCCACGACGAATACCCATTGAAAACGCCGCCTCAGGCCTAAATTGAGGGTCAGTGATTTTTCCCCGAAAGTCGGAATTGACGATCGGTTCACTGCCTGCAGAAAGGACGATGTTGGATGTCTTTTGCCCGAGACTAATGAAACAGGAATAACACTAACCTGGGCTCCTGTATCCACGAGGTAACGGATGCCTGTCGCCTGGTTGTTAATAAAAAATAGACGACTTTTCTTTTCAGTACCAGGGGTGAACGTCGTCGCTAGGCCCTGGGTGGTATTCTGGAAAGAGCACGGGGCCCTACACTTAGATGCCTGTGCGCCGAATTCTTTGTGATACCAGCAGAGATGGCCAGACACACGATTTTGACTAGGACTTCTGGATCTTCGACGGTGAAAGGGCCTGGATCGACTGTTGCTGCGCCGCCGGTGTGTTTGCAAGGTCAGGCTCTCTAATTGGTTTGAGAGGGCTTTAATTTGACCAGCCTGCTCTCTGATCATAGCCCACAGCTCTGAAATCTTGGAGGTGGAGTCCGATGACCCTATGTAAGGGTTCGTCCGACAATCTACCTGTGCTACTGAGGCAAAAGGGTTTGACACCTCAGCGATCTTATCTGCGACACTCGCCAGTTCTTCCGGGGTTGCTGACTCGTTGGTCGACGCCAGAATGCCCTGCATCGATAAGGGCAAGCGCTGTATAAACAGCAATTTCAGCAGATCTTTTGAAAGCGGCTGGTCTTCCATCAGCTGTCTCATCTTTCGCAATAGTTGGGACGGTTTTCTGTCCCTCAATTCTTCTGCAGACACGAGTTAGTTGAGTCGTCTCTGCGGTGATGCGGTCGTTCGCTTGATCAATTCCTTGCAGAATAATTCATATGACACCGTGCCCGGCCAAGACTTCTGGCGGGACAGACCCAATGATGTAGGTGAGCTTTGCGGAATCGCTCTTAATTGTTAGCGGCGAATTGCGCTTCTATGTGAGCGAACCACAGAGTCGGGTCATTGGACAAAAAAATGGGGACTTTCAATGTTAACGCCGCTTGTGTGGTTGGTATCTCGGCCTCTGTCGTTTGTGACATGTCCATGTTGGTATTTTCTTAGGTGCTATCTGGTTGCGCGTTCGACTCACGTCGGGGTCACCAATTGTAGCGACGTGGTTAGTCAGTCTAGTCACTACTTCTGATCAGATCCGAGAATAGCCCTTAGAAGAACTGTTATCGCATACAGTCTGATCAGATCTGAAGATAGCCCTTAAAAGAACTGTTGTCACTGGTGAGGATGAACAGACGAAAGCACAAGTTGAAAAGGACGAAGCAAGGCGAGATGTAAATTCGATCAGCTATTTATTTTCACATGAAGTGATGATACAAGGTACAAGGCGTGTGTGAGTGACAAAGCGTGGCAGAGTAAAGGAACAACAATACGCTAGCTGACTCTGCCAAAAGTCGACTACAGAAATAATCGTTTGATGTTTAGACGCTGTGGAGACGTTTATTCTGATGGTTTCTAAGGGCTTTTTGTTTTGTTTCACATTGAGGTAGCTAGCTAAACAGGTAGATGGCGCTGTATATTTCACAGATGTTATTTCCGGTGGCTGTACATATATATGTATATGTGTATATATGTGTGTATATATATATATATATATATATATATATATATATATATATATATGTGTGTGTGTGTATATATATAAGTATATATGTGTGTGTGTGAGAATGTAGCGAAGATAATACGTCAGCAATGACGTGTTCGTCAGAATGTTGTTATGCAGACAGCCAGACATACAGACAGATATTATAAGGGCTCGACGGAGATGGATAACCGGCGCCTAACACCCCTTTAACAACAGAAAATAAAAGCTGCAGTTAATATCTTTAGACAGTAAGGAATATATAAATGCAAGTTTGAAGTCAATCGGAGTAGAAATGTGGATTTGTATAGACTTTACAAAAATGAGGACACACACACAGACAACATCAGTTTTATATATACAGATATCATCATCATCATCATCATCGTTTAACGTCCGTGTTCCACGCTTGCATGGGTTTGGACGGAGGGTTTTCCCACTTGAGGCAAGAGTGGTTATCTTGCTCGCATAGGACTATCTAGCGGGTTTTCTACAGCTGGATGCCCTTCCTAACACCAACCACATTTACAGTGTGGGGCTGGGAGGTTTTTACCGTGTTGCCTACACGGCCACATTACAGCGTGAACTGTGTGTTTTTGTTGACGTGACACCTACACGATCTCATTTGTTTCGGCCTGGATGTTGTGGCACCAACATAACTTTACATTGAAAGGGGTGGTGTGAATGGGGTGGGGGTGGTGGGACGGGGGTGTATATATATATATGTAAGTATATGTCAGATGTACATGATTTTTTAGATGTTCAGATGTATAGATATTTATGTTTATATGTAGTTATATATATATGTATAAATGTGTGTTCAATGTATGTCTATATATATGTGTGTTGAATGTTTGTCTATATATATGTAAATTTTATATAGGTATGTATATGTGTATGTATTTGCATGCGATAAAGCTGTGTTAAGAAATTGCCATTTCCCATCCCACCTCCACCTTCACTACCTTCCGGTATACATGCCTGACGCTATATGCTAGCCACTTAAACATATGCATATAGTACCTTAAACCCAGATCCACTCAGAGCAGTCACGGGGTGGACAGAGGCTCTGTAAGCCATAGTGTAGGCAACCTGTCTAGGAGAGCTACCACTCCAAATAAATTGCGGGGTAGAGAAGCCCCTAAGTCCAGTAAGACGACTTCCCTAATGCTGGTGGCATGAATAAAAGCTCCCGGTCCATGCTGTAAATGGGAGTAATGGTAGTAGCATTCAGCCATTAAAAACCTTGCACAAGTATGGGGTGGAGAGGGCCCCGGAATCCAGTAAGACAACCTCTCTAGTGCTGGTGGCACGAATAAAAGCACCCAGTCCATGCTGTAAAGTGGTGCTGGTGATAGGAAGTACATCCAACCAGTATATTAATGCCAAAAATTATGAGCACAACAGACAAATATTGCAATAACTGCATAAACAGCAATAAAACTAACCTTGTTAGGGCTGCGCATGGTAGTGGGGAGGCTAATGCGGTCATGTGCGAGAACCCCCCGACCGTCATCAAGCAATCGCACAACAAATATTTTTCTTTGCAGAAAAGGAAAAATCAACAAAAGATGTCACATCTCAGGGTTGCCACATTTAATGTTTGCACCTTGAGGGGTAGATCTGGTGAGATAGTGGAGATGCTAGAGAGAAAACATGTGGATGTGTGCTGCATGCAAGAGGTGAGATGGAGAGGTGCCTCAGCAAGACTAATCGCAGGCAAACAGCTTAGTTATATGCTTTTCTGGGTAGGTAAAGATGAAGGGTTAGGTGGGGTAGGCATTTTACTGGCCAAGAGATGGATCAATAAGACAATAGAGTTAGAGACAGTAATAGAATAATTAACATTAGATTATTTGTAGGCAATAGACTGCTGACAGTTATCTCTACCTATGCTCCCCAGGTGGGTCTAGGTAAAGAAGAGAAGGACTGCTTTTACGAGCCCCTTTTAGAGACAACCATATTGACAGAGGACAGAGACCTAATTATACTAGCAGGTGACTTCAAAGGAGATGTTGGACAGCTCCAAGATGGATACACTGGGATACATGGTGGTCATGGTTATGGCTCAAGAAATGAAGGAGTATACTTAGCATGCAGGTGTTGTTTCTTCCACAACCAGCCCTGTACATATATATATGTATGTGTGTGGAATAAAAGACCAAGGAATTTTTTGTAAAAGCCGGTACAATGCTGTAGAAAAATACGAAGAGCAAATGATGATAAATGAAACAAAACAAAAGAAAGTAATGTTTACCCAATGTATTTTAGCATGATATTTCAGGGCTATTACCCTCTTTTAAGATGCGAAGCTGAAGCAGTCCAAGACAAAACAAACATGTGATCAGAGTTTCTCCCATGTATTGGATCAGAGTTTCTCTCATGTAGCCAACAAACAAGTTGTTACCCCGTGAGACCTGCTGGTAAAACTCACCAGAAAAGGAATACCCATTCAGAGAAGAATGGTAGTGGTGGGGTAAGAGGTAAAGCGTAGGTCCAAAAAGTGTTGAGTGTGGAGACTGTCATCCTGAGGGATGATGGTATAGAGAGAGGTGATGTCCAGGTTGAAGAGAAGGGCCAGGAGGGAAGGAGAAGGAGTTAAAAAGTATAAGGACATGATTAGTGTCATGAATGTGTGAGGGGAGGTCGATGACTAATGGCGTGAGGAGGGTATCCAGGTATTGTCAGATGATTTCAGTGGGTTATTGCAGGCAGAAAAGATAGGGCGTCCGGGATTATTTTGTTTATGTATTTTGGGGAGGAAGTAGATGGTGGGTGCATGAGGGATGAATACTATAAGGTTGGTGGCTGTGTAGGAGAGAGGAGGAGATGAGCTGGTGAATAGTGGAAGACATGAATTGTTGATAACCTGGGGTGGGGGTCAGAGGATAAAGGGAGGTAAAATTGGATGTCATGAAGTTGTCAGAGAGCCTCTGTCTTATAAAGGTCTACGTACCATACCACCACAGCACCACCTCTGTCGGCGGGTTTGATGGCAATGTCATCACAACGCTGTAGGCTGTGAAGAGCGGAGAGCTTGGCCCAAGTGAGGTTAGTGCAATGAGAATGTTGGTGGAAACAGAAGTGGTTGACAGTATATTGGCATGTGTCCACAAAAGAGTCGAGTGTTGAACTGACCAGAGCTTGGTATCCAGTGTGATTGCTGGCGACTAAGACTAGTAAAGTCGTCCATCCGTGTCAATAATGGGGTGTTGTGGAAAAAAGTTTTGAGCTTTAGCCAACGGAAGAACCCTTCAATCTCGGCACATGTGCGGAACTTGTCGCAGGTTGATGTGGTAGGTATAAAATGAAAACCCTGGCGAGGAGGGAACACTCAGCTTTGGAGAGTGGTAGATCCTAGGGTATGGTGACTACAGTGGAGGGACATGAGGGAGTGAAAGTGGGGGAGGCAGAGGGGTTGTGGTGGTTGGGCAAGGTGAGTGCAGATTCAGTGGTGGAGTGAGGAGAGGCAGTGGCGTTTTACTTCTAACAGTGCAACCTTTGTGTTTCACATTGACGAACTGGTCTAGTGCTGTTCTCGCACTATTGCTCTTAAGAGTTTTTCTACATTGGCTACTAATTCCCTCTCTATTTTATTTCTTTCTAAAGCTATTTCTTTACTGAATACAACTGCTTCTACTCTAATTGCTCTTTCGAGAGAACACCTCCACCTGTTGTTGACAATCACCCCTGTCAACTGGCGTCAAACTAAATTGCTATAGGCTTTATGTGTTGGCAAAGATGCTCAGTATCCAGGTCCCGGTTTGTAAGTACTGTCTAGGTCGATTATGCAGGTCAATAACTTATGGACTGAATAGATGACATTTGAGTTTGTGGGTAGCTAATTATGTTCTTATCTATAGATCTAATTAAGAACCTATCTAAGTACGAACTAGAAGACCCAGTGGTGCATTTGGGAAATCTAGTTTATATCTATCAGGAAATTGGAATTGGCTGATTAGATTTTTGAAGCTCTTACACCCTCCTCTACTATCACATGCCCCTACACATTGGGACGTGCGTCCAAGATGCCATTCCAATCCCTCGCTAACAATAAAAAGCAAGATGTTCCCAGGAAAGCCTTCCAGACATCTAAAGAACTCTTGCCACATTGTCTCAGTCAGGACATAGACGGTCACCAGTCTGAAAGCTCCACTTTTGCTGCTGTTTACATCTAGGACCACCAACTTGGCCCCTGGGTTCAAGAAGATTGTCTGTATTTCGAGATACAGGTTTTTCCGAAACAGCACAGCAACTCCTCCTTTACCTCCTGGCTGACAAGGGGATGCATAGATCTCAAAGTCATTGAACATGGGGGTTAGCTGCTGCTTGTCATGGATCGTGGGCTCACTGATGGCTATCACATCTATACAGTGTGACCTGAGGTCATTTAGGAGTTGGCCCTGTTTCCAGGACACCCCCAGGCCATGCACATTTAAACATTTAAGTTGTACAGTCACCATGCTGGTGAAGAAGAGAAAAAGGAACACTTACCTTTTTGTTTCCTGGAGGTCGGGTTGTTCAATCTCTATGTTGGTGATGGTGGTGTTTGGTATGGTAGCACACATTTTAATAACTCGAGGGGTTTTTGGCATGAGGTTCCCACGTCATGTGGAAAATTTTCTTTTAGGAAAATGTACGTTTGTGGTTTATTTCGTATGAGTTTTAGGTGTGATGTTTGATTCCTGGAGGTGAAGGTTTTTCTTTGTGTCTGGATGGTGGGGTCTTTAGTAAGAATTATCACTTTAGCAAGATTGCTACTTTAGGAAGATGGAGATGTTGAAGAAGTGTTCCAATGGTTAAAAAATATATCAGAAGGTGTAATTTAGTTTTTATACAAAAATAATTTATTTTTAATTTGTTTGAACAATATGTACAAAGTGTATGCAGCAAAGTTTTCTTTGTGAAGATGTCAGTGAAATAAATGTTTTTAGGTAGGCTCAAAATGTAATGAGACCGGCACTAATTTATCCTTAATCACTGTCACTATTAAAGTTAGTAAAATTTCCAAAGCTGATTGTAGGAATGATAATAATGTTTCATCCGTAAGCGATTGGAATATTTGGTAAAATAAGTTGACAGATAAACGGTAAATCATTGAAAGGCTGTCTATCTAACTACTCTCCATGTTGGAAAGAAAAATCAAAGCAGTGGGAATGCGAGTTACGAGCTGTTGCCCTTATCAACGTCCAGGCTGCAACTCTTTACTAGTTTTGAAAAAGGCGCGTTCTACTGCTTGGGGGGGGGGGGGGGCTCCTCTTCACCCTCGCTCGGGGATGAGGTGGTTGTTGTATCTGAGGTGTTATCATCAGGAGTATGTGGGAGGAGTATATTGTGTGGTGGTGGAATGTTTGTGGGAGTGTTAGACAGAGGGGGAAGGGGTAAGATAGAGTCTTTCAGGGGAATTTTTGGTGTGGTGTTTTTTTGGGTTTGTGATGGTGGAGTGGATGTTGATGGTTTTTATTGTTTTTTGGGTTGTGTTCTTTGTTTTTGGGTGTTGCTGTTGAGGTTTGGGTGTTAGTAGCAACACCTTGTTCTGTTTTTGTGTCTTTAGCATTGGGCAGAATGCTTTTATATGGGTATCCTTAGCATTGGGCAGAATGCTTTTATATGGGTATCCTTAGCATTGGGCAGAATGCTTTTATATGGGTATCCTTAGCATTGGGCAGAATGCTTTTATATGGGTATCCTTAGCATTGGGCAGAATGCTTTTATATGGGTATCCTTAGCATTGGGCAGAATGCTTTTATATGGGTATCCTTTCCACATCAAAAACACTGTGGTTTCTGCCCTCCACTGTGATGTTGATAACATGGCTATTATCAACAGGTACTCTTTCAGGTATTTTCGAAATTCTTTCTGGTTTCATTTGAACCAGGAGTTCCACCAAGGTCCCATTGCAGTTTTACTTGGTTGATTTCTTTACAGAGAGGAGGGTGTCTTCACCCTCCTCCAAAAGGCCACCCAGGATCCATCAAATGTTGGTGTTCGGTGGGATCTGGGACACCCTTATCTTGTGTATTCTTCTTCCCATGTATGTAGGGGAAAAGATGTATTGGCTCATCTTAATTGGAGCCACCAAATATTTTTGAGCAAGGGCCTCACTTTTGAAAAGCACCAAGATGCTCCCATACTGCTTGGCCCTCTGAAAGTAGGAAATGTCTGGCATTGCCTCCTTTAATATACCTTCTATGTATGCTGAGGCAAAGAAACAGGTTTTCTCGATTTTATACAAACAGTTCTATAAAAACGAGTTTTCTTTAGGGTCGCAGCCCTTATTTCTGGTGGGGGTGTTGATACGAATTCCATTTCCTTCGAATGTTATATATTGCGCAGCATTCTTTAGATATTGGACTTTGTTGGAGATATCAACTTTGATAAATTCCAGCTCCTTGGCAACAATTGCACAGCGCCTTCATTTACATTCCTCCTTCCACTAGTGTTCTCTAGTTCTGGACAAAATGGCGTTTGTTCAGCCAAGGTTTGATAAGTTTCTACAGATAAAATTTTAGATTTTACAATATTTTAAAGGCAAATTTTTGCCCCTAAGGACTTGAAACTTAGAGAAACCAACCACCTAAAGTTTGAGGTGGTTGGTTTATCTAAAGAGCAATGTAAATTAAAATTTACAATTCACAAATTTTCTAGTAGAAAATTGAACAATCACTCACTGTCGAGCTGTTACATATCTATCCATAAAGATAGATAATGGTATAAAGATAGAATTTTGTTCTTAGTTACTACATCATGACATATATTATCAGCATATTGTCCATACTATCCGATATGATATAATGTTGGGCTGTAACACAAAGTTTTATACAATTTGTGCTTACAAACCAAAATTGTTTCAGATTTGTTGTTTAAGATTCAATTGTTGGCATAGAGTATTTCCAGGGCTTTGGTGGCACAAAGATCACACAGTCTTTTATTTCTATTATGTGATCTAGCTTTAGCTAAGATCTCCCAGTGTAACCTATATAGGGTGTGATTGTCTTTTAGACTCCAAATATAGGCCGAAAGGGAAGTCATGTTCTTTCTTAAAGGGCTATGAAATGCATTGGTGTGCATGTACAGACGCTGCTTAAATCTATTGGCAGTTAACCCTATATAAGCCTTATTAAATGTAGGTGTGTCAACCTTACATTTGTAAACTATGTTGTTAGATAGGCATTTCTCGGCTAGAGGGCAGTAGTCCCTATTCCTACAATTACAGCTAGAACTAACTACTAGATTGTTTATTTGACTACGGCTAGGTAATTTCACTAAATTAGATGCAATGATGTTATGTGCGAGGTTGGGAGTTGTTGAATAGGATATTTTAACTGTGTTTCTATTAAATATTTTATCATATTTGTGTGTTAAGGGGAAATGCTTCTTAATTAAAGTGAGAAACATTTTTGCTATTGGTGTGGTCACTTCCATATTATATGGTGGGTTATATAATGTGTCGGGATCTATTTTTCCTAGGTTTTTGCTTGTACTTAGTATATTCTATCTTATCAACAAATCCGCTCCAAGCTAGAGCTTCATTGTAATATGTGAAAGGATCGATCAAGATATGCTTATTAGCTGATAGACGAAAAAGCCTCAATGAAACGTTTTTGACCAGGTTTTTGGTTATGCTGGCTGGATGGTTAGAATGCTTACTAATGTAATTTAACATATTATTAGGCTTTCTATATGGATAGTGCAAGCCATTGAGTGTTATGTCTAGGAAATTCACCACAGATAGGTTGGTCTCAACTTGAATGGAAAGGTTGACCTTTAAAGAAAGCAATAAGCTCCTTTCTAAACCTATTGATAGGGTGGTGTTCGCACTTAGTCATAGTCAAAAGACCATCATCACAGTACAGACCCCAGCCTATATTAGGGAATTCCTCCTTGATGGAAAATAGTAAAAATAGACCAATAAGGTCTATGACCTCTGCCGAATCATTTTGATTGATATTTTAAAGCCAGATAGAGAAATTTATCATGCACTTTTGAGCATTTAAAATGACATCAACTTCGAAATCCTTAACATCCATGAGTGTTTTGGCAAAATTAATAGCTCTAAGAAGAAGTGGTATGGTAATGGAAGAGTAGTAGCTGTTGATGTTAAACTGGATAAAACGGCAATGTTCCTTGTTACATATGCTATTGAACCAATCTATCACTGCAAAATAATTATTCCACAGGGCTAGAAGGGCCATATCTCTAATTTTTGGTATAATCCTATCTAAAATTCTTTTACTAAGTATACCAAAATCATACTAAGTTGGGTTAATAAACTGAATAGATGGGTTGTTAATAAAATTTGGTTTATGGTCCTTCAGAGTAAAATGATGAGAAAATGGGTCCAGAGGTTCAGTCCGGTTTTGGATATTAAGTTCCGAAGTGATTTTTAAACCAGTGTTGTTGATGTCGTTAATAATACTCCAATCGGTTTTCCAGTAATCTTTGGTCACAGCGTTATGTAGCAGTTGGTGGTAAGTACTCCTCTCGACTTGGTATAGATTACCTGTTTTATCAGAATGAACATGCACAGTATTAGAATCCCTTATCAGTCAGGTTCTATTCTTCAAATCTTGTTGGAAGGAGTTGCTTCTGTTTTGAAATTTGATATGCCATATGAGTTTGTACATCATTTTTGAAAAGTAACAAAGCTGGGTTGCTAGGAGGGTTATTGTATGTTTTAAAACCAAACTTATTCTGGTTTCTATCAGCTTTATCCTGGTTGTCAAAATAGAAGGCACACCAACACATTCTTTTAAGGAATGAATCTGTTTTTTGCATGAGTATTTTAAGTCTTCCTGCTTCGTACAGGTATATATATATATAACAAAATATTGTAGTTTGCTTGAAGCATTGTGAAATATGAAATACAAATTTAACTGGGAAATAAATTTAAATAAATGTAAATATTTGGAAGCCCAACAAAACGCATGAGATTATAAGTGCCAAGATATTAGGAATTAGAGAAAATAGTATAAAAGGACTGAGAAAAGAATGAGAACGGTAGAATTTTACCTTAACAATTTTATGGATCTCATATACTTTCTGATTTACCATCCATTATCAAGGGAATTCATGGATTAGAGAGCAATCTTAGAAGATTTGTTGATGGCTGGTAGATTTAATTAGAATGGATGAAAAGAAACGTTAAAGCTTAATGTTTTGTGCATGTGCATGTGTGCATGTGTATGTGTAGTGAGAAACACAGATTTAATTTGAATGAATGAATGAATGAAAAAAGCAAAAGCATTAAAGTATAATGTGAGTATGTGTATGGTATATGTATGTGTGTGCGTAGGTGTATGTGTAGTGAGGAATGCAGATTTCAAGGTAAGGGAGTAAAAGGTGTGTGTGTAGTTGATTTGTGACATTTCTTTGGTTATTTGTCTGCTAGATGACCACTCAAACCTAGTAAAGAATGTGCCTGCTGCTAGTATTAGACATATCAAACTGGATGACTATTCACAGCTATTAAGGGATTTTCATGCTATTAGCATTAGTCATTTTGACTCAGGCCAAGGATCAGATGTTCGTTAGAGTGGGTAGTTGGCATGTTGGAATGATGTAATTTTGTGGGTAAAATGTTTCAGAAGCATTGTAAATATCATCATCATCATCATCATCATCATTCTATTTGATGTGGGAATGGTCAGGAGACCATGTCTCACTTGTACGGAAGTGTCTCTGGCAGGTTTTTTTACAGCTGGATGCCCTTCCTAAGACCAGTCACATTTACAGTGTGGACTGGGAACCTTTTTACCATGTCTCCTACATGGCCACCTTAGTGTGGACTGTTGTGTCACCGACACAGTGGACGGAGTGGGAAAGGGAGGATGGGGTAGGGTGTGTGGAGATGTACATTGGGTTAAGAGGTGCCTACTGACTGTAGGTTTGTATGCAATTGTAGTCGGGTCTTCTGTACAACTGCATAGTGCCAAAGATCTCAATCCAGTGTCATTGTCTTAGAGAGGTGTAAGTGAGCAAGGTCATTTTTATCACCTTGTCCCAGGTTTTTCTTGGTCTACCCACTCCGTAGCTTCCATCAATTTTCATTGCCCTGCACTTTTTTATACAGCTGTCATCCTTCATACGCATCACATGTCCATACCAACGCAATCTCCTCTCAGAACACAACATTTGATACCTCTTACCTCTTATGCTTAGTCTCTCTCTCAATTTGTTTATGCTTTGCCATTTGCACACATTACTATTACACATCCATCGGAGCATGCAAGCTTCATTTCTTTCTAATCTACACAAGTCTTCAGCACACAATGCCCAGGTCTCACTACCATGTAATATCGCCACTCGTATACAAGCATCATACAATTTGCCTTTCATTTTTAGAGAAAAACCCTTGTGGTCAACAGCGGTATTAGCTCTCTGAACTTTTTCCATCCTGTTCTAACTCTGGCTACTAGTTTCAGAGCACCCTCCTCCACTGATGATTTTGTCACCCAGGTAACGGAAGGTGTCTACTATTTCTATAGAACCATCTGGGCAGTTGAAGGAGATATCATCCAGTGGATCCTTGCTACTTACTGCACCTGAGCATCGGCCACATATAAAATCTACGTTCTTAGATAGCTTACCTCTGATCCCACTACATCTTGTATGTACCCGTAGTTTGCATTTGGGACATAGAAGGAGTTTCTACCTACTCCTTTCTTACACACTGAGCATGGCCATTTACCAGAGGGTACCTGTGCCCTATACTCCTTTCTACATACTAGAACCTTAGTCTTAGACAAGTTGACTCTAAGGCCTTTTGATTCAAGGCCATGCTTCCATGTTTGGAACTTCCTCTCTAGTTCAGCCATAGATTCAGCCATGAGAGTTAGATCATCTGCATATAGAAGTTCCCATAGGCAGCCAGTCTTAAACCCCTCTGTTATAGCCTGTAGGACAATAATAAACAGGAGGGGGCTAAGAACGGAACCCTGGTGAACCCCTACCATTACGCTAAATTCATCACTATATTCTTCGTTAATTCTAACCTTGTTGACTGTTCCTCTATACATGGCTTGTACAGCTCTCAAGAGCCATTCTTCCACTCCTAGTTTTCTAAGAGCCCACTAGAGTAAGGTGCATGGGACTCTGTCAAAGGCCTTCTCCATGTCAACAAAAGCTAAGTAGAGGGGTTTACTGTTAGCTAGGTACTTCTGTAATTGCCATACAAGGAAAAGAGAATCCGTGGTACTTTTACCTGGCACAAACCCAAACTGCATTTCTTCTAGATCAATTTGGTCTCTAATCAGTTGAGTAATAACTCTTTCTGTGACTTTGATTTAATACCCCCATAGTTTCTTCTATCCAGGGCGTCTCCTTTAACAGTTGACAATGCTGCTGCTATGCCAGTCATTTGGTATGACCCCATTCTGTATTACTTGGTTTACTATCCGGGAGACCATAGTATGCCCCACCATTCCAGATACCTTCAACATTTCAGCAACTACCTCCCCGAAGGCCCAGCTGCCTTGCCTGTCTTCATATTTTTGATTACCTTACTTACTACATAACCATTAACTTGCACAGCTGGTCCTTTTATTGTATTGATGTGGGGTAGACTATCTTTACTACATTCATTCTCCACATTCAGTACTCTCTCATAGTGACACTTCCAAGCTACCTTTTTATCACTATCAGTGAGGGCAAGTATAACATTGTCATTACAGATACACGTCTCCCCGACAATATCACAATCCTCCTTGAGACATTGCCTCACAATCCTGAACACCTCACGTCTTTGGACCTCGCGTTGTAGAATATGCTTCAACTTACTATCCTCTGCTTCCCTCTTTGCAAGGTATACTTGTTGTCTAGCTTCTCTCCTAGCTAGAGTTCTCTACTACACCCATCCTGCCATTCTTTCCAAGCCTGCTTTTTGCCCTTGATTGACTCCTCCACCTTACTGTTCCACTACCATGTCACACTCCTCCTGCCTAATGGTCTGCTCCAGCCACAGATTTCATCAGTCGCCTTCAACAGGTTAACTTTCAGGAATCCCACTATTCCTCTATATTGTATGTCTCTAATTGCTCTTCCTTACTATCAAAAGCATCGAGTAATATGCCTTTGAATTTGTTACTTGCTGCTGGGCGCTTCAACTTCCATAATCTTCTCCTTAAGGCGTTCTTCTGCTGGCAATTACATCTGGCCCTGAGTATGAGGTCACTAACTATTAAATTGTGTTGGGAGGCGCATTCTTCGCTGTTCAACACAGGCACTTTGTCTCGTTCCCTAGTAAGGATAAAGTCTATCTGGCTGGTGTGCTCCCCTCATCTATACGGGATCAAATGACTCACGTTTTTTGAAGTTTGTGTTACAGACAGTCAGGTCATTTGCATCACAGAATTCCAGGATCCTGAAGCCTTCCTCATTTCAAGTAACAAACCCATAATCTTCATTGACTCCATCATAGCCATCACAATGTTGTCCAACATGACCATTAAGGTCGCCAGCAATAATTATATAGTCACTGTGGGTATCTGGGAGGTAGTGAGCATTAGAGACTCATAGAACCTGTCTTTAGTAACGTCTGGTAATCCTGATTGGGGTGCATAAGCAGATATAATAGATACAGTTGTCCTATTTAGTACTAATCTTATTTTAATGATCCTATCATTCACTCTATCTATGGCAATTAACTTGTCTACACATTTTTCTGTTAACATAATTCCAGCACCACCCAACCTGCTATCACATCCCATCCAGAAAAGGTTATAGCATTGTTTCCTGCCCACAATGAATCTAACAGACCCACCCCTCCACCTGGTCTGTTGAACACAACAGACATCGACTTCCTTATGTTCAAGCATCTCTACAACCTCGTTTGAGCGACCTTTCAATGTGCCTACACTCATGGTACCAATTCTGAAATTTTGGATTTTGCTGGGGGGAGGAAGGGATGGAATGCAGCACAGCAGGGGGTGTAGGGGACGGAATTATGTTGGTCTTGGGCTGCCGTATTTGATATGATGAGGAGCGTTTGCATGCTCATCCTGAAACGGGAGGTGAATTCATCTTTATCGTAGTGAGTGGTAACATTCCCCAACTCCATAATCAATTTGTCGTAGTGAACACCTACGTTGAATCTTAAGAAGTATCGGCCTTGTGAGAGAGATTAGCATTAGAAGCCTTATTATAAAACTGCTGAGTTTTGATTGGCCCAATAACTATGGTGGTGTGTGGGGGTGGGTGGGAAATGTTGACTTCGGAAGACAGACATGCTTAGCCAACCTTGGCAAAATTCTTAATTCTAGCTTCTAATTCTAAATAGATACAGACAGGAAATATATTTTTAAATGTCTACATCACAGTTTTTCCGACCGCTACATTCCCCCCCGCCCCCCAAAAAATATATATATACTAGCAGCTGAGCCCGGTTGCACCCGGGGCCACTTTTTATTAAGTTAATAATTTGAAAAATATTATTGAAAGTTTATTATAAAGAAGCAGTTTCAGGAAAAAAAATAGAAATATGCACTTGGGGCTGGACAGCGTACAATAAGAAGTGGAGTGACGTGAAAAGCGTTGTTTATTAACAGCGAAATAGCAATGTCGATGATATGCAATTTGAAAAATACTACTTACTGTTAGTGATGGTTAACATGTATTGGAATTAAAATAAAAACACGCGTCCCTTCTTCGCAATTTAAGGGTTTTATTTCTTTTGATGGAAAACAGTGACCGTTTTCGTAAAATGGTACTGAAGAATCGATTTCATAAAACGGTTACTTACTGTTAGTGGTGGTTAACATGTATTAGAATTAAAATAAAAACACGCGTCCCTTCTTTGCAATTTAAGGGTTTTATTTCTTTTGATGGAAAACAGTGACAGTTTTCGTAAAATGGTACTGCAGAATCGATTTCATAAAACGGTATTGTATGTTAACAGCGAAAGAATGTTGTGTTTGATATGTTATGAAAAAATTGATGAGTTTAAAAATGTGTATGAAATTGTAAATAAGACAATGAATATTGAAAGCGACTACGGAAAATAACTCATCCAAGTATTAGAACAGGGGGAAATAACTCACCAGAAGCGATAGTAAATAGCCCGTTTGGGGGCTCTAGGGACCACATTTTTCATGTTAGGGATTTGAAACCTTGTCTATTTGCTTCCTTGGCACTTTTTACATAGGTGTGTAAATCTTCATGTCCGTCCGACCACGTCTACTACCATTTAACCGTGCACAACTGAATTTCAACCACCGCCCATTTCACAAATATATATTAGATATATATATATATATAAATATATATATATATATATTTATGAGGATCATGTGTGCAATTTTTTCTCCAGGTTGAAATACTCATCACTTATGAAGGAATGCTAAATACCTCAAATAAGAAGAATGCAACGTAATTTTTCATGGCAAAAATAAGGCGATATCTATTCTATAAAAGTAGATGAATCACTACCTCCTTATGGATAACTGATGCTGTACACCATGTCCGAACACAGAAAAGCCGAACTCCCACTATCATTGCCTCCATCTCTCTCATCCCTCCCTTCTCTCTCTATTATAAGCAAATGTCGTCCCACGTGCTGGCCGCCCCATGGTCCCGGCAGACAGAATGGAGAAGGCGTTTCCCTGGAGGATGGTAAGGGAGATGTGCTGGAAGAGCCATTCCATCTTGCGAGGCACACAGCAGCAGCTAGTCAGCTCAGCACTTATGGTGGTGAGTAGGGAGGTAGCCCTAGGGCCAAGGACACTAGAGTCTCTGCTGCTTGGAGCTCAATTGCAAAGCTGTCGGAGAGCGACCGATACTTGGAGAGTTTACCCTCCTCAGCCCAAAGTGCAGCAGAACCTGGGTTAGTCGCAGACTGCACCAGGTTGCCGTTGGAGAAAGTGTTGCTGCATGTGGTATCCCAGATGAGGGGTTTACCACCGCGGAAGGGAAGATGGTCATGCTGTCTGGCCTTTTGCCATCCCCTTGGTGCAGCCCCACTGGCTCGAGCTGGGAGGAGAAGCCTGCAGCATCCAAGCCATGCTTTATGACCTCGTTGAGAGCAGCATGGCATGGAAGGCAGCCAGCACTGTAGCGACAGTAAAACAGGTGGAGGCCGAAAGAGTCCACGGTGGATGAGCAGCGACATTTGTGTGGCTTGCAGATCTGGAGTCCAAGCCTCAGGGAAACCCTGATGTGTAGGGTATCATTGTCCAGTTGCGTGCCACCAGTAGAGAAGGTGTGTAAGGCATGGAACTAGGCTCTGCTGTGAGGTTGCGAGGCTGCATGAAAACATGCAAGGCGATACTGGTAGAGCTGGTGTGCTAGCCTGTCTGAGGCCAGGTTGTACACTGGATGGTATCCCAAATACTCGGGGGGGGGGGGGGACTTGACGTCAGCAGGAAGAGAAAAAGGAGGGACGTCTACTGGGCTAAGTCCATACCAGTTCCATGTCTCACAGTTGGCCTCATGTTCCTCGATCACAGTGGGTTCCATTGTGTTTAGGGGAACCTTTTTGACAAGGATGGCGCACGAGGTTATCGACGAAAGAAACGCCGGCAAAGCCAGCAAGATTGGGGACCGGAGGCCAAAGCCACGATATCTAACAGGTAAGTTGGCCTGTTGCCATCCAATGTTGTCAAACCTGATACTGCATGTCTCCTCAGCTGCCGCTCAGATACAAGTGTCAAGGTCAGCAAGGAGAGATACATGACTGTAGCAAGGAGTGCTATGAAGAGTATAGTGGAACTTTGGCATGGCACAGCAGTTCCTCAATAGGAAGAAGGCTGGGTAATCATCAATCATGTCCAGTTGGCCTGAAGGGTCTTGAACTGCTGGAGCTGAGACTTGATGGTGGAACGGATGGCCGGCAGGTGGATCAGTGACCCAAGGATGAGGACATCCTCTTTAGTGGTCACCTGTACCTGAAGGAGAATTGACTGTATGTCTGAGACAGAGGCTGTAAAGAGCTCTCAGCATCATGGTTGACATTCACCACCTCCAACTTGGCACAGCAGGAACCACTGATTGTAGGTTGTTGCAGACAGTCTCTACAGGCCTGTCCAATGCAGCATCATCCAGATACCAAACGTTGAGAACGGCCATGATACTCCGAGCAAACAGGAGGGGGCCCAAAGAGTCACCCTTTTGGATCCCAGTGGCTGAAGGTATAACCATATCAGTAGCAAGCAACATGCTCGGAGTTCCATATGACAGGTAGGCCAGCGTGTAGGCAGAGGGGACTCGGCTGAGGCAGGCATCAAGCAGATGGTCACGGTGTATGCAGTTGAAGGCATTCCTCATGTCAAGCTTGCCTGGAGATCCTGGATCAAATTCCGGTGGGCAGCTATTGAAGAACTGCCACCAGACACGCCGATACCCAGTTGCATCGGACTTAGCTCCTCACCCAGTTCAGGTGTGATGGACCTGCAGACCACCTTAGCAGCCAGCCTCCAGTAGATATTGCCCACAGTCAGGCTGGCAGAAAAAAAGAGGCCTCAGGTATGAGGGTCCAGGGCGCCATGGATAAACCTATTAGGGAGTGCTACAATTGCGTTCAGAGGGTAGGGCCCGACAAATACACATCAGCTATTATTATATTTGATTTTCGTATTTCCTTAGTATATTTTCCGTATACTCCTTGTATACTCTGTTATTAAATTATATTCAAATTCACTACTAGTATTCATAAAGTTTTGGAGGAAAGTTTGAAATATTTTATGTCTCCAAGAAGCTCCTCTTTCCAAGTTCTTTCTGGGGAGTTCATTCTTTCAAGGTACATAAATCACAAGGATGTTGTTTGCCCTTGCATTCTTTGGCTTTTGACTTAATTGTCCTATTCATCTCATAAGGAATACTGGATTTCTTCAACAACTAAATATTGCACAACAATGATACCTCAAACTTCATAACAAAATGGGTAATTGTGCATATTTTTTTAGTTTTAAATGTATTATTGGTTAATCCTATTCATTCCTTAGTAGAGTTATGAGTTTTAATTAAACAGTTATACATATTGGTATATTTAGGCAGGGTCATGTTGTCCTAATATTGCCAAAAATAGTAAAACACACTCACTGTTTGGTTTTCACTTCAGTATATTTATATAAATAATTTAGCTGGCATTCAATGTTTATCATTTATCATGATGGCGTTGCATATGCCATTGGTGGTTTCCTTGCTGAGATGTGGGATCTTGAGGAAGCAACTGTTGTTTGTGTTGGTCCGGTCTATGGGTCTTGGGTTTCACTGTGGGGTGGAAAAGGATGCTGGGTAGCCATTGACCCTGTGGAATCATCTGATATGGGTGGCTCTATTCGAAATGCTGCTGCATTGGTTGCGTATGCAAACCATTTTATTAAAGATGTACCCTCTTTTAGAGCTGTCAGGGTAGATTTGTAGTGGATAAACAGGTCTCTGATGGTCGCTTTGCAGTAGAAATCAGTGTGGATTTCACTGCTATCAGAGATGTCCAGTCTGAAGTTGAGCAGGTGGGGGACCTGGAGTCAGTGGAATGTCCTCTGCTAAATCTGATGTTATTGTCAGCATTGCTGAAATATTCGAAAATCCTGTTGGCATTCTCCTTGGAGTTTGAATGTATCATCCACATATCTAACATTGAAAACACAGGTATTGCAGGAGCTGAGTACACAGCCTTTGTGTTCATATAGGAAATGGCCAGTAAACCCAATATGTTGGATCCCATTAGTAGTTCAGAATTCTGTTGGTAGGTTTGGCCCAAGAAGCCCCCAAAAAGGCATTGTTGACAATGAAGGATAGGAGCTGGTGGATGTCGGTGGTGGTGACACTGAAACAATCTAGGTTGCTGAAACTGACACATTCAGTGAGTATGTCCGCAGCTGGGAGTGCAGGTACCGATGTGTAGAAGAATACTACATCAAGGCTGAAGGTATATCTGTTGAATTTATGGTATTTATGTACTAGAGGGAAATGCTTCCTAATTAATATAGGAAAAACTTTTGCAATTGGTGTGGCACTTCTCTATTATATGGTGGATTATTCCACGTAATTTTTACAATGAATAAATAACATTTTTTAAAAATACATAAGTAGAAACAAAACGGTGCAATCCGCCCCCCCCCCCCCCCAAAAAAAATATATAAAGTATTTTGTGAAATCCAGAGACTTTCAATAATGACCTTTGGTCTTCCACACTCACTCAATATATATATATATATATTAGTAAAAAGGAAAAGAAAATGCTGACAGATTTTTTCCAGTGAAAAATAGTTTAATTAGGAATAAGTATAAATTAGTAATAAGTAATGGTTAGTATTCAGTGTCAGTTTTAAGTTTTTTACCGGTTGCGCATTTCAAAAGCTTTTCAAAAATAATTTTGAGATAGAGCGTTCGTGATTTGGTTGGTTGTTGAATGTCACGTGAATAAGCACTATAATTTTGATTGGTCGGTAGAAGTCACGTGAATGTTCAATAATAAAAGAGGTGAAATGATGTATATATAGTATTGTCATAACACCAAGGTGTGTGTGAGTGTGAGTGTGTCCAGATTGTACGTACTTCAAGGGAATCCATTAGGCCCTGCCGTATGGGATACTTGTGGATAGAAATATATGTAGGATGTATGCTGATGTAGGTATGTATGTGGACGTGTGTATGTTGTGGGTTCGTCTTAGGGAGAAGTGTTTAGACGGGGTCTGTATTTGTTAATAAAGTGAGATTCCTTGTTGATGCGCTGGATGTGGGTGGCATTATCTTTAAATTTGTAGAGGGGAAAGATTCTAAAGTTGGGATTATTTGGGGCAGCACAGGTATCAATGTGTTCACTCAGCGGTATTTTTCTGTATTCCCGTATTTTGATTTGGGATCTATGGACAGTCATGCGTTGGCGGAGGCTGTTTTTGGTCTGGCCTATGTATTGTTCTCGACAATCTGAGCAAGTTAATACATATATTAGGTTTTCTGATGCGCATGTGAAATTGTGCTTTACTATAAAACGTTGTCCCTGTTTGAAATAGAATTCCGAACCCTCTATTAGGTTGATGCATATGCCACAGTTGGGTCTATCGCATTATTTTACTGTGAGTTTTGTTGTTAGTACCTTGGCATGTGTTAGGATGTTTTTCATTGACTTAGATTGTCTTTTGCTCTTTATGATATCGTGTGTTCGAAGGATTTGGTTAATTCTATGGTCCTTCTGTAACACAGGGATGTTCTGGAGAATGGTGTCAAAGGCCTCATTGTTGAGGGGGTTGTGTGTACATATATATATATATATATATATATGGGAGTGCACGTATATGTGTGCATTCATTCATTGTGTTCATAGTGTTCGGCAGTTGGATGCCCTTCCTATCACCATCACCGCTTTACAGCATGGACTGGGTGCTTTTATTCGTGCCACCAGCACTAGGGAAGTTGTCTTACTGGACTTAGGAGACTTCTCTACCCCGCACCAATTTATTCGGAGTGGTAGCTCTCCTAGACCAGTTGCCTACACTACAGCTTACGGAGCCTCCGTCCACCCCTTGTCTGTTCGATAATATATTCACAAGGGAGCGGTTATCGTACAGTATATGTATGCTACCAAGGTGAGTGTGAAATGAGAAGGAAATATGGCACAAATATGGCACAAATTTAAATATTAACATTCACATCACATATACATACACATATATACATATATATATACATATGTATATATATATATATATATACATCTATACATGTCACATACACATATATATATAAATATGTACAAATCTCATGCGAACTGGAAAATTTGGAGATACGAATAATAATAATAAACTTGAACTTATCTCAACGGATTCTCCAAATTATGTATCATATTCAACCAACATGTCTTCCCGTGTTTTAAGATGTTAGCGAATACACTTCCGGACAATCAAAACAAACTTAAACCTATCTCAACAGATTTTCCAAATCTATACGCACAAATTTAAATATGTACATGTGTATATATATAGATTTATATATATATATACATAACAGGTTTCCCCTTGGGATCAAATTGTCATTATATATATATATATATATATATATATATATATATATATATATATATACCACTAATTGAGTTGACAGATGCCTTTAACCCCTTGACACCAAAAATTATTTGGTCAGTACTTTGTGTGTATGTGTATATATATATATAGTATAAGAATAAAGGAACAAAGAATCAGTTGCGGATACAAGGCCAACCTTTCTGTTTTAAATTTCCTTGATGTAACACTCAACTTGTCGAATGGTTGACTACTCGTATAGGAAGCCGAATGATACACTAAATTACATTAGTAAGTATTCTAATTATCCAACTAGCATAACCAAGAACCTGGTAAGAAATGTTGTCATTGAGGCTTTCTTGTGTATCAGCAAACAAGCATATTTTCACAGATCATTCCACATATTCCAATGAAGCTCTTGCTCAGAGTGGATTTGTTGCTAAGGTAGAACATACTAAGTATGAGCATAAACCTAGGAAAATTAGATCCCGATATATTATATGGTATAATCCACCATATAATATGGAGGTGGCCACACCAATAGCTAAAATTGTTCTCTCTCTAATTAAGACGCATTCCCCCTCAGCACATAAATATAATAAAATATTTAATAGAAACACTGTTAAAGTATCCTACTCAATGACTCCAAACTTCGCATATAACATCACTGCATCAAATTTAGCCAAATTACCTAGCCATAGTAACACTAACAACCCAGCAGCTAGTACTAACCTTAATTGTAGGAATCAGAAAGATTGCCCTCTATCCAGGGAATTCCTATCAAGTAATATTGTCTACAAATCTAAGGTCGACATACCCACATCTAGTAGGGCCTACATAAGGTTAACCGCCAATCGATTCAAGCAGTGTCTTTACATGCATGCCCATTCTATTTCCTAATGGCTCGGCGTTGCTCGGGATTCTAAACATAGATTGGCATGTTTATCCCTCCTTTCTGAAACAGTTTCGTCGTATGTTCACCAATTGATGCAGAAGTCCCAATAAAAAGTGAAGTCACCTTGGGTGAATAGGCAAAAAATTTTCCAGTCAAGAGACCTCTTTCAGCAATTCGCCATTGATATGTGCGCGAAAATGGAGTCGGACAGGTTGTGCTTCATATGGTCACACCAGAGGCAACAGCATTCTGAGAGCTATATCCATCTCCGTGATGCCATCAACAATGATGCAGCCCCCACCAGCGGAGGATATCTCTGCATCCTCCCGTCCACTTTCACCGAAAGTCTGTGCTATAAGCATGAGAGGACGCAAGATACTATGACTTACGTACGGCATTACGGTAGGCCTGACCTGTTCATAACTTTCATGTGCAATCCCAAGTGGAAAGAGATTGAGGTAGAACTCTTCCAGGGTCAATAGGTCAAAGACCGACACGACATACTGGCCTGAGTCTTCTGGTTGAAACTAATCAACCTCATGGAACTCATCAAGAAAGGACAAGTGTTTGGACCAGTTAAGTGTGACATGTACACCGTAGAGTGGCAAAAAAGAGGCCTCCCCCATGCTCATATCTTCATTTGGCTGTCCACTAAGATCAGTTCCAACGGTAAACTATCCCACCGAATTTCTGAACTCATTGGACCCTCCAGGTCTTCGCCCACACATATGACTCAAGAAAGGAATTCCAATAATGCTGCTTCAGAATCTGGAGCCACCAAAGCTATGCAATGGCACACGACTGGTTGTAAATAAATTGCTGACCCATCTTATCGAGGCTACTATTCTTTCAGGAAGTGGACAAGGGGACGATGTATTCATTCCACGAGTTCCTCTCATTCCATCAGGAGCGGCCATTTCATTTTCCTTTCGGAGACTTCAATTTCCAATTCGTGTCAGCTTTGCAATGTCTATCAACAAATCCCAGGGTCAGACCCTAGCTGTTGCTGGTCTTCTTTTGGAAGAGTCATGTTTTTCAGACGGGCAACTATACGTTGGCTGCTCAAGAGCGGGAAGCAAGACAAATCTCTTTGCATATACCCGACACGGAAGAACAAGGAACATTGTGTACAAGGAGGTGTTACAATCATTTTTTAGGTAGATGAGGTAGTAGGGGATATACACGATTGGCTGAAGAAGGACGAGACTGTATTAGTAGTACGACCAATGGCTGCTATCACACCAACAGCAACCAAAACAACAACAAAAAGGAGAGGGAACGCAATTACATGCTTTTGAAAAATCTTAATGGAAAATTATTTGCCTATTCACCCAAGGTGACTTCAATTTTTATTGGGACTTCTGCATCAATTGGTGAACATATGACAAAACTGTTTCAGAAAGGAGGGATAAATATGCCAATCTATGTTTAGAATCCCGAGCAATGCCGGGTCATTCCTTTAAGAAGGAATATGACGTCACTTTCGGCCTATATTTGGAGTCTAAAAGACAACCACACCCGATATAGGTTTCACTGGGAGATCCTAGCTAAATCTAGATCGTATAATGGAAATAACAGACCATGTGATCTTTGCTCTGCTGAAGCCCTGGAAATACTCTATGCCAATGATCAAATCTTAAACAAAAAATATGAAGCAATTTTGGCTTTCAAACACAAATTGCATAAAAACTTCCTGTATTACAGCCCCACATTATACCCTAATGGATAGTACAGACAATACACAGATAATATACGTCATAATGTGGTAGCTAAGTATATTTTATATTTATACCAGTATTTAATTGTGTAGGTATGTACACCTTATCTGTATGTTCGTGCAGGTAAGTATACTTTTTATGTATGTATATATGCATGTATGTGTTATGGGTGTATATATATATGTGTGTGCGTGTGTGTGTGTGTATGTGTATATTTGTGCGTGCAGCAGTTTACACTATCGTATATTTTGGTTTCTATTAGTTCCCTGGGGAATTGGTCCAAATGATTTGCTTAATTGTTTTATTTATTTTTTTTTAAATGTTCTTTCTCTCAGATTTCAGGTATTTTTTGAAAGCAAAGCATTGGCTCCTAAAATACTACAGTGGGCACCTGCAATGCTACTATGGGCTCCTGAAATGTTATCATGGACCCCCTGGGACCCACTTGCCATTGGGCAACCTGGAAACCTGCACTGGGGAATTCTTCCTTTATTGCAAAGAGTAAAAAGAGATGAATAAGACCTGTGACTTCTGCCGAATTGCTTGTTTCCATTCTCACATGAACGCTGGTACTATTTTTTTTTTTATCCAAGTAGAGTTATTAAAATTCACTACAGCCTTTCAAGCATTTAAAAAGATGCTACAGTAATATTCAATTTTATTCAAAAACTAATACATAGATAATTCATATATATTTATATAATTGCATGAAATGTTGTTACATTAGTATGATTGGCTAGCACAACATGCCATATTTATTATGTTTCTTTCTAATCAGTAGTGTTACTAAGGCCCACCCTAGTTTGATGGACATAGTGAAGTGATTTTATCTAAAGCAGAAATCAATTAACACAAAAGACCCTTCGTTTAGTTAGCTACTAGCAGAATGCCCCGGCGTTGCTCGGGATTCTAAACATAGATTGGCATGTTTATCCCTCCTTTCTGAAACAGTTTCGTCGTATGTTCACCAATTGATGCAGAAGTCCTAATAAAAAGTGAAGTCACCTTGGGTGAATAGGCAAATAATTTTCCATTATGATTTTTCAAAAGCATGTAATTGCGTTCCTTCTCTTTTTTGTTGTTGTTTTTGCTGCTGTTGGTGTGATAGCAGCCATTGGTCGTACTACTAACACAGTCTCGTCCTTCTTCAGCCAATCATGTATATCCCCTTCTACCTCGTCAGAAATGAGAACAATATTTGCTCTAGGGTTCTTACATATTTTATATATATTTATCCTTATTGAGCCTCGTGAAATAAATACGTTTGTTTATATTTTGTTATTGTGTATGCAAAAATATCTGTACACGAATATATAATTATATATATATATATTAAAATAACAGATTAAAGTTTAAGCAAAGAATAGCTGCTTTCACCTGTTAAGGGTGAAAGCAGCTATTCTTTGCTTAAACTTTAATCTGTTATTTTAATATATATATATATCTTCTGAAACTAAAAAAATCAATCTGTGAAAGGAGAAGTAAATATTTTGAAAAACGTTACACACACACTATATATACATATATATACACACACACAGATAGTGTCATAATGTCATAATGCAGACAGCCAGACATACTGACAGATATATAAGAGTGCAACGTTGTAGCTATGTATCTATCTAAAAAGACAGACTAAGAAAGACAGAGATTGCTAAACGGTACCTAATGCAGTCCCTAGGGCATTGAAAATTTGTATTACAAGTATTACATGTGTAAAGTTTGAAAAAACTCGGTTGGGTGTTTCTTGAGTTTTAGGGAGTCAGACAGACAGATATTCTCTGTTTTAGATATATAGATGTCATAACATCTGTCTAAAGATGTTATAACATCTTTTATGAAAATATTTGCTTAAAATTCTTTGAAGGGAAATATGTATCTCGTCCTAAAAATATATATACTAGTCTCCTACATTCTTGATAGACTTAGTATATGCATCATCCAGTAGTGTGTTTTGTTTTTGTGAAGAGCTAGCTTGCACAGCTTCTAATTTCACTTTTATAGACTGGAGGCTGTTAAATAGGTGACATATGTTATAAAAAAAATAACATAAAGTTGAGCAGGGTTTTAATATATATTGAGTCTATGAATGAGAATCTACATAGCTACTTGACCTGTTCAAAATAGCCGCCTAAGCTCCTTCATATTGCACCTTATTGACTTAAGAAAAAAGGCTCATTGGACTAGATGCAATATCTCTGGAAAAAAAACCCTCTCTAGGAAGTTCATGGCTGGAATGTATTTTATCATTGGTATGCTTTGTCAGTGTTTACCTGGAGCCAAACAGCACCAACAATGACAGCCATCAAATTTATACATCAAGTTTAACAAGTTAGTGTGGAAACCTTTACACAGTTGATCATTCAGCTTGAGATAATTGCCAAAGTTACTTCAAACCACAGCCAACTGCCTTAAAAGAGAAAGGACACACAGAATGCCTTAATGGATTAAACCGTATTTTTAGTGAATACTAGCAGAATGGCCTGGCGTTGCTTGGGATTCTAAACATAGATTGGCATGTTTATCCCTCCTTTCTGAAACAGTACAGAAAAGTACGGAATACCTCGTTGCCCCTCTTGTTCCTTTTCTTGCCGCTTTCGTAGTATTTCGGCCAATGGAGTATCTCTTCCTTCGAGGCATGACCTAAAAGCAGGACGAGGTGCACTAAGACTATCTGGTAGAGTAAGGAGTAAACTCGTCAGTGATGCATGTGATTTCCGAACAGTTGACTATGTAATTGCTGGCCTTGTGCCAAAAGTAGTGGGACTTTTTGGGTGGCATATCGGCAGTAACAATGATGATAAGCCATCTGTGCTTTCGTGAAATAAATACGTTTGTTTATATTTTATTTTTGTGAATAAATTTTAATAAGAACTGATACATCTGAAGGTTGTTATTTTGATTGTTACCCATGGACGAAAATCTCAGTGTTGGTATTTTTTGTTGTTGTATACTCCCAGGTCAATTCTGATTGACTAGACCTATAATTAAAAGTGTTTTAGCTATTTTATTGAATATTGCATGTCTAAGACTATATGATTGAATATATCCAAACTATTTTTGAAGATGGTAGGGTGTACTTTGAGGGAAATTTGGTAATTATTTCTAACAGGCCAAGTGATTTGTGAAGGATCCCTAGAGGATGTTATTTTTTGTGTTATTGGTTGGCACTATAACTACTGCTGAATTTCAAAGCTTTATGTGTTATACCTAGTGCTTCTCTTATTTATCTTAGGTATCTTCTATTTCATTTTATGCAGTTGCTTCATTGTTATTGTTAATGTCAGTTTATGACTGCTTTACTCTTACATCTTCTGAATCTGGTGAAATATATATTTGACATACGGTGTTGTAATAACACACTTTTCTACTATTTACCTTTCTCTTTATTTTTCTTATGGGTGTTCATTTTCTCACAGTGTTTTCTCTCAGTTATTAATTTATCTGGTTTTCATGTTTAACCTCTGGTTTGTTTATACTATATCAAAACTGAAATTACTCCCAGTTTTTCTTTTGTATAGTGAATCATACTGTTGCATTCGTAAGGGATTGTAATATTTGGTAAAACAAAGTTGACGTATAAATGGTAAATCCCTGAAAGCCATCTAATGAACTACTCTCAATGTGAGAGAGAAAAATTAAAACAGTGGGAAAGCCAGTTAAGAGCTGTTGCACTACCAGCGTCCAAAACGCAACTACTAGCTTGTTTTGAAAAAGGCGCATTCTACTATTGACAGAAGGGGTTCAAATAGATGGCTAAAAGCTCTCTTCCAAAGGTGCTGTAGCGCGTCTCAGCAGGATTTAGCTTTTTGGAAAAAAACTCCAGCAGTTGCTGGTAACCATTGATGTTTGCTGTAGTACTGCGCCCACAGCGATATCCGATGCATCAACACAAAGCGTTAGCTTTGCACCGGGTACCGGGTGAGTCAGTAACGAAGCATTAGCCAAAACAGTTTTGGCGTGCTGAAAATCAGCAAGTTGAGTGTCTGTCAAAGAGATATCTTTGTTCTTCCTCCGACAATTTTTCAAAATTTCTGTCAGGGAGAAAAGCAATTTTGCACAATATGGCACGAAACGCCTATAAAAGTTAACCCGACCTAAGAACTGGCGTAACTGACGTAGTGAGGTCGGTGGAGGAAAATCCTCTATGACCTTAACTCGCTCAGGCCGGGGTCGAATAACGTCAGCATCGATGACGTGACCCAAGAAAGTCAGTGACTCAGCACCAAAAACACATTTGGGTGCATTAAGCTGCACGTTATACGCCTCCAATCGGCGGAAAAGAAGATTCAAATGGTGCGTATGCTGCTCTGGAGAAGAACTAGCAATGAGCAGGTCGTCAATATAGGTATAGACGAAATCGAGGCCGCGAGTAACCTCATCCATAAACCGCTGAAAAGTACTAGCGGCATTCCTTAATCCGAACGGCATAGTCAAAAACTCGAATGACCCAAATGGCGTAACTATAGCCGTTTTTGGAATGTCATTTTTATGGACAGGAATTTGATGGTACGCACGAATTAAATCCAGTTTGGAGAATATCTTGCATCCCTGCAACGAACGCAAAGTCCTGCAGATGAGGGATAGGATAACGGTCCGGTACCGTTATCGAATTCAGGCGTCGATAATCTCCAGTAGGTCTCCAATCGCCATTCGCTTTCGGTACCATGTGCAATGGGGACGCTCACGGGCTCGTGGACGGACGAATAATCCCCATTTGCAGCATATGATCAAACTCTGATCGTGCTGCTTTGAGTTTGTCCGGAGGCAAGCGACGAGGACGAGAGAAAACGGGAGCACCAGTTGTAGATATGAAGTGCTCCGTGGTATGAGTAGGTTCATCAACTCGAAAATTTCCCCGAGTCAGTTGCGGGAACGAGTTCAACAACGCATGGAAAGGATCACCGGTGTTAGCAAGAAAAAATGTCGGGCTAACCGTTGGAACTCCTGCTGCCTTGCCAACAACAGTTAATCCCGTGATGCCATCAATTAGGCGTTTACGACGAAGGTCCACCGTCAATGAAAAATGGTGGAGAAAATCCGCGCCTAGAATCGGATACGGCAAGGCAGCGACAGTAAATATCCATTTAAACTCGCGCCGCAGATTACGAAACTGCAAAGGTAACGAGATTTGTCCGAAAGTTCGAATCGGCGAACAATTTACTGCCTGCAACTCAATAGGCGTCTCAGGGGGAGTCTCCTTCATACAACACACAGGCCATACGGAACAAACTGCACCTGTGTCAACCAGAAAAGCTCTACCTGACAGCAGGTCCTCAATGAAAAAGTGGCGGTTAGATGTTGTTTCGCAGAGCGCACTATCCGCCGTTAGTGACTCTGGTCGTCTTTTCCCCCGTAAGCACAAGGAGGCCTACAACGGGCGGCTTTTTTACCATATCTTTCATGGTAATAACAATATGGTGTTCCTGGTGTGTTGGAAGGGCTACGGTGGCGAGAAGTTGAATAACATCATGAGCGGCTCCTCTGCCGTCCAAAGGACCTGAATTCCTTGCACAACTCCGCCATTTGACGAGTCATGGCTTCCATTGTGGTGATTAATTTGTCACCTCTACAATTTTGTCAGCAGAGACAGCAATGTGATCCAGGGTATTCACCTCTAGCATATGGGCTAGGATCACCTGTACCTCTTGAGGTAGGCGAGAGAAGAACAATTGCTTCAGGAAAGGGCTATCCTGATCTTCGGAATCGCTCAAATCCCGCAAATGCCGGAGAAAAGCGGTAGGGGTCCTGTCACCTAATCGTTCGACCTCGATCAGCGACCGAAAACGACTCTCTACCGACTTACAATTTCTCCTCAAAATCTCGCCCTTCAAAGACTCATACGTCAAGTCAGAAGGGGGGTCTGTAATTAGGTCTTGGACCGAATCTGCTAGATTAGGGGGAAGGCCGCTAATCAGTACAGCGAGGCGCTGGTCAGATTCGGTCTTACAGACCGTAAAATACGCCTGTAACTGGGCAAACCACATCTTAGGTTTTCCAGTAAAGGCGGGCAAATGTGGCACATTCATGTTAACGTTTAAAATCAAAAAAAATATATATACATATATATCTAAACAACAATTAATGTACCCTTGTACAGTAAAAAGAGAACAGCCAATATTGAGAAAAAGTTAAAGGGCAAAAAGAAACAGACATTCAAAACATTAGGAAATATGAAAAATACATAAAATACATATATATATATCTTTAAAAAAAAAATTTTCCTTCAACGTCTGTCCCCTCGCATTGCTTCAACGAACCAGCCAAATCAAATAAGGTAAAAAAGAGGAGAAAAAAATGTTTGTTTTTTTTAAATATATCCACGTTGGATATCAACAAAGGTAGCCAGTGGCTAAAAAGCCCTTAGAAAAAGGTAAGGCATGTATATTCCCATGCGGGGCAGTAATGTTCACAAAAAAAAAATTTCTTCTCTTCTCTCTTGATCAGTCATGTGTTCAAAAAATGTGTTCGTCGGAAAATTACAAAACTGGGAAGGAACGCAACGCCACCTTGGAAAAATACTTTTTTTTCTTTTTTTTTTTTTTGTAAGTTGCGAAAAAGTTGGCAACGGCAGTGAAATATTCAAGTGAATAAAAAGGGCTGGTTTAAATTATTTACACGAATGAATCGTTTTGATATTTCCGATGTGTGGTGGTTTGCGTCGGTAAGGCTATGAAGCTGCCACTCACTATTCCCTGTTTTGGTCAGTGGTTAAACAATGTTGTCGCTGCTGCTGCTGTCGTTGTTGTTGTCGAGTGTAGCAAAAAGTTTTTGAAATACTACTAATTTTTCAAAAAAAACTTTGAAAGGAATATATTGTATCTTCGCAAGTTGCGAAAAAGGCCGGCAACGTGGCAATAAAAGTTCAACTGAATGAAAAAGAAGGGCTGCGTTAAATTCTTACGTCGGTCACCACTTTAGCAGTATTAGTTATAGATGTTATTGAGATACGAGTGACATAATAATGATTTCAACAGCAGAAATTAGAGAGGAAATATACGTTTATTTTTGATGTAGCACAAACAATGGTGTGGTACAGAGGCTGGTTTCTTGCATGTGATCAGTCGGCTTTCCAGTGGCTGTCTGTCTTTTCTTTCTCGCGTTCTCAACCGGCGTTGTTCTATCAAGGGGCGTGAGGTGTCTTACTACACATCATTTATAAAATTCACTGAAGGAGAGCAGCTTCCATTTCGCTCTCACCTTTCTTTTCAAGTGGAACTTAAAAAGGTCAGTGGAGAGTGTTGGTCCTCAGTCCACTCAACCTAATCAACCATACAACCTCTTTCATTATAGCTACCAGGCAAGGGTTGTGGAGTGATCTTCATGATGGACTTGACTGATAACTGATTGCTGGAGCTGATGCTTTATTGCACAGCTTCAGCAATACTTGCACTTAATTCAGCCTCCTGCCTTCCCTCACTCATGAACATGACTTCAAGATATTTGAATTTCTCCACCTGTTTTCATGGAACTCCACTCATATATAGAGTGCATTGCGCAGGCTTCGTTGAGAGGATAAATGTCTCAGACTTCACAGGACTGATTTTCATTCCTTCCTTGCAGCACTTAGCAGCAAACCTATCAAGTGCCCTTCTATAGATAATTTGCAGAAGTCTTTGGCCTAACGGTGCTACCAACAAATCCTTCCAGTTTGAGATGAATTCTACAAGCAGTGTCATCAGACAGGCCTGTCTGAAACTGTTCTGTATGCACACATTCAAAACCAACTGGCAGGAAACCCAGGGTTATACCCTGAGCAAGATGGTTGGATAACATCCATGAGCTCAGCTGGTCTCACCTTGGGATCCAGCCAGATCAATTGAAGATGGTTGCTTCTGACAGTACCTACTGAAAGGCATGCTTGAGGACTCTTCCCCCATGACTCACTCAAGAATAAGTGGTCAAAGATTAAGGAGGTCCCCAACCTGAAAGTCCTTTAAAACACACCAGCCAGTTTGCTTTTGCCAAAGACCAAAGCCTTCGCAAGAGCATCGTTTCTGTACCCTGTCGCTAATCATTTATATATGCCAGAACGGAGCCTCCACCAATCACATTGCCAACTGGTAGACTTTGATGAGTGTCTGATGACATTCTAGGTGCCAGACATCCAATTGTGGTCTTTGTTTGACCCAGGACTGCAGCTTGGTCAAAAGGATGTGGGAGGACAAGCCTTATGCTAGGAGACAAGATATAGTTACTGTCAAGGAAAATCTGCAAGTAATATAGCCTCAGTGCATGCTTGCACATTGGCAATTTCTGTGGCTAGACAAAAGATCTGGATAAGGTGCTTGACGTTTTGTTCGGATTGGACCTCCTGGTAGACAAGAACTGGGAAGAGCTCACAATCGGAGTGGCCAATCTCAATCAGAAATGGACTAAGAAGAACCTGTCCCTGAAAGGTTTGGCAGATGTAGCAAATGGTTAAATCATATCCAGCGTTGTTTACCACCTGACCATTGTGCCTTGCTCATGTCCTCATCCAACCAGATTAGAGTGTCTACTCTTCTACTTCTTCTGAAAGATCCATTGATGACTTTCTCAGGAGTCACTGATATTGCTTTAGCCCTCAACTTCCACATTTTTCCAATCTCTATTTCCAGGTCTTTATGTTTGCTCAATTTTTCAAATGTTTTTATAGATACTTTCTTGTCTATAGGCACGGTCATGTCAATTAGCAGGCATATCCTCTATTTAAAGTCCTTCAGTATTATATCAGGTCTATTTGTATCTATCTTTTTGTCTGTTTGGACGCTAAAGTCCCACAAAATTGAGATGTGATCTTTTTCAAGTACAGGAGTTGGTTGATGCTCCCGCCAATTCTTTTGATGGGACAGGTAAATTATATGATCAATGGTCTCTGGTTGTTTTTTTATGCACATGGCACAATGGATTGCATCCATTTTTTATGCTGGCTTGATCATTTTTTGTTGGCAGACACTGATCTTGTGCTGATATAATAAGTCCTTCAGTCTCCGATTTCAGTCTAGAGGATGCCAACCACTGATGGGTTAAAGTTTTGTCAACATCAGGATTGTTAGCTTTTCTGGGTATTTTCCATACAGAGGCTTTTCTTGCCATTTCTTATCCAGTTTCTGTAGCAGTTCTTTCTTTGCAGTTACTTTTAACTGCTTTGCTTTTTCTGTGTTTTCCATTTCAGCAGTAAAGGGAACTTCTGAAATTTGTAGTCCATTACTGTATCTTTGTGCATCTTTTGTAATGGAATATGATCTTTTGATGCTTTCATGTTTCAAAATGAGTTTGATCATCCAATCATGTGCCTCCCTTAGATATGTAGATAATCCAATTATTGCAATTTTCAAAGCAATATCTAACTGGATTAACCCACGTCCTCCTTCTTTCCTGGGGAGATATATTCTATCTGTATCTGCCTTAGGGTGATGCGTTCTGTGCATGGTTAAGAATTTTCAATTTCCGTATCAAGCCTACAGATCTCTCTGCTTGACCAGTTGAGGAGATTGAAACTGTAAGTAACTACTGCTATGGCAAGTGTGTTTATAGCATTGATCCTATTCCTTGCATTCAACTCTTCTTCAGATTGTTCTTACTCTGCGGTAACTTATCCTTTCCCCTCATTGTTGAGTGCTTGATTCTGTCTCCTTCACAAACACCTAGATATTTGTAAGTTTCCTCTTGATCAAGTTCTCTTATCACATTCCCCCGATCAAGATTAATGTCTGAACTTCTCAGCAGCTTTCCTCTGGTGAACGTGGCTTTGGTGCATTTATCTAGTCCAAACTCCATTTTAATATCATCACTGAACTGCTCCACAGTGGATAATAGCCCTTCCAATTGCTCATCATTTTTTGCAAATAGTTTCAGGCATCTATGTAGAACAAGTGATTAATGGTTTTGTCATAGACTTTATAGCCATGTTATGTTTCATTGATCATTTTACTTAATGGTATAAGTGCGATGCAGAATAAAAGCGGTGATAAATTCCAGAATTAATAACTTCTCCAGCTTCCAGTGATTTTTTTTCACTATTCAAAAGGAGTATCGTTTTCCATATCTTCATACTGAATGATAGGAACCTCCTGACAACGGGAGATATTTTGAAAATCTCTAAACACTTTTCAATCCAACTGTGTGGCAAACTATCGAATGTTTTTTTGTAATCTATCCAAGCAATTGATAGATTTTTGTGTCGATTATGACAATCTTCCAGTATCATTTTGTTAACTAAAAGCTGATCCTTACAGCCATATGAGCCTCATTTACAACCCTTTCTGCTCATTGGGAAATATATCCACCCTCCAAGAGGCGAAGTCTCACTCTTTGGAAACGCTAAAGAGTGAGGAGATAGTCTTGGTGCCTTCCTACTGTGGGCAGAAAATTGTGAGGGTCAAAGTGACCCAGGTCCCGCCCGACATGCCCATACCTTGGCTGGCCGTGTCTGTACTTGCTGGAATCAGGAAGAAGACCACCATACCTCAAATACAGAGAATGGGAAGAGAGAACTAGTCAGGAATAGGCATGCATATGCTAATACAGACTGACCAGGAGTGCATCGAGACCATCCAAGACATCATAGACCTCGAAGAAGGACTCCAACTCCCTATAAGCATGGAAGGAAGGCACCCAAAATGCTATCTCTGTGGGCAGAAGGGTCATCTCAGGGCCTTCTGCCCGCAGAAGACAGCTAAGAAGAGCCCCCCCCCCCCTCTTGATCCGCTGCTACCAAGAGCAGGGCAGGCAACAGAAGCAGAAGACCCTTCCATGGTGTGTAGAAAGGCAACGCCCGTGACACCCATACCAAGGCCACAGACAACTAAAGCAGCGGCAGTAGTGGTGGCAACACCAACAGTCGCAGTAGTTACACCGGCGGCAAAATCTCAATGGAGCTCATACCCCTCACAGACGCCACGGATCCGACATGGAGTATGAGGCGGGAGGGAAGTGGCAAACGGTCTGCACAAAAAACAAAAAAGGAAAAACCCCTTAGCTTCACCCTCCAAAAGCGAAGGCAAACAAAGAGGGGTAAAAGCTGCAAGGAGACTTACAGCAACACCACCACTATCACCTCCACAAGCATCACCACCAACAACCACACTGCCACCAGCATCACCAAAAACACCAACATCGCAAACACAACAAAACACACACACCTAACAGCAACAACAAGAAAAGAGCAACAAAATCACCCCTCCCCCCAAAAAGTACACAGCCATAAACATGGCAAATAAAGAACTCTTACAACACACAGACATCACAGAAAAAAACTACTACACCCCACCAACATCAAGAACTCTCCCGAAAAACAAACATCATTGAAATCAAAATAGAACATTACAAACTGTTAAAAGAAAAATTCTTCCCCAACGCAGTTGGAGACTACAGAGGGTCGGTTACCAAGAGGATATACACTGACATCCTCTTGGAAACACCCATGACCAGCCAAAGGGACGGTTCTACTGTCCCTTCACCACACGATCAAGGTAAGTGATCCTTTCTCACTTGCTCCGTTTCTCATCCAATATGGCTGTACTTAGAATAGGCAGCATCAATACACGTGGCCTGGGGTCATCTTGAAAGCAGGGTCACCTGCTCAACGACCTCAGGTCACTAAACATAGATGAGTTGGCCATCAGCGAGACCAGAATCTCCGAAGCACGAGCCTTCGCACTGATCTTCGGTGGCTACAATGTATACACATCTCCCAGCCGTCTGGAATTGGGGGGAGGGGTTGCCGTGCTTTTTCGGAGAGGCTTGGATCTCGCCATACGGCCATCTTCCTGGACCTAGAAGGTAAGTCGGTGGTGCTGGACGTGACCAGCAGCGAAGACAATGCTTTCAAGCTAGTAGCCGTCTACGCCCCAACAGGGGCAGGACGGCCAGATTTCTTCAGACATCTAGAGACATTTCTTGGAACGTCCCTCTCTTTAGTGTTAGTGGGCGACTGGAACGGTATCTTAGATGCACGCTGGGATTATGTGGGGATAGTAGACAGGGCAGGAGGGTGTAAAAGCCTCAATAACCTGCTCAGACTTTTTGAACTGTCTGACAGGTATAGACTGGATTATCCGAATGTGCCAATGTGGACATGGGCAAACCGCATCGGGTCATCCAGATCGTATTTAGATAGGGTATTCTGTAGGGAAACAGATAAGGCTAGTGTAGGTTGTCCACTTTTTAAAGTAGTCGAGTACATGGACCACAAATTTGTGATCTGGGAAGATAGACTCCATAGGCAAGGGTAGCCCGGCTACTGGAAGCTGAACGTGTCATTCCCGGCGCGCAAAGCTTACAGAGACCGGATTAGTGAATTAGTTAAGCGTACGTTGACAGGTGCGATCGTCAACAACAGGTGGTGGTTTACCCTGAAAAGGGCTATTAGAGTAGAATCGATAAGGTTTAGCAAAGGAGTAGTGATAGAGGAAAATATAGTAGAGGGAGAGTTAGTTAGAAAGCTAGAAGAGTCGTTTAGGATAGGCATCACAACCGACGTGCTTGCGGTGCGATTGGCACTCGACCAATTCTTCAATGCAAAGCATGAAGGCTGCGTTGTCAGAGCTAGAGCGCGTGCTCTAAGACACGAGGGGACGAAAGCCATTCAATGGTCCTGGGTGGTGGAGGCGCGACGTGGCAACAATCCACAATTGCTCTTTGCCTGATCAAAATGGGCGCATGTTGCTCGAACCCAAGCAGATGAGTGCGGCTTTTCAACAGAACTTTGCTCAATTGTTTGGGAGCTGCAGTGGGCCAGATCGGAGTATGGACTTCGGTGCATACCTCGACGGATTGCCGTGGCTCTCGATGACCACAGCGCAGTGCAGCGAAAAGCCGATAACAGCAGGTGAAATACGGGAAGCGATGTCTGACTGCACGAGGGGTAAATCGCCAGGTTTGGATGGTCAGCCCTACAAGTTTTATACATATATACCAGACTTGTTTGGCGACCTCTTGGCACTCTTGGCAGGTGTCTACTGCAAATAGCAGCAGAATGGGAGCTTTCCCAGTTTTGTGAGCCGGGGAGCGGTGGCACTGCTGAGAAAAGCCCCGAACAAGAGGGACGTTATATACAACTTCAGGCCCATAACTCTGCTGAATGCAGAGTTTAAGATTTTGGCCAAGGTGTTAGCAAACAGATTGGCGCTTGTCGTCGGTGATCTGGTGGGAGAGGCACAGGCATGCGCCATTCTGAACAGATCCATCCACGACAACCTCCATCTCATGCGATACATCATAGAGAGGGTGGCTAAGGAACCTGGCACGGGTGGGGCCCTGATCAGCTTGGATCAATCGGTACCTGGCTGCGGTCTACGAGGCGGCCGGCTTTGGACCCGTTTTTAGGAGCTGGATCGCTGTGATGCACAGCGACATCTGCTTGATTGTGAGGGTGAATGGTCACCTGTTGCAGCCTTTCAGCACTGAGGCTGCGACATCTCTGGTGCTTCTTTGACGGTGAACAGGTGTGGTTGCTGTTTGCCAGACGCGCTTTTCCCCAGTCCGTCTCCTTGACGGAGCTGCAGTCCTGGATCAAGAAAAGACCGAGGTATAGCACTTGGAAGCTGGAATGTCTCCCAGCGCTCATCCCCCTCTACCAGCTGGGCACTAGTATCGGTGGAACATCCACCTTGGCGTTCTATAGAGGGCTAGTGGAGGGCAAGAGTGACAACGTTCTCTGTTCACTCTCTTCAAGAGAACTTTCAGACTGGGGCCTATGAACAACTTCCAGAAATTCCTGGCCTGGCAGTGCTACCGGGGAGCATTGCCGGTTCAGTATAAGCTCTACAGGCACAGGTGCTGTCAGCCGAGCCTGTCCGAGATGCACGCAGGGCGACGAAACCATCCTGCACGCACTCGTTCAGTGCCCGAGGATTGCTGACTTGTGGAGCTATGTCGAACAGCTGCTGTCGCATGTAGGACATATCCGGTTATCGACTGAGTCCATTGTGCAGATAGCCCCGCCATCCTCCTTTAAAGAGGAGGAAGGGCAGGCAGTTTTCACCTGCCTGGTGGTCATGGCGAAAAAGATTGTGTGGTGGACAAGGTTGAAAGGGTTAAAGACGGACACTTTCCTCTTCGGCCAATCCCTTATTAACTTTTACAAGTTTCACTTGAAGAGGAAAATCAGGGTGGAGAGGCAAGTGCTCTCTTCTAGTAAGTTTGTTGAAAGGTGGGTGAAAGTGGCGAGTCTGGTCCATGTGAACAGGCCCGCTCTGAGTATGTGCCTGTAGACTGAGGAGTGGGAAAACAGAGAGGGTGCTTGCTCTGGTGGTCAGGGTGGCTGTGGTCTTTTTGTGTGGTTTTTGCCATGAGTGACCCTCAGAGGTTTCCCCCTTCTTAGGGAATTTTTGTTGTTTGAATTTTTTTTTATTTCTAGCCCGATTTTGTTATAACCTGTTTACACAACCAAAACCCACTTTGTATCGTCCTGTACTGTTCTGTGTTGTTTCTAATACAAAATTAAATATTTGAGCCATATGCCAGGGTGTTGTGGGTTCTCATTTCCTGAGAGCTTAGACTGGTTCCTTATTGCCATTTGTACTAAGAATTGTTATATCACAATTGTTTTAAATATGTTAAAAATAAAAAGAGAGCTATCCTCAAGATGTGGGAACCCCGAACGTGAAACCCACAACAAGACTTTTAAAGAGGTTCCCAAAAGAAACCCTACCAACCATGGGGGTCAAACCACCTGACCTTCACAAGACCCCAGGAGGTAAGTAAACCTTCCCTCTCTCTTTTAGCTTGCTAATATGGCCATATTAAGAGTAGGAAGTTTAAATTTTCGCGGCCTGGACTCAACCTGGAAGCAGGGTCGCCTGCTCAATGACCTCAGGTCTATGGAAATGGATGTGATTGCCGTCAGCGAGACCAGGATTTCCGACACCCGTGCACTAGCCCCCATTTTCGACGACTATCAGATCTTCGCATCTGTTAGCAGGCCGAGAATGGGAGGTAGGGTGGCAGTGCTATTTAGGAAAGGTCTGGATCTCAAGGTAAGGTTGATCTTCCGGGACCCAGATGGTAAGTTGGTGGTCCTGGATGTGAGCAGTAGCGAAGGTGGTGCCTTTAGACTGCTGGCCGTCTACGCCCCTACTGGGGCTGGACGACCGGATTTCTTTAGGTGCCTGGAAACCTTTCTGGGCACGTCTCACCCTCTACTGTTAGCAGGGGACTGGAACAGCATCTTAAACGCATGCTGGGATTGTGTGGGAGTAGCTGATAGGAGCGGGTGGTGCAAAAGCCTCAAACACCTAATCAGCTAGTTCCAACTGACAGGTATCGACTAGATTTCCCCAATGCGTCAGTGTGGACGTGGACCAACCGCATAGGGTCATCTAGATCGTATATAGACAGGATTTTCAAAAAGGAAAAATAGATAGAAATAGTGTAGGCTGCCCAATTTTTAAAACAGTCCCCTATTCAGATCACAAATTTGTGATCTGTTTAGTCGACCTAGATAAAACACTAGGTTGGGACCTGGTTACTGGAAGCTGAACATGTCATTTCCAGCACGTAAGGCTTACAGAAACCAAGTCAACAATTTAGTTAAGCAAAAGTTGACAGGGAGGATCATCAACAACAGATGGTAGGGGGGGGGGCTCTCAAAAGAGAGATTAGAGTAATGTCAATAGAGCTCAGCAAAGAACTAGCGTTAGAAAAAAATAGAAAGGAGGGGGAGCTGGTAGATAAGTAGGATGAGGCTATTTGTAGTGGTATTGCAACTGACGTGCTACTGGCAAGAAGGGCATTAGACCATTTCTTCAATGCGAAACACGAAGTTTGCATTGTCAGAGCTAAGGCGCGTGCGCTGAGAAACGAGGGGACCAAAGTTGTTCGGTGGGCCCGTGTGGCGGAGGCGCAGCATGGTAATAAAACCACAATTCAGTCTTTGGTGGACTGAGATGGACACAAGATAAGCGATTCCAAGTGGATGTGTGAGGCCTTTCGCCAGCACTTTGCTCGGTTGTTCGGGGAGAGTGGCGAGTCAGGGAGAGTAGCGGATTTCAGTCCCTACCTTGACGGCTTGCCACGCATCTCGACAGTCGATGCTAAGCACTGCGAAAGGCCAATTACTTCAGCCGAAATTCAGGACGCCCTTGTTGGCTGCATGAGGCACAAGTCACCCGGTTTGGATGGCCTGCCCTATGAGCTTTACGTAAATATGCCAGACTTGTTCTCCGATCTGCTCGAAGCCCTTTACAATAACTGGTAGCAGAATGGGAGTATTCCAAGTTCTGTGAGCAGGGGAGCGGTGACGCTGATAAGAAGAAACGAGAACAAGAGGGATACATTAGACAACTTCAAGCCCATAACTCTGCTCAACACCAGAATTTAAAATTTTGACAAAGGTGTTAGCAAAGAGATTGGTGCTTGTCATTGAGGATTTGGTTGGGGAGGTGCAAACTTGTGCAATCCCAGCCAGGTCCAACAATCTCCACCTCATGCGATACATCATAGAGAGGGTAGGGTGTAAACTTGGCTTCGGTGGGGCACTGATCAATTTAGATCTATCGAAAGCATTCGATAAGGGTCAACCATCGGTATCTGGAGTTTGTCCCCAAAGCAGCTGGCTTCGGCCCTATCTTCAGAAGCTGGATTGCTGCAATGCACTGTGACACACACTCGGTGGTCAAGGTTAATGGCCACCTCTCGGAACCATTTCGGCTCTCCCGATCGGTCCATCAAGGGTGCCCTCTCTCTTCCCTTCTGTACATATTGACTCTTGAACCTTTACTGCGGAAGCTGGAGCTGTTACAGGGCATCCCACTCGAATCGGGACATGGAAAGGTGGTGTTGGCTTATGCGGACGACATCACCGTGATGGTATCGGACACCTCGGAAATTGTTGTGGTCGGCACCTTATTGAAGGAATATGAAAGGTTGACTGGAGCCAAAGTTAACCCGGAAAAGTCGGTGGGCTTGCAGCTCAGAACCTGGAGAGGCAAGCCTATGCCGCTCAACAGCGTCATGGGGCGCTGGACGGATGGACCGGTAAAGTTCCTCGGGGTTTGGTACAGACCAGACCTCCAGGTGGAAAAGAATTGGGACAAGGTAACGACCAGAGTAGCCAGTCTCACCCAAAAATGGGCTGGGAGGAAGCTATCACTGAAAGGTCACACGGAGGTGGCAAATGTGTACATCGTGTCTGTCATCTACTACCGCCTAACCGTTGTGCCTTGCCTCTGTCCGCTACCTTACTTAGGTCAGGAAGAGCAGGCAATTTTCCTCTGTCTTTTGGCTGTTGCGAAAGAGGTTATAGCGTATGTAGTATGCATATTGATATTATATGCAAATATATATGCATATATATATATGATACGTAAATAGAAAAGTAAACTGACAATATACACATAAATTGAACGAAGATTATGTTACACTTACTTCTGTAATCAGTAAAGTTATCCATGATACATTTTAAAAAGACGATAAAGAATACATTTAAGAAAAACGATAATGACTTGAGAATGTCGATGGGAAGCTTCAACCAGTGAATTTGTAACTTGATGCAGCTAGTGGGAATTATTGAATTACATTTACTAATATGAAGAGTTGACTTTTACTATATTGTTGTTTTACTGTATTCACATATAGACTTCTTAAGTTTTTGTAGTGTCCCTTTTTCAGCAATTAAAAAGAAACGTAAATGCATTTTAATTAAAAGAGAGTGATGGATGTTTCTCATTACTGTAGAATTTCTTTGTAGACACAATTGTCAGCAAACAGACCCTTTTCATTTATCTGGGTTAATATTTTTATATTTTCTTTTTTCAAACTCTTGATAATGCAACATACATCTGACCATGTGAGAAGAATTGTGTTGGTAGATATACACCTATCTTTTCCAATGTCTGTCCTTGTGCCTTGTTGCATATACAGGTAAAGGTTGGTTTGACAGGACATTGCGTGTGAGTAAAGGTGAAAGGGATCTCAAGCTCTTGAGACATATGAGGTATCCTTGGGATTAGCAACCTGGTTCCAGCATTAGGACCGAACTCCATTTCAGCTTCAATCACATGATTATGTATGCTGATGCTGATATAGTGTGTACCAATGCAATGCCCATTTAGAGCAGTGGTTCCCAACCTTTTTTATGCCCCGCACCCCTAAAAGCTTTTAATATGTTCTTGCTCTCCTTAAAGTAATAATTTATATAAGAACAAAGGTGAAGGTGACCGAAACAAATTTGTATAATCAATTTTTAATAATATATAAACAAAAATGAAACATATGGAAAAGAAAAAATATTACAGCAAACTAAAAGTTGCATAACCCTACAAAAAAATTAAATTTTCATCCATGCATCAAATTTCTTTAAAAAAATTAAAGAACTAATGTTCAAATGTTCATGAGCCAATTTAAATTTAATGACTCTTTTGTTCCTGTTTATTGCTTAAGAGTTTTTCAAAACATGGCACTTTGTTGCTGATAGCAATACGCATGTCTGCCTGTGCACCCAAGCGATTTCTAGATTTTGTCTTGATTGACAAAAGGACACTAAATCCAGACTTGCATAAGTATGTCGTCGTGAATGGGATGAGCACATTTAGTGCTTTTTCACAAAGTCTTGGAAACATGTCTATTGCCGAACAACAATATTATTCCAAAGTTTGCTTTCAAACTGTATTTCAAGAACACGATTTGTGTGCAGTTCAATAAGATCTCCTTCAGCTCTTCATCATCCGACATATCCAAATTGAAGGAGTATGGATTTATAATCCATTCTTCAGAAGATTCCAGTTCTCCTCCAAAATATCCATCAAATGACTTTGATAGTATTTCTAAATAATCCATAATTTCTTCACACACACTTGGAATTAGGGACTCATCGTCATCAACCATTTCTTCGAGTAATGGAAAATTTGAATGATTTCCTTTTTTAACTCATCGACACCAAAGATGTAACTTTTCTTTGAAAGCATTTAACTTTTCACACCATTTCAATATGTTTATGTTTTTCCCTTGAATGAAAATATCACTAAAATAAGCTAGCATTTGGTTGAATTCTTGTGGTTCCATTTCTTTGGGCAGATCATAGTTACGTTCCTTTAGAAAAGCTTTGACTTCTTCTCGCAGTTCGAAAAAGCATGACACGTATGGAAAAGCAAAACTGAATGTTTACTTCCAAAATCTTCACAAAGCGACTTAAAGAGGCAGTGGTTCAGAGCACGACTCCTAATCCAGTTGATGGTCTTCACAGAAGTGTCAAGGACCTTTTTCAACTGTGGAGGCAATGTTTTTAATGCCAATGAAGGAAACAGTGGGTACCTTGCAGGTGCAGAATCTCTTGTTTCATCAGTGGAGAGAGATTTTCAAGAGACTAGCTCTGATATCTGCAATAACTTAGTCCAAAATGTCCAAACTCGAATCACCAATTCGGCTGTTATTTGATAACAGCACTAATTTAAGCTTGTTTGAGGCTTCTTTTCCCAGAATAATTGATGCCATTTCTAATGCACACGGTTTCATCACCTCTTCTGCAATTGTATGGGGCTTCTTGGATTTGGCTACTTTTTGTAACACAGAGTTACAAAAACAATTAGTGTCATTAGGCTTTGTATGAAGGAGTAAAAAGAAGTGCAACGTATTGGACTTTAGCTCTTTGTCAGGAGAGTACAAGTAGATAGATTAGAAAATAAAAAATAGAAAAAGAAGGACATGTAAGTTTGTGTTGTTTTTAATTTTTACTGGATTTTGAAATGACAGCAGGTTGTGCCATCTTACTGAGGACCTCGCTGATGAGGGTGTGACAGAAGGAGATTGAGGAAAGAAAGGCCGGCAATGCCAGATCTGATGTGGATCTGAGTTTGAGGCCACTGAACTTCACAGGAACTTTGCCTGTTGCAATCCAGTGCTGTTGAAACAGACATTTCAGATCAGTTCTGTACAGCATTGGATGGTGGCATCAAGTTCACTGAGGCAATATGCAGGAGGGTGACAATGCACTCCATGTAGCATGAACAAGAATTTAGGGAGGGTGAGGCAGTTCCTCAGGAGGAAGAGCGCCAGTGCACATCAATGAAGCAAAACATCTCTGTTATCCTCAACAGGTGTGCATACTTGGTCTCCAGGCACTCTCATATGGCTTTCGGGAGAATTGGAGAGTCATGAAAGTAGGCAGCATCTTTGGGTATTATCCAATCCCCAGACAAGATGGAATAGATGCAGATTATGGTGTGGAATTCAGCCTCATTGTAGCTAACATTTATCACTTTGGACATGGATGGGTTGATCTCGAGTCCGAGGAGCTTTAAAGGTGGGATAATTAGCCAAAGGGCCTCAATTACTAACTCAGGTGAGCCACCCAGGGCCGCGTTGCTCAGGTACCAGACATTGAAGTGCAAGCAGGCTGAGCATACAATGTTGTCAATTGCCAGTGCAAAGAAGGGTAAGCTGGACATCTGTAGTTGAAGTGATTTTGTTGTCAGCAGCCATGAGTATGCTAGGTGTTCCATACAAGAGGGAATATTGAGGGGCTCATCTAAGGCATGTCTCTAAAATGTGATCCCAGATAATGCTGTTGAAAGCATTTCTCATGTCCAGTTTCATTATGATATGGGGTGATGAAAGAGGCGTATGCTCTATAAAGTGTTTGGCCACATAAGCTGTCATTTCACATCCACACTTAACTCCCACACCCAGCTGGACAAGGCTTAGCACCTTGTTCAGTACATCTTTGACTGACTTGCTAGCTATCTTGGCTACAAGTCATTGGAAGACATTGCCCACTGCAAGAGGATGGATGCCTCCATTATTCTTCCTCAGAGCAGTCAAACTGGCTGAGAAGAAAAGATCACAGGCACAGCAGGGCAGGTTTGTGGGGAGAAGACAGTTGGTCAGATCTGTGATTAACTGGAGCAGGTGTGTTCCTGCCTCAGCAGAGTGGGGTAAGATAAGGTATTTGAGGTGGCTGGGTCACTGGCTGTCCACTCTGCCACTGCTGCTCCCTGGTCAGCTAATACATCCTCACTTGACATAGCCAAGGAAAGGTTACTGACTGGGGCATGGATGTCCTTGATGTTGGCTGCAGAAATCCGGGTGTTTATGACAGAGCGCTTCAAGAACATACAATGTGGGCCAGAGTACAGACCAGCACCCGAAATGTCACTCTCAATTAGTTTGAAGTTGACTCTGTTGCAGAGATGTTTTGTGCAGTTGGAAGTGGGCTGCGTGCACTGATTTGGCACTTGTGGGCATCCCGAGAAGGCTGAGTTGCTTACAAGTGAAAGATCGCAGAAGGAAGCAATCATGCCCTTGAGCATCAAAGTCATTTTTGTTTTGTTTCTAATACAAAAATCTTTTTCAACATGCTGACGCATGTTGAAAGTTGGAATGATTCCTCACAGTATTTAGCATAGTTAAGATATCCCTAACATTTATTGTCCAGATTAACAAACTGCCATTTTCCAGGGATGCTGGTAATAGTTTCTTGAATTTACATGGCACTCTGCACCTTGGAGCTCTTTCCCCAAAACTTTGGTGGTAAAAACAAAGGTCACTTTGCTGTAATGCTTGTAAACGAAAAATGTTTGTCTACTGCATTTGCCAACTTGTGTAAGTCTTTGATCCCGATCTGAGTTAAGGGGGACTGAATTTGAGGGGTAGCTGGGTCAGGAATATCTCTTCGAACAGAAATCCTGGTGTTTCATCCAGTGGCACTAAAGCCAGCATTTTGTCTATTAATTCTGAAGGCTTGGAGTTGCCTAAACTTTCTATGTCAAGTATCCTGGCTACTGCTTCATGTTTGCTCAGCCTCAAAGTCTCCACAAGCTTACTTTTGAGCTTTTCGTATTTATTCTTAACTGATGGTTTGACTAAGATGTCTAACACTTGAGTTGCCATATCTTGGTCTAGTGCTGCCGTCACATACGAGTATTTTGTTAAGTTCTCTGTGATTCCTTTGATTGTAAATTGGACCTCCGCTTGTTCAAACCATACTTTGGCTCTTTTTGGCCAGAATTGGGGTAGCTTTATTGCAGCGGCATTTTCGTTTGTCATGTTCACGTCGGGATCACGAAATAGAGCTTGCTGGTGCACTATATGGACCAGGAAGAGATAACAATAAAATGTGTTTTGTAGACAGGTCTTTATTCACGATTGATATCTTTTAACCGTTAGCTTTACTGGACACTAGTTGTAAATGCCAGTTATTAGACGCTAGAGTTGTTTCCCTTTTCTCCTGTTGCATCATAAGAATCACTGGTGCCGTTAACAATCGTAATCTATTTGCTGCCTGCTTGCATACTCTACTATACTATTATTATTTCTTGTGATAGTTAGAAGAATATTTATTGGTGGTTAAATAATATACATAGAAAGGAGTGTGAAAAGTAGGAAGCAAAGCGAAATTAGTTCATAGGCTGTGGTAAAATTTTTGCCCTGAGTTACAGCATGTCTATTTATAATTATATTGCCTAGTGAATTAATGATCACTGTATAATTAGTGGTGTTGGTTTAGAAAGGTGTTTAAAGAACAAGCATATTAATATTATAGATTAAGTAAGTATAGTGGTACTCAGAGGCGTATATACATGCACACACACACACATATATATACAAACACACTTGCATACACATATATGCATATCATACAATATTATTTTATTATTTTATAAAAAATGAACTGTGAGAGGTTTGAAAGCTGCTACAATGTGGTTGCAGTGGAAATATCCAGGTAACAAGATCGAAAAGAGTCAAGTAATTCTGTGCCTTTGTTAAATGTTGTCTGCTGTGTATGAAGCAAGTTCATGATACACCAACATGGGTCAGATCTACCATGCTTCACTTCTTTCATTCCTGCTATTGATAATTGGTTGTTGGATCAGGCTCACCTCCTTTATCCGCAAAGATCAAATATTTCTCTCTGTTGATAAAATTGTGACAGAGACCTCATTGTTTTTGTTTCCGTATCTACCAAAGTATGGGGTGGAAACTGTGATTAAGAGGGATAGGCTGTAGTGTGCAGGAGAGAAGACTGCGTTGGTATGGACCTGTGATGTGCATGGAGGATGACCGCTGGGTAAAGAAATGCCAAGAAATCCCAGTGGAAGGAAGACCACGAAAATCATGGGCAGACGTGGTGAGAGCTGACCTCAGATCGCTGAAGCTCACAGAGGAGATGGCGAAGTACAGTGATTAACGGTGTTATGAAAAGGACCCGTCCCACACTTGCAAGCAAGGAAAAGTGGACGTAAAATGATGATGATGATGATCTGGTGATATGCTTCCAAAATGACAAGGAGTTAGTGCTGATGCTTGATTCGTATGTGTAATAGGCGTATGGTGCTGCCGATGTAGAAACAATAGCACTTGCTACACTCTAGTCTGTATACTACAAGCATCATCAACAAATTCACCCTCATCAGTAGTTCACAGTAGGTTGTGGTGTAAGAATTTCCAATTGTCCTCTATGTCAAATGCATCCAGTTTGTCTTCCCTCTCATCATATGCTGCCCGTAGAGCCTTTTTAAACCTATATTTAACAGAAAGGTCCCTTAGTTTCTATACTCTCCATCTCCATATTTCCTGCATGTCTTGTTTTATCTTGTGTTTATTCTGATGTCACTAATAACTAATTTGTGTTGGGTGGTGCATTCTTCACTGGGGAAGGTCTTAGCATTTATAACCACCTGTCTATCTTATTGTCTTACATGTAAGAAGTCAATCTGGCTTGTATGTTCACCTGGTTATTAGTGATTAGATGGCTGGCAGATTTCCTGAAGTTAGTGTTGCAAAAGGTTAATTCATTTGCAGAATTCCAGGAGCCTCACACCCTCTTCATTTCTTGAGCCATATCCATATCCACCATGTACTTCAGTAAATCCATCCTGGTGCTGCCCAACATGTCCATTGAAGTTGTCAGCCAGGATGATGAGGTCTGTCATCAGTAACTGAAGTTGTCTATACAAAGTCCTCATAAAACCGGTCCTTCTGTTCTTTACTCAGTCCTGCTTGTGGGGAATAGGTAGATGTAATTGTCACCATTCTATTGGCTACAATAATCTATGCTTGATATATCTGTCACTTACTATAACTACCTCTATCACTGTATTTATCCATTTTTCAGCTAGTCGAATGCCTACATCACTTACCCAATTGTCATTTCCTATCCAGAAGAGCTTGTGACTATGCTATTTGCTTGAGGCACCCATCCATCTCACCTCTTGCACACAGCATACATCCACTTGTCTCCTCTTTAGTAACTCCACAATTTCAGCTACATTTCAGGGAGCCCACATTGAGAGTGGAGGTCCTGAAACATGTTACCTGATGGTGACTTCTTTGTACCTGGATGGGAAAAATAGTGTACAATTGCTTGATGATGAGGGGTTCTTATACATGGCTACTCTAGTCACCTCACTACCATGCACAGCACAAAAATGACTAGCGTTAGTCCTGTATATGCAATTAGTGTGAGTCATATATGTATTGTGCTTTTCATAATTTTGACAGGGTTTTTTCTGGCTGGATGTTATTCCTATCACCAACCACTTTACAGTGTGGACTGGGTGCATTTATTCATCCCACCAGCACTCCTCGTATGTTGCTGTTGCACACCCATCAAAGTATGGAGGCTTCATTTCTCTCCAGTCTTCACAGGTCCTCTGCACACAGTGCCCAGGTCTCGCTGCTGTGCAACATAGTTGTTTGTATGTATGCACCATACAGTCTGCCTTTCATTTTGAGGGAAAAACCTTTTGTAATTAGCAGCAGTAGAAGATCCCTGAACTTTATCCAACCCTATCTCACTCTGGCTACTGTACTTTTGGAACACCCTCCCCCACCACTGATTTGGTCACCCAGGTAACATAAGCTATCTACCTCTTCTATAGAGCCCTCAGGGCATTTGAAGGTGATTGCATCCTGAGAGCTCTTGCTATTTATTGCTCCTGTGCACTGACCGCATGTAAAACCTACGTTCTTTGTTTTCTACACCTAGTTTTCTAACAGTCCACCAGATAATGGAACGTGTTTTCTCCAGGTCTAAAAAAGCCAAGTAGAGAGGTTTACTCTTAGCTAGGTACTTCTCATGCAGTTGTCTTTCAAAGAAGAGGCATCTGTGGTACTTTTACCTGGTACAAACCCCTCATCTAGGTTAGCTCATTTCCTAATCAACTGAGATATGACTCTTTCAGTGACCTTCAAAACCTGCTCAACCAACTTAATGCCTCTATAATTTTTTCCCTACCTAGAGCATCACCTTTGCCCTTGTAACAGTTTATGATGCTGCTGCTACACCAGTCATTGGGTATGACACTATTTTGTATGACTTTGTTGTATGACTTGGTTGGGACTTGGTTGGGTCGAAATGTGACAGACTGTCTTCATCCCATGCATTCTCTTCATTCAGTAATCTTTCATAGTGGCACTTCCATGCTACTTTCTTTTCAGTGTCAGTGAGGGCAAGTTCACCAAAATCATTTCAGACACACTTCACTCCATCAACATTGTGGTTTGAAAAAGCTATCTCACTTACCGCTTTTCAAAGGCGCCGCTCAATCTCCACTGCATGGTAGTTTGAAGACCATTTCTTGAACATCCGTCTTCCTCGGTTGGCCGTCTCTTCGTATCAACAGTCCCATATCGTTTTGCTCTTTTCACTAGCGCTGCTATCATCCTGCTCCTTACTCCTCTCCTGCCTGCTTCCAATTGCCTAGCACTGGGAGATCCCAAACTGGCATTTACCCCATTGCTAGGTACTACGCTAGGTACTGCCCAAACTTGCATTCACCCCGTTGCTAGACACTGCCCAAACTGGCGTTCACCCAGTTGCTAGGCACCACTAGGCACCTGCAGCCACCGCACGCCACACCATACCCACACGCCACACCATACCCACACGCCCCCCTGATCTCAAGGATCAATTTCCTCCTCGTCTCTCTCCATGTGGAAGTCTGCTGTCCAGGTTGGTGGTCTACGACATCGTTGCGATCTCCGTAGTATTGGGGCAGGGCTCTGAGTTTCCACCTCATCTTGGGTTTCCTCTTCCTCGGAGTCCGTCGACACAGTGATTCTTCTTACATCCAGGACATCACGTGGTACCCCGTCCACGGACACATTGTTCTTTGAATTTACAGCCGTCACTGTTCCCCTTCCCCATTGAGATGTGCAACGTGCATCTGGGGGCTTAACCCAGACTTCTTCGTCCACCTGCACGAATGCACTCTCTTTCCCCACTGGCCGTTGTGGTGGCGTGCACGGGTGCCTCCACTCGTATTTGAATACTGCTCTGTGTGGCACCGATTCCTCGACCTGTCCAACCCGAGGGGACATGTTGTACCAGAACACTGCCTCCATTGGTGAGACATGGCCCCGCTCTGCCATTGCCTTGATTGTCCGGTGGTGTCGCTCCACGATTCCATTCCCAGTCGGCCTGTGCGCCGCTTTGAAGAAATGGTTCACCTTCCATCCAACGAGCATCTCCCTCAGTGCCTTCGAGCGGAACGCTGCGCTGTTGTCCATCAGCAGTTCGTCCACAGGGCACCGCTCCAAGAATACCTCTCTCAATGTCCGCACGATTTCCTCGGCCGTTCCAGTCTTCATCTCCCTCCATATCGCCATTCGACCTGGTCCACAGTCGACCATCGAGAGGTACGTTCCCTGTCGGTAGTGCGTCACATCCACCGCTAATCGCTTCCAGTCGCAATCCTCCGGGAGGCTTCCCGTTACGTGTACACCTGGGGCGGGATCAATGGACTGACATCGGACGCAGCCTCTAACCACTCCCTGAACACTGTGTCTGCTAATGTCCGGGTTGATTCTCCTGGCTAGGAACAGGCTCATATCCACCCCCATGTGGTGCATGTCATGCAACCCCTTCAGATCCAACTCGGTCAGCCGACACACAGTAGCTTTCTCATCCTCTACCTCCTCCTGTGCTCCCATCCAGGCTTTCTTCACCCTAGTTAATATGTCCGCCCTATTTTTCTCTGAGGGCACGAAAACTACGCTCAGCCTCAGGTCAACTCGGTGGCCAGCTCTCCTAAAGTTCCCAGGCGGCGCTTTATCAGCATCTCCACCACGCCTCTCGTTCGCACTCTCTTCTCACTGGTGAGCACTGATCTCACCCATCTGAGTACAGTAGCCGAGTCGGTGCGTATCTCGATGGTGTGCAGCCCCCACCGCAGGGCGACGTTCACCAGTTCGGCCACATTGATGTGATTGCAGTCGTCCTTCTTCCTGAGCCAGGCTGCATCCTCGACCTCAACACCTCCTATCTCCAACGTGACACCCAGCGCTATACTGCTGGCATCGCACCACATGGTCCCGCTCTGTGATTTGGGAACATACCAGCGTCCCCGCACTGGGTCGTCGGCCTTCACCCTTCCCACGATCTCCTGCATCATGGCCACCGTCCTCTCTCTCACTCTGTCACTCCAAGTCACTCCTCCCGCTCGTCTCTTGACATAGCTGCATGCCGTCCGGAGCCACCCAGCGATCGGGTAATGACCCACCAGCTTTCCGCACACCGAGAAAAGCTCCCGCCTACTTATACTTGGGCCCAGTTCTGGAACCTCATTTCCCCTCTGGAATACCAAGATGCCCGTCCTGTCTCGCCGTAGCCTAAGTCCCAGCGCGGCTCCTCCCTCCAATGCTTCTGACGGCTTCGCAGCCAGTCCGTACCCCTGTAAACGGCTCTTGACCTTCGCCGCCGACACCACCGACTCGTCCACTAAGATGTCGTCAATGTAGGAGTTAGTAGCCCTCTTTATCTTGTCAGCCTTCCCCAGAATGGTCTTGAGGACCGCCGCCATGATCTTCGGTGTGGAGCTCAGCCCGAAACCGAGCCTGGTCAGGCAATATGTCTGGCTCTTATACCTGACCAGCTGATACCACCAGAGCTTCTCATCTATATGCAACTGCAAGTAAGCCGACTTTAGGTCTACGATCGCTGAACGCCCCGTCATGCGTCTCCACTCACGCAGGGTTTCCTCACAGATATCCGTGACCTCGCCATCCGTGTGGCATGACACGTGCTCGTTCAGCTCCCGATAGTCCAGCACCGGCCTCACCTTGCTCTTCGTGGGTTGCACCACCGCCATTAACGGCAATACTCCGCACTTCACCTCCTCCTTCCAGGGAAGCAGTATGCCCTCTTCGATCCATCTCTCTACTTCTCGCTCGAACTTGCTCCTAACGTTTCCCTTCAATGTATGTTGATAGCAGCCCACTTTGGTCTTCAGTGTTGGTGGTTCTCCCTTCCAGTACCACTCAACAACCCATCGCTGCCCATCGAACATGGCCTTGAAGTCTTTGTCCTGCACAGTGTAAGCGGGTTATTCCTCCTCGTGGGCCTTCTGGTTCTCATGACGTGCACTCACAGCGCATGCCGATGCAGCGGCGCCAAACGACACACCGAGGTTGTCCACTGTGACGCCTCCTAAACGGCCAATCGCGTCCATGCCCATAACCACGCCGATCCCATCCACCACACTGTCTACTACAATGTCCGAAAGCTTTATCCTCCTACCCCGTACTGCTATTTCCATCTCGCTGCGACCTCGGCATTCGATTTTCCTGCCGTCGACTGCCCTTACACTGCTCTTCCCTCCCCACCTCTGCGCCACACCCGCGGTCACCAGTGTCGTTGTACAGCCCGTGTCCACGGGGGCTCGCTGTGGCTTCCCCCTCACGAAGACTTCCACCACGGGCAGCGCCGCTACTCGTAAGGGGCAACTACCGGCGCAGTAGTTCCCCTTGGATCGTTTCCCTGGTCGCAGTTAGTAGCGATGTGGCCTGGTCGCTTACACCGGTAGCAAATTTTTTCCGGCCTCAACTCTCTACAGTCTCTAGCCATGTGCGGGCCCTGACAATGAAAACAGCGCCCTCTAAACATTCGCGGGCGACCGCGTGCCGAGGTTGCCTCCCTTTCACCGTTTCGCTGCCAAGTGTCCTGAGCCTCCGTAGTTGCTATCGCCGCAACACTCTTTTTGGCATCTTCCGCTATGATCCGGGCTTGTCCCACCAGTGAACGCATTTCCATCTCTTTATAACCCGGGACTTGCTGCAGCCTCACCGCTATGTCGTCTGGAAATCCATTAATGAACGCCAACCGCACCGTTCGTTCGCATTCCGCCTGATAACCAGCCAACATGGCCAACCGCCGTATTTCCGCTGTGAAAATGTCGACGCGCTCACCATTCCACCTGATTCTCGCCAGCTTAGCAAAAGCTGCCAACGGTCCCTCGGCGAATGCATCTATCAGACGCCGCTCAAACTTCTGCGCATCTCTTTGGCTGTGCTCGTCCAACTCAAGGAAGAGTACCAGCGCGTCTCCCTCGAGGTAGAGTGCCATTAGGCCAGCCACATCCTCTATCTTCTGCAAGCTTGCGACCAGCCGAACTTTCCGCAGCCAAGCGATTACATTACCCTCCCCGGTAAATGCCCTGATGGCTTCGCTCGTCCGTAGTCTTGTCGCCATCCTCTGATTTGTATAGCGGTAAGTGACAAAAAAAAAAAACAACAGACTCCTCTCTGTTTTTCCAGTAGCTTTTTCTTCTTTTTTTCTTTGTTCAGTCCGATCTGTTTCCTGTTGCCGAAATAGCTTGTGGTTGGAAAAAGCTATCTCACTTACCGCTTTTCAAAGGCGCCGCTCAATCTCCACTGCATGGTAGTTTGAAGACCATTTCTTGTACATCCGTCTTCCTCAGTTGGCCGTCTCTTCGTATCAACAGTCCCATATCGTTTTGCTCTTTTCACTAGCGCTGCTATCGTCACTGTTCCTTACTCCTCGCCTGCCTGCTTCCAACTGCCTAGCACCGGGAGATCCCAAACTGCCGTTTACCCCGTTGCTAGGTACTACGCTAGGTACTGCCCAAACTTGCGTTCACCCCGTTGCTAGACACTGCCCAAACTGGCATTCACCCCGTTGCTAGGCACCACTAGGCACCTGCAGCCACCGCACGCCACACCATACGCACAAACATCATAATTATCCCTAACACACTGTCTTGTGATTATGAACACCTCACGCCTTTAATCCTCATGCTGCAAAATGTGCTTAAATCTTTTGTCTTCTGCTTCCCTTCTTGCAAGGTATATTTGTTGCCTAATTTCTCTCCTAGTCTTCCGGTAGACCTGTCTGCTACCCCTATTTTCCAAGCCTGTCTTTTAGCTTTAATTGTCTCATCTATTTTACTATTCCACCACCATGTTACTCTCCATCTCCCTAGAGAAAAGGGTCTTGTTCTTTTGTTGTCCCTTGTGCAACCATTCATTCTTTAAATTTTATGAAGATTTTTGTAGATCCAGATATTATGACAATATAAGCTGATGAATTCTTTCTCCTACAATCCAAATTCAACTATATTATGATCCAGGTGGGTTGCTATATATCGTGTAGCAATAATAGGTATGAAATAACAATAGGTATGAAACTGAATGAGCATTTTGGGTCTAGTATTTTGGATTTAGTATTTTTCTTACTACATTGACACGGGGTAGGTAACTAATTTCCACAACAGCTTGTTTTCGTTTTGTGGTTTTAAACAATGATATGAAGCGAGTTATATTATAATTTAGTGGCAGTTTTTATTTTCATGTTTCACCATTATTTTTTTGATCCACCTGTCTCAATATATTTGTCCCTATTTGTTGTTACTCTTGTTTTTTACACTGTATTCCAAATTGTTCTGGCTATCATATCATGTTTCAATGGGAAGGTAGTTACAAGAAGACATTCTTTCACAATCGGCATCAATGTGGCCAATGTCTTAAGTTTTTGTTTTACATAGCCTACATTTATTGTCAACCGATGATTTTCTCTTTTGAATTTGGAAATAGCTAATGTCTTCATATGGTACCCTGAGTGATTGCCTGAGTTGTTGATGCTCTCAGCTGATCCTTGCTATGCGTGTGATATAAAAAAAAAATGAAAAATAGTCAGTTTGGAAGCCTCTACAATGCAGATGGGTAAATCTTCTGGCATCGAAATCAAGTGGTAATAAGAGGAGGAAAACAACCGTAAATTAACGTAAAAGGTGTAAAGAGAAAAGAGGTAAAAGAAGAATGCCAGAGTTTGTGTACCTAAAAAGATTTATTAGTCCCTATATTTCAGATTCACATCCATCAACGAGGGTGGTTTTCCAAAGGGAAAATAAACACGTCATTGAATGTTGCTGGTTGTACGATTCTGCTTAAAATTGATGGTTATTCGGTGGACTTGCGCATGCCTGACTGTACATTCTGTATGAAAATTGATGGTTATTCATTGGACCTGTGCATGTGTAGGGTAAACAAAAGGTCATTCTAGATATTTCTGCCGTAACTCTGTGTGTGTGTGCACATATCTTAGCCAATATCACACCAACTATTGTCCGTCTTTCCCAAATCTATTGGAGGCTCTAATCAATTTATCCAGAGAGCTTCCTTCTCCCTTAAAAATATATTTGATCCTCTTTTGTTGATCTGTTGGTAGGAGTTTTTCCCTATTTACTACGGAATAATTTTGGCTGATTTTTTTTTATAATTGATGGTCAATGATAAATGGTTTTCAGGATTGGCAGAACCGGTAGAGCGTCAGATGCCATGCTTTCTAGCATAGTTACGTTCCTTTACGGTCTGAGTTCAAATCCTGCCGAGGTTAACTTTGCCTTTCATCCTTACGGGGTTGATGAAATAAAGTACCAGTAATACACTGGGATAATTGCTGGCCTGTTGTTCTGGGAGTTGATCTGGTCTTGGCAGAAGTTTTTCTCGTCGGAGAAAAACCACAGCATGTCTGGCTCCAGTGGGTGTTTCAACTTGTTGATCAGCTTCTTTGCGTGCTTCAGTTGCTTTTCTTGCATCGCTTTTGACATAAATTGTCCTTTCCTCATCTTGTATGAAACGTAGCAAATGTCTTCTTGTCAGCTTAATGAGCTTTTCATCCACGCCTTTCTCCCTTGCAATGGCACGCATCGACTTGCTAGGTTCATTGTTGATGATATCCTGAACTTCAGCGATGAACTCGGGCGTTCTGAAGGCATCAGATCGTCGATCATATGTTTTCCTCTCTGATGTTACTTCGTAGTCGAATCCTGAATCTTCCAATTGCTTTCTGACCTTTTCCACCATTCTCCTGCTGACGCTGAGAAAGTCTGAAATTTCCTTATTTGTCCTCCCGGCACGGATTCCAAAAAGAACTCCGTGTCTCTTCCACAAATTTGGAGGTTCAAAATTATTCATAATCAATTATTCTGAAAATAAATAATGGAAATATAGTCACTGTTTTTATGAAGACAAGAGTGACAACGTAAGTAAAAAAAAATTGCATAAAATTAGCAGTTGAAAATTGTAAACAAATATCGTCCACACCTTGTATATATACATATAAACACACACGCAAAAGATGAAATGGTCATGACTGGGATGCCTTTGATCATAGGTCCTTGAACAAGTCTGATTAGGTGTTAACATCAACAACATGTATTTTTATTTATTCACACCCAAAGAGAAGATTTTTTTCATGAGTTATATTTCTTGCTTATTTCTGGGCTAATTGTTTTGCATTATGTTTTTGCTTTCTATGCATGTGTGTAACTGCTGGTGGCAAACTATCACCATATCCATCTGTATATATTAGTGAAATTTTAATACAGCTTAAAAATAAGCAGATATATATTACTTGGACAGATTTCTTTGAACATTCCTGTTTGTTGATACGGCTTCTCTGTTAGCTTCTTACAGGATGTTTGTAGATGTTTGCATTGGGCGGAACAACATTAACATCCTGACTATCATCATTGTCACCACCTCCATTATTGCCATCATCATCATCACCATTACCACTATCACCAACAGGATGGAATGCTATGTGGCATCTGATTTGGCTCTGAGCATTCTGAGTTCAAATTCTGCTTCCTTCTGCTAGGAGTTGTGACCAGCAGATTGTATCAGCAATGGAAAGATATATAGAAACATTGTTTCCTTTGTCAAATATGACAATCAATTCATTTCCTTTTCCTTTTGTAAAACATGAGGTATAGATACTTGTATGACATGCCTTCAATTCATCCCCTGCAGCTAAAAGTCAACTTGAGTGTATGTTCAAACTCTTTCCTGCTATATGAAGATTTACAACATCGTGGTGTTTCATGTGGAAATTTGCAATCATTCTAAGCTTCCACATCATCTCTCCTTGTTGAAAAAGACTTTCACCTATCAAGCAGAATGGCTGTTAATGACAATTATTCCATGCTTGACATAATATGGTCATACTTATTTGCATATCCTGTTTTAAATATAATTATTGATACTTGACAGTAAGTATCGCATGGTAACCTACAGTTCTCAATGTTCTTTCTTTTACATAGAAGAGCTTTATGTTGACCCATTTCATGATCTCACAATCATGGGAAACTGTATATAGCACCCTTGTTAGTCTCATGATATAGCCTGTCATAATGTACACATGGCTATGTTGTTACAACATGTTACATTCATGCTGGTCACATGATATAAGATAGCAGTCCGTTACAGTGTATATATGTCTATGTCAACACAGCTTGTAATGTCCTTGTTGGTGAAATGATACAGTTCATCATAATGTAAACACTGCTATGATGCTTCAGCATGTTAATAGAAAGTATCTGAATTTAATAATTTCATTTTGTCTCCTTTGCTTAAAATTTTTTTTATCTGATTGATAGTTTCTTTTCAATGTTCATGATGTTGGTTGCAAAAATATATTTTATAAGAAGACTAGCTGAATTACCCAGTGTTTCCCAGGTTACTGCTGTTCTTATTCAGATTAATAAACAAGAAATATGAAGATATGTTTTTTTTTCTCATAATTATTTCAAAATATCTATATTTTATTTTTAAAATATCAAAATTGTAATGATAATAGAATTTAGAAATGAAAATCTGTCAATCTTGAAGTACCTTAGGGTAAACAATATTCATTGTATAATTCATGTATGTATAGATGTGTGTGTGTATTTAATAACGTATCTAATGAATGCACAAACACACACACACACTCACAGACACATATATATTCATATACAAAATGTGACGTCCTATTGTTTTCTGTCGCTAATTTTCTTCTTTTTCGTTTTCATAAAATTTTGCCGTAATGCAGGTTTTATATAATATCGTCTTTTTCAAGTGTATCATGAATTACTTTACTGATTACAGAAGAGAGTGTGACTCAGTCTCTCTGTGTTGAACAGAATTATGGGCCTGAAGTTATCTAATGTGTCCCTCTTGTTCTCGTCTTTCCTATTCATCGTCAATACACTCTGGCTCACAGAACTGGGAATATTCCCGTTCTACTGCCAGCTACATTAGAGCACTTCGAGGAGATTCTAGAATAAATCTGGCATATTTACGTAAAGTTCGTAGAGACCATCCAAACTGGGTGACTTGCGGCTTGTGCAGCCGACAAGGGCATCCTGAATTTCAGCTGAAGTTATCGGCCTTTAGCAGTGTTTAGCATCAGCCGTTGAGAGTTGCGGCAAGCCATCAAAGTACGGACTGAAGTCTGCCACCGTCTTTGACCCGCCACTTCCCCCGAACAACTGAGCAAAGTGCTGATGAAAGGCCTCACACATCCACTTGGAATCGCTCAGCTCGTGTCCGTCTTGGTCTGTCAAAGACTGAATTGTGGTTTTATTACCACGCTGCGCTTCTGCCACGTGGGCCCATCAAGCAACTGTGGTTGCCTCATTTCTCAGAGCATGCCCCTTAGCTCTGACAATACAACCTTCATGTTTCGCATTGAAGAAATGGTCTAATGCCATTCTCACCACTAGCACATCAGTTGCAATACCACTACAAATAGCTTTGTCTAACTTATCTACCAGCTCCCCCCCCTCCTTTCTATTTTTCTCTAATGCTACTTCTTTGCTAAACTCTATTGACATTACTCTAATCTCTCTTTTGAGAGCCTCCCACCATCTGTTGATGACTCCCCCTGTCAACTTTTGCTTAAATACATTGTTGACCCGGTCCCTGTAAGCCTTACGTACTGGAAATGACATGTTCAGCCTCCAGTAACCAGGTTCTAACCTATGCATCTTATCTAGGTTGACCATGTAGATCAGAAACTTGTGATCTGAATAGGCCCTCGTTTTAAAACATGGACAGCCTACACTATTTCTATCTATTTCCTTTTTGAAAATCCTGTCTATTTACAATCCAGATGACCCTATGTGGTTGGTCCAGGTCCACACAAGCGCATTAGGGAAATCTAGTTGGTACCTGTCTGACAGTTGGAACTGGCTGATCAGGTACTTGAGGCTTTTGCACCCTCCCCGCTCCTATCGGCTACTTCCACACAATCCCAGCATGTGTCTAAGATGCCATTCCAGTCCCCCGCGAACAGTAAAAGGTGAGACATACCCAATAAGGCTTCCAGGTGTCTGATGAAGTCCAACCCCCGGTAGGGCATAGACGGCCACCAGTCTAAAGGCACCACCTTCGCTATTGTTCACATCCAGGTCCCGGAAGATCAACCTTACCTCCAGATCCAGGCCTTTCTTAAACAACACTGCCACCCCACCTCCCATTCCCAGCCGACTAACAGCTGCGAAGATCTGTTAGTCGTTAAACATTGGGGGTAGTGTGCGCGTGTCGGAAATCCTGGTCTTGCTGATGGTAATTACATCCATTTTTAGAGAACTGATGTCATTGAGCAGGCGACCCTACTTCCAGGGCGACCCTAGGCTTCGAATATTTAAACATCCTACTCTTAATATGGCCATGTTGGTAGGCTAAAGGGGAGAGGAAAGGTTTACTTACCTCCCGGAGTCTTGTGGCGGTCGGGTGGTCTGATCTCTATGGTTGGTGGGGTTTTCGTTGGGAACCCCTTTAGGAGCCTACTCGTGTCTTTTACATTAGGGGTTCCCATATCGTCTGGAAAGAGAGGGTTACTTACCCCATGGGTGCTGTTGGAGGTTGGGTGGATCGACCTCCATGCCTGGTTGGTGGGGTCCAAAAGGAACCCCTTAAAAAGCCTACTTGAGGCTTTTACACTGGGTGTTCCTGCGTCGTTGGGGAAGCTCTGCCTAATTGTTCTGTAATTGTCTAATTGCCTCCGCACCAACAAAAGTGTTTGTGGTACTTTGAAGATGCAGGTGCTAAATGCCTCTCCCTCTTTCTCTATTTCCTCCCTTTGAGTTATGCGGTTCAGTAATTTTTTGTTTGATTTTCTAACTAACACGAAGTTAGATGGTGTTGTGGTTGTGAGTTATTACTATGTGTGTTTTCTTTTAGGTGTTTGTGTTAGTGGTAGTGTTGTTGTGGGAGTGGGTGTTGTAGTATGTGTCTGTGTTTGGTGCGAATGTGTCTTCTCTGTTTGCTATTGTTTGTGTTGATATGTGAGATTTCTTCTGTTTTCTTTTTCTTTTTTTGGTTTTTGGTGTTCCTCCCCATCTTCGCTCAGTGCTGTGTTTATGTTAGATGTGAGTGGGAGTGTGTGTTTCAATGTGTATCTGTGTGTTCAAGAGCAGGGGGGGGGGAGCAAGAAAGCTTCTTTGGAGAGGCCTCTGGGTGGTCTTGGTGGTATTTGCAGTTGCTGTTGGTTGTGGTGGTTCTGTGGCTGTTGTTGGTGGTATTGTTGGTTTTGCTGGTGCTGTCACTGGTACTGCTGCAGCAGAATTTAGTGTTGTTTTTGGCTGTTGAGGCCCCAGCATCTGCAGCAGCGGTGACTTTTGACTCCTTGCATTTTTCAATAGCTGAGGGCAGAAGGCTCGCAAGTGTGTTGTTTCATCACAAACGAAACAGTGCAGCCTTTTGCCCTCAGTCATTACTTGTAGAACCGTCTCATTTTGGAGAAGTATCTCCAGATCAACTCCAGACCAGTCGTCTCTACCTGTTTTCACTGCCTCTATTTGGTTGGTATCTGTCCCCTCCACAATCACGCATCCCAAGAGCCACCACATATTTAGTCCTGGTGGAATCCTGGGAATGTGGACTCTAACAGTTCTTTTCCCATGTGGGAGGGGTACATTATAACCTTGCTCGTTCTGCAAGGGGTCATCACATGCTTCAAAGCGAGGGCCTCCGACTTAAACAGCACCGAGATGGTGTTGTATTGCCCACCCCTCGCTATATATTTTGTATCGTCTCTAATGCACCTCAACGCAGCCTCAACATCTGCTTGTGGAGTGTTAGTGGCTTTTTTGTCTAAAGACCAGAGTTCTCATCTCCACCACCTTCTTGTCCTCTGTCTGGACAGTTAATTTGGCCCAGATTTGCCTGTTTGATGAGCTTCCATGCCTGGGCCAACTTTTTCTCTTTATCCGTCAGCTCCATGCTAAAGCATGGCCTTTTCTTGGCTGCTGTGCCAGCGAAAAAGTTTTTCTCTTTGTTGTTGTTGTTTTTGTTGTTGTTGTTTTTGTTGTTTTTGGTGTTGTTTTTGGTGGTGTCGTCGTTGGTGTTGCCGTAGCTGTTGATAGCAATAATAAAAAAAAAAGAAAAGGAAACAAAAGAATAGGAAAATATAGAGAAAAAAGAGGAAAAAAAAGAATGGGAAGGGGTGGGGATGGCAAGGACTCTGGTGTGACAGAAGATAGGGGAGGGGTGAAGGGGGAGAGTGATTGGGCTTTGGGCCTAGGGCAAGAGGGCAGAAGTGCTGCGCCACATGGACAAGATGGCAAAAGCATTCCCGCGGATGATAGCCAGTGGTACCCACTGCAACAGCCACACAACCTCACGGAGCTCCTTCCTCAGATGGACCATCGACGTTCCGATCTTGTGGAGGAGCTTGGCAATATGGAGTCCAAGTATGCCTGAGGTCTTGACAGTGACCTGTGCGGAGAGAGAGAAAGTGGTCAGACAAACTCTGGTATTTGTTTATTTTATATCCTTCTGGGAGGTGGGCTGCGATGCTGGGGTCTGTCACTGAAGCGACTAAGCTGGAGGTAGAGAGCATGTCACAGTAGGTGGCGTCCCAGATGAGGGATCTACCTCCTTCGAATGGGAAGAGGGTGATACATCAGGGTGCTTGCCATCTTCACAGTCTATGCCAGCTGGCTCCAGTTGAGATGGAAAGCCAGCTGCGTCCAGGTTCCATCTCAGTATGTCTTTGAGAGTGGGATTTCAGGGAACCAGCCTGTGCTCTGGTGGCAAGACAGAGGGTGAAAGCCGAATATGTCAACAACTGCCTCACAGCAACATTTATGTGGCTCACACATGCAGAGGCCAAGGCATTGGGCTACTCTGATGCAAGTACATTCATTATCAAGAAGGGTTCCAAGTTGAGCCACGCGCAGCTGTTGGGCTAAGAAGTGGAGCAGAAGCAGGCAAGGTGGTGTTGGTCCAAGCCAGACTTGATCTGCCTGACAGAAGACCTGCAATTTATATCGTCCCATTTACATTACTACTCTGCCACTGCTGCTATCAGGAAAAGATCTTTGGGCGGCTATCACATCCTTGCTGGACACTGCTGGGGAAAGATTGCTGGCCAGGGTGAAGCATCCCTGATGTTGGCAGGAGGGTCCGGATGTTTGAGGCGAAGCGCTGTCAAAGCATCTGGTATTGGTCGAAGCACAGCATTGTTTGAGGTCAGTACACGAACAGCCACCGAAACGTCACCCTCAATTAGTTTGAGGTTGACTCTGCTAGGGAGACCTTTCATGCTGTCGTAGGTGAATTGGGGGTGATTTGTTGGCACTGGTGGGCAGCACGAGTGTGTCAAAAGGCTCACGAGCAATGGGTTGCAGAAAGAGGGGTAATTACCCATTAGCCTTGAAGCCAGGGACAGGCCAGATCTGTCTCTTGCCGTCAGGTTCCCCACCAACAGGATCCCGAGTACAAGAGTAGCAAAATGGAACAGTCTGTTCCAGTCCCATAGATCACCCGAGTCAAGCACTCGATCGATTGAAGTCGCAAGCACTTCAGCCATGGGAGTGCGGGCAGATCTGGGGGTCCTGGTGATGATTCTCCCCGACTGCCTGAGGTGGGAGATCGCCACCAGACACTCGTCCAATTTGAGCAGGTTCAGGTCCATCTCTGGTGTCGGGGTGGATAGACATGATGAGCAGTGCCACCAGTGCAAGGAATCTGACGCGTATCTTGTGAGTTTGACACAAGAGAGGTGGAAGTAGCTGTTTCAGTTGGAGCAGTTTCTTTCTCTCTTGTGTCTGTTGTGCATGGTGTATGAGTGGCACCAATCAACCTCCCATAGGGTGGAAGGTTGAGGACTGGTGGGCATTGAGTTTAGGGGTGTGGGAGTTTAAATCTTCTGTCAAATGGGTAGGATGCCTGCACCAAACAGAATAGGAGGTTGGCAGTGAGCTAGAATAGAGAATTGTAAACTATGTTTGGGGGTAAATGTATGCATGATGTCCAGGCACCCAAATCAGCAAGTTAAATAACAGTGCAAAAAAAAAAAAAATAGAACAGTGAATAATAAAGATGAAGGAGAAAGGAAGTCAAAAACTGAAAAAGGAGCCCTGGGATGCACCGAGACGAAGAAGTGTTGAGATGGATGCTGTGTATGTAGACAATGATCTTTAAAAGTTTTGACAAAGTTTTGTCAGAATTAAATTTAAAGTTGTTTACAGCTTCAATGGATAGTGGTGACAGAGGTCATTGACCTGACATATGTGGTGGTGGTGAAGATAAGAGTCTTGTTTCGCCATTTGCAGATGGTGATCGTGGTGTTGGGGGAAGTGGCAGTAACAGTGGATGTAGGTGATGGTGGCAGTGACGATAGTGTTCTACTACTTCTGATAGACAACGACAGCATTTTAGATTCCTACATGGCTATTTTTGAAATTGTTATTAACATTTTTTCTAAAATTTCAGACCTTACATTTCATATGTTTTAATATGTAAGGTAAACATGTCATACATGAAAACCAAAGCTTTGTTGAATTGGACATTTGGGTAACTGTACACAGCACCAGACTGTAGAAATGACAACTAGTTTAAATCATGAGTCATGTTTTAAGTAACTTCAAGATCTTTGATGTCAATTATTGGTTTTTGATTTAGGCACAAGGTCAACAGTCTTGGGTGAAGGGAAAGTCGATTAAATCGACCCCAGTGCATTACTGGTACTTTATTTTATCAACCCCTGGTTCTTTTGACAGATAGGAGTGTGTCTTCATCCTCCTTCAAAATACAACACAGGATCCACCAGATGTTCACCTCTGGTGGGATCTTGGTTATTTTAATTTTAAAAGTTCTTCTTCCCATGTATGTAGAGAACACATGCTGGTTCATTTTTATGGGGACAACAAAGTATTTTTGTGTGAGGACTTCACTTTTGAAGAGCATCAAGATGCTTGGCCCTCTGTATGTAGGCCACATATGGCATAACGTCCTTTAGTGCTGCTTCTTCCACATGTAGTGGAAGCATCACTGGTTTCTTTGATTCTACAGAGATGGTTCTGTAGATTAGTATTTTAGGTTTGGTTGCAGCCCACATATGTGAATTATTATTCATCATACAGGAAGTTCATGAAAAACAATTTCGAGCATGTGTTGGCAGGTGGAAATATTTGTTTCTTTTGATTAGGATTGAAATGCGGTGGCAGATAATGATGAATAATATGTTTTTTTTTGTAAAACAGACTTCACAATAGTTGGTACTTTCTTTAATGCTGATGTTTTATCCACTTTGCCATATTTGGGATCTCTCCTTATCTATTAATTTTCAAGTATAGTTCAAAAAGTGTTGGGGTTTTCTCCAGGTGTTGATGATGGAATTAGCTGGGTTAAGTGTAAGAATTGCTGGGGCTAACTAGTACAGTAATGTGTCAGCTTCAGCATTCAGTCATCAAAAGAAAAGACGTAGGTGTAAAAGCCACACTCGCTATCTTCAATTCAGTATTTGTGTCAACCCTTACAAATGATCATGAATCTTGGTTAATGACAAAAGAATACTGTTGCAAATGCAAGCAACCAAAATGGGGTTCCTCTGCAAGAGTAACTTTACTCAATAGAGTGCATAGCTTGAAGATCAGAGAGTTACTCCATGTAGAGCTGCTACTTCTTGGAATTGAAAGATCACAGCTCTAATAATATGGTCATGTGGGTAGAATATCTAAGGAATGAATTGTTGGACAGATTTTATGGGCAAAACCAACTGGCAAGAGATTCATGGTTAGATCTTGAGCATGATGGGTGGATAATATCCATGAGCTTGGATGGTCTCACTTGGGGATCCAGCTGGATCAATTGGAGATAGTTGCTTCTGGCAGGACCTGCTGGATAGCACACTTAAGGACTCTGCTGCAGCAATATTCCAAGGAAGAAGTGGAAGAAGAAGGTAACTTTATATATTGTCACATAAAGAAACCAAAAATGGAAAGTTAGATAACTGTTTAGTGCCTTACAGCAGGTTCTACTGTATGTACATACTACTAACAGGGTTATCCAGTGTTACTCAGAGACTTATATAAAACAATTTTGTTAAGCTGTGTACAAATTTTCATGCTATTGGTAGGCTTCCAATTTTTTGGCTCTACAATCTCATCTTTATTTATACATTATTTAGTATTTAGTGTATACTCAGAACTTCATTGTAAACAATGTTGCATGTTTTTTCAGAAGATTGTATAAACTTTGAACTCCTGTGCATGTCTATGACACAAACAATATACTGGGTGTTACTGGAAACTACAGCTTTTTGAATACAAAATAATTTTCCGACACAATTAGTATTATGAAAGTACATTCTTACATGGAATAATTTGAGGCATTAATTTTGTAACCACCAGTCTAGTGTATTACATAGCCAAAGCTGATAAAGATACCATAGTAGCATACTATAATTGCTCTCTAAATAAAAGCGAAGATAATACATCGTTAGTTGGATAGATTGTTGTCATATTTACAAAAATGATACACGATGGGGCCCACCCACAGCCCCGGTAGATAGAATGGAGAAGGCATTTCCCGGGAGGATGGTAAGGGAGACGCACTGGAAAAGCCACTCCAAATCGCGGGGCTCACACCTGCGGCTGGCCAGCTCAGCGCCTATGGTGGTGAGTAAAGAGGTAGCCCTGGGGTCGAGGACACCAGAAGTCTCCACTGTCAGGGGTATGACTGCAAACCTGTCGGAGTTTGGCCTCCTCAGTCTGATGTGCAGACTGCACCAGGTTGCGACTGCAGAAAGTGTCGGTGCAAGTGGCATCCCAGACGAGGGGTTTGCCACCGCGGAACGGGAAGATGGTCATGCCATCTGGCCTTTTGCCGTCCCCTTGATTCAGCCCCACCGGCTTGAGCTGGGAAGGGAAGCCTGCAGAGTCCAAGCCATGCTTAATGACCTCGTTGAGGGCAGTATGGCGTGGAATGCGGCCAGCACTGTGGCGACAGGAAAGCGGGTGGAGGCCGAAAGAGTTCACAGTGGAACCACAGCGACATTGGTGTGGCTGGCAGATCCGGAGGCCAAGCCTCAGGGAAACGCGGATGCACAGGCTATGGTTGTCTAGCTGCGTGCCAGAGGAGGAGGGCAAGGCATGGAGCCAGGCACCACTGTGGGGTTTGGAGGCCACACGAAAACTAGCAAGGCGGTGCTGGTCGAGCTGGTGCGTGAGCCTATCTGAGGCCAGGCTGCACTGGATGGCATCCCAAGTGCGTTGGGGAGACTTGACGCCAACAGGGGCAATTGAAGCAAGTTTTCTTTGGAATAATCGGCAAAATATTGCAAAAGTCTCCAGGTAGCACAATGTGTCTCTTAAATCTTGCAATCTCAGATTCAGAGATTCGAAAGCTTTTTTGTTGGCCATCATGTACTAATCCCAAAAATTGACACCTCTTTAATATTGTTCTATCCCAGGTATTTTGCTAATATTACAAAACCTGTGCAAAACTAAATTCAAAAGAAATATAAAAGAAAACTGGGTTATTTATTTTCTTGAGATTAAAATAGCAGAAATACCAGAAGAAACAATAGAGAAAGGTATTTTTTATGTTCTCACACTTTGGCAAACAACAGCTTAGTGACAAATGTTTTGTCAGTTTTTGCAGAAAAAAAATGCCTTCCTACATAATAAAAAATCTCTCTCAAGTAACATTGCAAAATGACTTTTGTTCAGGCAGTAATTTGGGTTCATTTTTATTAACATATCTTGATATATCTTCAGTGTTGTAGGGTGTTTCTTTTCATAGCTCTGTTGTTAAACCATTAACTTCAGAATAATTTGTGTGAGGGAGTCCATGATTTCCCATGGTGACAACTTTATCTTCAACAACAATTAATGCTGCTTTGTAGATTTCATCGCTGCATTTGTAATCTTTTGCACGATCATTTTGTACCTTAGTCATATTGACATTGGATCTCAGTCTCTTTGATGTGCAAGACACATAAGCCTTCTCTATAAGAAGCTCAAACATGACATTCAACAGTTCAAAGATTGAAAAAGGATATGAGACCACAGATTTCATGTCAAAGTAATCTTAAGTTATAGCATTCTTGTTGAGTTGAATGTACAGTATAAACTCTTCTCAGAACATTGTGAAATTGTATACCAGGGTAACCTTCAACCATAGTGCCTTTTTTGTGATTCCATTGTTTGTTGTTCTATGTAAAATAGGGTGGTAATAGTACAACAGTCTTTCTGGCAACATTTGAGAAAAGCTGTTGATGTAGTTTCCTTCTGAGCTAGAGGTTGTTGAGGAATAGTTTCTGCAGTAAAATCTTTTCATCCATTTTCTAAGTGAACAGCCAGTCGTTGTAATGGAGGATATTATGCAGGAATAAGGAAGTCAAATATTTTCCAAAAAGCCTTATTGTTACAAATATGCTGTCCATCTGGAATTGTGTACCCTCATCTTGAAATATTTATTGGTAGAGAGTGAATGCTGCAACATAAGAACTCTTGTTATATTTTCAAATCTACTTGCTAGAAAATGTTGTTTTTAGAGGGTTCCATCAATGTAAATAAGACATTAAATGTTTAAAATAATGATAACAAAGATGCTGGAGGTTTTTAATAGTCCTAAATATTTCAAAATAAAATTTATTTGCCAAAAGTAGAGTTGGGGAATCCAAGTCAGAGCAGGATATCTTGTGTTGTTCTTATTATAGTACTCTACATTTAAGTGGGCATCAAAAGTCTTAATGATTAAAAAGTAATCAGGTACTGTCCATTAATTGCTAATTACATGTTGATCGACTTTTGTTCCAAAACCTCCATCTTGTGTTACCCTTCTTTTGTATGATGGATATCCACTTTCATCTGTTTGTGTTTCTAATGAAATTCTTAGAATAACATTTATACATTTGTTGCATTTCATTTAAGGCATGGTAGGGTTGGTATAACCACATGAACCATGTTTGAGTTGACAATTTCATAACATTCTTTGTCATTTGAGTGGTTGGGAATTTCTATTGATTTTGTAGAATCAATTTCATTAGAGTGGATGTTATTCAAATGCCACATTAATGTATGTGTGTGAGGCAGGCTTCTTTTTTCCTTTCAATTGTGTACATTAATGTATGTGTGTGAGGCAGGCTTCTTTTTTCCTTTCAATTGTGTACATTAATGTATGTGTGTGAGGTAGGCTTCTTTTTTCCTTTCAATTGTGTACATTAGTCATTGTACTTGCGTGGGATTTAGTTATGTTTGACTTTGTTATAACATCCATTAACATGGAAACCTTGAGATGAAAAACTTTTGAAATTAGGTTGTGTCTGTTGGTACCTAATTGAGAAATCTCTGCTTTTATTTCATTCCATTTAGTCTTGTAAAACTAGATGGGAGAATACAAAGTTGTCTGAACTCTCTCCCATTGATATCATTCTACATAGCATCTTATAAATGCTTATAGTATTTTGGACGTCGTTATTTTTTAATGTGTTTTTATGCAGCACAACCTCTACAACTCTATTTTAACATATATATATTAACTAACTAGTGATTGGCAGTGCTGATGATGGTTTAATTAATTGTTTCAAATCATCAGTCACTAGCACAATAATCCATACAGGATACAGATCATTTGTAAGTGATAACATGAACTTGTGGTATCCATCTTCCCCATTCACAAAAATGCTAGAGATATTGTAAAGTATTGTATGGACAATGAATTATATTTATGAATTCAATGAAATAGTCAATGGAAGTTGAAAACAATATTTGCCACTTCATTACACTCAGGAACATTAAATTGATGAAAATTGTTTTCCAGCTAGTCTTTTGTCAGCATCATGACAACTTGAAAATCCAGAGTTTGAAGTACCAAACTTCTAACATAAGAATTGTTTCTTGCAGCTTTAAAATAAGTTCTAATCTTGTGTTTGGACAGTTTTTGTTACAACTCTGTACTTTGTTTTGAATGTCACCTGTAAAATATATCTGTAAAAATTTTGGCTTTGTATTTTCTAAAGGCTGAATTCTATTCTATGATAAATTTGTATTTGTACTTTAAAAGTTGGCAAAACTCCACTTTTTCTGATTACCTTTGCTTCAAATGATATCATTTAAAAAGCATAATGATATGATTGGATGCTTTTTGAAGTGTTTGGATTCTGATGTGGGGTCCAAAAGAAAACTCATTATCAATTTTAGTAAACTAATTATAGGCAGATGTCCTTGTTCTATCTTTGGCACCACATTTGTCACATGAATTACACATAAATCACAAAGCTATATTTTTTTCTGTTACATAATTATGATTAGGATCATAACTAGATGCAGCATCCTGAAATCATCCATACTTTTTTTTTTTTGCAGTTTTTTCTACGAAATTCTTTTCTTTTCCAATCTTATTTTTTGGCTTCTTTTACTCCCACATGCTCTCCTTTTTTCTATTATTCCTTCTCCTTTCGTACAATTTCGTTTCTTTATAATTTTTTTTTTTTTTTTTTTTTTTTTTTTTTTTTTTATAATTTTTCTGAATTCTCTACAATCTTATTCTTCTATTTTTATCTGTTGTTCTCTCTACTTCATCTAATACTCTCATTTTGCAACTTTTTTTATTTTTTATTTTTTCCCTTTCTTCTAATATATATTTCTTTTATCATGCTGCTGTTTCTTTTACCTCTGTCATTTTCGTGTTCATGATTGTTTATAAAACAGAGAATATTGAAGTGGCTGTTGTTAGATTAACCAATATAAAGTACAGATAACTTACTTTCTAGAAGCACTCAACAACCTATAGTGAATGGACAAACAATAATCTAATTGCCATTTTTGTGAATCACTTGAATTGCTACATTGTACAGTAATTCACTGATGACAACTGATTCTACACTACCATTGTATGTTACATCTCTATTCATGTATATTTGATATTCGATCTGTACATGACTGGTACTTGTTTTATTGACACCTAAAGGTATGAAATGCAAAGTCAACGCCGACACCAGCAGGATTTGAACTCAGAACATAAAGAGAGATAATTAAATACTAAGCAGTTTGTTCATTCTACTATTCTACCATTATCATAATTATTTTTTTCTCCTGTTTACAATTAATTTATAAAATCTACCAGAAGGCATCTTTACTATACCTAATATATTTTTTCTTCTTTCATTCAAATTCATAGTATATAATAATCTATCTTTATTTTCTGCAAGCATGAAGGAAACTTCAATCTTATTTTCCTTTAGAGTGGCTTGGCATAGTAAGCAAGACGTTGTTTCATTTTTTTTTTTCTTTTTATAATTGATTTGGAAAATCTACCAAAATGAATCTTAGCTACTGTATTTTTTTTCTTATCCCTATTATTTTAAACACCTTTAGATTGAGATTTTGCCTACTAAATTGCATAGACTATTCCAGTTAATTGAAGCTTTTCAACTCATTATATTACATATGTAAGCACCCACCATGTGTAGTTAATATACAGAACACTTTAAGTTATTTTTTTCCTTGACCATATTGTTGATATTCATAATCGGTGTCACTACTCTCCCTCTATTTGAACTCAGAATGTAAAGAGCTGACACCCCCTGAAATATAACTTAAGTATTGTTGTGTCTTTAATATTGTTTTAATAAAAAAAAAAAGATTTATGTCAAGTATTGTGTATTTAATAGTTTTAATAAAAGAAAATGTAACATAAATATTGTTGTGTATTTAATATTGTTTAAAAAATATATATAACTTAAGTATTGTTGTATTTAATATTGTTTTAATAAAAAAAAAACTTATGTATTATTTTAATAAAAAAGATGTAACTTTTATTTTCTAACGTTCCTCCACAAATTGTTGTTTATAGATACTTTATCTGTCTTCTTTTCCAAAACCTCTTGAAACCACCCCTGATCCTACAATACAAAACTGTTTATATTCATTGAAACCCATTTTATCATAATTTTGTGTAATAACCTTTGTTAATTTATGTTCCAAATACCAACTCAGCAAAGCTAAATTATTTGAAAAGGATATGCCATGTTTTTCATTAGAAATATGGTATCAAAAGGGTTAACTTTTATTCTATATCACCATAAAGAATTTATCAAAGTTTGTAGTGCTGTTTATTTCACAGGAATATTTTTCTAACAAAATGAAAAAGAGCATTATATTTTATTTTTTATTATAGTCAATAGTTTATTGACAACATGAAGAATTTGTAAATAAAAAAAAAAATTCTTTAAAAAGAAAAAAAAAGGAACAGAGTGAATAAAGAGGATAGGTTTCCATTGCATTATGTATTGAACTTCTTGTATTAATAAATAAACTTATTCTGAAATCGATGACAATGCTAAACCATTATCTTGTATGGATTATGGACTATGGCAAGCAGAAATTGAAGCAAGAATATAGCTGTTCTGTTCACTAACATCAGTGTCAAAGTTGGTTAATTCTTGAGTTAGACACTTCCATCCTCTTTTACTTGTTGCTGAGAACTGCTTCCTTTTGATTTAACCAATTCCATTGATTTCCTATAGATACGTACACAGACTCATACTCAAACATACAGACGCACTCACACATACACACACAACAGGGTAAAGTAGAATCATACTTCCACACAAAAAGAAATCACATACACACACATACACAGAGCTGCATGTACACACGAACAAAAGTCTGAGTGAGAGTAGTCATCTTGATCGCGACCACTTCACAGTCCTTGCCTACTTGGAGGTCTGATCTGAACCAAACCCTAAGCAACATGACCAGGCCCTTGGTCCAGCGATAGAAATTCCTGCTGGGTGATATGGACTTGTCTTTCATCAAATCAACTTATCTTAGTTTAAGCATGTACCTATACCCTGCTGGCATTCTTCCAATACGGCGCCTATCACCTGCCCATCCGACTTGTCTGACATGATGCTGGTCACACCATAAGCACTCACGTTTCTCATGTAGCCTAGTTCAAGTGGGATGCCTTTCATAGTTTCCATCTTCTCCAATAATGGCTGTAAAATCAACACCGAGAGGAGAGAGGGAAGAGGACATCTCTGATTGACAAACTGTGCGATGCTGAAAGATTCCGAGAGGTGGCCGTTTAGTTTGACCACCGAGCAGATGCCACTGTATATTGATGCGACCCAGCCTCGGAAAGTCGGACCGAAATCGGCTACTCATAGGACAGCCTCCAGGTAACGATGGTCAACCTTTTCAGAAAATTTATATGTACTAGTGCCTCACCGAAGCGATATCCAATCCCAACCTGTTCTATGATGTACTGAGTGAGGTGGAAGTTGTCATGGATAGATCTTCCAAGGATTACACAGGTATGTGCATCCGCGACTATGCTACCAACGATTTACAGAAGGCCAGGAAAAGGTAGTGTGGTTTTTTGTGAGCGGATTCCTTGAGGAGATATCGGTGATGCTGGAACAGCTGCTGGACAACGAGACGAAGTCCATCGGTCAATTAATCGCTGAAGCCCCACGAAACAACAGAAGCAAATAGTATCAGGCAGCATCCGACGAACGATGAAGAAAAAAGAACTGCGGAGCGGCCGTGACCATTTAAAAGTCAGTGTTTTGGGGATCAGGGTTCGCTCATAGCAAGGAACCGAAACCTAAGCCAATTTTCTACCAATGTGAGTAGGCCACATCACCAGCTATTGAAGCCAGGAAAAAAAGGGCAGGTGGGCTACTGCGCCGATAACTACCTCTACGAGTGAATAGAGGCACTTCTACAGTCGCTGCTCGTAGTAGAGGTTCTAGTGGGTTGGAATGTATCAAGAGCCCTTGTGGACACGGGTTGCAAAACCTTAGTGACCACAAATGTTAAAATGTGGAGCAGAATGGGCAGTATAAGGGCAGTTGGTGGAGGAAATATCAGATGTAGAGGCAGAAGTAGGGTGGTGTGGAGAATGAGAATAAAGCAGTGAGTGAGTGTGATAGTTCTGGCGTACTCTATTGGGGCCTCCAAGAGTGCTTTAGTTATTGATGCGTAGTAATTCTTAATGTCGAATGGATAAACATAGTATTCTCTTTGTCGGTGATGCTTAGGAACCAGGAGATGACTTCTTGTGTACTATTCCATAGGCTGAGCCTCGCTTGTTGCTTAAATTTAGGTATAATTTTATCCAGGATCCTTTTACTTATCCTCCCTATGTATGACATTGTCGGGTTTATAAGCCGGATGGTAGGTTTGCGATTGTACTTGAGGGTGAAATAAGGAAGGTGTGGGTCGAGAGGTTCAGTTCGATCTGAAATATTTCGTCCCTCCGCATTTATCATGCAAGGATGAGACTTTCTCTAAAACACTCTTGGGGGCTGCAATAGATTACGCCAGAAATATCACACCCATGAGTGACCAGCAAATCGACATACTTCTCCACGTTAGGAAGACCGTCTTGCTTTTTGAAAATTCCACCTGGATAAAAAGGGCCCCAAACTCACCCTTTGATGTTATTATGGGAGCAACCGACTCGGTGGAGGTTACAGACTTATTAGGCCTACATATTCCAGAAACTAATAGAAAGATTTCCTGCTCTCGGAGGGGGCCTGTACAGAGATGATGGGCTTGTAACTCTTACCAAATACAACCCCAGTAGTAGGGACCCGGTTCGCAAACATCTCATCAAGTTCTTCTAGTAATTAGGATTTAAGGTTACCTTACAGACGTCTCCCACCTTTACCAACATCTTGGACGTAACCATAAACTTGGAGAAGCAACTGTACTACCCCTTCCGGAAACCCAATAAAAACTTACATTACATCCACCTATACTTAAACCACCCAATGAATATAACAAAAAATTGGGTAAAAAATATCTCCCTTACGCTTGTCTGTTAACGAGCAGATATTCAAGGAACATGCGCCGCATTACAACCAGGCCTTTTAAAAGGCGGATTTAAGGAATAATTGACCTACTACGCAAGGCCCATTAGCAGAATTAGTAGGTGGAGTCGCCACTCATGCAACATAACGTGGTTTAACCCTTCTCACAATCCTGAAGTCACCACACCAATTGGGTATATTTTTTTCAAACTTCTCAATAAATACTTCCCACAACACCATCGCTACCACAACAAAAAACACAATCAAACTTTCTTACAGCACCACTCCCAACTTCGCACAAATCTTAGCGTCCTCAAACATTGCCAAACTCAATTTTAACAGGTCCCATTTTGACCTCAGCGAGGAGGAACCCAGGAATGTAATTGCATTAACAAAACAGATTGTCCTTTAAACACCAAATGTCGGCAACGGAACCTCGTGTACAAGTGCAAGTTCATGACAGAACATACCAACAAAGTATAATCGGATTAACCGGCTGCGAACTCAAGACAAGGTGTTACCAACACCAATATACCTTTAGAAACCCGAGGCGGAGAAATGCTACGACACTATCTAGCCATATTTGGTCTTAAACTTTAAACCCTTTTACTCCTGACTCCATTTGATTATACAGTTTGTTTATCTCACCGTTTGTTTATCTTTACTGGGATAGCCTGCTGAAACTTTGTTCAGATAACATTATATGTTGAAATAAAGGTATTTCTTTGAAAAATAGTGAATAGAAACCATTTGGAGTTATTTTATTCTCTCTCTATATATATATATAATTGTTTCTACATTTGGCACAAAGTCAGCAATTATCCCAGTGCATTACTGGTACTTTATTTTATCGACCCCGTAAGGATGAAAGGCAAAGTTAACCTCGGCAGGATTTGAACTCAGACCGGAAAAGGACATAACTCTTTGCTGGAAAGCATGGTGACTCTACCGATACTCATGAGGAAAATGCGAAGTTGTAGATGTTAAAGAGTCCTTTATTAATGAGGCCGTGATACATATTTCAATGACGATCTTGGGCACTTGATTATTTAACCAGTATCGTGATTTCATCAGACAGCAACATTGAGTAAAAGGTTACGTTTCCGAGGCAATCAGGGATGCAAGGGAGCGGACTAAAAATATTAAAAGTTAGAAATCTAGAAATTTAGACACCAGTCGAATATACTAAGAATAATATCTAACTAGTTGACGTGTATATCCGTAATAGTAATTGGGTTCAAAATTGGATATTAATTTATGACTAGAAAAGAATTGGCATGTTAACGAAAATGACAGATTAAATTTAAAGTATAGAATGTAATAATTAGATGACCATACAGTTGATATCCCAGTCAATCTGAGAAGGAAAATGTAAAAAAAAAAAGTACAAAGAGGAAAAGATAAAAGGAATCATAAAGAAAATAAAGGAAAAATATGTGAACAATGTCTGAGTGAGAACGAATTATAAAGAGTCCAGTTATATTCACAGTGCTTTGGGTGTTTTGGTCAGTCTAGTCACAGCCGGGTGCAAATAGACTTCTCCGGCTGTCCATGGTTAGATGAGGCAGAATGGGACTTAGTAGATCTCATTTCCAGGCTTTAGTGCGAAATAAAAGGTGGTGCGGGAAAATAAGAGGTTATTGTTACTTTTTGTTCTCTCGTTAATCCGGTCGAAAGTTGATTCGTAGTTAAATTTCCGTCAACTGTTAGGGGTGCCAATAGTAGCAAAGTTATCGAATTGTATCAAAAAGCGCTCAACATGCAGAACCAAATACATACGGTGAATATAGATGCAATTCAATCAAGCACTCAACGTCATGTTACTTCTTCAAAATAAGGATGATGGAGTATAATTAGAATGAGGAAAATACGAAGTTGTAGATGTTAAAGAGTCCTTTATTAATAAGGCTGTGATACATATTTCAATGACAATCATGGTCACTCGGCTAAGGTGGTAGTAGACTGGTGGTTGGAGAGAATCACCTAGGGTAGTAGTAATCTGGGTGGTGGTTAAGTGGTCAGCTTCACCCACCCCTGCGTCTGCGCAAAGATTCGGAAGTTTACAAGGGAGCGGACAACCGCATCAAAAACTAAATTTTTTAATCTGCTCCTTTGCATCCATGATTGCCTTGAAAGCGTAACCTTTTGCTCAATTTTGCTGTCTGATGATATCACGATATTGGTTAAATAATCAAGTGACAATGATTGTCATTAAAATATATATCACGGCTTTATTAATAAAGGAGTCTCTAACATATACAACTTCACGTTTTCCTCATTCTATTTATACTCCGTCATCCTTATTTTGAAGAAGTAACATGACGTTGAGTGCTTGAGTTGAATTGCATCTATATCTACCGTATGTGTGTGTGTGTGTGTGTGTGTGTGTGTGTGTGTGTGTGTGTGTGTGTGTGTGTGTGTGTGTGTGTGTGTGTGTGTGTGTGTGTGTGTGTTTGTATATATATTCCAGCTCTGTAAAACATCTGATGTATTTACATTGAGCTATTTTTCTTACTGGTAATAAGGTGCTAATGAATTACTGACCTTTCCTGTTTATAATTATATATAGTGTATTATAAGTATAAATATTATTATATATATATATATATATATATATATATATATATATATATATATATAGTGGTAGAACACTGGAAGGTAATATCCGTAGTGGTAGAGCACTCAGTCTATGGGACGAGTTAGGTAGAAGTGGTTACACAACAGTTAGTTCACCTTTAGGTACCCGGACAGACGTTCATCCACGAAACTCGCGAGCCACGTATGGTCCCTCAAGGACTCAAGTATAGACTACTCCATTCAATGGAAAGCCATCACTAAGTCCAAGCCTTACGCAAGGGGCAATCCGTCGTGTGGACAATGTATTGATGAACGAATAAATATTCTAAAGAGATTTCGCAATAGTGATTGCCTAAACTCAAGAAATGAATTCTTCACACGTTGTCCACACGTCTGGAAACACCTCTTACATAACTACAAAGCTCCGGATTGAATTACAACAACATCCTAATTTTCTTATTAACTAGAAACTTTCGGACTTTCGCAGTTATCTACAAAATTTAGTATTGCCTGTGTGAAGTGATCGTTTCTGCGCATGCGCGTCCGTACGGTTATCCTTCCTGTTCCGTATAACCATATCCATTACGAGCTGAGGATCCGCTAAGGTGAAACAATTGTTCTCGGTATGGTGAACTAACTGTTGTGTAACCACTTATATATATATATATATACAGATTAGAGCAAACATCACGGACGCTCTATCTCAAAATTATTTAGCATTAGAAATGCGCAACCGGTAAAACTTAAAACCAAAACTGAATACTAACCAATAATATTACTAATTCTCACTTATTCCTAATTAAACTATTTTTCACTGTGAACAATTTGTCAGCATTTTCTTTTCCGTTTACCAATATATATATATATATATATAACGAAGGAAGTGTGATAAGTAACCAGATGGACCATAACACACCAGAGTACTCAATACTTAGGGTAGTAGAGTGGGTAATAGGAAAATGTTTAACCCCGACGGCAGAGCTCAAGCCGTTTCGATAGCTATTTCTGGACTAAATTAGAATTTTTAGCGTGGTAATAAATAGTCGAACTTTTCAAGGTGTAATTCCTTATATGGGAAGATTATAGTTGTCAAAAGGATTGGTCAAAATTTCTTGTAAACACAATCAAATCTTTCATGGCAGTGGGTGGGAGGTGGGGGTGGCTGAACTTGCTTGTAGAACAATGAGGGAATGGGTGGAACCGGTCAAGCGTTGAAAGTGAATTCTATACAGCAAATTCTAAGGAGTGTGTATGAAATTAGGTTAGGTAGAAAGCAGGCGAAAAAGAAATTTGAGAGTGGGACGTTATAAAATCAAAGGGTTAATAAATCGATTAAAATAAAAAAATAAGAAAAAAAATTAAATAGTAAAAAATAATTAAAAAAATCTCTAGAGTCTAAAGTAGCTGCTATATTTTTAGCTGGTATTGCGTTATCGGCCAATGCTATATAGAATTTACTGGGGTGGGGGTACTGAGGCTACAAAATCCCGATGGGCTGCCTCAGGGTAGGCGAAAGAGGAAAAAGGAAAAGGAAGAGGAGAGGGAGTGGAAGGAAGTGATAAGAAGAGATAAAGGGTAAAAGAAAAGTACATCTGCCTATGTATGCTGGGGTTTCCCCTATCTTGTTCGGCAAGTGGGGAAAGGAAGGATGTTGCAACCATTGTCTATCCACCCGGTTCATGAGGGTGTTTGAGGGTGAGGTAAGTCCTACGCAATCAGTGTTTACATGCAGTTACAAGTTCGTCTTTTTTGTTTAGGAGTTGGTCCTTTGTAAACAGCATTTGTATTGTTTCCCCCGAGCATAAGTTACACAGACGGGATCCTCCCGTGTTGGAGTTAGCCCTGGACAGTAAGCTCCAAGTAAGATCGTATGTTATGTTATTATCTTGGAGGTCCCAGATGTGGCCCGAGTGGCATGTCGCCAGGCCGGGTTTCGGAACGTATGTCGGTGTTGGTAGAACCGAGTCTTAAAGTCACAAACGGTTAACCCTATAAAGGCTTTGTTGGAGTTTTCCGTCCTCACGTTGCATTGGTAGATCACGTTACGTTCTCGGCATCTGTTGTTGAGGGGGCACATAGATCTATCAGGGCAGTTACACCTCCAGGTCCACTCTCCACTAATGTGTAGGTTGTTTCTTCCTATTTATTAACCCTTTAATTTTATAACGTCCGACTCTCAGATTTCTTTTTCGCCTGCTTTCTACCTAACCTAATTTCTTACACACTCCTTAGAATTTGCTGTATAGAATTCATTTTCAACGCTTGACCGGCTCCACCCACTCCCTCATTGTTCTACAGGCAAGTTCAGCCACCCTCACCTCCCACCCACCGCCATGAAAGATTTAATTGTGTTTACAAGAAATTTTGACCAATCCTTTTGACTACTATAATCTTCCCATATTAGGAATTACCGCTTGAAAAGTTTGGCTATTTATTACCATGCTAAAAATTCTAATTTAGTCCAGAAATAGCTATCGAAACGGCTTGAGCTCTGCCGTCGAGGTTAAACATTTTCCTATATATATATATATATATATATATATATCAAGTGCTCGCGGTATGAAGTCCTGGATGACTACATTCACACACACACACACACACACACACACACACACACACACACAAATACACACACACGCACACCACGCACATATAAATAGATAGATAGATAGAGAGAGAGAGAGTCTAAGAATTGTTAAGTAAGAAGAAACATGGTTATTGGAGAATGTGTGAAGAAGATGTTTGGCAAGAAAAAGACAAAGAGAAAAGAACGCGAAAGAAAAAATAAGAAAGAATGTTTTGAAGTACATTTGTAGACAATTAGATAAATGAACGCCATAAATAATGTAAGAGATTGTAAGTTAAGAATGGAATATGAAATCGAGGGCGGTGAAGTGGTAAAGTAGAGATGTGAGCCTACCATCTTTCGCTCCATCCTATCTATATACACGTAGGATGGGAGAGATGCATAACACAACACTCACACATATACACGAAATCCATCTACACATGTATGTGTGTGTACATACACATACATACACACACATGTATACTAAGACATACATGAACTTAACAAAATACATATTATTACATCTCAATCAAGTGCAATTCTCAAAAGAACTCAACAAAAATTATCACCCGTTACATTCGGGTATATGGCAGATATCTCCTGTGTGGGGAAAAGCACTGGAAGAGAAATCTGACATATCATATTGAGTAAAGTATGAATGTGCTGAATCGACGATGGATGTTTTAGTTGTTCGATCAACGGAACAACCTTCTCCCGAATTTAATGTACATGTGGCTGAACATTCCACAAACACGTGTATCTTTAATGGAGTTCTCAGGGAGTTTTAGCACTAGACAATGTGGGACAAGACTGGTCCTTTGAATATCAGGTACAACTTATTCTTTTCTAGTTAAGTGGACTGAAGCATTGTGAGGTAAAGTGTCTGACCCAAGGACACAACACTCCACAGGGAAAGAACTTACGGTTCTACGATCATGAGCCAAACGCCTTAAACACTGAATTACGCGTCTTCATGAAATGTATGAATGTATTGATTCATAAAACTGCACCAGTAATAATATATTACTTCGATGGCAACATTTCATCAGGCTTAGTCGGTCAGAAATATTTACTCTTATGGTTGAAGAAATAGGCAAATGATCACATATTGTATTAGACTAAAATACAATATGGTATAGGACAGAACAAAGGAGAGACACAAAATAAAAACCTAGTCACTGAGGAGGTCACAGAATGCGCGACAAAAGAGTTTTGACAATATATAAACAACCATCCGATTATCGAACCAACCAAAAATATATAATAAATTGAAGTGAAAATCAATAGGTGCGTGTGTTTTTATTGTTTGCATGACGCTCCCAAAATATAACAATATCTACAATATCTGTTTTAACACGTTTTCAGATAAGCAATCTTGCAAAACAAATTAAAAAACGAAGTATATATATATATATATATATATATATATATAGAGAGAGAGAGAGAGAGAGAGAGAGAGAGAGAGAGAGATACTATATTTTGACTGATCGGCCTGATTTGCATATTAGCAGGAGATATTTCTTAACGTCAAGACCAAAGACCAAATTCCCCACACCCCACAAAGGATTGCCTGGTGACCCACTCCCTCCACTCAACCTGCAGTTTTTTTTTTCAGAATCTTATGTGACTTAAAGGCTCTGGGGTTTTCCGAATGATAAACGAGCAGTAGCTTAATCTTGCAATCGCCGCTCACATTGGCACACAGTGTGAGGGTTAACCTATCCTTCATGGTTTGTGGCCTGGTTTCTCCACTTCCATTATATCGGGATCTTTTCCAAAAAAGTCCTGTCTCGTCACAGTTGAAGACTTGCTGGGGGATGTATCCTTTGGCTGCTATAATTCCGGAAAAAGTTTTGAGGTAATCCTCAGCTGCCTTCATATCCGTACCCACAGCCCCACCATGCCTGGCAACAGAGTGAATGCTGGTCCGCTTTTTAAAATTCTCGAACCAGCCCCGACTGGCTTTAAACGGTTTGCCCGATGCCTCGTCCGTCGAAGTACCTGGGGGTCTGCTGTAGCAAATCAACGTAAATAGCTCGTGCCTTCACGCAGATTATAGTTTCAGTCACGGTATCTCCTGCGAGCTGCTTCTCCGTCAACCACACTATCAGCAGCTTTTCCATATTTTCATGGATAGATGTCCGCTGTTTAGAAATTATTTTAACACCCTTGGCTGGCGTTATAGCCTTTATCGACTCCTTCTGTTTCAGTATGGTGCAGATAGTAAAAGTGCTACACTCGTACTGCTTCGCCAAGTCGACTACACACATACCATGGTCGTTATTCGATAATTTCTTTCTTTAATTTAATGCACATCATCCACTTCTTCTTCTCGGCACTGTCATTCGTGCTCATTTTCTTCGGACCTATGGGATGCTGGGCGAATGTTACGACGCTCACTGTGGCGGTCGCTACGCCAACTAGCGAAAGGATATCTGAAGCTGGCTCGTAACCCGAATTTTAGCTCGCAGCTCAAAGCAAACAAATCGGCCGAGAGACGGCTCGTGTCTCGAAAAACTCGTTAGTTGGGACACTCGTAAGTCAAGGTACCACTGTATATATATATATATATATATATATATATATATATATATATATATATATATATATATATATATTATACGTATGTATGTATGTGTAGTGGTTGTGTGTGTATAATGGTGAAATATTGATAAGGCAAGTGTATGCCGGAAAAATGAACAAGTAGGTGAATGGATTCATTATAAAACTAATTTATTTCACTGGAACTTAATTTGTGGTTATGTACACATCATGCTTTACTACATACAAAAATGTTAATGTTGACAACTGCTACGAGCTGTTAGAAAATATAACCAGGATACATTTGTGCCTGGTGTGTTAGAATGAATATGTTTGTGTGAGTGTGTGTGTGTAGTTCATCTGACACAGTAGTTCATTACGCTTGCTTTGCCAGGTCTCTCTGTCCGGTTTTCCCTTGACTCTCATATATATAATGTTGCGGTGGCTAGAATGATAGACATACCGCAACAGGGTTTCTACGTCCTTCGGTCAATTTGACTTTGGCTTGACCTAGCTGAGGTCGTAGGTCAAAGGGAGGCGATCAATCACTTTTTGACAGGACAAAGAAAAAACCTTTCTTTGGTGCCTGTCGTCGTGAATTTGAACAGCGAAAATTCTTAGATTCGGTTTCGAATCTAGGCTTGGAGAAGGAAGTGTTATTTGTTACACTACCCCCCTTCTAGTGAGAAAACCACAGAGATCGAACGATGTTGGAAATGTTTGTTTTTTTTGGTGTGTATGCAGAAAAATTTACACAGTGTAATAGATAAATGAATGTATATCAAAAGCATGCAATATAAAAAATATGAAACAAAGTTTTGATGTTGATGTGTGCTAAATGGCAGAATTGTTGACGCTTTGAAAGTGGTGTGCGTCTATTAATTACTCGACCCACTAGGGGTCTAATAGAGGCGAGGCGACTTTCAGTGACGCAAAAGATCGAGTGGTAGCACACATGAGAAAGTGACTGTTGTAAGTGTGTGTACGCATACGGGTAGCAAAATATTTATACAAAAAGGCAAAACATTTAAAAAAGAAAGCAAAACATGTGTACACTTTAAAAATGAAAGAAATGTTCATCGAAAAAAGTTCGTTTGTAAAATGTTCAGTAAAAGTTCATACAGACAGTTTTCCGTTGAGACGTTTCTTTGTTTTCCTTTTTTTTTTTCTTTTTTTTAAAATATATATATACCAATGTTCATTGATTTCTTTAGGTCTGTATGTGGGTGATGCAGTCATGTGAGTTATGTGTTGATGAATGCCTTTCATTAAAGAAGATGGGTAGGTTAAGTGTTGGGACTTACCCGAAAAACTTGCACAAACCTTGCGGGCCATCGAACTGTTCTTCCCGATTTGGTGTGCCGGGGTTGTGCAGAATCTGTGGTGTTTGTTGGAGGTGATGAGTCGGTTCGAAGAACGGAGGGAACTGAATGTAAGTCCTCCTCGATGAAGGCTTTTTTTAAACGATCGATTGATACCGTATTTCGTTTACCTCTAATATCGAGAACGAAATACTTGGGTTCTCTTTCGATAACTTTGTAGGGCCCGGAATATGGTGGCCGAAGTTGAGATGGTATCCCATCATTCCTCACGAAAACATGAGTCCACGTGTTGATGTCTTTGGGGACATGTGAAACGACGTTCTGTTGTCTGGGGCCTGCAGGTGACAAATGCGACATGGATGTCCGTAGTCGGTGCACATATTGTGCTGGGTCAGGAAAATCTTTTGATTAAACAGGTTCGATCATCTGCCCAGGTAAGGTGAGTGCTGTGCCATAAACGAGTTCAGCCGGAGTATATCCAAGTTCCTCCTCAACCGTGGATCGTATACCAAGGAGGATGAGAGGGAGATGTTCCAGCCAGTGAGAACTGTCTGTAGATGCTTTTATGGATGCCTTGAGTTGGCGGTGAAAGCGTTCGACCATGCCATTTGCTGCAGGGTGGTAAGTCGTAGTGCGGGTGTGTTTACACCCGAGGAGACGAGTCAGCTCGGTGAAAAGGTGGGAATCGAACTGTCGTCCCCTGTCGGTGGTGATTGTTGCGGGTGTGCCAAAACGCGAAACCCATTGTGATATCAACGTTTTGGCGACCGTTTCTGCCGATGTATCAGATAAGGGCCAAGCTTCGGGCCATCGCGAAAAACGATCGACGCAGGTAAGCAGATATGTATAATTCTGCGAAGGTGGCATAGGTCCCACGATGTCAATGTGAACGTGCTGAAATCGTGCGTCAGGTTGCGAAAAGGAACCGATTGGTGATTTTATGTGCCGGTAGATTTTCGTTTTTTGGCACGCGACACAGCACTTGGTCCATTCTCTGGTATCCTTGTTGATACTGGTCCACACAAAACGGGTCGATATCAGCTTTTGAGTGGAGCGAATACCAGGATGTGACAGAGTATGCAGAGCAGAGAAAACTTCTCGCCGATGTTTATGTGGCACATACGGGCGTTGGTGACCGGTGGAGATATCACACCAAATGTGGGCCGTGGACGATGGTAGCGGAACATGCTGAAATTTCAGAGATGACGAATTCCGGAGCTTTAGAAGCTCTTCGTCATTCTCCTGTCAACTGCTATACGTGCCAGATCAATTGTAGCAGTGGTGTGGATAGCATTGATCTGTGTGCGTGAAAGTGCATCGGCTGCCAAGTTGGTCGTCCCTTTGATGTGGCGTATATCCGTCGTATATGCGATATGAAGTCGAGGTGGCAGATTTCTCTCGGCGAGTGGCGATCCGGCTTGGTGTTAAATGCATATATGAGTGGCTTGTGGTCGGTGTATATGGCAAAATTTGTACCTTCTAGCATGTGTCGAAAATGCTTAACGGCCAGGTATGCCGCTAATAATTCCCGACTGAATGTGCTGTATTTCGTTTCCGCGGGTTTTAACCGCTTCGAAAAGAAGGACAACGGTTGCCATATGCCGCCAACAAGCTGCTGCAGCACACCTCCAACTCCGGAATCGGATGCGTCGGCGAGTAGACACAGTGGAGCGTCTGGTTTTGGATAAACCAACATAGTAGCGTTGGATAACGCTTTTTTCAGGGCATCGCAAGAGGCGAGTTGCTTTTCATCCAGGGCAATATTCGTGTTCTTACAAGTTCGCTGACGTAGCAAATCTGTGAGCGGTTGCGCTATCTCAGCGAGGTGGGGTATAAACCTTCTATAGAAGTTCGCTAGCCCGAGATATTCCCTTAATTTGCGGAGAGATGTGGGTGGTAGAAAATCCGCGATGGCCTTGACTTTCTCGGGCAGGGGACGAATACCACCCTTATCGACGATGTGACCGAGGAAATGAAGGGAAGCAACTCCGAACGAACATTTGCTCGGGTTGATAACTATGCCGTATTTTCGCAGACGTTCGAACAGATGGAGGTGTTGGTGATGTTCTTCGTCCGAGCTACTGGCGACGAGTATGTCGTCTATGTAGGCATAGACGAAAGGTAAACCTCTGGTAACCATGTCTATAAACCTTTGGAATGTCTGTGCCGCATTGCGTAAACCGAAAGGCATACGCAGGAATTCAAACATTCCGAAAGGTGTAGTAAGTGCTGTCTTCGGGATGTCCGCAGGTTCCACTGGGATTTGGTTGTATGCTCGCACAAGGTCGATCTTGGTAAAAATGCGAGCTCCATGCAGCGAGCTAGAAAAATCCTGCAGATAAGGGACTGGATAAGCATCGCTGACAGTGCTTTTATTCAGCGATCGATAATCACCGCAAACTCGCCAATCGGTCGATGATTTTTTGGGGACGCAGTGTATCGGCGAGGACCAGTTGCTGCTGGACGGACGGATAATTCCAAGGCCGAGCATGTGCTGGAATTCCCGCTTGACGGCCTTTAAACGATCAGGTGGTAACCTTCTAGGTCTCGCAGCAACAGGTGGACCGCTGGTTTTGATGTGGTGGGTGATTTCGTGCTTGATCGGCTGGTTATGGAATAATGGTCGAGCGACGTCCGGATATTCTTTCAGGATAGCACTGTGAGGAGTCGTTGTTGTGAGCATAACAGTTGGGCTTACTGTGGCCATACGAGCGGCTATACCGCGCACAGTAAGCTGTGTGGTGCTGTCGACCAGTCGTCTATTTTTAATGTCTACCAGGAGACCGAAATGATGCAGGAAATCGGCTCCTAAGATAGGGGTCGGCAGTTTAGCAATGATAAATACCCACTGAAAGGTGCGGTGTAGTCCTAAGCTCAGTGTTAGGTACTGTTCACCGTAGGTTGGAATGGGTGAGTGGTTAACTGCCTGAAGACAAACTGGTGACTCTTTCCTTTTTCCTGAAGTGCTGGAAACAGGGATGATGCTGACTTCGGCGTCGGTGTCAACCATGAAACGTGTGCCTGTTACCCGATCGCAAACGAAAAACAGGCGACTTTGTGGGTGCGAGCCAGGAACTTCCGTCGCGTTCAATTCCTGGCTGTGTCGTTTCCCGGACTGGATGCTGGGTACCAAGCGATAGGGCCTGTATTTGTGTTGTGAGGGCCTGTATCTGCGCTGCTTGCTGCGTCATTAATGAACGCAAGTCCGAAATTTCTGAAGAACTGGTCGCTGAAATGAAAGGATTGGTAATGGGAGCGGCTGGCGTCACCGTCGATACTGTTGCATATCTGAGTGGTACGTCGGCTATTTTGTCCGCTAGCTCCGCCAGTTCCTCAATGGATGTGGATTCCCGTGTGGCAGCGAAGACCACTTGCGTGTTGGGGGGCAGACGCTGGAGAAAGAGCTGCTTGAATATTTTGTCGGGTAGGCTTTCATCTCCAAGAAGCTGCTTCATTCTACGCAGAAGCTGAGAGGGCGTTTTATCACCCAATTCTTTCGATATCAGAAGCTGGTGAAGTCGCTTTTGTTGGGACTCGGAAGTTCTGTTGATGAGTGTCGTCTTAAAAATGTTGTACGACACAGAAACGGGTGGTGCCATAATGAGATCGCGGACGACGTTCGTGATCTCTGGCGATAGGGAACCGATGACATACGACAGTCGAGACGCATCGCTGTTTACTCGGTTAGAAGATGGTAAAACCATAATGCAGGGTCGTGTGTCCAGAATTGGGGAATTCTCAAAGAGACCGCCGCTTGGAATGCCATGTCGATAGATGTGTTCGCCGCTGGATTCTGTTCTGGGAGAGCCATTGTGTTCGCGGAATTCTCAGTTCTGTTTCTGTTTCCAAATGCAGTTCGGTTGGTGAAGCTGGTTCAAAGGAAGGCCGCAATTCGTTTACGGGGTCACCAAATGTAGTGGTTGTGTGTGTATAATGGTGAAATATTGATAAGGCAAGTGTATGCCGGAAAAATGAACAAGTAGGTGAATGGATTCATTATAAAACTAATTTATTTCACTGGAACTTAATTTGTGGTTATGTACACATCATGCTTTACTACATACAAAAATGTTAATGTTGACAACTGCTACGAGCTGTTAGAAAATATAACCAGGATACATTTGTGCCTGGTGTGTTAGAATGAATATGTTTGTGTGAGTGTGTGTGTGTAGTTCATCTGACACAGTAGTTCATTACGCTTGCTTTGCCAGGTCTCTCTGTCCGGTATCAGACCAGCTTTCTGTCCGGTTTTCCCTTGACTCTCATATATATAATGTTGCGGTGGCTAGAATGATAGACATACCGCAACAGGGTTTCTACGTCCTTCGGTCAATTTGACTTTGGCTTGACCTAGCTGAGGTCGTAGGTCAAAGGGAGGCGATCAATCACTTTTTGACAGGACAAAGAAAAAACCTTTCTTTGGTGCCTGTCGTCGTGAATTTGAACAGCGAAAATTCTTAGATTCGGTTTCGAATCTAGGCTTGGAGAAGGAAGTGTTATTTGTTACATATGTATGTATGTATGTATGTATGTATGTATGTATGTATGTATGTATGTATGTATGTATGTATGTATGTATGTATGTATGTATGTATGTATGTATGTATGTATGTATGTATGTATGTATGTATGTATGTATGTATGTATGTATGTATGTATGTATGTATGTATGTATGTATGTATGTATGTATGTATGTATGTATGTATGTATGTATGTATGTATGTATGTATGTATGTATGTATGTATGTATGTATGTATGTATGTATGTATGTATGTATGTATGTATGTATGTATGTATGTATGTATGTATGTATGTATGTATGTATGTATGTATGTATGTATGTATGTATGTATGTATGTATGTATGTATGTATGTATGTATGTATGTATGTATGTATGTATGTATGTATGTATGTATGTATGTATGTATGTATGTATGTATGTATGTATGTATGTATGTATGTATGTATGTATGTATGTATGTATGTATGTATGTATGTATGTATGTATGTATGTATGTATGTATGTATGTATGTATGTATGTATGTATGTATGTATGTATGTATGTATGTATGTATGTATGTATGTATGTATGTATGTATGTATGTATGTATGTATGTATGTATGTATGTATGTATGTATGTATGTATGTATGTATGTATGTATGTATGTATGTATGTATGTATGTATGTATGTATGTATGTATGTATGTATGTATGTATGTATGTATGTATGTATGTATGTATGTATGTATGTATGTATGTATGTATGTATGTATGTATGTATGTATGTATGTATGTATGTATGTATGTATGTATGTATGTATGTATGTATGTATGTATGTATGTATGTATGTATGTATGTATGTATGTATGTATGTATGTATGTATGTATGTATGTATGTATGTATGTATGTATGTATGTATGTATGTATGTATGTATGTATGTATGTATGTATGTATGTATGTATGTATGTATGTATGTATGTATGTATGTATGTATGTATGTATGTATGTATGTATGTATGTATGTATGTATGTATGTATGTATGTATGTATGTATGTATGTATGTATGTATGTATGTATGTATGTATGTATGTATGTATGTATGTATGTATGTATGTATGTATGTATGTATGTATGTATGTATGTATGTATGTATGTATGTATGTATGTATGTATGTCAGGTCACCAGTTGGTGCTAATGGTAACATGTATTCCAGTACAACCTGTCCCATGGTCGGGTCGTTGGCGACTAAACTGGCAACCCCACCAAGGTTTCTTGGTGAGGAGGGTGACTTTGGACATCCTGCAGGACTAAAAACAAAACCTGTCAAAAGGCAAAGGAGCTCTTAAGAGTCAATGGCCATCCAAAATCACCGGGAGAGATGACCCCTTAGCCTTTGTCAAGGCAGAATTCTAGGAGAAGGAAAACTCTGATATAACACCTGCAACTCTGATGGTATCCAATGATGTTGACATGTTCTTCTTTTTGGTAAATATCATCTTGGTTAAGAGAGTAGGACTGGCTTTGTGCAGTGCCTTTGCTCACTATAAAAGCTTCACGGCACAGGCATTGCTTTATATCTGGAGATCTCCCTGCACTTGTCGTCACATGGTACCATGGGCCCAGCACTAAGTGTCAATAATTGTCACAGGTGTAGTGTTTGTACCAGAGTTTTCAAGTCGCTGGCTGGACTAAAAAGTCACACTCGTTCAGCGCATCGGTAGGGGTTCTCCTACTTGGATATAAAGTAGTGGCCGTACTCGAAAACCAGTTGGCAGCCACCATGTATGTATGTATGTATGTATGTATGTATGTATGTATGTATGTATGTATGTATGTATGTATGTATGTATGTATGTATATATTGTGATTTAGCATTCTAATTGTAAGTTAATTTACGTACTGTCCCTTCTTTTAAGCCTTGTTTTATGCCCATGCAGGATATTAAACAAGTTGTTTCTATATTTTTATGAGAGCGCTTTGAATTACTGTTCTTTTCTCCAGAATTTTTCATTGAGCGATTAGCGAGCAACAAGGGTTTATATTATTGTTATTGACCTAAAGTATTATTGTATACTAGACCACCCATGACCTGTTGGGTCACGTTCACTTAAAAATATTTTTTTAATCATGTTCACTTAAAACTCATTTTTGAATAATTAAGATGTACACAGACACGTATATTATGTGAAATAAAACTGGAAGGCCCATATACGTGTGTGTATGTATATATATAAATTGTGTGTTTGTATACATATATATATATGTATGTGTGTGTATATATATATGGGTGTCTGTGATCTATAGACACACATATATATATATACACACTCATATATATATATATATATATATATATATATATATATATATATATATATATATATATATATATTTATTTTATCTCAGATTTTGATTATAAACCTAAGAATTTTTAAACTAAACATATAGTCATTATTTTTTCACACATTATTGATGTGTCTCATTCATGAATATTGATATTTACATTATAATACCTAATTCATATGAATTGATAGACTGATGAAACATAATATTTTAAATCTGTCATCTTTATTTCTGAATATATCTCTTCTCCTCCTCCCTCTACACTTGACGGGACTTATGTATCGGCTGATTTAACTCTACCTCCTGTATCTCACCCCTCCCCTATCTCTCCCACCTCGTATAATAGATATTACTCGATCTACCTCTTTTCTCCCACCACCTATATCTCTTTCTACCTCTCTTTATTTATTTTTATTTTTATTTTTATTTCTCTCCGTATCCTTAACACTATAACTAAATAAATAAATAAATAAATAAATAAATAATTACAGTACCCCCTTCCCTCCTAAATCTCTCATTTGTACGTTATTCATTTTTCACCTCCTCAATATTTCTCTCTCCCATATCTCTCTCTCTCTATCTCGCTCTGTTGTTTTTTTCTTTACATACATTTCTTCATTTTCTTCGTCTTCCTCTCTAACTGTCCTTAGCACTATACACTTTCTTTCTTTCTTTCTTTCTTTCTTTCTTTTTTTTTTTTTTCTCTTCGTCTTTCTTTCTAACTGTCCTTAACATTTTCACTACCAAAACAACTTTTTAAATGGAAGTTGTAAAGTTTAAGGTATGTCAAATTTATTTATAAAACTGTTTATATATTGTATTTTGTCTGAAGAGGGCATACCATATTTTTAATATGATATCCCTGAAATATATATAATGAAATAAATATGGTTTTATAAATGTAGTTTCCATTTGTTAAATATCGTATTTATATATATATATATATATCTACACACACAATACTACCAGCTCTCTCTCTCTTCCATTCTCCATTCTCCTTCTCTCTCTTCCATTCTCCTCTCCCTCTCTCTGTCTCTCTTTCAATCTACTCTCTCATAACCACTATCTTTTTCTCGCTATCCTTCTCTCTCTCTCTCTCTCTCTCTCTCTCTCTCTCTCTCTCTCTCTCTCTCTCTCTCTCTCTCTCTCTGTTAATGAAGGTACCCAGAAAACCCTATATCTCGGGAACCCGTGCTTCGATATACACGAAACTTGTTTTATTCCATTTGTATTCCCATTTCAGGGGCAACTTCCTTTCAAAGTATTTTCCCATTATGCGCTCTTTTGGCTGTATTACATTACAGACAAGTAAGCAAGCAAGCAAGCAATCGCAGGGTTTTAGTAATATATATATATATATATATATCAGTGGCGAAGGGTAACCTGGAAAGCAGGGCATGCAGTCCAATCGCCATGACGGAAAGTGGGGCTGTGCAGCCTTACCCCCCCCCCCCCCACAATTCCCTCTAAATGACCCTCCCGGTCAAAGCCGCATGTAGTGTTATCTAGTGTGTGTGTGTTATCTTTTTATGTGTCTACAATTTAGCAAGCAGCCAAAATTCTGCTTGCTTCAACCGACGCAATTGATCAACTCAAGATTCTATAGCGCATGCAGTGTATGCGTTGCATATGCACGGACCCTTCGCCCCTGGTATATATATATATATATATATATATATATATATATATATATATATATATATATATATATATATATATATATATATATATATACACACGCACACAATTCAGGAGATGAACGAAAGGCATGATGGAGTTGAAATCATTCATTCATTTCTACGATTGTTTCCATTTATTGAAATGCAATTGTAGTCATCTATAACAATTTGCCAATTAATGAATTAATTAATTATATCGACAAACATGGTAGTTACATTTCAAAAGTCTCCTAAGAACTTAAACTTCTAGACTTGAGGTAG
>OZ024744.1:60068731-60138731 GCA_964016885.1 Eledone cirrhosa | reverse complement strand
AGATTTAGCATTGCACCTGTTGTTCTGGGTCGTCGAATCCGTTCCCTTATCGCTGATGGCGGGCTGAGTTGCCCACTGGGGTGAGTCCGGTAAGCTGGAATGACGTTTTCTCTATTTTATACGATGGTCCATGAGGTGGCATGCGCTTGGGGTTCTGCAAGTCGGAGAACGTTCACCCGCATTGACAAGGCATATATCATTGTGGTATATATATATATACTAGCTGACGTACCCAGCTTCGCCCGGGTAAACATGATAAGAGAAGACAGGTAAAAGAGAAAATGACTGTATTGGATGTTTGTCTAGTTACAGTATGAGGCCAGTCCGTGGTGTCTGTGTGATACAGAAAACAATAAAAAAAAATCTTCCAGATATACCAGATTCTTAGTTGTACCGTTTGTGCATAGTATATGAACAATTCTAGCTGCTCCCACCTAGAATAGTGACCTCTAGGAGATGGTTCATCTTCTGCCTGACTGTAAAACGTGTATCATTGCATAGACGTGGTTGTTCCATGCTTCTCAAAAGGATGATGGAAGTTCCAATCTTTTATATTATATGTAGATATAGATATAGATAATAATATAAAATATGTCCGTCAATGTAAAAAAAGGTCTCTATTTACTCCCTTCACAACTCTGTGTATGTTAGACTCACAGACAGGCACACAGACAGATAAACTGCGTGGCGATTGTGGGATGCCGCACGTACACACACATACACGCATGGAAACGCGCACATGCACGCAAACTTACACACACACACGCACACACTCACACATGTTGATAGTTTTTAATTTCTGTGGAACGCTGCACGCACACACACACACATAGACATACGCGCACGTAGATACACACGCACACATGTTAATAGTTATTGCTTTCCTTCACCTCTTATTTCCACGCACATCACACATACACACACATGTCTCTACACTGACACATATACATAGTGTATCCAACACAGCGTTCACTTTGCCTCTCTCTCTCCCCTCTCACTCCCTCATTGGCATTATGCATATTAATTTAAGTGTGGCGTCGTTGAGCTGGGCGGAGTCGTTTGAAACCTATGAACCAATGATAATCGAGAATTATGACACACGGAATACTGACATTGTTCAAATTAATATATATATATATATTTATATTGTTATATTTGGGGAAGGTCATATTTGCGTAATATTGCCAGAATTAATAACAGAACACACTCACTGTTTGGTTGGTTTTCGCTTCTCGCTGTCTTTTATATCTGCGATCTAACTTACTCGGTCCTCAATGTTGCCATTGACTGACCGACGGTCAAAAATAATACAGATACAATATAGACACAAACACATATATATAGTTTACATAATTTACATAAATCTTTCGTTGCACATCTGCAACATCGTCAGTCGTGTTATATTCATTGTTCCTCCTGTTGTGTTGTATGTCTACGCCATTTTTTGTTCAGTCTGTCTATATATTTATTTATTTATTTATTTGCTTGTTTGTTTATCTTATTTTATTTTGTCTTCTTTGCGCATGCGTTTGTGTGTGTGTATAGTGTTATGTGTGATGTGTGACTAGTGTGTATAGTGTTGTGTCTGCTGGGTGACTAGTGTGTGTTTATGTGCTTGTTGTTATTGTGCTTGTGTATGTATTTATTTATCTTATTTTATTTAATTTTATTTACTTATTTATACTTCTCTTAGGTCAGTGTTGTTTGTTTGGGTGTTGTTGTTGTTCCACTCATTCTTTCTGTTTAGCTTTGGTCTTCTAATTTCTATTTCACTGGCCTCTCTGATTTGCCTATCTGCTGGGTCATTCCTATGTTTAGATATTATTCTAATTTCTATGTTGTCTATGTTACCGTCATGTTGTTGTCTAGCATGTTCGTATAGTACTGACCCGTTTTTTCGTCCTTTTAGTTCCCCCCAGTGTTGGTCTATCCTTTCACCTATGCTACGAGCTGTCTCACCTATGTATGTTGTTGTCATGTTTCTGCAAGTACCCTCTGTACATCTTATGCTATAGACTACGTTTCTAGTTTTACAGTTTATCCGGGGGTTCACCTTACATATGATACATTTCCTATTGGTACAGTGGGTTTTCTTAAAAGGGTAGGTTTTGCTGATCAGGGATTTTATGGTGGTTCCTGGCTTTTCTACCACCTTTATTTTTAAGTGGGTCTTTCTCAGGGCCTTTCTACACTGGTTAGCTAATTTCCCTCCAGGGGTGGCGTCCACAAACATGACACTCTGATATCTCTGGTTGTCGTACCATGATGTGGCCTTCCCTATCTTATGTCTAGCCCTATCTAAGCTATTCCATGATTTACTCCTGTATAGTGGGCAAATTCCTTTCATGTCCAGTTCTATGAGGGTCTTATATTTTTCCATGGCTCCTTCGTATACTCTGACTCTGTCTCTTTGGTTGTAGCCAGAGAACTGCATGCGGTTGATGAAGTGTTGGATGTGTCCTTCCATTTCTGTTGGGTCGCACATGCTGGACACATTCTTCATCACTCGTACCAAATCTGTGATCAGAATATTAAACTTAGCACTACTGGACATTGCTGAGTTTTTGAGTATCAGGTATTTGGAGGCCATGGGTTTAGCATAGTGTGAGTGGAGAATTTGGGCTCTCTCGTCTATAGTGTTAATCCAGAGTTCTGTGTCTAATACAGGTAGTCTATTGTTAGGGTGTTTGGAAGGGAAGTCTATAGTTACAGTTATACTCTGGTGTATGGAATTAGCTATCTGCTGGATGCTTTCCATCGTGCTACGTTCTAAATCAAACTTGTTAGTGCTCTCTAGTGGGGGTGTTCTTATAACTATATTGATATCGTCTACATAACGAGAGTACATGATGAGGTCTATGGAGCTTTCATTAAGGAGATCTTTAAGTCTCCTTTCCCACCATACCATGAAAAGGTTGGCAACATCACCAGCTATGCTGACGCCGATGGCTGCTCCCTCATTTTGGGTGTAGATTTTCTCATTGAACTTAAATATGTGGCCCTTTAGGGTAGTTTTGATACTAGCCCCTATTGCATGTGCGACCATTTTTCTTACCTGATCAGTGTTTTGGGGGGTCCGTATAGCTTTGGTCCACCCAATCCACCTTCCTATGGGAGTCTTTTTAGCCATTGAGGTTATGGTGGGGGGTCTACCTCTTATAGGTCTACTAGGGCAGAAACATCTAAGGTCATGGCTGTCTAGGTATTCAGTGTCGTAGGTAAGTCTAAGTAGGAGGCCCAGTTCGTCTGTGTCGACGTCGCAGAACTCCACCTCACTCTCAATAATCATCTCCACACATCTTTTCACAGCAAAATCAATGTTAATGGATGGGTACAGTGACACCACATCCATGCTGCCTATTATGCAGTTGGATAGGCTCCTGTTTTTGTTGCACTCACTGATTCTGCTGAGGAGGTCCTCTGTACTTTCACATACATCTGGGGACATCTTGATTATGAGGCGTATAACCATTGAGAGGAAGTAGGAGATCCTGTAGTTGCTAGCTATATTAGCTCCGCATACGGGTCTTGTTGGTGGTCCTGTTGTCGGGTCGTCAACTGTCTTGTGGTCTTTGCGGAGCCCATACAAGGGTGGTATGCCATTGTTAGACGCCTGGAAGTTGTTGGCAGTGCGTCTGCTTGGCTTTAGGATGTCAGTCCACATCATCATGTGAGCGTTGAGGATTTTTTCTCTCCCATCGTGTGTTAGTTGTGCAACTTCGCTCGTGTTGGTGATGTGGGGTTGCATTGCCTCGATGTAGTTCGGCATGCTATCTATTGACATCCTACCAGACTTATCTGTGGGTAGACACACTACTTCACCATCCCTTATGCGCTGCTTGAGGCTAACCAAGCCTTCTACAGGTTTTCTCCCAAGTTGTTGGGCCTCTGGTCTGCTCTGTCTCATAGTGTACCTGTCTACTACTTGTCTAATCTTATTTCTAGCTATGGTGAACTGTGCCTCCGTCTCGTCATCTATTTGCTGTGGTATGCAAACTCTTTTATTAAAGGGTAACCTCGTAGGATAGATATTACCCATCTTATATGTTTTGTCAGCTGGGTTGAAAAATAGTTTCTCTAAGGGGTTGTCGTTATTTCTATCGTCATAGTTGTGTGTGTTGCTATTATTGTTATCATGGTGGTTGTTGTTGTTTCTATCATTAGCATTATTATTATTATTGTTATGATTGCTAGATGTATTGTTGTTTACTTCACCGTTATTGTTGTTGTTGTTACTGCTATTTCTACCATTGTGGTTGTTACTATTATTATGTTTCTTGTTTTTGTTGATGTTGCTACATGTACTATTTCCATTATTACCACTGTGGTTATTATTGTTGTTGTTCGTATTGTTACCGTTATTACTACTGTGGTCACTGTTGCTGTGTCTGTGGTTAACGTTTCTATTATTATTATTATTGTGGTTGTTGTTGTTCCGTCTATCGCTAGTATTATTGCCATTATCACTATTTCTCACTTTCCTGCCATTGTTATGGTTATGGCTGTTATTTCTATACCCAGAGTTATTGTTTATATTACTACTACCGTTATTATTGTTGTTGTTGTTTACCTTTGCATTCCAACGTATTTTTGTGAAACACTTTTCCAGCTCCGTTTTGCATTCCATAGGGTTAATCTTTTTGTAGATGGCAAATTTTGGTGGTAACTTTAGGATTTGTTGTTCTTGTTCACTGATTAAAGTGTTCCCATAGATATTTACTGTGTGGTCATTGGTAAATTCTTCCGGTAGTTTTACATCACTCATACGGATGTTGTCGATGTTATCTGGGTATTTTTGAGAATATTCGATTTTCCTTTCTTGTAGTTTTTTTCTTATTCATCCATTCTAATTTCTTCTTGAAATGCCTACAGCATTCGTTTTGAGCATATTTCGTTTCGCGTCGGATGACGCTCATGAAGTCGTCTCTCTCGTTTGCTGTGATGAGATTTCGGATTTCCTTACCGTTGATGCGTTTTTGTCTGTAGAGTGCGTTGACTTTTGTGTATGTTGTTCTTTTCATATTAACTGTTATTGTGTGTTTTAGCCGTTCGGCTTGTGTTTTGTTCAATAATAAATTATTTACTTGTTTTGATATGTCTGTTGTGTATGTTTTGGAGGAAACACAGTGTTTTAAGAAGCGGATTTGTTCTGTTGTTATTGTAGTTTTTATATAACAGAAAACAGTGTCTTTCAATAACCTTTCAGCTTGGCACAAGCTAATGCCATAGCGGCGATGAATTAGTTTTGCGAGGTTTTTTATATGAAATCGTGTGTCGAAACAGATATTGTTATATTTGGGGAGGGTCATATTTGCGTAATATTGCCAGAATTAATAACAGAACACACTCACTGTTTGGTTGGTTTTCGCTTCTCGCTGTCTTTTATTATATCTGCGATCTAACTTACTCGGTCCTCAATGTTGCCATTGACTGACCGGCGGTCAAAAATAATACAGATACAATATAGACACAAACACATATATATAGTTTACATAATTTACATAAATCTTTCGTTGCACATCTGCAACATCGTCAGTGGTGTTATATTCATTGTTCCTCCTGTTGTGTTGTATGTCTACGCCATTTTTTGTTCAGTCTGTCTATATATTTATTTATTTATTTATTTATTTATTTGCTTGTTTGTTTATCTTATTTTATATTTATATATATATATATATATATATATATATATATATATATATATATATATATATATACATATTGTTATGCTCACGTACCCAGCTTCGCCCGGGTAAACAGATGATAAGAGAAGACAGGTAAAAGAGAAAAAGACTGTATTGGATGTTTGTCTGGTTACAGTATGAGGCGAGTCCGTGGTGTCTGTGATACAAAAAACAGTAAAAAAGATCTTCCAGATATACCAGATTCTTCGTTGTACCATTTGTTCCATAGTATATGAACAATTGTAGGTGCTCCCACCTATAATAGTGACCCCTAGGAGATGGTTCACCTTCTGCCTGACTGTAAAACGTGTATCATTGCATAGACGTGGTTGTTCTACGTTTTTCACACATAAACATACACATACACACGCACACATGTTAATAGTTATTGCTTTCCTCTTATTTCCACACACATCACACACACACATGTCTCTACACTGACACATATACATAGTGTATCCAACCGTTTTTCTTCATTCCTGGCTGCACGCCGTCACCTCTGTAGTTCACTGTTTGATAAAGTCGAATTGCTTTTATTATCAGTATTCATTTCGAGCAATTGTCAAAAAATGACACAATAATAAATATAAAAGATGTCTGTCAATGTAAACAAAAGGTTCCTATTTACTCCCTTCACAACTCTATGTATGTTAGACCGACAGACAGGCACACAGAAAGATAAACTGCGTGGCGATAGTGGAACGCCGCACGTATGATACATATGTAAGGTGAACCCCCGGATAAACTGTAAAACTAGAAACGTAGTCTATAGCATAAGATGTACAGAGGGTACTTGCAGAAACATGACAACAACATACATAGGTGAGACAGCTCTGGGGGAACTAAAAGGACGAAAAAACGGGTCAGTACTATACGAACATGCTAGACAACAACATGACGGTAACATAGACAACATAGAAATTAGAATAATATCTAAACATAGGAATGACCCAGCAGATAGGCAAATCAGAGAGGCCAGTGAAATAGAAATTAGAAGACCAAAGCTAAACAGAAAGAATGAGTGGAACAACAACAACACCCAAACAAACAACACTGACCTAAGAGAAGTATAAATAAGTAAATAAATAAAATAAAATAAAATAAGATAAATAAATACATACACAAGCACAATAACAACAAGCACATAAACACACACTAGTCACCCAGCAGACACAACACTATACACACTAGTCACACAGCACACACAACACTGTACACACACGCAAACGCATGCGCAAAGAAGACAAAATAAAATAAACAAACAAGCAAATAAATAAATAAATATATAGACAGACTGAATAAAAAAATGGCGTAGACATACAACACAACAGGAGGAAAAAATATAACACGACTGACGATGTTGCAGATGTGCAACGAAAGATTTATGTAAATTATGTAAACTATATATATGTGTTTGTGTCTATATTGTATCTGTATTATTTTTGACCGTCGGTCAGTCAATGGTAACATTGAGGACCGATTAAGTTAGATCGCAGATATAAAAGACAGCGAGAAGCGAAAACCAACCAAACAGTGAGTGTGTTCTATTATTAATTCTGGCAATATTACACAAATATGACCCTCCCCAAGTATAACAATATTTGTTTCGACACACGATTTCATATAAAAAACCTCGCTAAACTATATATATATAAACTTATATCAAATGTAGAACTATATTATCAATTCTCAAAGTAAAGTAGAGAATTAAAATGAGAGTATGTATTTGTCAGTTTTTAAGAAAAAGGAACATCTCGATGCGTTTATATAGTATATAAGGGTTTGAAGAAGTGATATTAGCGTAGAACAGTGCTAAAACGTATAAATGCAGAGCAAATATAGACAAAGATACTAATGGAAAATTATACTTCTTTCATCAAAAAGCTATATTTATTTTCTTACAATGGATTCGAATGAAATATGTCATCGAATTAATCGATGTTCTTAAAATCGCGAGGTTGTGAGTTCGATTCGCGGCCCGGGTTTTGTGTTGTGTTCTTGAACAAGACACTTTATTTCACGTAGCTTTAGTTCACTCAGGTGTAGAAATGAGTTGTGACGTCACTGGTGTCAAGCTGTATCAGCCATTGCATTTCCCTTGGACAATATCGGTGATGTGGAGAGGGGAGACTGGTATGTATGGGAGACTGTTTGTCTTCCACAAACAACCTTGCCTGGACTTTTTTTTAGCCGGTCGACACTGACAGCATCCCTCTTTAATATTCAGAATGAAATGCTTGGGTGTCCTTTTGAATACTTGGTAGGGCCAATAGTATAGTCGTTGCAAAGGAGCTCTGACAGTGTCCTTCCTGACAAAAAGGTGTGTCCATTGCTGTATGTCAGATGGAACTTGAGTAGTGATACTATGAGGGTGAGGGGCAATGGATGGCAGGTTTGCTATGTAGGTCCACAGGCGATGGATATAGTTCATTGGTACTGTGGAGTGTTGAGACTCAGGGGCAATCATTTGCCCGGGTAATACCAATGTCATGCCATAAACCAGCTCAGTTAGCATAAAACCAAGTCCTTCCTTTACGGTGGAGCGAATTCCAAGAAGGATGAGAGGTAAAATTTCCAACCAGTTGCCGTTGTTGACATAGGCTCTGAGAGCAGATTTTAATTGCCGATGGAAACATTCCACCTTACTGTTAGCTGCAGGGTGATAAGCTGTTGTACGTGTTCGGCTACAAACTTGGAGGCGGATCAATTTGTGTCCGTTGTGATGGTAGAAGGTGTGCCATAACACGAAACCCAATGCTGTACTTGTGCCTTGGCAATAGATTTGGCTGTGGTATTGGACAGAGAAATGACCTCAGACCACAGGAAGAATCTGTCCACACAGGTCAAAATGTGAGTGCAACCCTGACAAGGAGGTAGAGGACCGACGATGTCGATGTGTACGTGTTGGAAACGTGTATATGGTGTTGTGAAGGTTCCTTGAGGAGTTTTGATATGGTGGTGAATTTTTGCCTCCTGACACTGAACGCAACGTCTGGTCCATTCCCTGACATCCTTGTTCACACCAACCCAGACAAGCCGGTCTGTTATTAATTTCAGGATAGAGTTGGCACCAGGATGCAATAGGTTATGCAGAGAATAAAAAAACCGAACGTCGATGCTTTAGAGGTATGTAAGGGCGCGCGTGACCCGTAGACACATCACACCAGATACCACCAGGGGAAAAGGGTAGAGGGGGGAGTCTGAAAGACAAAGAAGAAGTTGTAGAATTTCGGAGTTTGAGGAGCTCCGCATTCCTCTGTTGGGCGGCAGCAATATCTCGGAGGCTGATGGAAAAAGAGGTGTGCAGTGCAATCAAGTGTGAGCGAGAAAGGGCGTCGGCTGCAGATTTATCTGAATCCTTAATATAGCGAATATCCATAGTATACTGGGATATAAAACCCAGTTGGCGGACTTCTCTAGGTGAGTGTCGGTCAGGCTTGGAATATGTTAGAGGTTTATGGTCCGTATACATAGAAAGCACAGCACCTTCTAACATGTGCCGGAAATGTTTCACACTGAGGTACTTTGCCAAAAGTTCCCAATCGAATATGCTGTACTTTGTTTCGGCAGGTTTGATTCGCCTAGAGAAGAAAGAAATTAGCTGCCATGCATTGTCTACGCATTGTTGGAAGACGCCACCAACCCCGACATCCGATAACATCGACGAACAGACAAAGCGGTGCCTCAGGCTTGGGATGAACCAACATTGTGACCTCAGCTAAAGCCCTCTTGATTTTAAGAAAAGCAGCTGCTTGTGTATCATCGAAAGTGATAAGCCGGTTCTTCCGTTTGCACTGCCTTAGGATGTCTGTTAGCGGCTGGCTGGAGAAACTCTGTACAGCGAGGAATGAACTGGCGTTAAAAATTTATGAGGCCGAGGAACTCACATACTTTCCTCGGTGATGTAGTAGTTGGAAAATCTAAAATGAACTTAAATTTGTCGTGGAGGGGAATGGATTCCTTGTTCGTCGGTGTGTTGTCCCAGAAAATCAAGGGAAGAAACACCGAAAAGACATTTGCCGGAGTTGATGATGACACCAAACTGAGAAAAACACTCAAAAAGCAATTGTAGGTTCCTTTCGTGTTCCTCATGGGATGTGTTGGCATATCATCAATATATGAGTAGATAAAGGGTAAACCACGTACTACTGTGTTGATGAAACGCTGGACGGTTGATTCAGCATTGCTTAAACCGAATGGCAGTCTAAGGAACTCAAAGAGATCGAAAGTAGTTGTAATGACCATTTCGGAATGTCATCCAGTTCAACAGAAATCTGGTTGTACGCCCGCACGAGGTCGATTTTCAAAAAGACCCTAGCTCCATGTAGGGTAGCAGAGAAACCATGTGTGTTAGGCGCCGGGTACTTATCGGGTTTTGTGCGTGTGTTAAGAAACCGATAGTCCCTACGCGGTCCCCAGTTACCCTCAGATTTCTTGGGAACCATTTGAAGGGAGGAAGACCAACTGCTATTGGATGGACGAACAATGCCCAGTTCCAGCATATGATCGAACTCTGCTTTAGCGATTTTAGCGCGGTCAGGAGCGAGTCGCTGTGGTTAAGCAGAAACCGGAGGACCCTCGGTCACGATATGATGCGTAACACTGTGGGTTGCATGCAGACTGTTAAAAATCGGTCGTGAGATGTCAGAGTGACTGCGCAGAATGGCGTCGTATCTGCCGGACTGCATCTTGAAAAAACAGGGCAGAGGGATGGTACCCTAGTGCTGATAGCGCGAATATTGAGGCCAGTGGAGGAATCAGTCAGTTTGTTGTGTTTAACGTCCACCAGGAGGCCGAAATGGTGTAGGAAATCTGCTCCTAGGATCGGAGTCGGCAACTTGGCGATGACAAAAACTCACTGAAAAACTTGGCGGAGCCCAAGATCCAGGGTTAAGGACTTTTTGCTGTATATGGGTATAGAAGAGTTGTTCACCACCTTGAGAAGGACTGCAGTGGGTTTCCTACTGCTTGGCATCAGGGCAGATGGTATGACTTTAACATCCACCCCGGTGTCCACCAGAAAACGAACACCAGTAGATCAGTCACTAATGTCAAACAAGAGGCTATGTTTGGAAATGCCAGGTATAGGTGCTGCCGTTACTGCCTGGTCACGTCGTTTACCGGAACATAACGGAGTCCATTCTAAAAGAACAGGGCAATAGGCATTTACGGGCCCTTGCGCCGAATTTGCGGTGGTAATAGGAAATAGGAACGGCAGCTCGGTGGTGGTAATAGCAAATGGGATCGGTTGACTTGGGTCTCGCGGGCGCTGATGGAAAGCTCGCCGAGATGAGCTGGTGTTGCTGCGTGGCTGTAGCTGCAGTTTAGCCATACGAGCGTTCAATTGTGCGTCCTCTTTTTGCACCCGAGCCTGCAAAGCCGCCACCGCCGAAGCAGAAGACGAAGAAGGAGAAAATGAGGAAGAAAAAGAGCTTACTAGTGGATGTGTCTGTGTCTCCTGGGCCACAAATGATAGTGATGCTGCTACCTCAATGATTCCATCGGCTGAATACGCTAGCTCCTCGATTGGGGTGGATGCTTCACTGGCCGCCAAAATGCTGCGAGTGGCTGGCGGCATCCTTTGTAGGAAAAGTTGTTTCAAGATGGCCGGCTCCATGGTGTTCTTTCGCACAAGTTGCTTTAACCGTCTTAAGAACTGTAATGGTTTCCTATCGCCTAACGCCCCCGAATAAAGCAACTGGTTAATCCGTTGCTGCTGAGAGACGGATGTCCGATTTACGAGTTCAGACCTAAATGTAGCATATGAATATGTGCTTGGTGGTGCTGTAAGAAAATCCTGGATCTCCTGCAGGCTCCCAGGAGGAAGCGCCCCGACAACATGGGTAATTTTCGTCCTGTCTACCGATATATTGTTTGTTTGAAATTGGGCCTCGATGTATCAGAACCAAATGGTAGGAGCGTGAGGCCAAAATGTCGGGATCCACAGGAATATTGCTGCTTGTAACGACGATGATGCTGGTGATAGTTCCATGTTGAAGTGAAGCTTGGTAAATATTGATTAATCAGAAAGCTGCGTGTTCGAATCATGTCAGGGTCACTAATTGAAGTGAAGCGAAGTTAGTTGTTGAAAATGAATAAACATGACAGAATAATGAATATGATTACTACTAATCATAAAAGTACACATGTAAACATTCGTAAATGAATACCGGTTGTTTGAAGTTTTGTTGAAGATGTTTTGTTTTATGTGTTATGTTGAAATATAAGGTGCCAGGCTATCGTCTGTCATTAGTATCACCATAGAAGTTAAAAGCCAAGTGACCAGGGAGTCGTCTCTTTTATCACAAAAAATTCTCTCAGTCCTATTTATGGAACGCTAGGAATGGCCATGTCAGTGAGAGGAAATGCTGGAACATTTCTTTCGTTACACACACACACATGATAATATTAATGTCATCCATAGTTAAGTCTGATCTATTTTTGGCAAATATCAAGGTTTTGTTCAGGAGTATGGGTGATGATTTTTATCGAAAATTTTTGAATGTATCTTCTCTTTTCATGATATTTGGATTACATTGAGTTCTTCATATAGATTGGACACTACCGTATATTTTGGTAGATTTATCTACATACTTTGCTCCTAATTTTGCTCCTAATTTTGCCAAAAATAGATAAGACTTAACTATGGATGACATTAATATTATCACGCACGCTAGACAGAAGGAATACTTGAGCAGAAATACATATAGTAATCTCTTCGACATAACTATGGTATCTACTGATTCCGCCCAAATTACCGATCTTGTGGGCCTCTTTCTTCTATTTAACATTAATTCATCTTTTCCCCCACCTTAAAGGTGGTTTATATCCTGATGACTGTCTTCTTCTTTCCACTAATCTAAGCCTATCAGAAATTGAAATAAATAAAAAAACTTATTAGAACTTTCCTCAAAGACTATTACAATTTCACTATTACATTTGAAAACACCAGTAAAATAGTCAATTTCCTAGATATAACTTTAGACCTATCTACGGGTATCTACCAACCTTACCATAAAACTAACCAAAACTTACATTACATACACTCACAATTCAATCACCCTAGATCTATCCATAAAAACCTAGCATATAACATCTCACTCAGAATCTCTAACCTTTCATCTAACCAGGATGTATTCGATAAAAACGCGCCCTTTTATAACGAAGCTTTAGCTAGAAGCGGCCACAAAAACAAATTAGTCTATATACCTTGCACCAATAATACTTCAAACATACAACCCAATATTACCAACAGCCACCAAATGAAAAACCCACACCTAAATGTCACTCATACTACACCTAAAAATACCAACCTAAAACTTTATTTCTCTACCTCTTCTCACATACAATATAATGACTTTCAAAAACCATTCATCCTAATACTCCAATATATGTTAACAACATTACTAACAAAATTCCTAGTAATCAGACTAAAACACCTAAATCAGTTAATCTAACTAAACTATATAATAAAGTCACTAATAGTAACTCTCTTAGTAAACATCCTGATACATCGTATAAATATAAAAAACAATATTGAAACGTAATAGACGGGTTACTTGGTATAATGCTCCATTTAATCTACAAATTAAAGACAATATCCCTAAAAAATTCTTTGCTATCCTAGAGAAAACGTTCCCACCAAACGATCAAATTTAAATAGATCAACTGTCAAATTTTCCTACTCCACTACCAAAAATATACAACAGAATATAAGTGCGTACAACGCATATAAGTGTAAAAAACCCACAAATATACCACCAACTCATCAAACCAACTATAATACTAAAATAAACCGCAACAAACCACCATCTCCTACACCTATAACAAGTCGAGCAAACTCCACACCAAATTTGACTAACTCCCCTGATATAATATTCACGAATCGTTGTAACTGTAGAATCAAAAGAAATTGCTCATTAAAGGGAAATTGTCTTATTAATAACATAGTCTATAAATGTAAAATTAGCACAACATCCTTGGCTGAAACAATTAATAATTATAGAAAGAAGAATATCGATTACAACCTGACCTGGAGCGTGCTCAAAAGGGTCACCCCTTATCAAAATAGCAGATACGAGTGTAGGTTATGCTCCCATGAACTTTTTGAAATCATGAAATCTAAGGATATCCTATTAAATAAGCGATAGGAATTAATTATATCTCGCAATCATCGAATTAGAAGAACCTTCAAATATTATAAACCTAATTAATATACACCTTACTCTTATATTTTACAAATTATTATAATTGTTTTTTTAAATTTAGTTAACCTATAATTAGTATTTTACTACAGAGAACTTCATAATTTTATTTCCCTCTTACAGCTCTCTTTTCCTAAAATTAATACCTATAAATTAATTTAATTTCCTGTTATGTATCTAGATTCCTTGTAGTTTAAGTAAGATTGGTATTTCTCACAACTACCCTTATCCCAAAATTTTACTTTCCTTCGTTTTTAACAACACTCTTTAATAACATCTAATTCTTATTTATCACATTCATATGAATTAATATAACTTTATCCCTATAAGTATACCTATCAATTAATTTAATTTCTTGTTATAGATCTAGATTCCTTGTGGTTTAAATAAGATTGGTATTTCTCACTAATACCCTTACCCTAAAATTTTATTTTCCTTCGTTTTTAACATTATTCTTTAATAACATCAAATTTTCGTGTACCCTTCACTATCTTCTTGGCTTGACCTCTTTTCATCCCCAAAGCATTCTTTTCATTCAAAACATAAGTCTGCACTCCTCTACCCCTAAATTAAATTTATACTACTGCTATTCTATCAAATTGACCTCTAACTACTTTTCTATTGGTCAATTCAAAACCTGTTCCCAAACAGACCTTTTATATTAAATCTTTGTTGTTTTTTTTCAATAAACATATCCCATCATTTCTGAAGACAGCATGTATATGTGAAGGTATGTATATTTCCTCTATAATTTGTAATATTTTTACATAGATTTATATGATATACATACCAACACACATATACATCCCAGAAACGATAAAAAAATGATGATTTTTTTTTAAAAAGAACTTGTTCCTTGTTTTTATTTCATTGTTTTTATTAATGTATATATATATATATATATATATATATATATATATATATATATATATATATATATATATATATATATATATATATATATATATATATCGTTTCTGAATTTGGAATTTGTTTAGCAAGATTCTTTATCTGAAAAATGTGTGTTGAAACCGATATTGTTATACTTTGGGAGGGTCATGTTGCCAATAAGAATCACACGCACCAGTTGCTTTCACTCCAATTTATTATAAATTAAATTTATAAATTTAAGAATTTATAAATTTCCGGTTGGTTGGTTGGTTCCACAACGGGATGGTTGTTCATATATTGTCAAAGTTCTTTCGTCACACATTCTGTGACATCTTCAATGACTGGGGATTCTTCTCTTTGTTTTGTGCCTCTCCTTTGTTCTGTCCTACGCCATCTTGTTTTCGTGTGTGTTGTGTGCTTAGTTTGCGCATGTGTTACATACGGGTGTCTGTGTGTTTTTATTTGTTTATTTATTTGTTTATTTACATGTTACTGGTTGGTTGTTTGTTCTATGTGTGTGTGTTTTCATTTTGTCCTTAATTGTAAGTTGTGATGTTGCTATTCCATTCATGTTTTCTATTTAATTTTCGTTGGAGTTCATTTATGTTTATTGCCTCTGTGACTTGTCTAAACATTGCGTCTTTTCTGTGTGTAGATTTTATTTTTATTTCTATGTTCTCTAATTTGCCCTTATGTTCTATTTTAGCATGTTGGTGGAGTACTGATGAATCTTTTCTATCTTGAAGATCTCGCCAGTGTTCATTTAATCGTTCTCCTATACTACGAGCTGTCTCACCTATGTACACTATATTCTTATCTTTACATTGTCCTTCAGTACATCTTATGCTATATACTATGTTTCTAGTTTTACAGTTAATATGGGGGCTTAGTTTACAGATTATGCATTTGTTATCTATACAGGGAGGTTTTTGAAAAGGGTATGTATTACTAATAAGTGTTTTTATGGAGGTACCTTGTCTTTCTACTATCTTAAAATTTAGTTTAAGTTTATCTAGGGCCCTTCTAAATTTGTAAGCTAATTCACCTCTAGGGGTTGTATTCATGAACATTACACTCTGGTATTTATTGCTATCATACCATGAGTTTATTCTATTAACCTTATTCCTAGTTCTTTCTATTCTATTCCAGACTTTGCTCCTATACAAGGGGCAGGTCCCATTAGTATAATTATTTACCATTTTTTCCCATTTGTTTCTGGCGCCTCTATATACGCTGATTTTATCTCTATGATTGTAACCAGAGAATTGCATACGGTGGATGAAGTGTTGTATGTGACTCTCTAGTTCTTCGGGGTTGCACATGCGGGACACGTTTCTTATCACCCGTACTAAATCCGCAACCAGTATGTTGATTTTGGTGTGATTCGAAACAGCTGAATTTATATATAATACCCCGATGTTTACATATCGAGCGTTCATTTATATATTATACTTGTATAAGAAATCCCACACAGGTAAACTATAACTCTATGTGTATGTGTGTGCATATATATATATATATATATATATATATATATATATATATAAACGGAAAAAAATGAAACGAAATTTCATTTCCCACTCTTAGTGCGGCTGTTACTTAAATATAAGTATGTACACGAACATACATATATGTATACAGACGTACAGTAGTATGTATATATATATACATACATGCACACACATATATATGTACGTATCGATTCACCGAACATTTATTATAATGCTCGGTGTATTTGTAAACAAACATCCCGTATTAAGCCGTAGTGTTTGGGCTACTCAACCGTTAATATGCATAAGGTAAGTATATACGTTCAACAATCTGGCAGGAAGGTATACGTTGCTGACGATAGCTAATAAGTTTGAAACTAGTACAGCGTTCCTTTGTCAGTGTTGAACAAACGAGCAACGATGGTTGCTGGACACTACGGCTTAATACGGGGTGTTTGTTTACAAACACACCGAGCATTATAATAAATGTTCGGTGAATTGATACGTAGATATATATGTGTGTGCATGTTTGTATATATATATATACATACTACTGTACGGCTGTATACATATATGTATGTACGTGTACATACTTATATATATGAAAAATATGGGGAGAAGAATACTGCATGGTTGCACATGGATTACATGTTATAAAATGAGTCCCTCATCAGTGATTTGCCAACGATCATTGGTATTTCATCGCATTAAAAATCATATACCTCACGTTGGTGCGACAATAACTAAAATAAGTTATTAGGACAATTGAAACGCGTAAAGCGAGTGAGACAAGTAAACAACACAGGGGAAAGCTAACCGAAGATAGAAAGAAACACAAGCAACATGGTTATTCTGTCAGTATAAGCTGGGTGAATACATGTGCGAGTAAGAAACAGACCTTCCGCTAGTGAATCCGATGTAAGAAAGAAGGAAAATCGGGTTCGTAGCGGACGGTGGGAAGTGAGAAGGGGAGAAACAGAGAGTGAGTGAGTGGAAGTGCGAGGAAGAGGTCAGTAGAGAGAAAGTGTTAACTGACATGACAGAGGGGACGAAAGAAAGTAAGAGAAACAGAGAGAACGAGGGAGCAGTAAGAGAGAAAGAGAGAAACACAGAATCGCAGTTTAGGTAATTATATGAAAAATATGGGGAGAAGAATACTGCATAGTTTCACATGGATTACATGTTATAAAATGAGTCCCTCATCAGTGATTTGCCAACGATCATTGGTATTTCATCGCATTAAAAATCATATACCTCACGTTGGTGCGACAATAGCTAAAAAAAGTTATTAGGACAATATATATATATATATATATATATATATATATATATATATATATATATATATATATATATATATAGTTGTAATAAAATGAAAACAAAATTTCATTTCTCACTCTTAGTACGGCACTTACTTAAATGTAAGTATGTATGTATACGTACATACATATATGTATACAGACGTACAGTAGCATGCACATATATATATATATATATATATATATATATATACATACAGGTACACATACATATATGTACGCATCAGTTTAGCGGACGCTTATTATAGCGCCCGCCTTTTTCGTTTGTAAACAAACTGAACAGCCTGAATTTATGCCGCACGGTGTTAAGGCAACCACGTCACCTTTTTGTTCAACACTGACACAGGAACGATGTACTAGTTTCAAGCTTGTTAGCTATCATCAGCACCGTATACCCATCTGCCAGATAGTTGAACGTTCGAAAGTATATACTTTCCTTATGAAAATTAACGGCTGAGCAGCCTAATTTGCATATCGAGTGAGTTACATCGGTCAGGCGCACCGAAAACGATGAGTTGTAAGATAATGAAAACGAAATTTCATTTCTCACTCTTAGTACGGCACTTACTTAAATGTAAGTATGTATGTATACGTACATACATATATGTATACAGACGTACAGTAGCATGCACATACATATATATATATATATATATATATATATATATATATATATATATATATACATACAGGTACACATACATATATGTACGCATCAGTTTAGCGGACGCTTATTTTAGCGCCCGCTTTGTTCGTTCGTAAACAAACTGAACAGCCTGAATTTATGCCGCACGGTGTTAAGGCAAACACGTCACCTTTTTGAATTATTCTTTGTCTTTATATGCTTATGTTATATACTCATCTAAATTATACCCACACACACGCACGCACACACACACACACACACACACACACACACACACACACACACACACACACACACACACACACACACACACACACACACACACACACACATATATATATATATATAACGAAGGAATTGTGGTAAGAAACCAGATGGACCATAATGCACCAAAGTACTCAATACTTAGTGTAGTAGAGTGGGTAATAGGAAAAAGTATGACCCCGACGGCAGAGCTCAAGCCGTTTCGACGGCTATTTCTGGACTAAATTAGAATTTTTAGCCTGGTAAATAAATAGCCAAATTTATCAAGGAGTACTTCCTTATATGGGAAGATAGTAATTGTCAAGAGGATTGGTCAACATTTGTTATAAAGACAAATAAACCTATCATGGAATTTGGTGGGAGGTAGGGGTGGCTGAAGTTGCCGGTAGAACAAAGAGGGAGTGAAGATAGCCATTCAGGCGTTGAAAGTGAAATCTGTACAGCAGATTCTAAGGATAGTGTATGAAAAGTCGAAAAATTGTTCTGGAGAAAAGGAGGATGGGAGTTTAAAAAATAGGTAAGTCAAATGGGAGTAAAATAAAATTAAAAAAATAATATATATATATATATAAAAATTTAGATAGTGAGAAATAAATAAAAAACACACAAACAGTAGAGTCTAGAAACAGCTGCTATAATTAGTAGGTATTGCTAAGCTATAGGAAAGTTTAATAAGTAGGGAATGGAAAATACTAAATAAGAGATTGTAGTTGGTAGTGAAAAAATTTAAAGCAAACTTTTCAAGCGGCCTAACACAGCTGCTATAAATAGTTAGTAAAGCGTAATCAGCCAATGCTATCTTACAATTACAGATTAATAAGTTGACAAAAGAAAATACTAAATAAGAAATTTAGAAATTGTATAATTGGAGTAGTAACAAAAAAGAAGAAATTACAGCATTGGCTGATAAATAGTTAGTAAAGCGTAATCGGCCAATTCTATCTTAAAATTACAAGGGTGGGGGTACTGAGGCTACAAAGGAGCAATGAGCTGCATCGGGGTAGGCGAAAGGTGAAAAACAGACGAGGAAGAAGATCGGGGGTGGAAGGAAGTGATAGGATGACACGGGGAGAAGAAAGAAACGTAGAGGAAAAGAAAAAAAGGTACGTCTACCTATGTAAGCAGGGGTTTCCCCATACAAATTCGGCAAGGGGGGGGGGGTATCAGCCCTTGTCTACCCACCCGGGTCGTTATGGGGTTTGAGGGCGAGGTAAGTCCTACGCAATCTGTGTTTGCATGCGGTTACCAGTTCGTCTTTCTTGTTTAGGAGTTGGTCCTTCGAAAACAGCAACTGTAATGTTTCCTCCGAGCATAAGTTACACGGACGGCGTCCTCCCGTGTAAGAGTTAGCTCTGAACAGTAAGCTCCAAGTGAGATTGTAGGTTATATTATTATCTTGGAGGTCCCAGATGTGGCCCGAAAGTGTAGTGGCATGTCGCCGGACCGAGTTTCGGCAAGTATGTCGGTGTTGGTAGAGCCGGGTCTTGAAGTTACAAGCAGTTAATCCTATATAAGCTTTGTTGGAGGTGTCCGTCCTTCACGTTGCACTGGTAGATCACAATACATTCCCGAGAACGTAATGTAAGTGAGTATATATATATATATACTCACTTACATGTGCCATTGTCTTGTGTTCTCCCTTCTATCGGTATGTTTACTTTGTTTTTTCCTTTTTTCTTCTTCCCTTTTTTTCTCTTTCTCTCTCTTCGCTATCATTTCTTTCTCTCATGGCTTTTTGATAGATGAAAGGGTATGGGCGCGCTATGGATCAATGTTCTGTTTATAATGCGCCGAAACATCCATGAACCGTAGTAAACAGCTGACGAAGGGAAACTTTCTATCTCTTGTTTGAGTTGCCTTAGCTTCTAACACTCGTTATCAGTAACCACACAACCTCGCCTTCCTCAACCCATATATATATATATATATATATATATATATATATATATATATATATATATATATATATATATATATATATATATATATATATATATAAAATATATTACACAAATAGAAGTGTGTTACACAATGAGTTGTGTGTAAAGAATTATTACAAGTGAGTTTTACCGTTACTGTATAGAGAACAATATCTACAGGTTTAGCAATTAAATAGAAAAAAACTAAGTCAGAAACAAATCTCTGAATTAGAGTTTTAAATTACCAACCTTATAACTATAAGTTTGCTGATACGAATCTCGTTCGTTTCACCACCGACATGTGCAGTATAACAGTCCACAGGATCCTCAGTCAGCAAATGTGGAAACTGTTCACGACACATCTAACCTCATGGATAGAGAGAAAGCTAATATACACGCTGCCCAGAGTAGGGCGAAATCACGTGTTATTTGCATCAAATAACGGCTCTCATGGATTGGGGAAAATGCTAGAGAGAGCAGCCCAACCATTCGAATTTATTAGCTCAACAATTTGGAGCTCGTTAAGTACAAGGATCGGAATTAAGAGCATTCCGCAGTTCTTCCGAGCTCAAATATTACACAAAAAGTGTGTAAAGAATTATTACAAGTGAATTTTACCGTTCCTGTATAGAGAACAATATCTACGAGATTGTTCTCTATACGAATATCTACGAGATTCTTATCAGCAAACTTTTAGTTATAAGGTTGGTAATTTAAAACTCTAATTCAGTGATTTGATTCTGACTTAGTTTTTTTCTATTTAATTGCTAAACCTGTAGATATTGTTCTCTATACAGTAGCGGTAAAACTCACTTGTAATAATTCTTTACACACATCTCACTGTGTAACACACTTCTATTTGTGTAACATATTTGCATTTGAGCTCGGAAGAAAATTCTCTATTCTTCTTTGAGCTAATATTATTATTATTGCTGTGAACTGCGGAATACTCTTAATTCCGATCCTTGTATATATATATATATATATATATATATATATATATATATATATATATATATATATATATATATATATATATATATATATATATATATATATATATATATATATATATATATATATATATATATATATATATATATATATATATATATATATTATATATATATATATATACAGGGTGCGGACGATATTTGTTTGCAAGATTACTGTCTAGGAAAAGATAACAGTAGTTTTAATTTTTAAGATATATTTATCAAACTTGGGAAGAAGTGAGGTGGCATGACGTCACCTTGACTGCTGATGACACCTAAGACCAATTTTGTCGCTGGAAACTTTGTCTGCATGACTCTGTGCACGTCTTTGGATGAGACAGCGAGCCACCTGTTGTTCCGGGAGTTGATCTTCTGGTCCTTATTTGTCCTCCCGGCGCGGATTGCAGGAAGAACTCCGTGTCTCTACCACACATTTGGAAGTTCAAAATTATTCATAATCAATTATTCTGAAAATAAATAATGGAAATATAGTCACTGTTTTTATGAAGACAAGAGTGACAACGGAAGTAAACAAATTTGCATAAAATTAGCAGTTGAAAATTGCGAACAAATATCGTCCTCACTCTGTATATATATATATATATATGCAGAGGTTATATTTAATTTGTTGAGATTCAACAAGCTTCAAACATTTTATAACTGATATAAAGCACTCAACAGTTTAATGGAGTAAATATACAATATATTAATAAATGGAAACTATATTTATAAAACCATAATTATTTTATTATATATATTTCAAGAGCGACCAAGGTAAATTATGGTGCGCTTTCATCAGATAAAATACAGATTTGTTTTATAAATAAATATTGACATACCCGGAAAAAGATAACCTCAACGGCTGAAATTCGCTGGATAGTGGAGATAATTGAGGGTGATACAATGTTGTGAGTGAGTATGCAATTGAGTGTCAGAAAAATTGAAAAAAACAACGGTTTATTTAAATTAAACTCTTGGAAGAAAATAGATGTAAAAGGGAGAGAGACAAAAAATTGAGAGGGAGAGAGATAAAGAGAAAAAAATATAGTATACAATTGTAATGTCAAAACCAAAGATAATTCCTTCAACTATGTCGGCTCTACTTCAACGGACTTCAAATCTCGTTTCAATAACTATAAATGTTCCTTTACGAATATTACCAAGAAATCTTCAACTTGTCTATCCAACTTATTATAGAATTTAAAATCCAAGAATATAAACTACTCTTTATCTTGGAATATTGTCTCCAAAGCACCATCTTACACAGCTCTATCCAAATTTTGTAGCCTTTGCGTAGAGGAAATATTCTTTATACTAAAATCTAAGAACTCTATTAATTTGCGGAATAATTTATTTAGTTCTTGTAAACATCGGTTAAACTCAACTTTTAGATATATATATATATATAAAATGTAATATATGTTCATTCTTCCTTACATAACGTTTTCTACATCCAAACACCTATAATCTCTTCCCTTAGATTATATATATCAATATAATTCTAACCTTCCTAAATATATAAAGTACACTTATTAATTTTAATTTACTCCTTAAAACCTTTACTTTCTAATACTTATATTATCGCACTTTTCAATCCTACCTCCAGAAATTCTTTTACGAAAATGTTTTGAAAAATTTTTTAAATGTCCTTCGAAACACCTCCTGGAAATTTTTGTAAAACTTATGATTAAATTTTTGAAAGGTTCTTTTGAAAGATACGAAAAACCACTATTTTAATATCTTCCATTACCCCTACATCTTCCAATATTCTAAACATGTTTAATACTTATGTATTTTCATATATATCCAATCATTTATATTATTTATATATATGTGGAATAATTATGTCTTATATTTTAATTATATTTTAAGATGAATTTTTATAACTTCTTATAATTTTCGTAGTGATTTTTATCTATCCTTGGAGTCATTTGGGTTTTTAAAAAATCCCTTTTAACTTCCTTTAAACTTCCTTATTGTTTTTATAATCTCAATTTTTATAGTCTTAATTTATAGTCGAAATTGTAAATTGTTTTAATATATACTCCTAATTAAATAATTTTTCCTTTCTAAACTTTCGCAAATCTTCATAAATATTTGATGTTTAAGATTTGACTTACAACTATTAATAAACTTTGGCTAAATATAATTTTGCAAAACTTACTTTAATCAATTAAACTATACTTGATTTTTTTCCAATACAAAATACTATGCAAAATACTATACATTCAAATAATTTATAACCTATAACATAACATACCCATCTAAACTTATATAGTATTAATACATCTTAATAAATTTTTTAATATTCTTTTTGTAATATATCTTATTGTAATTAATTAAATTTTAATTAAATTCTAATTAAATTTTAATTAAATTTCTAGTTAAATTCTTTTGTAAAGATTTTTTATCATTAATTAAATTTTTTAACTTTACCTTTATAAATAATTGTTTCTACTTTAGGCACAAAGCCATCAATTACCCAGTACATTACTGGTACTTTATTTTATCGACCCCTTAAGGATGAAAGGCAAAGATAACCTCGGAAATAATATAAACAAAATAATGAATGATATATTTACATTCTGACTACTCATCCATATAAAAAAATTTTCTTCGCTCACTTCGCCCCTCTTTCTCTTTCTCTTTCTTCTCTCTCTCATACTACTCTTTCTCACTCTTTTTTTCAATATTTTTTTTCAATATTCTTTTCTCTCTCCCTCTCAATATGTGTTCTTTCCTTCACTCTCTCTCAATATTATATCTTTTTCTCTTTTCTTCTATCACTTTCTTTCTCTTTCTATTCTCTTCTCTCTCCCATCTAACTATTCTCTCTCCCTCCCTTTCAATATTTTTTCTCTCTATCTCTCTCCCTCTCAATTTTTTTCTCTTTATCTCTCTCCCTCTCAATTTTTTGTCTCTCTCCCTTTTACATCTATTTTGTCTCTCTCCCTTTTACATCTATTTTGTCTCTCTCCCTTTTACATCTATCTTGTCTCTCTCCCTTTTACATCTATCTTGTCTCTTTCCCTTTTATATCTATTTTATCTCTCTCCCTTTTACATCTATTTTGTCTCTCTCCCTTTTACATCTATTTTATCTCTCTCCCTTTTACATCTATTTTGTCTCTCTCCCTTTTTACATCTATTTTGTCTCTCTCCCTTTTACATCTATTTTGTCTCTCTCCCTTTTACATCTATTTTGTCTCTCTCCCTTTTACATCTATTTTGTCTCTCTCCCTTTTACATCTATTTTGTCTTTCTCCCTTTTACATCTATCTTGTCTCTCTCCCTTTTACATCTATCTTGTCTCTTTCCCCTTTACATCTATTTTATCTCTCTCCCTTTTACATCTATTTTGTCTCTCTCCCTTTTACATCTATTTTATCTCTCTCCCTTTTACATCTATTTTGTCTCTCTCCCTTTTTACATCTATTTTGTCTCTCTCCCTTTTACATCTATCTTGTCTCTCTCCCTTTTACATCTATTTTGTCTCTCTCCCTTTTACATCTATTTTGTCTCTCTCCCTTTTACATCTATTTTGTCTCTTTCCCTTTTACATCTATTTTGTCTCTCTCCCTTTTACATCTATTCTGTCTCTCTCCCTTTTACATCTATTTTGTCTCTCTCCTTTTTACATCTATTTTGTCTCTCTCCCTTTTACATCTATTTTGTCTCTCTCCCTTTTACATCTATTTTGTCTCTCTCCCTTTTACATCTATTTTGTCTCTCTCCCTTTTACATCTATTTTGTCTCTCTCCCTTTTACATCTATCTTGTCTCTCTCCCTTTTACATCTATCTTGTCTCTCTCCCTTTTACATCTATTTTGTCTCTCTCCCTTTTACATCTATCTTGTCTCTCTCCCTTTTACATCTATCTTGTCTCTTTCCCTTTTACATCTATTTTGTCTCTCTCCCTTTTACATCTATTTTGTCTTTCTCCCTTTTACATCTATCTTGTCTCTCTCCCTTTTACATCTATTTTGTCTCTCTCCCTTTTACATCTATTTTGTCTCTCTCCCTTTTACATCTATTTTGTCTCTCTCCCTTTTACATCTATTTTGTCTCTCTCCCTTTTACATCTATTTTGTCTCTCTCCCTTTTACATCTATTTTGTCTTTCTCCCTTTTACATCTATCTTGTCTCTCTCCCTTTTACATCTATCTTGTCTCTTTCCCCTTTACATCTATTTTATCTCTCTCCCTTTTACATCTATTTTGTCTCTCTCCCTTTTACATCTATCTTGTCTCTCTCCCTTTTACATCTATCTTGTCTCTTTCCCTTTTATATCTATTTTATCTCTCTCCCTTTTACATCTATTTTGTCTCTCTCCCTTTTACATCTATTTTATCTCTCTCCCTTTTACATCTATTTTGTCTCTCTCCCTTTTTACATCTATTTTGTCTCTCTCCCTTTTACATCTATTTTGTCTCTCTCCCTTTTACATCTATTTTGTCTCTCTCCCTTTTGCATCTATTTTGTCTCTCTCCCTTTTACATCTATTTTGTCTTTCTCCCTTTTACATCTATCTTGTCTCTCTCCCTTTTACATCTATCTTGTCTCTTTCCCCTTTACATCTATTTTATCTCTCTCCCTTTTACATCTATTTTGTCTCTCTCCCTTTTACATCTATTTTATCTCTCTCCCTTTTACATCTATTTTGTCTCTCTCCCTTTTTACATCTATTTTGTCTCTCTCCCTTTTACATCTATCTTGTCTCTCTCCCTTTTACATCTATTTTGTCTCTCTCCCTTTTACATCTATTTTGTCTCTCTCCCTTTTACATCTATTTTGTCTCTTTCCCTTTTACATCTATTTTGTCTCTCTCCCTTTTACATCTATTCTGTCTCTCTCCCTTTTACATCTATTTTGTCTCTCTCCTTTTTACATCTATTTTGTCTCTCTCCCTTTTACATCTATTTTGTCTCTCTCCCTTTTACATCTATTTTGTCTCTCTCCCTTTTACATCTATTTTGTCTCTCTCCCTTTTACATCTATTTTGTCTCTCTCCCTTTTACATCTATCTTGTCTCTCTCCCTTTTACATCTATCTTGTCTCTCTCCCTTTTACATCTATTTTGTCTCTCTCCCTTTTACATCTATCTTGTCTCTCTCCCTTTTACATCTATCTTGTCTCTTTCCCTTTTACATCTATTTTGTCTCTCTCCCTTTTACATCTATTTTGTCTTTCTCCCTTTTACATCTATCTTGTCTCTCTCCCTTTTACATCTATTTTGTCTCTCTCCCTTTTACATCTATTTTGTCTCTCTCCCTTTTACATCTATCTTGTCTCTCTCCCTTTTACATCTATTTTGTCTCTCTCCCTTTTACATCTATTTTGTCTTTCTCCCTTTTACATCTATCTTGTCTCTCTCCCTTTTACATCTATTTTGTCTCTCTCCCTTTTACATCTATCTTGTCTCTCTCCCTTTTACATCTATTTTTGTCTCTCTCCCTTTTACATATATCTTGTCTCTCTCCCTTTTACATCTATTTTTGTCTCTCTCCCTTTTACATATATCTTGTCTCTCTCCCTTTTACATCTATTTTTGTCTCTCTCCCTTTTACATATATCTTGTCTCTCCGTTTTACATCTATTTTCTTCCAACAGTTTAATTTAAATAAACCGTTGTTTTTTTCAATTTTTCTGACACTCATTTACATACTCACTCACAACTTTGTATCACCCTCAATTATCTCCACTATCCAGCGAATTTCAACCTTTGAGGTGGTCTTTTTTCTGGGTATGTCAATATTTATTTATAAAACAAATCTGTATTTTATCTGATGAAAGCGCACCATAATTTACCTTGGTCGCTCTTGAAATATATATAATAAAATAATTATGGTTTTATAAATAGAGTTTCCATTTATTAATATATTGCATATATATAACTTTGATAGCTTTCGGCCAGTATTGGCCCAGGCCATGTCTAACTTGGCGTAGTCTTTCAAATTAGGATTTGGAGACCATGGCCCATTCAAGTAGAGAGTTATTGTTTACGGAGACATATCCGGGTGCAGGAGGTTTATCCAGGATTTCTTGAAGGAATTTGTCCAAAGACTTCTTAAACTTTATGGGGTTTTGGTGTAATATTAAAGAGAGCGGGGCCAATTGAGGCGAAATAATTGTGCCGTGTTGTTGTTATGATATGCGAGTGTAATTTTTGTTGTAGGCGGATAGCACGGAGCCCAAGCCTTGAGTGTACCTTAAAGGTGATGCGAACATCATTTGGGCAATGATGATGGAATATTTTCCACATCATGCAGATAATGTAGCGCTCACGGCGTCGTTGGAGAGAATAAAGGTTGAGCTTTTCTAGTCGACTCATATATATATATATATATATATATATATATATATATATATATATATATATATATATATATATATATATATATATATATATATATAAATGAAAGGTATAGAAAACACTGCATAAATCATGTCCTTAGAATTATTAGATAAAATATATACCATTTCCTCTCCCAATTAGACCAAGCTATAAGGATAAAGGCTCCTATGAAGAAATTTCCGACAAATAACCGAAAGCGGCCTCTTCGCGGTAGCCCCGATAGAGTATTCATCCAACATTTCAACAGCATGTAGAAACTGACTAAATATACCTTCAACCATACACAATTAGGTGTAAATTCAAACTTAGAAGAAATGTGTACATACCGTAATTATATCTCTACCATGGTTTCGTCCTTATTTTTAGACATCCAATAACAGGATACATCCAGAGTATCGGACTCATCAGGAGTGAACTCAAAATTAGACATTTAATTTTCCAAAGTGATCGTGCCAAAAATAGATTCTAAAATGGCTAAGAATCGTGACGTGGCAGTGGTCAAGTTAGAAAGAATGTGATTAGTTGCTTACGGCGGGTAGGCTTGTTGCTAGAAAGCGCAGCCCAATATCGCCCAATTGTATCTCAACCTAACGGGAGATTATTAAATATAAAGATTTACATATACATAAAGTCATAGATATATATGTTTTGCAACCGGTCACGTTGTGGCTCAATGAAGAATTAATAAATTAAATAATTGTTTCTACTTTTAGGCACAAGGCCAGCAATTACCCAGTGTATTACTGGTACTTTATTTTATCGACCCTGTAAGGATGAAAGGCAAAGTCAACCTCGGCGGGATTTGAACTCAGATCGTAAAGGGACGTAACTATGCTGGAAAGCATGGCGTCCGACTCTCTACCGATACTGCCAATCCACAGAGCAATATATCATAAATCATGTCTTTAGAATTATTAGATAAAATATATACCATTTCCTCTCCCAATTAGACCAAGCTATAAGAATAAAGACTCCTATGAAGAAATTTCCGACAAATAACCGAAAGCGGCCTCTTCGCGGTAGCCCCGATAGAGTATTCATCCAACATTTCAACAGCATGTAGAAACTGACTAAATATACCTTCAACCATACACAATATGGTGTAAATTCAAACTTAGAAGAAATGTGTACATACCGTAATTATATCTCTTTGATTTATGATATATTGCTCTGATTATTTAATTTATTAATTCTTCATTGAGCCACAACGTGACCAGTTGCAAAACATATATATCTATGACTTTATGTATATGTAAATCTTTATATATATATATATATATATATATATATATATATATATATATATATATATATATATATATATCGTTTCTGAATTTGTTTAGCAAGATTCTTTATCTGAAATCGTGTGTTGAAACCGATATTGTTATACTTTGGGAGGGTCATGTTGCCATATATATATATATATGAAAAATACGGGACTCCGAGGCCTGAGCTTTTATCATTTCAACAGCTACATCTAGTTGTTGAAACGGCAGGAACTCGGCCGTTGGGGTCCCGAATCTTTCATTTTTCATATATATATATATTTATTTATTTATATATGTGTTCATACATATACAAATGTGTGTGTGTGTCTGCATATATAATATATATATATATATATATATATATAAAAGGTAAACAGAAATAACAACACAATCGGTACAGTATATGGAAGGTATATATAACGCTTGATATAGCAGGAAGAGGGTCTTAACATTTCAGAAGAAAGAATGAGTAATAAAATAGATTGAGAGGACGAGCGGGATGGAATTGGAAAACATGTCTTTAGATAAAAATAATGTCCATTCATGTTGACATCTCTTATATATACATATACATATATGTGTCTATATATATATATATGCGTACGTTCATCTCTTCTCTAGAAGTCTTATATATTTTTTATGTGGGCTGATAGGAATTGCAGAAACCCAAGAAGCTAGATTTAACATCTTTCTAGCGGGTCCGGGTGAGTTTTTTACATTCATTTAATTTATTGATTTATTGATATTTTATTTGAGTGACCCGAATCTTCCTGGTCGTTCTTTTTCGGCTGCACGGGTGATTTTAGGCATTATCTCTATGTGTTGGTATTTTAACGATAGTTATAACTCTGATTTTTCCAAATTATTGAGCCCTCTGCCACATATATCGGATGTTGTTTATCGTGATTTCGTGAGCTGATATTCCGATTCTCGATTATTCTACTATATATATATATATATATATATATATATATATATTATATATATATATATATATATATAACACACACACACACACACACACACACACACACACACACACACACACACACACACACACACACACACACACACACACACATATATATATATATATATATATATATATATATATATATATATATATATATATATATATATATATATATATATATATAGGTATGTATATGCGTATATATACATGTCATTGTACATTTAACTCGACCTCTCGAGAAGGAGGCGGTAAGGTATTCCAATAGGATTCCAGCCTAGACAAATGGGAAATTGCAAACTACAGCTATTAAACTAGACATTAGATACCACTGTGCATCTGAAGTCTCATTGGCTGATGTTTATAAATTCTACACCTCCAAGACACGCGCTGTGAAACATGCACTGAGTGTGTATATTATACACTGAGTGTGTATATATATATATACACATACATCATGCATGTATGTATATATATATATATATATATATATATATATATATATATATATATATATATATATATATATATACACACACACATATACATACTTATATATATATATATATATATATATATATATATATATATATATATATATACATACGTAGTTAAACATATGTTCATGTTTATGTATATATGCGTTTGTGTATGTGCATGAGTTTATGTGTATATATATATGTGTGTGTGTGTATGTGTGTGTGCAAGATGAAACTAGAGTATTTAGAGATATTATACTTCTGTCTATGAACATCTGGTTAGAACGCAACTTATAAGCACATATACATACACGCACCTTACTCTCTCTCTTGCTCTTTACTTCTCTCTCTCTCTCTCTCTCTCTCACGCACACACATACACAATACATATATATACAAATATATGCACATTTACATATATATGTGTGCCTGTGTGTATATATGTTTTCATATATATATAAATGTGTATGCAATATGTACGAGGGTTGGCTGAAAGGTTCATAAGCTGGCCAAGATACTCTCATGAAATGTGACCAAATGAGGTTTATTTTTCATCATAGTCCCCCTTGCGTTCCACACACTTCTTCCATCGTAGTCGCTGTGCTTGGATCCCATTGGTGACGAAGCTTTCATCCTGTTGGTCAAAAAAGTCATCTACAACAGATATGACGTCATCATTATTGCAATACTGGTTCCCAGTCAAGTGTCTTTCCATGATGGGGAACAGATGATAGACAGATGGGGCCAAATTAAGAGAATAGGGAGGGTGATCAACCAGTTCAAAGCCACAGTCATACACAGCAGCCATTGAAACCGAAGACTTGTGTATTGGATCATTGTTCTGGTGAATCAAGACCCCTTTGGACAGTTGGTCTTCATAACCTTTCGTAATTGCCTCAAAGCAAGTTGGCATAGTACTTTCCATTGATTGTGTGGCCCTTTTGAAGATAGTCAATAAACGCAACACCTTTTGCATTTGAAAAAATTGAAGCCATCACCTTCCCTGCAATTGAAACAACCTTGGTCTTCTTTGGAGCAGGTGTTTCCACTGCATAGATTGTCTCTTTGCTTCTGGCTCAAAGTGATGAACACAAACTCATCCTGGGTTAGAAAACGTTCTAAGAAATCAGCTGGATCTGCCTCAAACAATGTCAGATTATCCAGTGATGTGATCATCTTGGTGCGCTTTTGATCAGGCATCAGAATTCGTGGCATCCACCAAACATAAACCTTCGTAATGCCAAGTTCATTGAGTAGAATATTCTCAACTCTCATGGAATATGTTAATAGCATTGGCTATTTCATTTATAGTCAATAGCCTGTCATCCACCACCATGTGGTGGACACGATCAATGTTTTCCTCGAGGCAGTTGCAAGACGTCCAGAGCGTGGGGGTGGGGGTGGGGGGCATCTTCAAGACTCTCCCTTTCCCTCCTAAATTCAGCTGCCCACTTTTGCACTGTTGATGAAGCTGGAGCATCATCCCGTAATGTAGCAACCCTGTCAGCATGAATGCCCTTAGGGACTAAACCCCTTTTTCTGTAGGTACTTGATAATACCACAATGCCAAATTTTGTCCATTTGCAAAAGAAGTCGCTACTAGCTACTTTTGAAGTCTTCTTTGAACAGTTAAATGTCAGTTTACCTGGAGAGAAACAATAAGAAGAGTTGAAATTAATGTATGCAAGATTTCATAGCTTTAGCCTCACTCTTTCGTAGTCAGCCTATGAACTTTTCAGCCCACCTTCGTATATGTACCTTCACACACACGTACATATATACATAACCATACATTCCAGCCAAACATCCTCTAAAACAGACACGTGTCTGCGTATACACATGGTATCATGCACGCTAACACGAGCATACACATATACACACACGCATCTACACAGCATCATACACACACTCATACATACACACACATACACACACACAATAAAACTAAAAGAGAAGGTAAAATATACTCATGACCAATACAGCTGAAAGAAAGGAAGAAAGAAAGACAGAAAGAAAGAAAGAAAGACGCAGCGGTGGTGGCGGGAGTGGTTGGGGTGGTGGCAGAGTTCGTAAAGAAGAAGAAGAAGAAGAAGAAGAAGAAGAAGAAGAAGAAGAAGAAGAAGAAGAAAAAGAAGAAAAAGAAGAAAAAGAAGAAGAAGAAGAAGAAGAAGAAGAAGAAGAAGAAGAAGAAGAAGAAGAAGAAAGAAGAAGAAGAAGAAGAAGAAGAAGAAGAAGAAGAAGAAGAAGAAGAAGAAGAAGAAGAAGAAGAAGAAGAAGAAGAAGAAGAAGAAGAAGAAGAAGAAGAAGAAGAAGAAGAAGAAGAAGAAGAAGAAGAAGAAGAAGAAAACAACAACAACAACAAAACGCTTCACAAATATAACTACAGCGGCAACAAAAACAATGTTAATTGCATGTACTGATCAATTATTGTATAAGCCAACCAAAACTCAGAAACAATAACGAAATGAATGAATAAATAAATATATGAAAACATCTCCCCACTAAACTAATAAAACCCAAAATAACAACCACACACACACACACACAAAATAGTAATAATTAACAGGAAAAAAATAAAGAAAAATATAAAACAAAAAAAAGATAGTAAAAGCAGAGAAAATAGAAAAATACTAAAAAAAAAATGGAGAAAGAAAAGCATAAATAAATAAAAATGTGAAACCAAACAAAACATTTTCTTTTTTTCTCTTCGTTTCACCATTAATAATGAATGCTTGCGAGTGGTGGAGTGTTGTTCTCTCTGAAGCTGGTTAACAAAACTAACTTTCTACTTACTGGAAGAAAGAACCAAACTTTCTGTTTCCTATTTTTTTAACGACGTTCTTTAACAACAACAAACACGCACCAACACAAACAAAGGAGGAGTTATAGACATGGGGGGCTTCTATGTGGGTTTACTACATTTGCTAGAAATAACAGTCAAAGACAGAGAGGAAAAATCAGCAAGAGCAACCTAATAAAAACCTCTCTTGAGTCGTAACCTAAACCGTCGTACTGAATAAAGAAATGAGCAAATATCTAAGGACGCATTAGGATAATAGAGTCCTAGATACACGGTGTAGTTGAATCAGTAAGTAGCTAGAGAAATAAGTAAAGGGTGGTTGATCACTACTGAATGGTCATGACTGGAGCTAAATAACGACGACATCAATAACAATAAGAATAGCAACACGAACATCTAACTACAACAGCCACATCATCAACAATATAATCATATCATCAACAGGAACAACAATAATAACAACAGCATCAATATTATTAACAACAACAATAACAACGACACCATAATTATTACATCATCCCCATAAACAGCTGCAGCAAATTATTATTTAATTATAATAAATTATTATAATAAATTATTATAAAATTATAATAAAAACAGAAAGAAAGGAAAAAGAAAAGTGAAAAAAAAAAGAGTATTTTTGCTGTGTGACCACTTTGAAGAATAAGAACAAGAATAAATACGATTGTTTAATCCGATTCAAAATAAGAGGTCTTCGATAGCACCAGTCTCCACCCAGGTGAGTAAATCACATGGAATCATATGTAATTACCGCATTATCTGGTATATAAGACGCACTCGTCCCACGCACATAATAATTGGTGTTCAAATCTGCTTGTGTTTTATATGCACAAAATAATAGAAAGAAAGAAAAAAATAATAATACTGTAACTTTTTTAAAACCCTCAATCGTTTTGGGTTTTTTTCAAAATAAGGGTGCGTTTTATATCTTGAACAATACGGTATATATACAATTGCACAGATTCTTTTATGCGGGATAAAAACAAACGCAAACAAAAACAATAATAATAATAATTGTAAATTTTCAGTAATCTTTTTTTCAAATGTATATATGATGTATTGTTTTTTTTTTCTCGATTCATATAACGATGTTATGATGACTATGTATGCATATGTATATATATATATATATATATATATATATATATATAAACGTGCGCGCGCGTGTGTGTTTATACACGTATGTATCTATGTATATATTTCGTCACTCATTCTGTGAGCTCCTCAGTGACTACTTTTGTTGTTTTCTGTCTCCCTTTTGTTCATCACTTGACCCTCCGAAAACATAACAATATATATATATGTGTTTAACCTATGCTTTTAACTTTTTATGTGTTTTTTGTGAAAAACGATATACATTTCATATATATATATATATATATATATATATATATATATATATATATATATATATTTATTAATATATATATATTATCGAGCCCTCTTTGGATTTTAGTCTTCAAATTTATTATTATTACTATATATATATATAATATATATATATATATATATATTATATATATATATATATATATATATATATATATATATTAGTAAAAAGGAAAAGAAATGCTGACAAATTGTTCCCAGTGAAAAATAGTTTAATTAGGAATAAGTATAAATTAGTAATAGTATTAGTTAATATTCAGTTTTAGTTTTAAGTTTTTACCGGTTGCGCATTTCTTATATATATATATATATATATGCAAATTGATATGCAAATCGATATGCAAATTGGGCTGCTCAGCCGTTAATATGCATAAGGAAAGTATATACTTTCAGACGTTCAACCATCTGACAGAAGGGTATACGATGCTGACGATAGTTAATACGCTTGAAACTAGTACATCGTTCCTGTGTCAGTGTTGAACAAAAAGGTGACGATGGTTGCCTGACACTGTACGGCGTAATTCGGACTGTTTGTTTACATACTACTGTACGTCTGTATACATATATGTATGTACGTATACATGCATGTATGTACGTATATGTACATATATGTATGTACGTATATATACATACATGCACACATATATATATGTACGTATGGGTCCACCGAACATTTATTATAATGCTCGGTTTGTGTGTAAAGAAACAGCCCGAATTACGCCGTACAGTGTCAGACAACCATCGTCGCCTTTTGTTCAACACTGACACAGGAACGATGTACTAGTTTCAAGCTTATTAACTGTCGTCAGCATCGTATACCCTTCTGTCAGATGGTTGAACGTCTGAAAGTATATACTTTCCACATGCATATTAACGGCTGAGCAGCCTAATTTGCATATCGAGTGAGTTAGTCGGCCGGACGCACCGAAAATGTTAAATGGAAAAGAATGAAACGAAATTTCATTTCTCACTCTTAGTACGGCTGGTACTTAAATGTACGTCTGTATATATATATGTACGTATACATACTTACATTTAAGTACCAGCCGTACTAAGAGTGAGAAATGAAATTTCGTTTCATTCTTTTCCATATACATATATATATATAGAAAAGAATGAAACGATATATATATATATATATATATATATATATATATATATATATATATATATATATATATATATATATTGTTATGTTTTGGGAGGGTCATGTTGTGAAGAACAAAGGGGAGACACAAAATAACAAAAAATAGTCACTGAGGATGTCACAGAATGTGTGACGAAAGACCATTGATGACAATCAACAACTAAACAACTTGCCGGTTATTAAACTAACCGACTAGGAAATCATAATAATAAATTGAAGTGAAAATCGACAGATGCGTGTGTGTTTTATTGGCAGCATGACTCGACACCTCATCTTTCGAGGGAGACATGACAATACGACAATGACAATTGCTACAAATGTAACGGGAACAGGTTCATACCTGCCATGTTAGCGATGAACATTTATGGCTCCCACGGAAGCCATCAATTTACTAATGATGGGTTTTGTACCTGAAAATTTCACCCCTAATGTCAGTCTTCCTTCACCATATACCACCGATGTCGTCCAAGTGAAAGGTAAAGGGCGTTATAGCTTGGTGGCACAGGTGTAATCGCAAATTATTTATACATTATATACATATATGTGTGTGCGTGTGCGTGTGCGCGTGTGTGTGTGTGTGTGTGTGTGTGTGTGTGTGTGTGTGTGTGTGTGTGTGTGTGTGTGTGTGTGTGTGTGTGTGTGTGTGTGTGTGTGTGTGTGTGTGTGTGTACTATATGCTATATACTATACTAGTCGAATCACTCGCGCCTTGTTGCGTTTCACACATTTTTTTTGTAAGAAAATGATGATTGATTTTAAATCAGTGATATAATTTATGGAGAAAAAATAAAGGGAAAATGTTAAAAAAATTAGAGGCATTAACTAATAATTTTTGTTGTCATAATTCTAGTGATGTTTTGCCATAGATAAACTGTCTAAATTAGCCAAATTTTACTATAAAAGAGAGGTGCTTTTTTGTTGATTTACGTTTAATTAGAAAAGCCTGTGATAATAGAGGTTCCAATACTCAAATTATGGGCTTCCAAAATGTTCACTATAGGGGACTTAACCGCCATTAGGGTGTCTTAATATTATTGAAATTTTGTGAAATTTTGTGAATAGGCATCATATCTTGTCATTTACCTATGGTTTCAATTTCATATAAATAGAACGGAAAATATTTCAACAGGGGTTTGTGCCCCCGAGGAACCCTTTGATTCTAGTGAAATATACTTATCCAAGTACCCTGGACAATGTAGTTTCAGAATATATATGGTTATGGGGTCTATCTCCAAAACCATAGGAGGTGTTCGTGAACAAACAAACAAACAGATAGGAACTACAACTTTATATATATAGATACATTATATGATGTTGTTCAAGTGAAAGGTAAAGACTGATACAACTTGGTACCAGTGTCATCGCAACTGATTTATACACTATATTATATACCATATACACACCATACACACATTACATACTGGCACTCCGTCGGTTACAACGACGAGTGTTCCAGTTGATGCCATTTACTAACAGCCTGCTCGTGGAATTAACGTGCAAGTGGCTGAATATTCCACGGGGAGATTCAACGTGACACAGAATGTGACACAGAATGTGACGAGGTTGGTCCTTCAAATTATTGGTACAACTCATTTTTTCCAACTGAGTTGATTGAAGCGAAACAAAGCGAAATAAAGTGTTCAAGAACACAACGTATCACTCGAACCGGGCTTCGGATTCACGACCTTAAGATCGTGAGACGAACATTCCTAACTGCTAGACCACACGCCGACACAGCGATGAACGATACAAAAATATAACTTCTAAATTCACCATAAATGCTAGGCTAAAGAATCTTAAACTTTAAATCCCGCCTACCTTTAAGAAAAAAACAACAGCATACATAGCTGAGTGGTTAAGATTTGCGCTACACAAGTATGTAGGAGTGGGTTAGGTCCCACTGTGCAGCTCCTCGAGCAACTGTCTTCTACTATAGTCTAGGGAATGAAATTTGGTAGACGAAAACTTCGTATGTATGTATGTATGTATGTATGTATGTATGTATGTATGTATGTATGTATGTATGTATGTATGTATGTATGTGTGTGTGTGTGTGTATGTCAGGTCACTCTCGAGTGCTACTGGTAACATGTAACCCAGTACAACCCCTCTAATGGTCGGGCCGATGATGTTGATCAATTCTCCTTTTCGTGTAGTGTTTTCGATACTCAGAGAGTGGGATTGAGCAAGTGCAAGGCCTTTCCCCACCTAAAAAAAACCATCAGAGGTTCGTGTGACTGGCCGTAGCCTAAAAGTGTACCAAACTCTATAATCTGACAAGCGATTGCACAACTATTAGCAGAGTTTGCAGCCACCATGTATGTATGTATGTATGTCAGAGCATTCTTCTAGGAGAAGGCAACTCAGGAAACTGGGATAACTCCGATATAAAACCTGCGGCTCAGTAGTTACCAATGATGTTGATCTTTTCTTCTTTTCGAGTTATAGCTACTGTCGCTCAGAGAGTGGGATTGGCTCAGTGCACAGTCTTTTCTCACTTTAAAAAATATCTTCACGCACAGGCATTGCACGATAGAATTAATTAATAATTATTATTAATGGTATATTGTGCAATGGCCATACTCGATAACGAGGGGGCAGCCATTATGTATGTTTCCCTTTCTCTTAATTTCGAGTACATTTTTGACCAACCACCTTCCTGGTGGCAAGGTTGTAAAAGAAAAGAAATTGTCATCCCTTGAATCGCAAGAATGTTTTGCAAATTTTGAAGGTGCCAGCTATCGCAGCCATTTGTAGTCTATGATTTAGGGAGCTGCGTTCTTTGTTCACAAATCCAAGTTCAGATATACTTTGGTCCAAGCAGGTTGGTATATAACCCGTAGCTCCAATAATGATGGGTATGAAGCTGAAGGTGTATCTTGGATACTGGATCTGCAAACTCCTCATCAATGGTCCGCAGATGTCCTCCTTCTCTTGTATCTTTCTTACGTTGACATCAAGTGGGCAGCTGATCTCTACAACAGAGCATGTTTTCAATGTGTGGTCCCAAACAACAATATCAGGCCGGTTGTGCTTTAATTTGGTGGCAGTTTTTATTTTCAGGTTCCACCAGTATTCCTTAGTGCCATCTGTCTCAATATATTCTTCCTCGTTTGTTGTTAATTTTGTTTTCCTAAGTGCGTTCCAGATGGTTCTAGCTATCCCATTGTGTCTCATGGGGAGGTAGTAACGAGATGACATGCTTTCACAGTTGGCAACAATGAGGCTAACATCTTTGATCTTTGTTTTACAAAGCCTACATTTATTGTCAACTGATGGCCCTCCTCTTTTGTGTAGCAGATATTTGGTAGGGAGTTCTTGTTCTTGTATTGCATAGAGATATCCTTCAAGGGGGGATGTCATAAACTTGTTAGAACTCCATGCCAGGTTTTTTTAATGATTTATCCCCTCTATGGTCTATGTTTTTCATCTCACTTTCTCTGTAAATTGGTCCATTTTTTTTTTATCTTGTTCGAACATTGAATAGAATCTTCCAATTTCGCTGGGAGAGAGATTTATATCAAGCCTTATTCCATATCTCTCCTCCAGATCAGTGGCTATGCTAATGATATTATTTCCTTCGTGCTCATAAACCTTGGCAAGTGGTTGCTGACCTTTTTCTTCTGTTGAAGATGTTGCTTCAGTGTTATTATCCGGGTCTCATATGTTGTTAATATGGATTTTAGACCCCGGCCACCTTCCTTGCGTGAGAAGTATAGCCTATCCACATCACCATTGATGTTAAAGTTTCCAGTAACACTGAGAAGTTTGCGAGTTCTAACATCCATCTCACTTAGTTCTTACAATGACCAGTTCAGCAGGCTAAATGTTGGCGTTAGGATTGTCACAGCATGTATGTATATATATATATATATATATATATATATAGTAATAATAATAAAATTGAAGACTAAAATCCAAAGAGGGCTCGATAAGGAAAATATATATCAAATATATAAGAACCGTAGAGCAAATATTTATTAAAATAACAGATTAAAGTTTAACTGATTAAAGTTATGACTGACGCTTAAACAATTAAGTTAAAAATGTACATCCACATATGTATACTGAAATACTAGTATGCATATGAATACACACACGTATACATATGTAGATGTACCAAGTTTTTCACTGGTCACTTTACTGTGAGTGTCCAGCTATTCTGTATGTAAACACACAGACAAACCGGTTTTTAGAGTCATACTGGTTTTTTAGGAAACACCTTTCCTCTATTCTCCAGAAAGCCAGATATGTATACGTGTGTGTATTCATATGCATACTAGTATTTCAGTATACATATGTGGATGTACATTTTTAACTTAATTGTTTAAGCGTCAGTCATACAAAAGTGAGTTACAAACGAAACGAAATTTAATTTCGTTTCGTTATTTGATTTTATCGTCTCCGTTGAACCGGTACGTACTCACGCTCTATGCAAATTAGTCTGCCCACTACTAATTTTCATAGAAAAAGCATATAACGATATGTGCTTTTACGATTCTCCAGAAAGGTCGGAAGATAGGTAAATATTGCTGATGAGTTGTAACAACAACGAAACTAGTTCAATATTCCTTGTCTGGCTTTCTGGAGAATAGAGGAAAGGTGTTTCCTCAAAAACCAGTATGACTCTAAAAACCGGTTTGTCTGTGTGTTTACATACAGAATAGCTGGACACTCACAGTAAAGTGACCAGTGAAAAACTTGGTACATCTACATATGTATACGTGTGTGTATTCATATGCATACTAGTATTTCAGTATACATATGTGGATGTACATTTTTAACTTAATTGTTTAAGCGTCAGTCATACAAAAGTGAGTTACAAACGAAACGAAATTTAATTTCGTTTCGTCATTTGTTTTTATATATATATATATATATATATATATATATATATATATGCGTGTATGTGAATGTGTGCGTATGTGTGTGTGTCTGTGTCCGTGCTTCTGGTTACGTTTGTGTCTCTTTTTATGTTCCGTAACTTGGCGTTTCGATAAATAAATACTGAGGTCAATGTGATTGACTAATTGCCTAAAGGCGATGCCGCAGCGTGTCACATTCTACTGACTCAAAACATGAAAAATGTAAAAGAATAAAAATAAAGTAAAGTTTAAAATGTAGGCTTTTACTTCTGTAACATTAAATACTTAATCCGTGCTTCCATAGATCCTTCTCCAAGAACTTTGTCTAATAATTTGTTTCAAGAACACATCATTAGAATTTCGTCCTTGATTATCTTACTTTCACTAACCAACATACGTTCAAACTAAATAACATCCACTTAATTGATTTCACCAGTTTAGTAAGGATTACGGGCGTTATAGGCACTGTTTTCCCACTCATAGATAACTATGTAATGGAGATATGTACATTTGTATCATTGTTTGCATTTCTGAGATAAAGAATTACCATTATAAACTGATTTAGTCGTACTTAGTTGTTATAAATCATCACGTTTCGACCGTCGTACCCCCTCGCCTTCTTCAGATACTTATCGTCTTCGGTAATGTTCTTGTAATGTCGAACGCTTCTTCCGCTTGAACTAGAATATAAAAAGATACATTAACCCAGGCATTGAATTCACAACAAGCAAATAGTTAGCGCACTCAATATAAGGCGTTTATACTGACTGTTTTATTGTACCGTGTAATGGAATTTAGGAGCTTGAAACTTAACTTTTGTTAGTGGTCTTAGCCTTAATGTTTCATATAGTGTGTGCTAAGTCCACTATGGAAGCAGTATGTCTGAATGGTTAAGAGGTTCGCCTCGCAATCATTAGATCCTACGTTCGATCCCACTGCGTGGCATTTTGGGTAAGTGTTATTTACCAAAGCCTGAATGACATGAGGTAGACGGAAACTGTTTGGAAGCCCGTTGTATGGACGGATACCTGTAATTTAAAGATCCAGTCTTGTCACACACCTTATCACGCTTATTCTCTCCGAGAATTACGTTAAATGAATTCTTGCCTAAGGAATGCTCAACGATGCACACGTTAATTTCACGATCAGTCAGTTTCATTGATCGAGCAATTGAAACACTCGACGGAGGACCATCGCTAGGCCCACTGAGGATGTTATTAGAACCAAGTATATGCACTGATTCTTTACGTCGTCTTATCTTTAAATGTTGACCCCTATATATTATTGTGACCTTTTCCACAAGAGTTGGTGACTCCATTTTTTCTTTCATACGTTATGAGTCATGCTTATTTCTCTGTCTTTTCACACAGACAGTATTCCTCTATGAACTATAGTCAGTTGTCAGTACTCGACATGTCGTCGGTCAGGCAGATTACTAGTAGATTCAACCAACTAACAAACGGGTAATTATTGGTCCCATCTAAAAAATTATCTCTACTTTGTGGACATAATGAAATATGCTCCAATTGATTCCATGGCCTGTTTAGATATGCTGAATCCATTCACCAAGATTCTCAAAGATGAGGGCCTATTGGTGGTTTGAGGCAAGTTGAAATTTGGACCTAGTGTTGGAGAGCATATAAATATTATGGTAAATAACCTAATGGAGATATTGAGATGTTGTATGCAAAGAACATATTTCCAATTGGAGTGTGACCTATACCAAAAGGAAGAACGTTAAGTTTTAGGTTCACTGTTATTTTCCGCGAGGGCAAACATATACACAGGTAACTTTGAGGAAATGTATTTGTGAACGACTCTTTTTAAGCTAACCACGTGGCTGAGATATGAAGATCGCATCTTCATACTCTGGCTTCAACAGGAAGAAGCACAAGTACTGATGGAACATGTGTACCCAATAACATCTTTAATTCAATTCACTAAAGAAAAAGAAAAGACAATGAACTGACCTTCCTGGTTGTGCTAATAATCTGCGCAGAGTGTGGATTCATGATATTCGTATATGACAAATCTATATGCATCAGACAATACCTCAAATTTAATTTCCGCCATCCATACCGTTTAAAAAAGGAGATTTCCTCAACCTATAATATTATACAAAATATAAATGGTGACCCAGAGAGATACCTACAAGAAATGATCAGAATTTGGAAGACCTTTCAGAGTAACAACTACGTTGCATACATAGTATCAGTTTCCAAGAGCAAAGACGCAAGGGTCATGAATGTTGTTGTTGTTGTTGTTGTTGTTATTGGTGGTGGTGGTGGTGGTGGTGGTGGTGTTGTTGTTGTTCTTCTTCTTGTTGTTGTTGCTGCTGCTGTTGTTGTTGTTGTTGTTGTTGTTCTTCTTCTTCTTCTTCTTCTTCTTCTTCTTCTTCTTCTTCTTCTTCTTCTTCTTCTTCTTCTTCTTCTTCTTCTTCTTCTTCTTCTTCTTCTTCTTCTTCTTCCCCCACTTATTATTTACAGTAGGTCCTGTCATAAGCAACCGTCACCAACTGATCTTGTGAGACCAACCAAGCTCATGAATATCATCCAACCATTTACCCCTGGGTTTCCTGCTGGTTGGCCTGTAAAATATGTCCAGAGATTCTTTCCTGAGACATTCTAACCACATGCTCATAGCATCAAACCTATCAAGTGCATATCAGAGAACACCTTATGACGAGTTAAGTAATACAATGTCGTCAGCGAATTCCAGCCGACTGATTTTACACCCGCCAGCCCGCCAGTCTCGATACCACTTCCACCAGGCTGCGCATATCAATCCTGTCCATGAAGATTATGAATAGGAGCGGTGACATTACGCAGCCTTGGCGGACTCCGGCACCCATTTATCAGAACAGAAATACCAGGACATTCGTATAGAGATAGTGCAACAAGATTTGGATGGAGGATGGAAATTCCACTTTTCAGGTGTAGCGCCTGCAAAGACTGCACATGCGTGCGTGGGGATACTCACAAGACCCCAGATGTCAAATTTGTTTAATGAATTAGATCCCTTTGGGAGGAAGGAATCGTCTCCTGAAGCATAGACTGAAATGAAGGTCTTTGTGAACGGTGCAAGACTGTACGTCAAGCAGATAGTCCGAATAGAGATCCCGCCTTGATGAAGTCACTGCAGCGTTTCATGTAGTTATGACGAAGTCATATATCCTAATGGGAAACTTCTATGTGCATGTTGGCACTGACCATCTGGCATATAATGGAGTGACAGGAAGGATCGGCGACTCCAATCTAAGTACGAATAGAGAGACTTCTATTCTAGCAAAGAGCTCTCTATTATGAACACGTTTTTCCAATACAAAGACATCCATAAATATACATGGTATAATGGGAATCAAAATCAGAGATCAATAATTGATTTTGTTATTGTTTCTCATTTCTTCAATTATGTCTTGTTAAGAGAGAGGCTGAACTGTCAACTGATCACTATTTAATTATCTGCAACTTGAGACTAACTAAAGCCAGGGAAGCCTACAAAACTGGCAGCTCCAGGTTGACCTACAGGATAAAGTGTGAAGCACAGGCAGGTAAGGATGTCAGGAACATGTTTGTGAATACTTTTGCATCCAAATTCAGAGAACACTCTAAGCGAACTGAGGACATTGAAACGGAGTGGGGACTGTTTAAATCGACAGTTTCTGCTTCGTAGCGCTGTGGTGGGGGTGGGGCATAGGAGGACCCCTTGGTTCAATCAGGTTGTCCAAGATGTCGTCCGAGCAAAAGAGGTTTACAAAGTTTAGCTGGGAAATAAGTCCTCTTTCTTGCATTTGCAGCCGAGATAAGTTGCAGCAGAGAAGTAAAGGTGCCCAAAGTTAAGACATGGGAGGACTTTAAGGTTAAGCTGAAATCCGACTTCAGATCAGCAAATAAAATATTCTGGCAGACCATCCACTGACTTCGTAATAAGAAGTCTTCTTCCACGCCTGCTATCTGGAATGCGTTTTGGGGTTCCCCTGTCTTCATGGAGGTGCATCCTCGTGAGGTGGAGAGAATAATTATTTGCTGATTTCCTAAATCCAGTCGCAACAGAATCTTTTGATGTACGCGAGTGTTAGGAATGTTAGTATATATTTTTTCAAATGCCATGTTCCATCTACTTCACATTAGTGTCAGTATTCAAAATCAGGTTTACCTTTCAGGGAATCTTTCCTGAACAAAGTATCCACTGGAAGAGATCCTAAATATGAACTGTGTGTATTCCATCCCAGGATATATTTTCTCACAAACAACTCTATATCTTCACTTATTTACTTTCTTAATTGTCACATTACCCTATTCCAGTATGTGCCTCCCAACTGGATGACATATGTGATTTATCAAGCTTTATATTTTAACGGCAAAATTAAACACTTTATCCAGATTTATACACCGCCTTTAGACTGATCGCTCTCACAAATGCTCGCAATAACACACACACACACACACACACACACACACACACACACACACACACACACACACACACACACACACACACACACACACACACACACACACACACACACCACACAATGATACATACACACACATACACACACCCATACACACTCACACAAACACACACACACCACACAATGATACACACACACAAACACACACACTCATCACATAAAGGTACATACACATAGAAATAGAATTAAACCCCCCCCCCCCCCCCCAAAAAAAAAAGCACAACGCTATAATACCAAACCACATTACATACACATTCGAACTCATAAGCAGAAGATTTCTCTCCAAGAAAAAAACTACTAGTCACGGCACCTTCCACTTCCTCTGATAAAATACTGTGCCATTGTAGTAGACAGAGCCAATGTGATTGGTGTGGACAATCACATTATATATATACTTTTATGGAGTACTAAGATAAATTGATCAGAATGCATAGCGTTGAACCGATTAAAAGGTTTTGATAACCAGTCATTGTTGTTTTTTAGCCAGACAACTATAGGAGAAATGTGGAAAACACGTACTGGAGTCGATATGATCAACTGGATTAGATCATTTCAATGTGGTGCTCCCTTCATTGCTCTTTCTAATGACGAACCAATTCAAAAATTCATCATAATCTTTGTTTAACGTCCATCTTCCACACTACAAATGTAAACCAATTATTAAGTACTTGGTGCCTATAAAATGTATTCTTTACCGTCAAAACTCTGTTATGGACCACTGGTTGTTCGCTTGGATTACATGTGATGTGTATTAGTTTTAATTAAACAAGAAAAAGAACCAAGAACATTTTTAAAAAACAGAGAGGATTCGGCGAGGAAATCTTTTTAATAAAATACAAATAAAAAGCGTAGGCGATTGACAAAGATAGGTATATATATATAAATATATATATATATATATATATATATATATATATATATATATATATATATATGTGTGTGTGTGTGTGTGTGTGTGTGTGTGTGTAGGAGGTGAGTTTTATTGTAGCACAATAAAGCAATGCAAATAATTTACTTTCTTAATTGTCACATTACCCTATTCCAGTATGTGCTTCCCAACTGGATGACATATTTGATTTATCAAGCTTTATATTTTAACGGCAAAATTAAACACTTTATCCAGATTTACACGCCGCTTTTAGACTGTTAATCATAACATCACCATCCATAAACCTCATTAACTTTTAATTTCAAAATCTTTTAAAATTATCTATTATCTTCCAACGGTTTTTTTAATTTCTCTCTGAGACAATGTTTTCTCAGTTGTAAAGGCTATTTCTCTCTCTCTATCACTCATTTCTCCTCCTCTCTCATCCTTCTTTGTTATACTCCTCCCCGTCATCCTTTATTTTCTTTCTTCCTCTTCCTTACCTTTTCCTACCCCCCCCCTCCTCCTTTTTTTCCCAATCTCATATATCCATCTTACTTTATTTTTTCATATGTTGATTTAAAACTTCACTGTTCACAAGTGTTTTTTAAGCTTCATATCATGTCTCCCTATTTTATCTAATGAGAAGGCAAATATCATCCCATGACGATATTTGTTTTTGAAATGCGCATAATAAAATACTTGGAACTCTTTTAACCATCTTTTGAACTTATATTATATATATATATATATATATATATATATATATATATATATATATATATATATATATATATATATATATATATATATATATAGTAATAATAAATACAAAGATTGTATATATATGTAATGAAAATGAGAGAGGAGAAAATTAGCGACAGAAATATAAACCTTATATAACGATGCAAATATATGAACGCTTATATAAGCGATATGATATAGCGTCCGTTATATCATAACTGGAAGTATTCACACTTGAAAATTAAGTGAGTCTGAAAATAAGCAATCATTATATATATAAGAATTCAAATCAATTCTGAGTTCAAATACCGCCGAGGTTGACTTTGCCTTTCATCCTTACGGGGTCGATAGAATAAAGTACCAGTAATGCACTGGGTAATTGCTGGGCCTTGTGCCTAAAGTAGAAACAATTATATATATAAGAATATATATAAAGGTTAACTTTGCCTTTCATCCTTACGGGGTCGATAAAATAAAGTACCAGTAATGTACTGGGTAATTGCTGGCCTTGTGCCAAAAGTAGAAACAATTATTTATTCAGGGCGGTGGATTGGCAGTGTCGGTAGAGGGTCGGACGCCATGCTTTACAGCAAAGAGTTACAGCCCTTTATGATCTGAGTTCAAATCCCGCTGAGGTTAACTTTGCCTTTCATCCTTACGGGGTCGATAAAATAAAGTACCAGTAATACACTGGGATAATTGCTGGTCTTGTGCCGAAAAGTAGAAACAATTATTTATTAATTATTTATCCTTTACGGACTGAGTTCAAATCCCGCTAACGTTAACTTTGCCTTTCATCCTTCCCGGGTCGATAAAATAAAGTACCAGTAATATACTAGAATAATTGCTGGCCTTGTGCCAAAAGTAGAAACAATTATTTATTCAAAGTAATCCAACTTATTTTACTAACGGAATAAAAAAAAAAATAAAACGGACGCTGTCCTGCACTCCTCCCTGTATTATAGATTTTCCATATATGGTAGCTGGAAATGATTCCTTGTTTTTTTTTTTCATAGCAAGAAATTGTTCTTCTCGCTCCACATAATGACGTAATTATCATTGCATATTTTTTGCCCATCTCAAAAGAAGTTTTTCACGTACTACAGTTATGTCTTCCTGTATTCTTTTGGTCGTAATGTTGTTTTTAATATTTACTTCTACGTCTACAGACTGATTTTCCACAGTTTCAGAAGATCCTGTGTAGGGTGAAAACAGAAATTCTTTGCTCCCACTTTAATGTATACTACTACTACTACTACTACTACTACTACTACTACTACTACTACTACTACTAATAATAATAATAATAATAATAATAATAATAATAATAATAATAATAATAATAATAATAATAATAATAATAATTCGAAAATTCTTAACCATGCACAGAATGCATCACCCTAAGGCAGATACAGATAGAATATATCTCCCTAGGAAAGAAGGAGGACGTGGGTTAATTCAGTTAGACATTGCGTTGAAAATTGCAACAATTGGATTATCTACATATCTAAGGGAATCACATGATTGGATGATCAAACTCGTTTTGAAACACGAAAGCATCAAAAGATCATACTCCATTACAAAAGATGCACAAAGATACAGTAATGGACTACAAATTTCAGAAGTCCCATTTACTACTGAAATGGAAAACAGAAAAAGCAAAGCAGGTAAAAGTAACTGCAAAGAAAGAACTACTACAGAAACTGGCTAAGAAATGGCAAGAAGAGCCTCTGTATGGAAAATACCCAGAACGAGCTAACAATCCTGATGTTGACAAAACTTTAATCCATCAGTGGTTGGCATCCTCTGGACTGAAATCGGAGACTGAAGGACTGATTATATCAGCACAAGATCAGTGTCTGCCAACAAAAAATTACCAAGCCAACAATAAAAAATGGATGCAGCCCATTATGCTGTGTATGTAAAAAAACAACCAGAGACCATTGACCATGTAATTTCAATGTGCAGTCCTATAGCTCCAACCGAATACCTAAACAGGCATGACAGAGCTGCACAATACATACATTGGATAATGTGTAAGCATTTTGACCTGCCCCATCAAAAGAATTGGTGGGAGCATCAACTACCTCCCATACTTGAAAAAGATCACATCTCAATCTTGTGGAACTTTAGCATCCAAACAGACCGAAAAATAGATGCCAATAGACCTGATATAATACTGAAGGACTTTAAAAAGAGAGTATGCCTGCTAATTGATATGTCCGTTCCAATAGACAAGAATGTCTCTATAAAAACATTTGAAAAATTGAGCAAGTATAAGGACCTGGAGATAGAAATTGGAAAAATGTGGAAATTGAGAACTAAAACAATACCAGTGGTTGTAGGCGCTCTAGGAATGATACATAAGGGGTCTAATGATTACTTATCGCAAATTCCAGGAAACCCGCGTATAGGAGAAATACAAAAGATAGTACTAATGGGAACTGCCCATATACTAAGGAAGATTCTGTCAATATAAGTACATCACAAGTCTAAACACCTAAAGATGCATGTGTGAGTATGTATGTTCTTTCTTGAACATGGCGGACCTTGTTGTCTCTTGAGGTCACTGGTTGTGACTTGGTGATAACTCGTATGAACATAAAGCAAGATAAATGCAGCTGTAATAATAATAATAATAATAATAATAATAATAATAATAATAATAATAATAATGATTTCTTTATTAACCACAAGGGTTTACATAAAGTAGACATTAAGGACAGTGCAGGACAATGCAGGACGGTACAAATGGGCATTTCTGCGTGTAAAAAAACAAAAACAGAGGATGTAACAAAAATAACAATGAAAATAACAATGAAAAATTCCCCAATAGGGGGGAGACTTCGGAGGGACATTTGTGGAGAAAGCCCAGTAAAAGGCCACAATGACCCTGACCACCAAGGCAAGTGCCCTCTCCCAGTTTTCCACCTTTAATTTACAGATATATACTCAGAGTAGGCCCATTCACTCGGGCCATTCTTGCTTCTCTCACCCATCTTTCAACAAAATGCTGGGAAGAGAGCACTTCCCTCTCTACCCTGATTTTCCTTTTCAATTGAAATTTGAAAAAGTTAATCAGGGCATCTCCGAAGAGGTAAGTGCTCGTCTTCAGCCCTTTCAAACGTGTCCACCATACGGTTTCGTCGCCCTGTGCGCATCTCGGACATGCCCGGCTGACGGCACCTCCATGCCTGTAGAGTTTATCCCGAACTGGCAAAGCTCCCCGGTAGCACTGCTAGGCCAGGGATTTCTGGAAGTTGTCCATAGGTCCCGGCCCGAAAGTTCTTCCGAAGAGATTGGCTAGTTGATTTTCGTCGACGCCTAGAGTTTCCCCAAGTACGTTGTCGCTCATCCCCTCCAAGAATCCTCTATAGAACGCCGAGGTGGAGTTTCCACCGATCACATTGCCCGATTGGTCGAGGGCTGTGAGCGCCTGAAGACATTCCAGTCTCCAGGCGCTCCCTCTCGGTCTTCGCTTGACCCAGGACTGCAGCTCCGTCAAGGAAACGATCTGGGGAAATACGTGTCTAGCAAACGGCGACCACACCTGATCACCGTCGAGGAAGAGGTGGAGATGTTGTAGCCTGAGCGCGTGCCTACGCATCATCAGCCACGGCATTCCCAGCTCTCCACGTAGCGGGTGTTGACAACAGATGGACCGCCTGACCATCGGAGCGCGTCCCTTCCACAAAAAGCGAAAGAGCAAACGCTCCAGCGCAGTCAGGCGAGGCTTAGGACAAGGTACGACGGTCAGGCGGTAGCAGATGACAGACGCGATGTACGCGTTAGCCACCTCCGCTCGACCTTTCAGGGATAGCTTCCTCTCCGCCCATTTCTGGGTGAGAGAAGCCACCCTGCTCGTCACCTCATCCCAGTTTCTGTCCGTCTGGAGGTCCGGACCGAACCAGACCCCTAGCAATTTAACCGGTCCGTCCGTCCAGCCTCCGACGACGCTGTTGGATGGCATGGACCTGCCTCTCCAGGTGCCGAGCTGCAGGCCCATTGACTTTTCCTGGTTGATCATTGCTCCTGTCACCGCTTCGTATTCTCTTAGTGTAGTGCCGATCGCCTCGATGTGTTTGGCGTTCGAGGCCACTACGGTGACATTCGCATATGCTGACACGGATCTTCCGCATCCTAGTTCGCGCGGGACGCCCCTCAATGTCTCCAGTTTGTGCAGTAATGGCTCGAGAGTCAATACGTACAAGAGGGACGAGAGGGGACATCCTTGGCGGACCGAGCGCATGATGTTGAACGGTTCCGACAGGTGACCGTTCACTCTCACCACAGAGCAGATGTCGCTGTGCATGGCAGCGATCCAGCCTCTGAAGACGGGCCCAAAGCCAGCCGCCCTCAGGACTGCCGCTAGGTAACGATGGTCGACCCTATCGAAAGCCTTCGACTGATCTAAATTGATCAAGGACCCACCCGTGCCAGGTTCCCTAGCTACCCTCTCTACGATGTATCGCATAAGGTGGAGGTTGTCGTGGATGGATCTGTCGGGAATGGCGCATGTCTGCGCCTCTCCCACCAGACCACCAACGACAAGCGCCAACCTCTTTGTTAGCACCTTGGCCAAAATCTTGAACTCTGTGTTAAGCAGAGTTATGGGCCTGAAATTATCTGTTATCCCCCGTGTTCGGATCCTTTCTCAGCAGTGCCACCGCTCCTCGGCTCACAGAACTGGGAATTCTCCCGTTCTGTTGCCAGTTGCAGTAGACGTCCGCCAAGAGGCCTCCGAACAAGTCTGGCATCTGTACGTAAAGTTCATAAGGCAGACCATCCAAACCAGGCGATTTACCCCTTCTGCAGCCAGTCATTGCCTCCCTTACTTCAGCGGCTGTTATCGGCTTTTCGCAACACTTCGCCTCAGTGGCCGAGAGCCGCGGCAGTCCGTCGAGGTAGACACTAAAGTCCATCCCTCGACCCGGCCCACCGCTTCCCCCGAACAGCTGAGCGAAGTGTCGCTGAAAAGCTTCACACATTTGCCCGGGATCGAGTAGCATGCGCCCGTCGTGGTCCACCAAAGACCGGATCGTGGCTTTGTTGCCACGACGCGCCTCCGCCACTCGGGCCCATTGAACGGCTTTCGTCCCCTCGTGTCTGAGAGCACGCACCCTTGCTCTGACAATGCAGACTTCGTGCTTTGCATTGAAGAATTGGTCAAGGGCCAATTTCGCCGCAAGCACGTCGGTCGCAATGCCTTTGCTAAGCGCCTCGTCTAATTTTCTAACTAGTTCTCCCTCTGCTCTATTTTTCTCTATTGCTAAAGTCTTACTAAACCTAATCGATTCTATTCTAATCCTTCTTTTCAGAGCAAACCACCACTTGTTGTTGACGATGGCCCCCGTCAACGCCCGCTTAACTAGTTCGCTAATCCGGTCTCTGTAGGCCTTGCGCGCTGGTAAGGACGCGTTTAGCTTCCAGTAGCCGGGTCCTCGTCTATGAAGCCTATCTAAGTCAAGCACACAGATCACGAATTTGTGGTCCGTGTAGCTGACTATCTTGAATTGTGGACAGCCTATGCTAGACCTATCTATTTCCCTACAAAATACTCTATCTAGATATGATCTGGATGACCCTATGCGATTTGTCCAAGTCCACATTGGCACATTCGGGATATCCAATCGGTACCTGTCAGACAGTTCAAAACGCCTGAGCAGGTTGGTGAGGCTCTTGCACCCTCCACTCCTATCCTCTAATCCCACACAGTCCCAGCGTGCATCTAAGATCCCGTTCCAGTCGCCCACTAACACTAAAGAGCGGGACGTTCCAAGAAAGGTCTCCAGACGCCGGAAGAAATCAGGCCGCCCTGCTCCTGTCGGGGCATAGACGGACACTAGCCTGAAAGCTTGCCCGTCTCCGCTGGTCACGTCCAGCACCACCAACTTACCCTCGGGGTCCAGGAAGATTGCCCGTATGGCGAGATCCAAACCACTCCGAAAAAGCACAGCAACTCCTCCCCCCGATCCAGGACGGCTGGGAGATGCGTACACATCGTAGCCGCCGAAGATCGGTGCGAAGGCCCGTGCTTCGGAGATTCTGGTCTCGCTGATAGCCACTACATCTATGTTTAGTGACCTGAGGTCATTGAGCAGGTGATCCTGCTTCCATGACGACCCCAAGCCACGCGCATTTATGCTGCCTATTCTGAGTGAGGTCATGTTTAAAATAGAGTGGAAAAGATGGGAAAGACCACTTACCGTACTTTTCGTAGAGGAGGGATGGTTTTTCCATCCCTTTTCACTTGATCGTCTGGTGAAGGGACCGTTGAATCGTCCCTTCGGCTGGTCGTCGGCTCTTCTATGAGTATGTCCGAATATACTCTTCGGTTGATAGTTCCTCCTAGGTCTCTGAAATCAGCAACTGCGTTGGGGAATTTCGTTTTAATGTTTGTGTATTGTTTCTGTGCTATTTTTAGCAGTCTTATGTTAGTTGGCGTTTTGATTGGTGCTGGTATTATGTAGTCGTGTTGTGAAATGTCTGTGTGTTCAATTATGTAAGTCATTAGTTTCTTGTTGTGTGTATTTATTGCCGTGCATTTGTTTTTCTGGGGGTGGGGTGTGGTTCTGCTATTTTCTTGTCGTTGTTGCTGGGTGTGTGTGTTTTGTTGTTGTGTTTGCGATGTTGGTGCTTGTGGTGGTGGTGTTGAAGGTGTTGTTGGCGGTGGGGTTGTCGCCGGTGGTGATGGTGGTGCTAGTGTGAGTGGTGATGGTGTTGGTGGTGTTGCTGCTGTGAGTCTCTTTGCAGTAGACTTTACCCTTTTTTCATTTCTTTCCTCCCTTTTCAAAGGCGACGATGCGCTGCTTCTGCGTTTGTGCCTTCTTACGACCTTTTGCCATCCCTCTCCCACCTCACACACCATGTCTGATTCTGTGAGGTCGGGGAGGGGTACCAGCTCCACTCTTTCACTTGTTGTTGTTGGTGATGTTTGCACTGGAGTCTCTGTTGCAGCTGCATTTGGTATTGCTGTTGTTGTTGTTAATACTTCCACTGCTGCTGTTTTTGATTTCCGTGGCGTGGGTATGGGTGCCACGGACCTATCGTTCCTGGTTGCCGCTTGTCCTGTTGCTGGTAGCCGTGGAGCCGGTTTCGGAAGGAGGGGGGTTTTCTCCTTTCTCGGGGTCTTCTCGTTGCAGAAGGCCCTGAGGTGAGTCTTCGATCCACAGCGAAAGCATTTCGGGCGTTTGCCCTCAACACTTATGGGCAGTTGAGTGCCGTTATCGAAGTCTATCACATCCGGGATAGCTGCGATGCACTCCTGGTTGGTTTGGATTAACATCTCAATGGAGGTGCCGACCCAATCTTCTCTTACTTTTTTCTGTACTTGCAGTACAGTTGTTTTGTCCTCGATTCCGACGAGGACAGACGCGGCCAGCCAAGAAGGGGCCATCCCGGGGGCGTGGGTCAGTTTGACCCTCACAATTTTTTTCCCGCAGTAGGAGGGCACCAACACCATTTCCTCGCTCCTTAGGGTCACTACGGATTGAGCCTTTGCCTCCTGGGGTGTGGCAAAAAGTACGTCTACGGTGGCATATTTCTTGCCTCGGGTGATGTGCGTTTTCCGCTGCCACACAGACCCCAAGGCTTTTTGTATTTGAGTCTCTGTGGCTCTTTCAACCCTACGGGATTTTGTACTTACTGTACGGTACGTGACCGTACAGTGCTGTTGGGTTTCGAAACATTTTTCCGTTGCCTTGCAGATTGCTCGGTGTCCAGTTTTTGTCACCATCTTCTTCGCTTCCTCTAATTCCTCATTTGTTATGAGAATTGTTTCCAGGTTCTTCGCGATACCTGCAAACGAGATTGGTTTTTCTTTGCTGCTGTTGTTGTTGTTGTTGTCGTCAGAGCTGCTGTTACTTTTGTTGTTGCTGCAGGTACTACGACTACTGCCGCCGCCGCTGTTGCTGTGGTTGTTGTTGTTGTTGCTGCTGCTAATGCTGTTGTTGTTTATGCTGCTGCTGATGCTGTTGCGGCTGCTACTGTTGTTTTCATTGTCACTGTTGCTGTTGTTATTACGGCTGCTACTGCTATTATTCCTGACGTCAGACGAATGAAATGGGTTTTCGTATTTCCCGCACACCTGTTTCGTCGCTGTCGTCGTCGTCGTGGAGAAACCTTGCACGCTTTGCACGAGACTTTTCTTTTCTGTCGTCGCTTGCGAAAGAGAAGGGAGGGAGAGAGACACATTTAGAGAAGGGAGGGAGAGAGACAATCTTCTCTCTGCTGTAGTGACGATTGAGGAAGGAGAAGACGGAATGAGTGGGAGTGACCTATGAAAATTCTTTTTCGTAGCCATGTTGTTTTTTTTTTTGTTTAAAATAAATATTGGGCACAAAACCCCAATAAGCAGTTATTTAACCCCAAAGGGCCAAATAACGGACAGAAAGACCCCTCTCACGAGGAGGAGGGTGTTTTTGTCTACAAGTTGGTTAAATTTTTAAACAATTTACAATTGTTATAGCGTTCAAAATTTACAATACCTTACAGAGCCGAGCCTCCGTCAACTATAGCATTCAATAATAATAATAATAATAATAAAAAATAAAAAAAATGAAGAGAAAAACAAACGGACGGACAGAGAAGGGAAGGGAAAACTAAGTCAGACATTCAAACACTACATTACAATGAAACTTATGCTTATTCATTTTGGGGGTTTTTTCTGCCTGTTTGTTTGTTTGTTTATTTGGGTTCGTCTACAGCGTGATAATGCCACACAAAAGTCACGTGGAGTGACGAAACCACCGGAGACAAGTAATTCACCGGTGGTTATGTAACCATACATTCGCCAATCCTCGATAAGAGTGTTTAAATGTCGAACCTAAACAGTTCGAATAACGGTGAAATGGAGACAAGAATGTCATGTGACAGACTCTCACCCAACAGGTGCTCCCTGGCTCAGCATAGCGTTCAAAATTTACAATACCTTACAGAGCCGAGCCTCCGTCAACCATAGCATTCAATAATAATAATAATAATAATAATAATTCTGAGATGGAATGTTGCTGAACAAAATGAAATGGATAGGAAGCCTAGGAAGCTATTGACTATCTACAACATGTTCCACAAGAGGAGTGATGTCGATAGACTCTACCTAAGGAGATCTGAAGGTGGAAGAGGTCTTATCAGCATAGAGGACTGTGTTCAGATGGAGAAAAACAACCTACACAAATACGTGACTGATAGTAAGGAGCCAATGCTCAGAATTGTACTGAAGGAGAGGACAATAGACTAGGGATGTCCAAGGAGGAAATAACAACAAGGAGAAAGAGCACCCTTCATGAAAAATCCCTTCATAGTACCTTCTTTGAGAAAACTGAATTCAGAGATCCACAGACATGGAACTGGTTGAAAAGAGGAGACCTTAAAAAGGCTACAGAAGGAATGTTAATGGCTGCGCAAGAGCAGGCCTTCAAAAGGAAGTGGTTGAAACACCATATTTACAAGGAGGAGGCTAGCTCACTGTGTAGTATCTGTGGAGAGAGAGAGGAGACTGTGGCTCACATTGTATCCGAGTGTAAGCACCTAGCCCAGACTCACTATAAGGGCTGGAGACATGATGTGATGGGCAGGGTGATCCGCTGGCACCTATGCAAAGTAAACAATTTACCACATTCTGAGAAGTGGTATGAGCATAAGCCAGAGTCGGTGATAGAAAACGATCAGGTGAAGGTGCTGTGGGATTTTAGGATACAGACGGACAAGAAACTGGAACACAATAGACCTGACCTGGTGGTTTTGGACAAGGAAAAAAGATCGTGCCTGATTGTGGATGTGGCCTGCCCAATCGACACGAGAGTGCAAGAGAAGGAGAGGGAGAAAATTAACCGATAGCAGGACTTAAAGTGGGAGGTAAAAAGGATTTGGAACTGCCATGAGGTCAAAGTGGTCCCGATTGTCATAGGCGCACTAGGTACTATCTCAAAAAGTTTCCAGGGATGGTTAAAGAAAATTGGCCTGGCCACGCTTTTTGGAACGCTTCAAAAGGCATGCTTGCTGGGAACAGCAAGAACCCTCCGATACGTCCTGAATATCTGAGGCTGCAGGTAGTGGCTTGATATTCATTTCAACAAACTTTCCAGTTAACTAACATCAATGACTGAGACTCAAAGAACAATAATAATAATAATAATAATAATAATAATGTTTTCTTTATTAACCACAAGGGTTTACATAAAGTAGACATTAAGGACAGTACAGGACAATACAGGACGGTACAAATGGGCATTTCTGCGTGTAAAAAAACAGAGGATGTAATAAAATAACAAAGAAAAATTCCCTAATAGGGGGGAGACTTCTGGGGGACATTTGTGGAGAAAGCACATTAAAAGACCACAGTGACCCTGACCATCAGGGTAAGTGCCCTCTCCCAGTTTTCCACCTTTAATTTACAGACACATACTCAGAGTAGGCCCATTCACTCGGGCCATACTTGCTTCTCTCACCCATCTTTCAACAAAATGCTGGGAAGAGAGCACTTCCCTCTCTACCCTGATTTTCCTTTTCAAATGAAATTTGAAAAAGTTAATCAGGGCATCTCCGAAGAGGTAAGTGCTCGTCTTCAGCCCTTTCAAACGTGTCCACCATACGGTTTCGTCGCCCTGCGCGCATCTCGGACATACCCGGCTGACGGCACCTCCATGCCTGTAGAGTTTATCCCGAACTGGCAAAGCTCCCCGGTAGCACTGCCAGGCCAGGGATTTCTGGAAGTTGTCCATAGGTCCCGGCCCGAAAGTTCTTCCGAAGAGATTGGCTAGTTGATTTTCGTCGACGCCTAGAGTTTCCCCAAGTACGTTGTCGCTCATCCCCTCCAAGAATCCTCTATAGAACGCCGAGGTGGAGTTTCCACCGATCACATTGCCCGATTGGTAGAGGGCAGTGAGCGCCTGAAGACATTCCAGTCTCCAGGCGCTCCCTCTCGGTCTTCGCTTGACCCAGGACTGCTGCTCCGTCAAGGAAACGAGCTGGGGAAATACGTGTCTAGCAAACTCTGACCACACCTGATCACCGTCGAGGAAGAGGTGGAGATGTCGTCGTCTGAGCGCGTGTCTGCACATCATCAGTCACGGCATTCCCAGCCCTCCACATAGCGAGTGTTGACAGCAGATGGACCGCCTGACCATCGGAGCGCGTCCCTTCCACAAAAAGCGAAAGAGCAAACGCTCCAGCGCAGTCAGGCGGGGCTTAGGACAAGGTACGACGGTCAGGCGGTAGCAGATGACAGACGCGATGTACGCGTTAGCCACTTCAGCTCGAGCTTTCAGGGATGGCTTCCTCTCCGCCCATTTCTGGGTGAGAGAAGCCACCCTGCTCGTCACCTCGTCCCAGTTTTTGTCCGTCTGGAGGTCCGGACCGAACCAGACCCCTAGCAATTTAACCGGTCCGTCCGTCCAGCGCCCGACGATGCTGTTGGACGGCATGGACCTGCCTTTCCAGGTGCCGAGCTGCAGGCCCACTGACTTTTCCTGGTTGATCATTGCTCCTGTCACCGCTTCGTATTCTCTTAGTGTAGTGCCGATTGCCTCGATGTGTTTGGCGTTCGACGCCACTACGGTGACATCGTCCGCATATGCTGACACGGATCTTCCGCATCCTAGTTCCCGCGGGACCCCCTCAACGTCTCCAGGTTGTGCAGTAATGGCTCGAGAGTCAAAATGTACAAGAGGGATGAGAGGGGACATGATTGGCGGACCGAGCGCATGATGTTGAACGGTTCCGAAAGGTGACCGTTCACTCTCACCACAGAGCAGACGTGTGCATGGCAGCGATCCAGCCTCTGAAGACGGGACCAAAGCCAGCCGCCCTCAGGACTGCCGCCAGATAACGATGGTCGACCCTATCGAAAACTTTCGACTGATCTAAATTGATCAAGGACCCACCCGTGCAAGATTCCCTAGCTACCCTCTCTACGATGTATCGCATGAGGTGGAGGTTGTCGTGGATGGATCTGTCGGGAATGGCGCACGTCTGCGCCTCTCCCACCAAACCACCAACGACAAGCGCCAACCCCTTTGCTAGCACCTTGGTCAAAATCTTGAACTCTGTGTTTAGCAGAGTTATGGGCCTGAAATTATCTATGTTATCCCTCTTGTTTGGATCCTTTCTCAGCAGTGCCACCGCTCCTCGGCTCACAGAACTGGGAATTCTCCCGTTCTGTTGCCAGTTGCAGTAGACGTCCGCCAAGAGGCCTCCGAACAAGTCTGGCATCTGTACGTAAAGTTCATATGGCAGACCATCCAAACCAGGCGATTTACCCCTTCTGCAGCCAGTCATTGCCTCCCGTACTTCAGCGCCTGTTATCGGGTTTTCGCAACACTTCGCCTCAGTGGCCGAGAGCCGTGGCAGTCCGTCGAGGTAGACACGAAGGTCCATCCCTCGATACGTCCCGCCGCTGCCCCCGAACAGCTGGGCGAAGTGTCGCTGGAAAGCTTCACACATTTATGTTTAGTGACCTGAGGTCGTTGAAGTGACGACTGAGAAGACTGTGGCTCACATTGTATCCGAGTGCAAACACCTAGCCCAGACCCACTATAAGGGCTGGAGACATGATGTGATGGGCAGGGTGATCCACTGGCACCTGTGCAAAGTAAACGATTTACCACATTCTGAGAAATGGTATGAGCATAAGCCAGAGGCGGTGATGGAGAACGATCAGGTGAAGGTGCTGTGGGATTTTAGGATACAGACGGACAAGAAACTGGAACACAATAGACCTGACCTGGTGGTTGTGGACAAAGAAAAAAGATCGTGTCTGATTGTGGATGTGGCCTGCCCATTCGACACGAGAGTGCAAGAGAAGGAGAGGGAGAAAATTAACCGATACCAGGACTTAAAGTGGGAGGTAAAAAGGATTTGGAACTGCCATGAAGTCAAAGTGATCCCGATTGTCATAGGCGCACTGGGGACTATCTCAAAAAGTTTCCAGGGATGGTTAAAGAAAATTGGCCTGGCCACGCTTTTTGGAACGCTTCAAAAGGCATGCTTGCTTGGAACAGCAAGAACCCTCCGATACGTCCTGAATATCTGAGGCTGCAGGTAGTGGCTTGATATTCAATCCAACGGACTTTCCAGTTAACCAACATCAATGACTGAGATTCAAGGAATAACAACAATAATAATAATAATAATAATAATAATAATAATAATGATTTCTTTATTAACCACAAGGGTTTACATAAAGTAGACATTAAGGACAGTACAGGAAAATACAGGACGGTACAAATGGGCATTTCTGCGTGTAAAAAACAAAAACAGAGGATGTAACAAAAAAATAACAATGAAAAATTCCCCAATAGGGGGAGACAAGTTACCTCAACTTCTATTTCTACTTCAACTTCAACACCATCACTACAGTACTACGATCACACCACCACCACCACTGCCTCATTATCGCTACCGCCGCTATTCTCTCCCACTACCTCCTGCTAAGACATGCATCGTAATACCCCCACTAAAAGAGGAAGGCATCAAAAGATATAAATAGACTGATTTGATGACCCGGTCAAAAAATCAAAAAAAAAAATCAAAATCAAAACAGCACAGCAACAACGAAAAACGTAAAGAAAAGAAAAATGAAAAGAAAAACAAACAGACAGACAGAGAAGGAAAAAAAAAAAAACTAAGCCAGACATTCAAACATTACATTACAATGAAACTTATGCTTATTCTTTTTTGTTTTTTTTTACCTATTTGTTTGTTTGTTTATTTATGTTCGTCTACAGCGTGATAGTGCCACACTAAAATCACCGGGGGTGATGAAATCACCGATGGTTATGTAACCATACATTCACCAATCCTCGATAAGAGTGTTTAAATGTCGAACCTAAACAGTTCGAATAACGGTGAAGTGGAAACTGGAAGTAATGTGACAGACTCTCACCCAGCAGGTGCTCCCTGGCTCAGCAGCAGGGACCTGGCTGTCAACCAAATACTGCTGGTGTCGGAGGAAGAAGAAGAAGGAAAGGGACCAGAACCAACTGGACGAAAGAATTGAATAGAACTGTTATGCAATGTTACCTGAAGAGTAACCCCAAGGAGAAAGGCTATAGGAAACGGATGCATAACACCTGGAACGAGATTGGTCTAATTAAATTAGATGAACAAAAATTGGCCGGGCAGGCTAGGGTAATAAGAACTAGTGGGTGGATAAGCGAGCTGGAACTGGAGGAACTGAGCAGAGAGATTAGGTTGGAAATGGAGAGTGGAGTATGCCAGGCAAACTAGCCAGTGGGAAATGAAGGTGAAGAGGTTGAGAGAACGGAGGAACCATCCGAAGCAGACAATGATCTGAATGCTGAAATAAATAATACCTGGAACAAAGATACAGCCATTGAGGAGATGAATGCTGACGGGCTAGGACAAGATTTGGTTGATATCCTATACTTAGTGGTAAATGAATTGAACAATGATAGTGGGAAACCTATGAACCTAAGATTTGTAGACGGGAAAAAGTTAAAAGAAACAACAGCTAAGGTAAACAAAGTCATCCCATACCTTGAGGCGAGGAGCCTTCACCAATGCAACAATATCCTCAAAGCAACAGCAAATGCGGTGAGGAAATTACTTGGCATAAAAGCGAGAGGAAACAACAAACAAGAAAGATCAGAACCTTGGTGGAAGAAACGACTGAATGGTCAAATCAAGGAAATGAGAAATGACATTGGAAAGCTTGAGTCCCTACTGAATGGGACACTAAAAAACATAGACACTAAAAATAGACTGGAAATAAAGTACAAAACTAGGAGGAAAAAGCTAAATATTATCATAGAGGAACTGAAGCAACGCATTGTAGCAAGAAGTGCAAAAATTAGGCGATACGAGAGCAGAGTCAGTCAGTATAGACAGAACCGCATGTTTGACAACAACCAGAAGACGCTGTTTGGACGGCTTGAAGGGAAAGAAAGAGGCAACGACTTGATCCCTGAGGCGGAACAAACTAAGACATTCTGGAGGAATATGGGAGCAAGATGTTAAACATAATGACCAGGCACAAAAGGACATTAGTGAACAGGCACACCAACAAAATGATTTGAGTATCACAATTGAAACTCTTAAGAGGCAGGCCAAAAAACTAACCAACTGGAAATGACCAGGCCCAGATGGTATGCAGGGGTATTGGATTAAAAATATAACATCCCTCCACCCGAAACTGACAACCATGTTCAATGACTGCTTGATGTCAGGTGAGGTACCAGAGTGGTTGACAAAAGGTACCACAGTTCTGGTAATGAAAGACCGAATCAAGGGTAATGATGTTACCAACTATAGACCTATCACATGTCTGTCCGTAATGTGGAAACTGTTGACAAGCATTATGTCTGAAGAAATCTACCATCACCTCCACACAAACAACTTGGTACCGGACGAACAGAAAGGATGCCGAAAGAAGTCCCGTGGTACAAAGGACCAGTTACTTATTGATAAGATGGTAATGAGGAATTGCAAGAGGAGACACACTGGTCTTGCCATGGGATGGATAGACTACAAAAAGGCATTTGACATGGTGCCTCGTTCTTGGATCACCAAAAGCCTAGAGATCTTCAAGGTGGCAGATAACATCAGACAGTTGTTGGGTAAAAGTATGAAGTCCTGGAAAACAGAGTTAACATCAGCTGGAGAATCCTTGGGAGGCGTGAAGATCAAGAGAGGTATCTTCCAGGGAGATAGTCTGTCCCCTCTGTTGTTTGGCCTTGCCCTGATGCCCCTGACCATTATACTGCGAAAAGTGAGAGCAGGATACAAGTTGGGAAAGGGAGAGCTTACCATCAATCACCTCCTCTTCATGGACGATCTTAAGCTCTTCGGGAAGAGTGAGAAGGAGTTGGATGTGCTTGTTGACACTGTCCGTATTTTCAGCAATGATAAATGTATGCAATTTGGTATTAGTAAGTGTGGAGTCCTTGTGGTGAAGAGGGGGTAAATGAGCAGAAGCAACGGAATCCAGGTACCAACAGGTGAGATGATAAAGGAAATTGACACTGAAGAAGGATACAAGTATTTGGGTGTTCTGGAGGCTGATGACATCAAGAACAAAAGAATGAAGGAATTTATAAGATCTGAATACATTCGGAGAGTAAGGAGCGTATTAAAGTCGCATCTGAACAGTAGGAATGCCATAAGTGCAGTAAATTCCCGAGCTGTGTCTATTATTATGTACAGTGCGGGAATTCTGAAATGGAATGTTGCTGAACAAAAAGAAATGGATAGGAAGAATAGGAAGCTATTGACTATCCACAACATGTTCCACAAGAGGAGTGATGACGATAGACTCTACTTAAAGAGATTTGAAGGTGGAAGAGGTCTTATCAGCATAGAGGACTGTGTTCAGATGGAGAAAAACAACCTACACAAATACGTGACTGATAGTAAGGAGCCAATGCTCAGAATTGTACTGAAGGAGAGGACAATAGACTAGGGATGTCCAAGGAGGAAATAACAACAAGGAGAAAGAGCACCCTTCATGAAAAATCCCTTCATAGTACCTTCTTTGAGAAAACTGAATTCAGAGATCCACAGACATGGAACTGGTTGAAAAGAAGGGACCTTAAAAAGGCTACAGAAGGAATGCTAATGGCTGCGCAAGAGCAGGCCCTCAAAACGAGGTGGGTGAAACACCATATTTACAAGGAGGAGGCTAACTCACTGTGTAGTATCTGTGGAGAGAGAGAGGAGACTGTGGCTCACATTGTATCCGAGTGTAAGCACCTAGCCCAGACTCACTATAAGGGCTGGAGACATGATGTGATGGGCAGGGTGATCCGCTGGCACCTATGCAAAGTAAACAATTTACCACATTCTGAGAAGTGGTATGAGCATAAGCCAGAGTCGGTGATAGAAAACGATCAGGTGAAGGTGCTGTGGGATTTTAGGATACAGACGGACAAGAAACTGGAACACAATAGACCTGACCTGGTGGTTTTGGACAAGGAAAAAAGATCGTGCCTGATTGTGGATGTGGCCTGCCCAATCGACACGAGAGTGCAAGAGAAGGAGAGGGAGAAAATTAACCGATAGCAGGACTTAAAGTGGGAGGTAAAAAGGATTTGGAACTGCCATGAGGTCAAAGTGGTCCCGATTGTCATAGGCGCACTAGGTACTATCTCAAAAAGTTTCCAGGGATGGTTAAAGAAAATTGGCCTGGTCACGCTTTTTGGAACGCTTCAAAAGGCATGCTTGCTTGGAACAGCAAGAACCCTCCGATACGTCCTGAATATCTGAGGCTGCAGGTAGTGGCTTGATATTCATTTCAACAAACTTTCCAGTTAACTAACATCAATGACTGAGACTCAAAGAACAATAATAATAATAATAATAATAATAATAATAATAATAATAATAATAATAATAATAATAATAATAATAATAATAATAATAATAATGAGGAAATCTACCATCACCTCCACACAAACAACTTGTTACCGGACGAACAGAAAGGATGCCGAAAGAAGTCACGTGGTACAAAGGACCAGTTACTTATTGATAAGATGGTAATGGGGAATTGCAGGAGGAGACACACTGATCTTGCCATGGGATGGATAGACTACAGAAAGGCATTTGACATGGTGCCTCATTCCTGGATCACCAAAAGCCTGGAGATCTTCAGGGTGGCAGATAACATCAGACAGTTGCTAGGCAGGAGTATGGGGTCCTGGGAGACAGAGTTGACATCAACTGGAGTATCCTTGGGAAGCGTGAAGATCAAGAGAGGTATCTTCCAGGGAGATAGCCTGTCCCCTCTGTTGTTTGTCCTTGCCCTGATGCCCTTGACCATTATGCTGCGAAAAGTGAGAGCAGGATACAAGTTGGGAGGGGGAGAGCTTACCATCAATCACCTCCTCTTCATGGACGATCTTAACCTCTTCGGGAAAAGTGAGAAGGAGTTGGATGTGCTTGTTGACACTGTCCGTATTTTCAGCAGTGATATATGTATGCAGTTTGGTATTGGTAAATGTGGAGTCATTGTGATGAAGAGGGGTAGGTTGAGCAGAAGTAGCGGGATCCAGATACCAACAGGTGAGATGATAAAGGAAATTGACTCTGAGGAAGGATACAAGTATTTGGGCGTTCTGGAGGCTGATGGCATAAAGAACAAAAAAATGACTGAGATTCAAGGAATAACAACAACAATAATAATAATAATAATAATAATAATAATAATAATAATAATAATAATAGCATCCAAACAGACCGAAAAATAGATGCAAACAGACCTGATATAATATTGAAAGACTTTCAAAAGAGGGTATGCCTGCTAATTGATATGTCTGTTCCAATAGACAAGAATGTCTCTATAAAAACATTTGAAAAATTGAGCAAGTATAAGGACCTGGAGATAGAAATTGGAAAAATGTGGAAATTGAGAACTAAAACAATACCAGTGGTTGTAGGCGCTCTGGGAATGATACCTAAGGGGTCTAATGATTACATATCGCAAATCCCAGGAAACCCGCGTATAGGAGAAATACAAAAGATAGTACTAATGGGAACTGCCCATATACTAAGGAAGATTCTGTCAATATAAGTACATCACAAGTCTAAACACTAAAGATGCATGTGTGAATATGTATGTTCTTTCTTGAACATGGCGGACCTTGTTGTCTCTTGAGGTCACTGGTTGTGACTTGGTGATAACTCGTATGAACATAAAGCAAGATAAATGCAACTGTAATAATAATAATAATAATAATAATAATAATAATAATAATAATAATAATAATAATAATAATAATAATAATAATAATAATAATAATAATAATAATGTTTTCTTATCGACTTTCCCCTCCAGCAAATTCGGGGGAGGGGAAAGTCGATTAAATCTACCGATACTGCCGATCCATCAATAATAATAATTATATATATATATATATATATATATATATATATGTTTGTTTTGTTTGTTTTTGAGAGTTCTAAACCCCACTATCAGGCTATCATTTCTTTAGCAAAAAATACCCTGAAAACCTACAAAGGAGAGACACAAAATAGAAACCTAGTCATTGAGGAGGTCACAAAATGTGTGAGAAAAGAGCTTTGACAATATATAAACAACCTTCCGGTTATCGAACCAACCAACCAACCGGAAATTTATTGGCAACATGACGCTCCCAAGTATAACAATATCTGTTTCAACACACGTTTTCAGATAAGAAATCTCGCAAAACAAATTAAAAAACGAATTATATACATATATGTGTGTGTGTGTGTATATATATACATATATGAGTGTGTGTGTGTGTATGTGTATGTATATATATATATATATATATATATATATATATATATATATATATATATATATATATATATATATATATATATGTTAAGTATTTCCGTGGCAAAGGTAAAGGAAAGAAGAGTGCTCTATGTATAGAACAGAGCTATTTAATTATGTAACAAACAACACAATATAGTTATTCCATTACCCAAGGTTTCACGAAGTCAGACGATTCTAACGGAGGCGTCAGAATCCGTTCAGCAGATAAAAATCTTTATTTGGATAAAGATTTCTATGTGATGAACGGATTCTGATGCCTCCGTTAGAATCGTCTGACTTCGTGAAACCTTGGGTAATGGAATAATTATATTTTGTTGTTTATTACATAATCTATCTATCTATCTATCTATCTATCTATCTATCTATCTATCTATCTATCTATCTATCTATCTATCTATCTATCTATATATCTATCTATATATCTATATATATATGGGATAGACACATGTTAAACTTGCTCGGTAAGTTTTGTTTAAATTTTTCTAGAAATTCGTCATTGTGAACTTTTATTTTTATACCAAATTGTAGAGGGACTGACAGGTCAAATTTTGATCTGGTCAGTACCCCAAAATATCGTGCCCCTCAAGGCAAAAACATCCAACTTATTTTCAAAAATATTTTTGCAAACACTTCATTTTTTAATAAATGGCCGAAGCAAAGGCACCTACTTCTTTGTCAAAACAAGAAGATGGGAAGGGAAAGCCATGCCTACTTGACCAGCAGGTAGTAGCAGACATGGACAAATAAATGCCATCATCGCCTCAACATTTAGAAGAGGAACAAGCTTCAGCTGCTTGTAAACAACTGAACACGCCTGACGTCACAAATGTCACATGCATCCACACACAGAAGGAAAGATATGCAGCAAATACCTCGTTTCGTAAAGAAATGAAAATTCACACAACAATAATGAAAATTACAGCCCACAACAGACACCAAAAAATACAGAAAATGAAAAAATTGAAAACACATCCAACAACACCAATCAAAAGGAAAACAATGTCAACACAAACACCAACACAAACACCAAAGAAAATACAAACAACAGTGACAACAACAAGAAAGACAACAACAGCAAAATTTCTTTTGTTGATACTGTAAAAAAACCGGAAATATTTCAACTTTTGGATTTAACCAACGCGAAACAAAAGTTGGAAGAAGGTAAACAATATGTTACTTTTGGACCCAATGGGTCATTTAGCATAAATTCACCACAAGAACTAAGGAGAGAGAATGCCCTGAACACTGTGGTTTTCAGGTCATTCTCAAATGCATAAAAAAACCAGCTCAACTATCTCAGAGTGAGATTGAGCTAGTTTTAAGGAACCACATGAATAACATTTTATTCATTCAGAAAGCCAAACTTTTCGGCAGCATTTCGGTGTTGATGAAAGAACATAACAGCACAAAAATCGCGCCCATTGTGTCCACCCATTTTACCTTTTCCCCTATATACATGGGGAAAAGGTCGCAAAAAATAAAAATTACATGCATAAGACCCAAAGTAGATATTTGGTGGATACTTTATGGAATACGAAAGGTTCACAGGAGCGAAGCTGAACCGGGACAAATCCGTCGGTTTGCAACTCGGAACGTGGAGAGGCAAACCCGATGCCTTCCGATGGCGTCGTCGGGCGCTGGACGGAAGGACCGGTAAAGCTGCTCGGGGTCTGGTTTGGTCCGGACCTCCAGGTGGAGAAGAACTGGAACGAGGGAACGGTCAAGGTGTTTGCGCTCACCCAGAAGTGGGCCGAGTGCAAACTATCCTTGAAAGGCCGAGCGGAGGTGGCGAACACTTTTATAGCGTCCGTAATCTACTACCGCTTGACCGTCGTGCCTTGTCCAGCCAAAACGCTCACCAAAATGGAGCGCGTGCTCTTCCAATTCCTTTGGAAGAAGTGGGCTCCTTTGGTGAGAAGATCCATCTGCTGCCAACACCCTTCAAACGGAGAGCTGGGGATGCCGTGGCTGACGATACGCAAACACGTGCTCAGGCTGCGGCACCTCCACGTATTCCTCACCGGCAAACCGGTGTGGGTCCCGTTCGTGAGGCGAGCATTCCCACGACTCGTCTCGCTGACCGAGCTGCAGTCCTGGGTCAAGCAAAGATCGAGGAAAATGGGCAACTGGCACATCGAATGTGCTCAAGCGCTCACAGCCCTCTGGCAGGCGGACCCGGAGATCAGTGGTGACTCCACTTCGTCATTCTATAGAGGGTTGGTCCGCAGCAAATGCGACGACGCGCTCGGAGAAACTCTAGGCGTAGAGGAAGACGAACTGGCCAGTCTGTTCGGTAGAACCTTCCGCCCGGGACCGATGGGCAACTTCCAAAAGTCCCTGGCCTGGCAGTGCTACCGAGGAGCCCTACCAGTTCGAGACAAGCTCTACAGACACGGGCCCCCGGGCAGGGACCCTTCGAAAAAGATCTGTCCGAAATGCGTGCGCGACGAGGAAACCGTCGCGCACGCATTTGTACAGTGCCCGGACGTTACCGACCTGTGGGGCTATGTAGAACGACTATTGTCGCGGGTGGGACCAATCCAGTTGACCACCGAGTCCATTGTCATGATCAAACCGCCACCCTCCTCCTTCAAAAACGAAGGTGAGGCGGTTTTCCTATGTGTTATGGCTATGGTGAAAGAGGTTGTATGGTGGACGAGGTTAAAAGGGCTGAGGTCAGACACCTTTCTCTCCGGTGAACAACTGATTCGTTTTTTCAAATATCATTTTGGAAGAAGAATCAGGATGGAGAGAGAGGTGCTGTATCCCAGCAAATTTTATAAAAGGTGGGTGAATGAGGCGAAGATGGTCCGAGTGGTTGAGCCTTCTCTCTATATAAGCCTGTAGGTTGAGGAAAAAGAGAAAGATGGGAGGGGAGTTTTCTTGGTGCTCCTGGAGATGAGGGTTGTACATTTTTTCGGGGTGTGTACAACCCCTGTGTAACGCCTCCCCCCTATTGGGGATTTCAATTGTTATTTGTTATTTTATTAATAGTTTTATTTTCATAAACCTGTATGTAAACTCCCCATTTGTATTTGTTCCCTTCTGTTGTGCCCTTGTGACTAATAAAGAAATTTATCTATATATATATATATATATATACAGTGCATCTTCGCTTATCCGGATATCGCTTTTCCGAAATTCGATTTACCGGACGGCTATTTCTATACTACCTCCGGATGAGGAAGACTTGATTTAGGCAGACGGACAGATTCGGGCAGCATTTCTTCCGGCGAACGTTACGTCACTTATTCAGCCATGGAGTTTGGGAGACACTAAAGCGGATTTACAGAAAACAATTGCTGCGGGATTTGATCGGAAAAGGGGATACGGGAATGATTCCATTTTTACGTGCGATAAACATTTGATCGGAAAAGGGGACACGGGAATGATTCCATTTTTACGTGCGATTAACATGAGGGAGGTGGTTGACCGTTCAGCTGTTGCGTGGAAATGGTAGCGGGAAATGGTAGCGGAACGACGAGCTTCGGCGCGAAAACAATCTTCTATTTATTCATTTTTAAAAAAATACTAACTTTTTATGGTTTGACTCAATTCAGTTTTACCAAGTTTTTAGTTATTCTTATGTTTGTTTAATTAATTTTCTTATAAATTCTAGCTGTTCTTTTGTTATTCTAATAAGCTTTTTTTACTTAGCATTTGTCTTTTATTTTGACTAAAAGAAGCCAAAACATTAGAAACCACGAGCATTATGTAACAATGGCATTTTAGAATTCACTTATCCGGATATTTCACTTAACCGGATCTTTTACTAACTGTTTGGTTTTGACCGTCCGGATAAGCGAAGATTCACTGTATATATATATATATATATATATATATATATATATATATATATATATATATATATATATATATATATATATATATATATATATATATAAATGGAATAGAATGAAACGAAATTTCATT
>OZ024744.1:60053731-60058731 GCA_964016885.1 Eledone cirrhosa | reverse complement strand
AAAGTGGAATTGCTAGGAAGCGTGGGAGACAAAGTAGAGCTGACATGCAATGAGTGTAGGAGAGCCTCCCCCTGCAAAGCTGGAATAAAGAGTCACAAAAGGAGCCATGTAAAAATGGTTGATGCATATGGTTTAACAATCTTCCATCAATCTGCAGAAGGTCTGAAGCGGCACATGAAAGTACATGGAAACTGGCCATCGATTCTTATTGCCAAAAGCCAGGTGTGTAACATCTGTGCCAGAGAATGTAGGACACGTGCTGGTATAAAAAGTCACATCCGGACTACACACATGCAGCAGCATATTTAAAAAAAATCCAAGCGACGGCTATACTCGAACGCGAGGTAGCTGCCATCATGTATGTATGTATTTATATATGTATGTATGTATATATGTCGGGTCACTCTTGAGTGCTACTGGTAACATGTAACCCAGTACAACCTGTCGTATGGTCGGGTCGTCGGCGACTAAACCGGCAATCCCACCAAGTTTACTTGGTGAGGAGGGTGATTTTGGACACCCTGCAGGACAAAAAACAAAACCTGACAAAGGGCGGAAGAACTCATAAGAGTCAACGGCCATCTAAAAGTGTGTAAATATGTATATACACATGTACATATGTATGCGCAGGGACATAGAAATAGTCGGGCTGGACACCCGATGGCACGGTTAAACCACTGGGAGTGAAGGACCCCTAGCCTTCGTCACGGCATTCTTCTAGAAGGCAACTCAGGAAACTGAGATAACTCCGATATAAACCTGCGGCTCAGTAGTTACCAATGATGTTGATCTTTTCTTCTTTTCGAGTTATAGCTACTGTCGCTCAGAGAGTGGGATTGGCTCAGTGCACAGTCTTTCCTCACTTTAAAAAATATCTTCACGCACAGGCATTGCACAATAGAATTAATTAATTATTATTAATTATGGTATATCGTGCAATGGCCATACTCGATAACGAGGGGGCAGCCGTCAGTATGTATCTAGTATGTATGTAAGCATATATGTCGGGTCGCTCGAATCTATGTATGTATGCGTGTATGTAAGATCACTCGAATTAATGTATGTATGTATGTAAGGTCGCTCTTCGGCGCTACTGGTGACATGTAACCCAGTACAATCTGTACATGGTCAGGTCGTCTGCAACTAAACCGGCAAACCCATCAAGCTTGATTGGTGAGGAGGGTGATTTTGGAAACTTTGAGGGATGAAAAACAAAACTCGTCAAAGGGCAGAGGAAAGTATTTCTTTTTTTGTGTGTGGAGTAAGAGATTCCTAGTTTTCATTAAGACATCTCTTTAGGAGAAGGTCAGTCTGATATAAAACCTGCAACTTCGTTTGCATCCAATCATGTAGACCAGTTCTACTTTTTGGGTAAATGCATTTAATGTTCAGAGCTTTTCCTCACTCGCTTGATATGTGACATTTTTTGCGATACATGGTATTACTGGCCATAGGCAAGTCCCTAGCAGGACTAAAAAAGCCACGTCCATGATGCTTATGCTTAAGTATCAAGCGATGGCATACATGAAATCGAGTTGCAGCCATCACATATGCAAGTAATGTTTTTTTTATTTCGATATATTTCAGAATTGAAACCAGTCACTAATAGAGTGACATGATTTTTTGTATAAGTCAAAACAGTTCCAGATATTTGGAAATTAGTGAGTTAGTGTGAACATATATATATATTAGTGTGTTCCTCGAACAACGATGGAGGCTCTACTAATATCAAAATATAAATACACACACACACACACACGGACACACGGACACACACAGAGACACAAACACACACGCACACAGACACACACAGACATACACACATACGCACACACACATATATATATAGCAGAGAGAGAGAGAGAGAAAGTGAGAGGGAAAGAGAGAGAGAGAGAGGAGATATGGAGAGAGAGGGGAGGTAGAGACAGAGGGGGTTCAGAGAGGCGATATGGAGAGAGAGGGGGTAGAGAGGGGGTAGAGAGAGAGAGAGAGAGAGAGAGAAGTTATTGAAGTGCAGAGATAGGCAACGGTATGTTATACAGTAAATACTGACAGATGATGTAAGAAATGGAATACCATTGCAGAAGGTCAATTGCACTGCTATATATATATTATATCGATCTAAATTCCGCATTACACACATATATATATATATATATATATATATATATATATATATATATATGCATACATATATGTATATAATTCAAATTAAAAGATATATGTATATATAGAGAGAGAAAGAGCCATGTATAATTAGAGAAATACATAGTATTTTGTACATATATATCTATAATTGTTTCTTCTTTTGGCACAAGGCCAGCAATTATCCCAGTGTATTACAGGTGCTTTATTTTATCGACCCCGTAAAGATCAAAGGCAAAGTTAACCTCGACGGAATTTGAACTCAGACCATAAAGGGGCGTAACTCTATGCTGCAAAGCATGGTGTCCGATTCTCTACCGATACTGCCAATAATGTACATATTTAGGAAAAAAAGTACATGCTTTAAGGTGAAAAAGTCATTATTTTCATTCTGGTATAGATACATAGTTCGTAAACCGAAGCAAAAATGGATCTAGGTAATCGATTATGGATTACCAACTTTCGATTGTGGTAAAACTACGGAAGACGCGAAACTAATCATCAGAGGAATGGTCTTTGAACAAATCCCCATACAGTACAAAATACCTTTATATCTGTCTGGATGTGAGAGCTAGTTAAAAGTAATTTTGTACTGTATTAGAACTTATCCAAAGACGATATATATATATATGACAAGTTTGGGACCCCGACGGCTGAGTTCCTACCGTTTCAACAGCTAATTCGGATCAGGCTGTTGAAACGGCAGGAGCTCAGCCATCGGGGTCGCGAATTTTCATATTACATACTCTACTACCCCAAGTATTGAGTACTCTGGTGAGTAATGATCTAACTGGTTTTTACTGCATCCATTCTGATATATATATATATATATATATATATATATATATATATATATATATATATATATATATATATATATATATATATTGTTGTACAGCCAACCATGTTACTCTTCATTCTTTCACTATATATATATATATATATATATATATAATGAAAGAATGAAGAGTAACATGGTTGGCTGTACAACAAGGGGCTTTATTTCAGGTATTGACAGCCGTACGTTAAAACTATCCACGACGGAGAGTACTCACAACCTCTAACTGGTTTACCTATAACGATAACTTGTTACCCCATATATATATATATATATATATATATATATATATATATATATAGTGAAAGAGTGAAGAATTACATGGTCAACAGTACAAAAAGGGTTTTATTTACAGTATTAACAATTGTTTCATTAGTTAGGGTGTCTAAAAATTGCTAATCACTTGAAGTTGTGTCACTCAATTTTAAATACATGTATGCCTAATCAAATCATCGGAATAACTGATTAAAATTACACACGGTGTTTGTAATATACTAGGAAAATTCAAATAACAACGTCAGTAATAAAGAAAGAAAAAGAAAAAAGAAAAAAGAAAAAAGAAAAAGAGAGAGAGAAAAAGAAAAAATGGAAAAATAATAAATAAGTAATAATAAATAAGTTAGAATGAAGTAGAGAAAAAATAAGTAAAAAAATATATATGATTGTTGAAAATAGTTGTGGTGGTGGTTAAAGTTATAGTGGTGTGTAAGTATAAAGATGTGATGGTATAAATCTGAAAATATTAAATATATACATATGTATTGGTTAAATTACAGAGGGTTATATTAGGCAGAAATAATACAGTGATAAATAAAGGATAAATGAATAAATTGGAAGTTATGTGATAGGTAAAGAGAACATGATAGGATATAATGGAAGAGATGAAATAGTTTTAGAGAAAGAGAGTGAAAGAAAGAAAGGCTAGGAGGTTGTGATGTTGATTCAGGGATTAGTTGATCTATTGACAGTTAATAATAATGGGTTATTATAATTGACTCTAAGTGCTTCAGTTTGAATTATGGGATTGTTGGATCGAATCATGTTGGTTTGAAATTTGCGAATTTAGTAGCTGCTTTATATCTACAGAAAATTGACCGTTCTATTTTGCTGTTAAGCAGCATTTTGTCATACTTTAAAATATGGAACTCCATATTGCAAAGTCCGCAGTAGGACATTCCATTTTTGTAGGCCTTTGCCCCCGACAATTTCAACCATCTCATCCCGTATTCTTGGTTTGTATCCTTAAACTGCCAGGTTTTATTGGCGAGCGTTCTTGTGTTCATTAGTCTACGGTTCTTTATAGAATGTCTGTGAACGTACCATCTTTTAAACAGGAAAAAAACGAAAAAACTTTTCTCTATATATATAAGGAAACAATAAAGTACAAGACATACACGAACTACATCGATACAATAGATTTAGATAACACAACTAATATGCCTAAAAATACATGAAAACGAACTTACAAAATATACTAAAGAGAAACGGAGCGAAAAAAACACTCGACAGCCAATACCTTGTAAGACGCGAGAGAGAAGTAAAGGAAACATTTTTTAGACTAAAATTAGAAACGAAAGGACTTATTTTATCTGAGCAAGAGCATTGACTGGCCATTAACAATTATTAGAATAAAATAATAAAAAGGGATCCTAGCGGGAACTGCAGACATTTTCGATTGCCCGGTTCTTGCTAAGTTTTAATATACACACAAATAGGATCGAGTTAGTATCTATATCCACTAGGCAATATGCCAACAATATATATAGATATATATGGTAATGGTGGTGATGGGAGGGAGTATAGGATCGTGTGTAGGGTAGTGGAGCAGAATGAGGATAGGGAGGTGGGGTGTGGGGTTAAAGGCGTGTGAGAAAAATTTGGAATTAGTAACAAAGAAAGGAATTCTATTTATAGTAAGATTCTTTGGCCATTTGTTGTGGAGTGTTGGCCAGCAATAATGATAATAATGACCGGAGAGGTAACGGCCGCAGAATAAAGACACCCAAAGTGATATTAA
>OZ024744.1:60041231-60048731 GCA_964016885.1 Eledone cirrhosa | reverse complement strand
TTTCCTACCTTCTGTCTCTCTATTCTTTCAAAACTCATGCTTTGAATTATCATTACTTGATTTAACGGTACTTTTAGTTCGCTGTTCAAAGCGGGCGGTGGATTGGCAGTTAAATAGTATGCGATATTTACTTACGTTCGTGCTGGTTTAAAAAAACTCCCAAGTCAAGTTTGCCTTTTATCCTTTTTGGGATCCAAGAATGAAAGTGTCGTTCGGATACTGGGGGTATGGGCGACAGTATAGTTACAAAAGTAATTATTGAAATCATAAAGTGTGACGAATAAGATTTGATTCAGCACAAAGAAGACCCAGAGATGAGACAGAATGCGGATTCGACAATGAGTAATTTTGTTGTCCCATCAATGGAATTGCATGCTCATAAAACTAACATTTAAGTGGCTGATTATTCAATTGACATGTGTATTCTTAACAGACAGATTTAGTGTGACACCGTGTGTGTGTAAACCAGCGTTCGATTCCACGGAGACACTGGCCGCGAAACCCGAATATCGTTGACAACGCAGAGGGAATCCCTTATGGTTCTCTCCCAGATTGCTAGAAATAGCAGTCGTGTTGGTTAGCATAACCGGGATGTTTCTTTTTTTTTTCTTCTTTGATGTTATAAAATTAGTATCAATAAACCTTCCTGGATCCGTTATTCCATTGGTGGACTTACATTTCGATTGTCACTTTTTGTTTTTGTGTGATGCGCGAATACACCAGCCAACCAATCAACCAACAAGCAAACATCTCTCTTTTATATTATAATAGAAGGGCTGTAAGTCTTTAGGGAAGGCAAAGTTGATTAACTTAAATCAACTCTGCTACTTGACTTGCACTATATTTTGTCGAAACCAGAAGGATGAAAGGCGAAGTTGACCTTGGTGGAATTTGAATTCAGAACGTAAAGATCCTGAATAAATAATTGTTTCTAATTTTGGCACAAGGCCAGCAATTACCGCAGTGCATTACTGGTACTTTATTTTATCGACCCCTTAAGGAAAAAAGGCAAAGCTAACCTCGGCGGGTTTTGAACTCAGATCATAAAGGACCGTAACTCAATGCTGCGATGCCTGTCCGACGCTCTAATGCAATGGCATTTTTCCTGACAGTCTACTAATTTTGACAATCTACTTCCTCAGAACCATTATTAATAATTGGCAGTATCGGTAGAGGGTCAGACATGCTTTCCAGCGTAGTGACGTCCCTTTACGATCTGAGTTCAAATCCCGCCGAGGTTAACTTTGCCTTTCATCCTTACGGGGTCGATAAAATAAAGTACCAGTAATGCACTGGGTAATTGCTGGCCTTGTGCCAATAGTAGAAACAATTATTAATTAATAACTGTTTCTACATTTGGCACAAGACCAGCAATTAACCAGTACATTACTGGTACTTTATTTTATCGACCCCGTAAGGATGAAAGGCAAAGTTCAGCTCGGCGGGTTTTGAACTCAGACTGTAAAGGGACGTAACTATGCTAGAAAGCATGGCGTCCAACCCTCTACCGATAACAATAATTAATAATAGAAACAAAATCAAAGTGACATTAGATTTGGAAATACTCTTTTGCTCTCTTGCTGATTTCAATTATTAGACTTCAGTCATGCTGGGGCAACGTGTAAGTTAAGTAATTAGAAGTTTTTGCATTAACACACACGCGCGCGCGCGCGCACATACACACATATTCACATACACGCGCACACACATACACACAACCATGGTGCTAGCGATGACTTGACGAAAATAATACAGATTTATATAGAAAAAATGCATCTTGGCACATAACTAGATGAGGATAAAGGAAACAGACTGGAGAAATTTACGAACAGAAACTGTTAGAGTGAACATTAAAAGTTCATTCTGAAGATACTACTTGGATTAATGATATGACTGGTCTTATAGCTAAAACTCATGAAGGAAATGTAAGAAAATATGAAGAGAATGTAGAAAGAACAAGATGATAGAAATTATATATAGATGGCAGACACTGGGATTGGTTGTTGTTGTTTTTTGCTAGTTTTTTTTTTTTCGTCTTTTGGCAGAAGAATGACTATGTTTAAAATACAAGTAAGATAAATTAATCGAACAAAATGGTTAAAGAAGTAAGAAGAGGGAATAAAAAGAAAACGGTGTTCAAAGGTAAAATATTGTTTTAGAAAGAGTATTTGTCCAGGACCAAGAAAATATGACATAAAATTTGGTGTCATTTCATTTATGAATGATATGCGTCTGCCGTTTCAGATACTCAACAACAGCATCAGTCTTCAACACTCAATAAATATATTCACACTTTACCTCAATGGGGGACAGTGTTCGGTAGTTAAGATGAGATGATAATAATTAATTCTAGCCAGGACTAATTTAAGCTAGCTTGGGTGGTCCTCGAACATATAAAGGGTTTTCGCTCACCAGGGTCTCACTAAATCACAAACAAGAGGCCTGTATGTCTGAGAGAGAGAGAGAGAGAGAACTAGGTGCAGGGGTTTACATAATACTAAATGCATGGTAGCAGCTGTTGCAGAACGGCAGCAGTGGCAAGCATCAATGTGAAAAGAACAACAAATAAGATCAACAATAGTAGTTTCTGACATGAACAATTAACATGCTGAGATAGTTAGTCATTTCGGTTTATCGGTTCGGCGAAAACATATGGCCCCCAGCATCGATAACAACGGTAACGATTGTAACAATGAAGACGAAGTAGAAAATGACGATGATGAAATCAGCGACGACGACGACAACGACTACTTAGGTCCAGCGCTAACTTTGGGCCAACTAAGAAGCCACCTAGAATGCAAACCCCATAGAGGTGCATTACTGAGCCTTAAAGGATTATACTTGTATATAAATTTGTATAATTACATTAAATATATAATAGCTTCCTGCGACAGAAAGGGTTATATGGTGTTATGACTTGTCATATGATTTGGCGTTGGTGTATGTGGTCTGAGTAGTGGAAAATGCAAGCTTAGTAATGTTCTTATAGTCAAAGAAAGAAGGGAAAAACATTTCTCGCTCAATTTGCCAAACTTAACATTGTTGTATTTGGATGAATAACTGGGAGAATCAGGTTCAAATTGTAGAGCAAACCCAATGTGCTAAATACCAGAGTGTCAGTCCTGACAATACCAAATATAGCAGGTTCTTAAGGTCAATTCCTTTCGAAATAAAAACAAAAGAAATGTTCTCTGTTAGTAGACTTATCCAATATAATATAATATAATATAATATAATATAATATAATATAATATAATATATATATATATATATATATATATATATATATATATATATATATATATATATATATATATATATATATAGAGAGAGAGAGAGAGAGAGAGAGAGAGAGAGAGAGAGAGAGAGAGAGAATTCACAAGAATCAAAGCTTTGTTCAAAGCATTTATTCACTTACAATTGTTTCATCCAAACATAGGCTTGGAGTCTTCGGAGCATTTTTCAATGTTTGTACACATAATTGACCTCCTTTCCAACGCAAGAGACATACAGATACATACATATATATATATTGCTATACAGTGGAGTGACATATATTATACTATACTATTTTTGTACAGCAATTCAAATTCAAAATCAAAATCAAAATCAAAATTAAAATACATTCGGCAGATAACACAGATAATGCAAGAGGATAGTTTGATAATCGGATCTAGTAGGTAGTGAATGCGTTAGTTACACGTGGAGCATGCAAGTGTGTCTCATTTTTATACGATTATTGTGTGGCAGGGTGTTACATGTAATGCAATATATATATAAAAAATGTAAGTATATATACGTACATGCATATATGTATACAGACGTACAGTAGTATTATATATATACATACATGCACACATATATATATACGTATGGGTTTACCGAACATTTATTATAATGTTCGGTTTGTTTGTAAACAAACAGCCCGAATTAAGCCGTACAGTGTTCAGGCAACCATCGTTACCCTTTTGTTCAACACTGACAAAGGAACGATGAACTAGTTTCTAGCTTATTAGCTGTCATCAGCACCGTATACCTTCCTGTCAGATGATTGAACGTTTGTAAGTATATACTTTCCTTATGCATTTTAACGGCTGAGCAGCCTAATTTGCATATCGAGTGAGTTAGTCGGCCGGGCGTACCGAAAACGATAAATGGAAAAGAATGAAATGAAATTTAATTTCATTCTTCTCTCTCTCTCTCTCTCTCTCTCTCTCTCTCTATATATATATATATATATATATATATATATATATATATATATATATATATATATATATATATATATATATATATATATATATATATATATATATATATGTATATATATATATTAAACAATAGTAATAAATGGAAAATATCACTATAGAATCATATTTATTTTATAATACATATTTCAAGGATACTAAATTGTAGTATGCTTTCATCAGATAAAATACAATATTTGAAGTATAAGATAGTGACATACCCAAAGTATAAACTTCCGACGTCTGTTTACAAAGGGTAAACAGATAAAAAGATAAAAAGATGTTATTAAAGACGTTTGAAAATTTAGGAAAAATAGCGTAATTATATTGGTCGTAAAGCGGCCGTTCTAGGGTGATGTATTAATTAGTGGATATATATGTATAAATATATATATAACCGTAGAAATATTAGCGGATATATTCGCGTACGTAGATTAACATATATATATAAACGCAAGTCTTATATTTTAAAGTTATGAAAAATATTTATATTGGTTATATAAGGAAATTGTTGTAGGGTAGTATATTATAACATATACGTATATATGGTTAAATATATGGATATATAGTCATGTATATAATTAATTTTATGAATAAATGTATGAAAGATTTATATATATATATATACATATATATATATATATATAATAATGAAATGACAGGAGGCTGGATTTGTGTAAATCCTTGAAAGGTTTATTATACTATGATTATTTCAATGACCGGGTTCCGTATGAATCCGGTGATATCATCAGGTATTCGAAATATAATACGTGAATGTAATAGGTAAAATCCATGGGGCTGAAAATCGAGACCCGAGGGCGACCGCTATTCTGTTCCTTCAACCTCAGCCGGTCGCCCTGGAGTGACGTGGCTAAATTTTATAGTATGCTACTACCGGTCAGATGAACGAAAACAGAAAGAGATGGGAGCATAGGTTAACGTCGATCCCATGACACAAGGTAAAAGAAAGAAAGAAAGGAAGGAGAAGAAGGGGGAAGAAAGAAGAAGAGAAGTCAGGGTTAATGTCAGCTAAAAGAGGAAGGTAACTACTACTGGTCAGATATAGGCAAGCAAGAGGGGGAAGGAAGATAAGTCTGCGGGAGGAGGAGAGGAGAGAAGGAAGGGAAGAGAGAAGTAGAAAAGTAAGGGTTGATGGCTACAAGAAGGAAGATAGAAAGGAAGAGGAAGAAAGGTCGATATTAATGTCAGACCACAGTCAAGCCAGGAGTGGCGCGAGAAAATTTTCACAGGGACCCGCATCTTAGCGGAGATGAATATATTGGGAGTCAGTGTTTTACAGTGTTTAGACTTCTAGGATGAAGTTAAAAAAATTTAATAAACAATATTCAATATTAAAGAGGTTAGAAAATTTAAAGTTCAACAGTTTAACAATTAATTATATAATAGTTCCGATTTGTTCTGTAATTTAAAGGTACTATTTGGCGGTTAAAACAACGGCCGCGCCCCGGGCCCCATGGCGAATTAAGCCACGCCGAGTATTTTCATTTACTGAAAGAAGGGGAAATTTATTTTTCCAAGCACTCCATATATATATATATACACACACAGAAATATATATATATATACACACAGAAATATATATACATTTCTGTGTGTGTAATATATATATATATACTAGCAGAAAACCACCCGTGGGGCGGTTTTCTGCTAGTCTACTTATATATATAACCAGCAATTTCTCTGTCTGTCTGTCCGACAGTGGAAACACGTGCGCAGAGAGAGAGTGAGAGTGAAAGAAAGAGACAGACTACGAGAGGGGGGTAGCGGGAGGGAGAGAGGGAGAGAGAGAGAGTGAATAGACGCTAAAACACGTGCTACAGAAACATTACCTTCCCCTCTCCACTGACTTTGGTCACTGAGGCCGAGGGAATCGCGCTGAGCGCGTCATAATGACGTAATGCAGACAGCCAGACATACAGACAGATATTATAAGGGCGCAACGTTATATCTATGTATCTATCTAAAAAGAAAGACTAAGAATTATATAGAGAGAACGCTAAATCGCCTAATGCGGTCCCTAGGGCATTGAACATTTGAAATATTTTTTGCTCAAAACACTCACAGGACCATAAGTATTATATGTCTAAAGTTTGAAAACAATCGGTTGGATGGTTCTCAAGTTTTAGTGAGCTGACAGACAGACATTCTCTGTTTTAGATATATAGACTAGCAGAAAACCGCCCCGGGTGGTTTTCTGCTAGTCTGTATATATAAAACAGAGGATGTCTGTCTGTGTATCTGTTTCCCTAAACCTGGAGAACCACCCAACCGTTTTTTCAAAATTTACATATAATACTTATGGTCCTATTGAGTGTTCTGAGCAAAAGAAAATTCAAATTTTCCATGCCCTAGGGACCGTATTAGACGATTTAGCGATCTCTTTCTCTTTCTCTTAGTCTTTCTCTTTTTAGATGGATACATAGATATGACGTCGCGCCTTCATAACATCTGTCTGTATGCCTGGCTGTCTGCATTACGACATTATGATGCTTTCTGTGTGTGTAAATCTATCTATCTATCTAAGGCGGGTAAAATTCCCGAGATCCATGGACGAGTTCTCTCCAGCGGTCTCTGTCCCTCATTGTCGCTGCCATGTCCTGCGTCTCCAACAGACCAGTGTCTGTCCTTAGGGCATCAACATACGTTAACCTTGGTCTTCCTCTTCTAGTGTGTCCATATGTGTATATATGTATATATAGTGTGTGTGTATATATATATATATATATTCTTATGCCAGGGAACGTCTTCACGAACCAAAGTATCGTCTTCCTGTTTTCCTTCGGCTGCAACGTTTTTCGAAATATTTACATCTGCGTTCACAGATTGATTTTTTTAGTTTCAGAAGATCCCGTTAAGGTTGAAAGCAGCGATTCTTTGCTTAAACATTAATATATTATTTTAATATAGATATTCGTGTACAGATATTTTTGCATACACAAAAACAAAATATAAACAAACAAGGCTGGTGATTACATAATCACATGCATCACTGACAGATATTTTTGCAGACACAAAAACAAAATATAAACAAAAAAGGCCAACGATTATATCAGTTAGTCTTAGTGTACTTCATACTGCTTTTAGGTAGAAGATTCTGTTAAGGGTGAAAGCAGCGATTCATTTTCTGCGTTCACAGATTGATTTTTTTAGTTTCAGAAGATCCCGTTAAGTGTGAAAGCAGTGATTTTTTGCTTAAACTTTAATCTGTTATTTTAATATATATATATAATTA
>OZ024744.1:60036231-60038731 GCA_964016885.1 Eledone cirrhosa | reverse complement strand
GCTGGATGCACGAGCAAAAGGACGTTTTTTCCTGCCGGCGGCATATCACAAAATCGAATTTCATCTGAGGATACCGTTCTCATAGCAACAACAAATGCATGAATTACATCTTGATTGCATGGGAGAACCGTTGAAATAATTATTATTGTTTCTGATATAGACACAAGGCCAGCAATTTTTGGGGAGGGGAATGTCGATTAAATCGACTCCAGTGCATTACTGGTACTTTATTTTATCGACCCTGTAAGGATGAAAGGCAAAGTTAACCTCGGCGGGATTTGAACTCAGATCATAAAGAACCGTAACTCTATGCTGCAAAGCATGGCGTCCGGCCCTCTACCGATACTGCCAATCCACCGCCCGTTGAAATAATTATAATGAATAAACGCTTTATGTAACATCACCATCTTTATTAATGTTATATATATATATATATATATATATATATATATATATATATATATATATATATATATATATATATATAAATATATATATATATATATATATATATATATATATACATAATATATATATATATATATATATATATATATATATATATATATATATATATATATATATATATATATATATATATATATATATATATATATATATACATACATATATATATATATATATATATATATATATATATATATATATATATATATATATATATATATATATATATATATATCGCTTGGCTTATAAACGTTCGTCCGTAAGCTGTTTTGACCATTTCATAGGTTTCTGCAGTGTTTTTTCTAATCTTGACACAAAACTTTATTGCATATCAAGCCTCCAAGTTGTTGTTTTCACGTCTCGACTGCATTGTGGAATCAGTCAACTGTGACAAGACGTTTATGATGTGTAGCGTTTAAAGTGGTGCATCGGCACGAACCTTAATCTGGAAGAAACAAATTAGGCATGTTAGCTTATTATAACCATATCAAGGATGTATTTGAGTGACAGTTACGTAGGTCAAATAAAAGTGCCTGAAAAGACAGTCTCAAAACTTCTTGAGTGTACCTCGTGTATATATATATATATATATATATAAGAGAGTGTTGAACTTTGCTTGAAGCATTGTGGAATAATAAAATTGGTCATTTTGGAAGCCTCAACAATGCAGATGAGTAAATCTCCGGGTAACAGAATCAGGTGGTAATGAGAGAGAGATGTAAGAGGAAATGTAGAATGAAACGTATAGGGTGTAGAGGAACGTAGGAAAGAGTGTAAGAATAATAACACGAGATAGAGTTACCTTGGAATGATTTACTTGTCCCTATATATCGGATTTCGCATCCATCAACTGGGGGTTTTCCGAGGGGGAAAGCTTTTAGTCGGAGAGGAACAACAAGTGGCCTCTGTTGTCTGCCGTTTGTGTACAACTGAAATACTCTGTAGGTCGCACGTGCGGGCGGAATAGCTGCAGTCAGGCAAAGGTCGAGGCAGTTCTTCTTTAATAGGGTAGTGGGATGGTGCTTCGCTGTCAATCTATTATACTACTTATATTCAGTCTTTGATACTGGCAGTATTGGTAGTCTGCCTGATTGTTGTTTGCTGGTCGGTGGATGGTGGACACGCTATACACACAATAACAATCGTTCGATTGCCACTGTGTGTGTGTTGTTGTTTCATTTGTTTACACCAGCCATCTCGTCTCGCATCTCTCGGATCGGTTATTTATTTGTGGTCCTAGGCGTTTGATTCAAAGAGCTTCCTTGATTCTTAAAGTGCCGACGTTGCGTTCTGTCACTAACACTGTGAGAATGGGCCGTCCGTCTTTGTTTCCGCATTTGGTTATGTGTTTCTGGAAAGACGAGGCCCTGGTGTTGATGTGTTCCTTGATCCGGACATGTAGTGACCGGATTGTGCTACCGATGTAGTAATCGTTGCACTTGTCACATTCTACCTTGTATATAACGTACGTGCGTAAGCAACAGTTCGTTTGGCGCATCGGACAGTTGCTGCGGGAACACGCGTCAACCAATTTCTCGGGTTTCCTGGAGGGGCCCGAGTGGGCCAAGTGGATGTCGAGGCACTCCCTCCGTATGGCCCTGCGGATAGAGTTGGTGGTTTTCTCGCCCAGGTGCGGCATTTTAAGGAAGCACTTGCTTTGGGTGTTTCTCTGCCTCTTGCGTCTGGTGTCTCTTACTCTGCTTGTAAGTGAGGCTGGGTATCCATTCGTCTCCAGCACCCTCATGTATATATATATATATATATATATATATATATATATATATAAGGATTTTAATGGATACAGTTTAGTTAAAAGGAATTTATTGACACGTGTTTCTATAACAGTTACATAACCTGAAAACAGCTGCTATCTACTATCTTATATTACAACACTACGGAAAATACTGTATATATATATATATATATATATATATATATATATATATAAACTTTTTGTATTTACCGCTGTGACCCTACCTGCTTTGGTCGATCTGTGTTCCCTCCACACTTCGCATCGACCCTTCCTTCTCTC
>OZ024744.1:59971231-60031231 GCA_964016885.1 Eledone cirrhosa | reverse complement strand
ATCAATACCCTTGTAAGTTAATCATTATTCATTTAAAAACGGAATTAACTGCAAAATTAATCTTTTAAATATTACCTCGTATTTTTTGTAGTGTTTATATATGTATGCATGTCTTTCTTTTTTTTTTTTTTTTTTGAAGATGCTATGTAACCGGTCCCGGTAAAATAGAATCGCAGGCTATGTAGCCGGTAAGAGTGTAAGGCACCATGTGTTGCAGCCTTTTACGGTCTGAGTTTAGACAATTTGAAATTTTTTCCACCATCAATTGTTAAAAAACAAGTTAAAATCATTTAGTCGTCCATTTGTAACGTACGTTACACTTTAGTTACACATACACACATACATCTACACGTAAATACATAAACAGATACAGAAAACAGAAGTGCAAAGCCACACACACTCACACACACACATCTACTCATACATATTCATAAATAGACACATTATACAAAATAATTATTACATACACACACATCTATGAATGATTGAGGAAGGAAGAGGCTGATGAAACACTATAGCGATATGTGTGTTGCGTACCTTTAGGGTTTACCGGCTACATAGCCTATTCGGGTTTGATAAGTAGAAATGTTAGAGTGTCGGACAAAATGTGTTGCGTTATTTAGTTACAACTCTTTACATTCTGAGATCAACTTTGTCTTCCACCCTTCCAGGGGCCGATAAAATAAAGTATCAGTCACATATTGGGGTTGATTTTAATAGATTGGACCTTTCACCCAAACTTGTGCTCTACTTGAACCCTTCCTATAAAGAAGAAGCTGGCGTCTAATTCTAGCGCCATCGCTAGAATCGGGTTTACATCAATGACAAGAGCTGCACGATGACTTTATGTGTGTATGTATGTATGTCTTATGTTTGTGTGTATATATGTATGTCTTATGTTTGTGTGTATGTATGTATGTAAGTATGTGCGTGTGTATGTATGAGGTATGTATGTATGTATGTATGTATGTATGTATGTATGTATGTATGTATGTATGTATGTATGTATGTATGTATGTATGTATGTGTGTCTGTCTGTCTGCCTGTCTGTGTGTATGTATGTATGTGTGTATGTATATATATATATATATATGTATGTATGTGTGTATGTATATATATATATATGTATGTATGCTTGTCTGTTATCTCTTTCTCTTAATTTCGAGTATATTTTTTTGACCGGCCACCTCCATGGTGGCAAGGTTGTAAAAGAAAAGAAATTGTCATCCCTTGAATCGCAAGAATGTTTTGCAAATTTTGAAGGTGCCAGCTATGGCAGCCATTTGTACTCTATGAATTAGGGAGCTGCGCTTTTTGTCCGCAAATCCAAGTTCAGTCATACTTTGGTCCAAGCGGGTTGGTATATAACCCGTAGCTCCAATAATGATGGGTATGAAGCTAAATGTGTATCTTCGATACTGGATTGGTAAACTCCTCATCAATGGTCCGTAGATGTCCTCCTTCTCCTGTATTTTTCTGACAACATTTACATCAAGTGGGCAGCTGATCTTCACAACAGAACACGTTTTCAATGTGAGGTCCCAAACAACAATATCAGGCCGGTTGTGCTTTAATTTGGTGGCAGTTTTTATTTTCAGGTTCCACCAGTATTCCTTAGTGCCATCTGTCTCAATATATCATCCTCGTTTGTTGTTAATTTTGTTTTCCGAAGTTCGTTCCAGATGGTTCTAGCTATCCCATCGTGTCTCATGGGGAGGTAGTAGCGAGATGACATTCTTTCGCAGCTGGCAACAATGTGGCTTACATCCTCGATCTTTGTTTTACATAGCCTACATTTATTGTCAGCTGCTGGCCCTCCTCTTTTGTGCAGCAGATATTTGGTAGGGAGTTCTTGTTCCTGTATTACATAGAGATATCCCTCAAGGTGTGATGTCATAAACTTGTCGGAACTCCATGCCAGGCTTTTTGAGTGGTTTATCCCCTCTATGGTCTGTGTTTTACGTCTCAAGTATCCATGCACAACTTTTTCTGTAAATTGGTCAATTTTTTCATCTTGTTTGAACATTGAATAGGATCTTCCGATTTCTCTGGGTGAGAGATTTATATCAGGCTTTATTCCATATCTCTCCTCCAGATCAGTGGCTATCCTAATGATTTTTTTTTTTTCATGCTCATAAACCTGAAAAAGATGGTTGCCAACCTTTTTCCTCTGTTGAAGATGTTGCTTCAGTGTTACTATCCGGGTCTCATATGATGTTAATATGGATTTTAGACCCCGGCCACCTTCCTTGCGTGAGAAGTATAGCCTATCCACATCACCCATTGATATTAAAGTTCCCAGTAACACTGAGAAGTTTGCGAGTTCTAACATCCATCTCACTTAGTTCTTGCAATGACCAGTTCAGCAGGCCAAATGTTGGCGTTAGAATTGGCACAGCATAAGTATTGTGGGCAATGTATTTGTTGTACGCTGACAGTTCTGATGACCATATTTTCTTTACTCTTCTGAGGTATTCAGTTCTGGTTCTCTCCTTATCTATGGGTCCATCATATCTGACATTCTCATCCTGTCCAAGATATCTGTAGTTGTCACCTGACTGTAGAGGTTGTATTGTCAGGCCGTTCATCTCTAGATTTCTAGAGGAGGGCACAGCTCTTCCACGTTTTACTGCCAAATATGCACACTTTGACTCACCAAATTTCATTTGATGTCTGTTGAAAATTGTGTAATGAGGTCCAATTGTTTCTTGATGTCATTGATATTTGGCCCATACAATTCAGGTCATCAACAAAGAAAAGATGGGAGATATTTCTGGACCCACTTCTTTGTCCACCTTGTTTCCTGAGTAGGTAAGATAGTGGATTTAGTGAGAGAACGAAGAGTAGCACTGACAAGCTATCACCCTGAAAGATGCCCTTCTGGTAATGTATCTTATCAGTCTTAACTTGCTCTTTCTCACCTCTAAGGATCAAATTGGTGTGCCAGTTCTTGGTCAGACGTTCAACAGCAGCTACCAGTGGTTGTGGGACTTTGGCTAACTGTAAAGCCTTAACAATCCACCCATGAGGTACACTATCAAATGCTTTTTGATAGTCCAGCCACATCACAGTCATGTTTCTGCGATTCTTTGTTGTTTTTTCTTGAATCATTTTATTAGTTAGTAGGTGATCTATGCAACCCCGCACCTTCCTCTTTCCACCAGCTTGCTCAGGTGTTATGATGTTTTTGGTAGCACAGTGATCCTGTAAGAACAGGTTAAGGCACCCAGTATATAATTTATACATGATGTTTTGGCAGGCTATTGGGCGGTAATATTTAGCAAGGGTGGTTTGGCTATTTGGGGGAATGAGGAGAGTAGTGGCAGTTGATAAATATCTGGGCAGTTCTTGTGTGCCTTTAATGGTTTCTGTAAACAGCCGTATGAGATCTTGCCGATAGAAACTGAAATTCTTCAACCAGTATCCTGTAATGAGGTCTGGGCCTGGTGATTTCCTATTCGACATTTTCTGTAGAGCTGTTTCCAGTATTGACCCATCTATGTCATATTGTTTTGTCTGGACATGTTGGCAGTAGTCCTGTTTCAATTCTTTTAGCCATTAAGTTTGTCTGTTGAATCCGTCATCCGTTTCCCATACAGATCTCCAGTAGCTCTCAACCTGTTCTTTTGAAGGGGTGTAATTTACAGAGATTGAGATTTTGCCACCGAAGCTGCGATAAACTGATTTAGGATCTCTGGCAAACAATCTATTTAGCACTTGTCGTTTATGTGCTGTTGACTTATATTTTAGTATTTCTGTTGTAGCTGTGAGTTGTTTCAACTGGTGTAATTTGGAGTTTAAAGTTTTAAATTTTGTATCTCCAAATCGTCTCGCTAATATTTTTTTAGGTCTTCCTGGTGTCTTGTGAATTTGCTCTCTATATTGCATTTCATAACGACTGCGATATGTGAGATACTTCGTCTCAGGGACAAAATTTTGCTTTTTAAATTTCGCATCCATGCTGGTTCAGGGTTTATGTTTGTATCTTGATTGCGTGGTTTTAGATGTTTTTTTATATGTTAGCAATGTGACAGCTGAAACATATAACAAAATGTTAAGCGTTTCAAATGTCGTTTCTACACTTTTAGATCGTATAGCCTTCAGATAATTGTCAGCTATTTCGTTCACCACTTCCAATTCCAATTTAGTGGGTTCTTTACTGATTCTGGTGTTGTATGGTCTGCCACTCACGTTAAGGCTGTGTATCTCTTGAAACATATCGTCCCATATCACTTGTAAGGTGTCCACAAGTTTTTGGTGTTCTGTTTGTACAGTAGAGTTATGAATTTCAGCCTCGTTGTTGATGTGGTGACAATTACTACTAGAGTTAGCTGACCTTTCTCGCTGTTCTTTAGTGGAAGTGGTATGGATTTCAGCAAAGTTGTTGGTGAGCTGTTCACTGTTAGATTTAGCTGGCCATTCTCTTTGTCTCTCAGTGGAGGTGGGGTGGTTGTCTACATGGACTGTATTTGTAGTATCACTCAATTCCGTTAGATGTATCAATTTACATCTAATGATACGTTTTGCCTGTTCATTTAAATGCTTTGGAGAAAAGTCTAATTCTGGATGTTTGGAGTTCCATAAAGTAAACCGAACTTTTGGGGTTCAGATTCTTTGTTAAGCTCGTATACAACGGTTGTAGTTGCGATTTGGTCGAAGGAGACTTGTACGTTTTGCCATAATGAGTTCGTCTATTCACTAATATTTTGTATTTATTTTTCAAAATAGTCGATGATCTTCTTTAAAAGTTTCGACAAAGTTCTGTCAGAATCAAATTTAAAGTTATTCACAGCTTGGGTAATATTTCTTTTCAGTTAGTTTTTAATTCTACAACTGTGTTTTAATCGTTGTTCTTGAATCGTTTGAATCGAGAACAAAAAAAAACAAAAACAAAAAAAAAACTGTTACTTAGTACATTTCTTTATGAATGTCATATAACAACGCTGTATTTATATGTTAAAGTTTATGTATCATTCATAGTTCAAACACTTTAGTCTTTATTGTGTTGTATCAGATGAAAGAATGGCATTTAACTAATGTATTTGTACGCGATGGGGCCCACCCACAGCCCCGGCGGATAGAATGGAGAAGGCGTTTCCCTGGAGGACGGCAAGGGAGACGCGCTGGAAATGCCACTCCAACTCGCAGGGCTCACACCTGCGGCTGGCCAGCTCAGCGCCTATGGTGGTGAGTAAGGAGGTAGCCCTGGGGCCGAGGACACCAGAATTCTCCACTGCCAGGGGAACGACCGCAAACCTGTCGGAGAGTGACCGGTATTTGAGGAGTTTGGCCCCCTCAGCTCGACGTGCAGCAGAACCTGGGTCAGTCGCAGACTGCACCAAGATGCGGCTGCAGAAAGTGTCGGTGCAAGTGGCATCCCAGATGAGGATCGGGAAGATGGTCATGCCATCTGGCCTTTTACCGTCCCCTCGATCCAGTCCCACCGGCTCGAGCTGGGAAGGGAAGTCTGCAGCGTCCAAGCAATGCTTAATGACCTCGTTGAGGTCAGTATGGCGTGGAATGCGGCCGGCACTGTGGCGACAGGAAATCGGGTGGAGGCCGAAAGAGTCCAGGGTGGAACAGCAGCGACATTGGTGTGGCTCACAGATCCGGAGGCCGAGCATCAGGGAAACGCCGATTCGCAGGCTATAGTTGTCTAGCTGCGTGCCAGTGGAGAAGGAGGGCAGGGCATGGAGCCAGGCACCACTGTGGGGTTTGGAGGCCGTACGAAAACAGGCAAGGCGGTGCTGGTCGAGCTGGCATGTGAACCTGTCTGAGACCAGGCTGCACTGGATGGCATCCCAAGTACTTTGGGGGGACTTGACGTCAACAGGGGGAGAAGGAAGAGGGACGTCTACTGGGCTAAGTCCCAGCCGGTCCCACGTCTCACAGGTGGCCTCACGTTCTCTGAACACAGAGGGTTCTGTTGTGTTTTGAAGAACCCTGCTGACAAGGACGCGGAACGAGGTTACCGACGAAAGAACCGCCGGCACCGCTAGTGAGATCGGGGACCGCAGGTCAAGACCGCCATATCTGACAGGTAAAGTGGCCTGTTGCCACCCGATGTCGTCAAACTTGACGTTGCATATCTCCTCGGCTGCTGCTCGGATACAAGTATCAAGGTCAGCGAGGAGAGATGTCTGGGTGTAGCATGGAGCGCTGCGGAGTGTATGGAGGAGCTTCGGCATGGCGAAGCAGTTCCTCAGCAGAAAGAGAGCTGGGTGGCCGTCAATCAAGCCCAGCCATATATTTTATATTTTGAAATTATATATATTTTGAATTTATATATTTTATATTTTGAATATATATATATATATATATATATATATACAGGGTGCGGATGGTATTTGAGGATAGATTTTAAAAAACGCTTATATAATAACAGAAAAAAACTGTATTCTTATAAAAATAACATAAATATAAAGCTAAATTATCAATTTAATAATTTCATTCAATAAAACCACCACAAGCATCAATAACTACCCCTACGTGTTGTTGAAATCGTTTACAATCTCAGATTAAGTGGTCCTTGTTCATATCGGACATGACTCGAACTATGGCGGCTTTCAAAGAATCTTTGGTGTTATGTGGGTGTTCATTGACATTTTCCTCAACGATGCTCCATATATAGTAGTCCAGTGGATTGCGACCTGGAGAATTAGGGGCCCAAATGTTGGGGGTGATGTGATCATGCAAATTGTCGGCCTTGTGTCATTTGAGCCTTGTGTGGTGGTGCAGATCTTGTTAAAAGACATAAGGCCTTCCATTGCATACACTGTTTATCCAGGGCTTAACAACTTTATCTGGAACCTTCAGAACGCAGCAACATTAACCCTAAGGCCTCGTGGAAAAAAGTGAGGAGAATCGCATTGCTAACAACACCCAAAACCATGACACTTGCAGGAAATTTTGTGTGCTTTACTCTTGGAACCTCAGAAGGGTCTGCACAATAGCCACCTATCATTTCTTCTGTTAGTTTTCTGGTCCTGGTCAAAGTTTTTCTCATCTGAGAAAAACCCAATCACACCATCTTCTGATGGATGTTTAAGTTTGTTAAAAAGTCTTTTGGATCTGATTAAACGGTTTTCTTTTTTTTTTCTGACATGAATTGACCTTATCCTCATCACGTAAGATTTGTATCTGATGTTTTCATGCACAACATTTCTGATTGTTTTTTCTGACACACCAACATTTTTTGCAATTGACTTCATTGATTTTCCTGAATTGTCATCAATATTTTGCTTAACATCCTGAATAAATTCAGGTGTCCTGATAGAATCAGAGCATTTGGAATGTTTTTTACGTTTCAATACGCTTCCATCTTCTTTCTCTAACTCACACCGAATCTTGTGGACAAAAGATCTTACAACTTTCAGAAATCGAGAAATTTCTAAATCACCATGCTTAACCTTCAAAGCCACAATCACAACATGCCTTTTCATTTCATTAATAACCATAGTTATTTTCATTGTTATTTTCTGAAATAGAAGCTCAATAAAAATTAGTCGAATAAAATAATGACTAAAAATGCATGTGTCCTCAAATACTGTCCGCACCCTGTATATATATATATATATATATATATATATATATATATATATATGTGTGTGTGTGTGTGTGTGTGTGTGTGTGTGTGTGTGTGTGTGTGTGTGTGTGTGTGTGTGTGTGTGTGTATATATCTATATATATAAAACGGTAGATGTCGGTCTGTGTGTGTGTGTGATTTTTATGCATTTCCACATTTCACTACCGATTTTGAAGATTTATTTTCCAATGTGCCCAAAATTTACCAGGGCAGGGCAACGCGTAATTACTTTTGCCAAACATTTTCTGCTTCTATGAAAAACAATCGATAAAACTAAATACATGCTGTAACCCTCTCTCTTACACGCTTCATTCCTCTCACTACCCTCAATCTCCTCCGCAACTCTCTTTAAAAGGTTACTGCCTCCGTCTCTGAAGGAACGCGACACACTTTGATAACCCTCTCTCTTACACGCTTCATTCCTCTCACTACCCTCAATCCGCTCTGCAACTCTCTTTAAAAGGTTACTGCCTCCGTCTCCATTACAGTTTAGGTACACACTTACATTTTACATTAAATAAATATTCAAAAGCAACAGATGAATTTATAAAACAACAAACGTAACAATAACGACCTCTCTATAATTTAACTGCTTTACTCTCTCTGTCTCTCTTCACTCCCTATATGACAACACTGCAGTGGAGCGTTCCGTATTGAGCGTTCCATATTGAGCGTTCCGTATTGGCATACGGCTTATCTGGGGCATTTTCAATCGGCTTATTGCAAATAACAACCCGCAAAATAACACTTCATATAACAGATTAATGCTATAGACATATGAATCGGAATGTAACCCGTGAACTTTTTCCTGGGCAAAATTATTCGAACAGACATGACCTCATTGCCAGAGTGTTCAGACTGAAACTGGTTAAACTCATGGCTTTAATCAAAAAGGGTCAGGTATTTGGGGCTGTAAAATGTGACATGTTCACCGTCGAATGGCAAAAACGACGGCTGCCACATGCTCACATTTTGATTTGGTTAGCTGATAAAATCAATTCAAATGCCATAGACAGCTTTATTTCGACTAAAATCCCTAACCCAGCAACTGACCAGGAATTACAAGACATCGTCAAAGCTAACATGGTCAGAATTTGTTGACCAGACTCAAACTGGTGGTGACGGGTACCCCCTGTACAGGCGGATACGACACGAGAACGGTGAGTTCACCACAACAGTAAAGGGAGGTCAAGTCGACAATCCCTTACTGCGCGCTTCACTTGAAGATGTTCAACGCCCACATCAACGTTGAGTTTTGCAACTCCGTCAAGTTGATAAAATACATATGCAAATATGTAAATAAGGACTCTGATGCCGCAATGTTCGCATTTCAAGCTGAAAATAGCAGGGACGAGGTCACAGAATACTTGGCGGGGCGGTACGTCAGTAGCAATGAAGCTTTTTGGCGCCTATTTGGTTTACCCCTACACCAACGGCACCCCACCATCGTACAGCTTGCGGTACATTCGGAAAATAGGCAAAGGGTTTACTTTACGGACCAAACCGCCACCAAGTTGGCCGCCGATCCGAAAGAGACCACTCTGACAGGTTTCTTCAAACTTTACCAGTTCGATACATTTGCGCAAACAATTGTGTACCCCCAGGGTCCATGCTACTTTATATGGTCGAAAAACACTTGGGTGCGAAGAAGTCAGGTCAGGCTGTTGAATGTAAAATTTGACAGCTGTCCTGGAAGGGTTTACACTGTGCCCCCAAGTCAGCATGAGTGCTTTCATCTCCGCTTTCTTCTGCATGAAGTTGTAGGCCCACAAAGTTTTCAGGACCTCAAAACTGTTGATGGAGAAATATGTGATAGGTACCGGGAAGCCTGCTTTAAGCGAGGTCTTTTGGAAGATGATTCGCAATGGGATTCCACTTTAGCAGAGGGTGCTTTGTTGAAATCACCTAAAGGTCTACGGGAACTCTTTGCCATTTTGCTTCAAAAGTGTGAATTGGGTGATCCCCCACCCCCAATAAAAAACGGACCCCCCAAATAAAAACAGACCCCCCCAATAAAAATGGACCCCCCACTCCCACCCCCAAATAAAAAACGGATCCCCCTAATAAAAAACCGAGTCCACCCCAATAAAAAACGGATCCTCCCAAATAAAAAACGGACCCCAATAAAAAACGCCCCCCCCCCATCCCCGAAAATACCCCCCCCCATAAAAACGGATCCCCCAAATAAAAAACGGACCCCATCCCAATAAAAACCGGACCCCCAAATAAAAAACGGACCCTCACCAATAAAAATACGCCCCACCCCCATAAAAAACGGACACCCCCCCAAATAAAAAACGGATTCCAAATAAACCCCCATAAAAAACGGACGCCCCAAATAAAAAAAGGATCCCCCCAATAAAAAACGGACTCCCCTCATAACCCCCCTTCCCCCATTAAAAAAGGCACCCCCATAAAAAACGGATCCCCCCCAAAAAACGGATTCCAAATAAAAAACACACTCCCTCCAAATAAAAAACGGACCCCCCCATAACCCCCCAATAAAAAACGCTCCTGGGGGTATCGGAAAAAACTTTTGTAACGAAATTGATTCTCGCTAAGATTCGTCAGGAGAAAAAAGTTGCGTTGTCCGTTGCATCGTCCGGGATCGCTGCTACTTTGCTGCCAGGAGGCAGGACAGCACATTCAACCTTTAAACTCCCTTTGGATTTAGTAAAAACTGAGACACCAACATGCAATATCAGCAAGAGTTCACACAAAGCTCTGGTTCTCAAAAGATGTTGCCTCATTGTTTGGGATGAGTGCACAATGGCACACAAGGGTGCCCTTGAGGCATTGGACGGGAGCCTGAAAGACATTAGGGATTCTACGGCTCCTATGGGTGGCGTAACCCTTCTGCTATCAGGGGATTTTCGGAAAACGCTGCCTGTCATCCCCAAAGGGACAAGAGCTGATGAAGTGCATGCCTGCCTTAAGTCGTCCATGTTGTGGCTCCAAGTGAAGAGTTTGTACCTGATATGCGTGCTCATTTGCATGGTGACAACATGTCTGCAGCATTTGCTCAGAACATTTTAGCACTTGGTGAGGGCAAGGTCCCTGCGGATGACAAGGGCGGCATAGCAATCGACTCCCTGTGCAACATTGTGAGCAGCCCTTCTGACCTTTGGGAAGCAGTTTTTCCTAATGTCTCATCTAACTTTAAAAACCTCGATTGACTCAGCGAAAGAGCCATCCTTGCTCCGAGAAATACCATGGTTAATTTTATTAACGAGCAGCTGATTGAGAAGATTCCCGGTAAAGAGCACATCTTCAAATCTATCGACCGGACGTCAGACCCCGACGATATCGTTAATTATCCGGTTGAGTTATTAAATCTCCTTGAGCCCCCAGGGCTCCCACCTCACATTATTAAGCTTAGGGTTGGCTGTCCCATTATGTTAATAAGGAACTTGCGTCCACCAAAGCAGTGCAACGGTACTCGCATGGTCGTCAAGTCACTGACACCCCACTTGATTGAGGCCACCATTGTAACGGGGTGCGGAAGAGGGGAGAATGTTTTCATTCCAAGGATGAACCTTTTCCCCCCGGCGTCAGATATCCCGTTCGATTTCCGGTGATCCCAATTCCCCGTGAGACCATGTTTTGCCATGTCCATTAACAAGTCACAAGGGAAAACATTGTCGGTGGCGGGAATCCATTTGGGGGAGCCATGCTTCTCCGATGGCCAACTTTATGTTGCCTGTTCCCGCGCAGGGAGCAGGAATGGACTTTTTGCTTACACTCTTCAATGGATGACACGCAATATCGTCTACAAAGAGGTGCTATAGATGTTGGTGCAGGTGTTGGAGCTATGCCGTCTGGAAGACTATTTCCCGGTAGGGTCACCCATGGCGGACAGATCTGACACCCAGCGGCATCAGGGCCACCATCTTGCAACTTTGGTCTACTAAATTCGCTATTGGAAGATTATTAACCCATCATTGATTGTCCAAAATGCTAATTGGTTCGTAACTTTTAATAACCGGTTCAACTGCTTTATGCACTTAATTGATAAGCTTATTCGCTTTCAAACCACGTTTACCTGTATGTAACTTTTCATAGCAAATGAACAAACCCGAGCAACGCCGGGCTAAACTGCTAGTATATATATATATATATATATATATATATATATATATATATATATATATATATATATATATATATATATATATATATATATATATATAAAGAAAATATATACTTTTGGCTATATAAAGAAAATATATAGCCAAAAGTAAACAGAGTGCAAATATCTGCATGTTTCAAAAAGTCCTCGTCTTTATATATATATATATATATATATATAATTAACAAATGGAAACTATATTTATAACACCATATTTATTTCATTATACATATTTCAAGGACACCAAGTTAATTATGGTGTGCTTTCATCACATAAAATATAATATAGAGCAGTTTTATAAATAAAGAATGCAACCATTACTGTTGGAAGCTCCCGGATAGTGGAGTTATAACTTTAATTATATTATTAGGTAAGTTAGTATTGGATATTTTTAAATAAGCCGTTGGGTTACGGAGAAAGAGAAAGAGAGAGAAAGAGCAGAACAACAGAGAGAAAAAGATAGAGAGAGAGAGAGGAGACAGAGAAAGGAGAGCGAACTAAAACTCCAAGTCATATCTTGTTGAGTTATCTTAACATTTGAGATGAAGTGAATAAATAAAATTAGAAATGTTAATAATCATGAATGGAATATACATATATAATATGAGAAATTTAACCATTGTTTAAATATGATTAGATGTTTAGTTAATCAGTTAAAATATTGTTAAGCTATTAAAGGAAATTTTATGTTATACACACTTTATGTTATTAAACAAATTTTTTATATAAGTTTTATAAGATTACCTGTTATGTAGTTATGACTGTTATTATATGTCTATTTGTCACGAACCTTGGGATAATCTCTATAAATAAGTGCAATCGAATTGTATGCGTATATATATATATATACATACACAATTCACACATATACATACATATATGTACCCACACAAACAGGTAGATACGCATCACGTATATATATACATACAGATAGACATACACGCATAAAACATATGTACATGTATATCAATACACGCATACACATATATATACACACATATAGAGAAAGAAGTATATATAAATACAGTACATAGTATAATTGAAGTACATAAAATACAAATATATATATATATATATAATTGAAGTACATAAAATACAAATGTATATATATATATATATGTATATATATATTAATAATAATAATAATAATCTGTTATTTTAATAAATATATATATATATAAAGATCAGGTTATATATATATATAAAGATGAGGATATATATATATCAAGCGTTAACCTAATATATTCCTTCCATATACTGTACCGCTTGTGTTGTTATTTCTGTTTACCTTTTACACACACACACACACACACACACACACACACACACACACACACACACACACACACACATATATATATATATATATATATATATATATATATATATATATATATATTAATTCAAAATATTAATAAATATAGACATTCAACGTAATCAAAATATATTTTATTATATATATTTCAGAGGTACTGTGCTGTTTTTTCAGTTCGACCTCATCAGATAAAATACATAAATTGATGTGTGACATACCTCAACTGTGCTGATGGTTCAATTCCAGTCTTGTTTAACTTTTGGTCGTTATATATATATATATATATATATATATATATATATATATATATATATATATATATAACGGAGGAAATGTGGTAAGGAACCAGATGAACCATAACGCACCAGAGTACTCAATACTTAGGGTAGTAGAGTTGGTAATAGGAACGAGTAGGACCCCAACGGCTGAGCTCAAGCCGTTTGGACGGCTAATTCTGGACTAAATGAACATTTTTATCCTGATATTTGAATAGCCGAGCTTCTCAAGGGGTAATTCCATATATGGTAAAAGTGATTGTCACAAGGATTGGTCAAAAGTTTGTTGTTGAGACATAATAATTCTATGATAGCAATTCGCTTCCTCTATATTTCCTTCTTCCTCCCATCCCTCCCTAGTCCTTCCACCCCAGTTCTCTTTCTTTGTCGTCGTCTTTTTCTCGCCCACCCGAGGCAGCCCCTCGGTCCTTTGTAGCCTCAGTACCCTCACCCCCTTCCCCTATTCTATGATAGATTTGGCCGACTCCGCTTTCATAGCAGATGTGTTAGACCCCGGATACTTGCCCTCTTATCCGACCGCTGCCCTTTTTCCGTGCTTTCTATATTTCTTAGTAATATCTTTGCTTTAATTTCTCGTATATCAGTATTTTGTTTGGGGGGGGGGGGGGATTCTGAATTAATTTTCCGTATCAAATTTTACATTTACTTCGTACGAGCTTTTATGTAGCTTGCACTAGAACTTTTGTATCGTGGCGGCACCCTTAGAGATAGTATTAGTATTCTTTTTCGGGACTCTGAATTATTATTTCGTATTAGTTTACTTTTTTGCACTAGGTGGTTGCTGGCCTTGTGCCTGGGGTACAAACCTTTATTTATTATTTCGTGGTAGTTTCTTTAGTATTTTGGCCCCTCACTTGTTGACCCGTCACCGTAAGATATACTCGGTTTATTACTTATACCTCTTAAAAGGGTCTCATTATAATTCCGTCCCACCTAGTAAACCTTTCTTTAGTCTAGCAGTACCAGTGAGAGACTTAGGTCGTAGTAACCAGAAATTGTTTATTTTTTTTACATTTAATTGCTTTTTAACACTCTCGGTATTTTTCTATATATTTACCCCATATTGTTCTACTTATTGTTTCGACTTCCTCCCCCTCCCTAGTATCCTCTCTGACCTCATGCCCAGCTGTAGTCGGCACTATCAACGCATGGCTGGGTCTCCTCCACCCCTCTTCCGCTTTCTCCTACTGGCAGGTTCAGCTACCCCTTCCCTCCACAAATTGCCATCATAGAATTATTATGTCTCAACAACAAACTTTTAACCAATGCTTGTGACAATCACTTTTACCATATATGGAATTACCCCTTGAGAAGCTCGGCTATTCAAATACCAGGATAAAAATTTTCATTTAGTCCAGAATTAGCCGTCGAAACGGCTTGAGCTCAGCCGTCGGGGTCCTACTCGTTCCTATATATATATATATATATATATATATATATATATATAAAGATGAGGACTCTTTGAAACATGCAGATATTTGCACTCTGTTTACTTTTGGTTGTATATTTTCTTTAAATTTCGTAGAAGTATGATTATAATTCATGGACATTTTCAAAATGTATCGTTCAGCCAGGGAGTGAAAGGCAGTGACGATGACTCTTTAACCCCTTTGTTACCTTATGTCAAAGGAAATACACTACCTATAATTTTGAAAATAGTGAAGAATTTGACTGGGATGTAATAATACCGTATAACTAACTTTCTCATTATTAAGTTGTTTGGAACATAACTTAACAGAGGTTTCACATAGAGTTGAATGGAAGGTTTTTAAGTGAATACAAACATTTTAAAATATGGGTTCATGAGTAATTTCAGAATTTTAGTAGCAAAAGGTTTAATGTATTTAGGGTCTCAGAGATTGGTGTAAGGGGAGGGGGAGAGTCCGCGTGGTCCCGCTAACAGTATCTAAAGATCAAGTGGTGCTGTTAAATAGGGCAACTACAGAACGTAGAACACAAGAATGTTGGCGCAAGCACCGCAAAGCATCTCGTTCATTGCTCTAACATTTCTGCCAATCCGTCGCCATAGACTGGTTCTTTATTTTATCTTACCGATGGATGAAAAGCGAACGGCGACCTCGTTGGGATTTGTACTCGGAAATCGGAGAACCCGAAGAATTACCGCAAGGCATTGTGTCCTACGCTCTAATGAATCTGCTTTATCCACACGAGTCTATATTCAGTCTCTCGCTTTGTGCTAAACACTTATATTACCCATAGAGCGTCAGACACCATGGTTTGCAGCATAGAATTATGGCCCTTTACGTTCTGAGTTCAAATTCCGCCGAGGTTAGTTTTGCCTTTCATCCTTACAGGGTCGATAAAATAAAGTACCAGTAATGCACTGGAGTAATTGCTGGCCTTGTGCCAAATGTAGAAACAATTATTCATAGACATACACATATACACATATATATACACACATTCGCACATATATACACAAAATAAAAAAATAAAAATAAATAAACTGTAAAAGAAGGAAACATCAGCGGTCCATGTCAGTATTTTTTCTCTTTTCGACAACACTAGTATCAAAAGGTCAGCAACCCTTGATAATTAAATAAATACCATACGGACATCTATATGGTTTCGGTCTCAATTCCATTGCTTGATATTTTGGGCAAGTCTTTGCTATATGTGCCTGGGGTTGACCTAGGCTTTGTGAGTGAAATTTGGTAGACAGAAACTGCAGAAATCTGTCCTATATATATCTTGTATGTATGTGTGTGTGTGTGTGTGTGTGTGTGTGTGTGTGTGTGTGTGTGTGTGTGTGTGTGTGTGTGTGTGTGTGTGTGTGTGTGTGTGTGTGTGTGTGTGTGTGTGCGCGCGTTTGTGTGTGCGTGTGTGTGTTCTTCCGGCTTTATTATCTTTCACCAATAGAAAGAGAGCTGGTTTCTAACAGGTTTCTCATTGGAATTTAGACAACATCAACTATGTAGATATGTATGTTTGCATTGCATGCGTGTGTGTGTGTGCGTACGTGCAGGTATGGATGTCATTGTATGTGTGGATCTGTATGTTTTGTGTTTTACGTGTACATGTGCATATGTTTTGTATCTATACATGTGTACATGCAGAATTTGTGAAATGTTTTACATATTTTTACTGTTCCATTAATGGATTGTACTTGTAATTTCCTAACTAGTCATGTTCTTTCTGTTTGTGTGAAGCCCAGTTTCTCAAGATTTGTACTGAGGCAGTTACTAACATATCCCAGTGCCCTAATAATCACAGGCATAAATCTGAAGGTATAGTCAGGGTGGAGTATCTGCAGATTTCTCATTAGTTCTGCATAGATATTCTCTTCTTCGCTAATCTTTGATATTATATTGGCATCTGCTGGGCAGCTAACTTTCACCTCCATGCATGCCTTCTTTTCCCTGTCCCATATCATTATATCTGGTCTGTTATACCTGCATTTTATTGGGTTTTTTTATTGGAACATTCCACCAGTACTCTTTCATATTATGTATGTGTATGTCTTCCACAGTGCTGTAGCTTTTAACGTGTTTATTATCGGGGCTATCTTTTCTATAAATTGCATTGTACAGAGTTTTGGCCACCACACCATGCCTCATAGGTAGATAGTACTGTGATGACATCTTTGGGCAGCTGCTTATGACAGGGGTGACATCTTCGATGTTAAATCTGCAGAGTCTGCACTTGTCACATCTAGGTGTTTTGCCTGCATTCCTGTCTCTTTTGTGAATCAGGTATTTCGTGTTGATTTCCTGTTCTTAGATTGCAAAAGCATATCCTTCAAAGTGAGAGCCAATATAGCGATTGTTGGTCCAAGATAGACTACTTTCCTTATCTATATTACTCTCACTCTGGAGCTTCTTAGCAACATACCCATGCATGATTTTTTTGCTGATAAGCATGCAGCTTTTCACTCATGGATTCACTGCGGTACTGCTGGGCAATTTCCCTGGGTGTGAGTTTTTGATTATCACACAGGGAGTATTTCTCAAGCTGTTCCTTTCCAACTCTCATGATCTCTTTCTCGTGCAGACAGACTTACACAATAGATGGGCTCTTATACTTGGTGGTTCGTAGATGTCGAAGGGATGTAATGTGACACTCAAATGTTGTCTGGACTGATGTTGGGCCTCTGCCTCCCTGCTTACGTTTCAAGTAGAGGCGGTCTATGTCACTGTTGATGTGGAAGTTTATGATGTTTAGAAGTTTTCGAGTTTTAACATCAATTGCTCAGATTTCGTCTATCGTCCACTCGTGTATTCCAAACGTTGGTGTTAGGACAGACACAGCAAACACATTGTGAGCCACTGTTTTACTGTGCACAGAGAGTTCTGATGACCATATCTTTCTTAATCTGGTGTAATATTATCTGGTTACACGTTCCTTATTACAAATACCATTATAGGATATATTCATATAGGAACATTTATCTTGGCCAAACTTCATTCCTATATCTTTCGAGAACGTTGTAAAAAGGTCAATGTTTTTTCTTCATCCCATCTATGTTCAGGTCGTCCACAAAAAGTTATGGGTTAGGTTTGTATTTCTGTCCTCCTGTGAGTCAATTATGTATCCTTCACATTTCTTGAACAGAAAGGACAGAGGGTTTAATGACAATAAATAGTAACACAGAGAGACTGTCTCCTTGAAATATACCCCCGTTACATTCTATTTTATCAGTGAAAATAGAGTCGCCCTTCTCTGTCTCCTGCTAAATGGTTTTGCCTGTAAAATCTGTCCAGCGATTCTTTCCTGAGACATTCTAACCATATGCCTAAAGTATTGGAACTATGATCTATTAATTTGGATAAGTAGTGGCGCTACCTGGAGTGACTCTCTGATCTCCAATTTACGCACTTTATCGAGCAATGTTACTCCAAAGACCTTTGGAGGTATCTCAATTCAGATATTTGTAATCGCGATCGTATTTTTTTCAGTCATTACCCAAGATTCATGACTATAGGTAAGGGTTGGCACGAATACCGAATTGAAGGTAAAGAGTTTGGATTTTACACCTCCCTCTATTCTTCTGATTACTGAATGCTGAATGCTGCACCCACTCTTGCAATTCTTGAACTTAATTCTGCCTCCTGCCTGCCATCACACGTGAACACGGCCCCAAGATATTTGAACTTCCACACCCGCTTCTGTGGAACTGCACTCATATGTAGAGTGCACTGCGCAGGTTTCCTTGAGAGGACGAGTGTCTCAGTCTTTGCAACACTGATTTTCATTTCAGCCATGCAGCACTTGACATCAAAGGCATGTCGGATATCATCTTCTAACGAGTTAATTAATACCATGTCGTCTGCACATTTCAGCCGACTCGTCCTACACGCGCCAGTCGTCATACACCTTTTGGCATTTCTCAGATACCTGCCGTAGTGTGAATATTTGGTCTGCTGTGCTGCCTCTGGGGCGAAAACTACACTCTTCGTCAGCTAGTTTGGACTCGACAATGTCGTTACATCTCTTTGCCAGACATTTAGCATAGGCTTTACCGGGGAGACCTAACAAGGCGATCCTACTATAATTAAAGAAATCTCTCGTGTCTCCCTTTTTGAAAATTGAGATTATCACTCCCGACCGCCATTGCTTAGGATCCTTTCCAGAGATCCAGGCCACACGGCAAACAGGCAGGTTTTTAACATCTCGGGCCGATTTTCATCCTCTTCAGAGGCCTTGCCCCAATTGAACTCTTTAATTGCTCTGGTTACCTCAGCCTTTGAGAAATTAGTCATCGCTTTCAGATGCACCTCGTATACATCAGAAGATGCTGTAATCAGGTTTACGGAATCAACAAAGTATTCTCTTGGCAAAACTGTTCTTCTCAGCAGATATATTCTGCTACAGAACGGATAGTGATTTGGTCACCAGATATGATGGTTAGTTGCGATATAAGCGGGCACCTATCTGACGAATAAGCAACCTCGGATCAACAGCGGTAAGCTACTAGGAGAGATGGTGGAATGGACGACACCTTTAGCTCCCACGAAAACTCTCACAACCTAATGATGTAACTACGATGAGGCGAATAAAGGTCGCCTGAAAAAAGCCTAAACTTCGTGAGCCTGAGAAAATTACCAAATTCGTGACAGGTGCGAAAGACCACAAAACACTGTATAATGGCTAGACACAACAAATGAGTCATACCGCATTGTCCTCGTGGATTAACAAGGGATGCGTTCACGCCTTAGTTATAAGCGCCTGTTCGAACAATATATTGCAGTCTTATGCTGTAAAAACTGGGGATGAGCCTGCGACCTGACCTGGGAGGCGTGGAGTGGACGCACAAAGATTGCGTATCCCGAAACACCAAAGAGAGTTCGGAAGCGAGCAAGCTGTAGTCATTGGAACCTGGAACATCACAACGTTTACAGGTAAGGAGCAGGAACTATTGCTAGAAGGCTAGATGCTACCGACTATATCTAGTCGGGGTTTCCTCGACAAAGATCTGTGGCTCTGGTGCTGTAGATTAGGATGGAGGGTGGAAACTCTACTATTCAGGTGTGGCGCCAGAAATGACTGCATAGCGTGGGCGTGGAAATACTCAGAAGCCCTCGGATATCAGAATGTGTTATAGATTAGATACTATTAGGAGGGAGTACTTGGCTCTTGGAGCTTAGAAAGAAGGATAGGTCTCTGTGAGTGGAGCAAGTTTATGCACCAAACAAGGAGTCGGAAACTTGATGAATTCACTGCACCGTTAGATGTAGTTAAGAATGAGAGATTTCAATGTATACACATGTTGGCATTGACCACCTGACATGGAAAGGAGTGATTGGAAGGAACGGTGATCCCGATCTAAATACGAATGAGGAGGCCTTATGAGGCTTCTGTTTTAGTAATAGGCTCTCTATTGTGAATACCTTCTTCTAGCACAGACATCCATAAATATACATGGTATAAGGAGAATCAGAGACACAGATCAATAATTGATCAACAATTGTTGTTATTGTATCTGATCTCTTCAATTTTGTGCTGGATGTTCGTGGAACCGTAACTGATCCCCATCTAGTTAACTGAAACTTGACAACACCTGAAGCCAAGGAAATTCACAAAACTGGTAGATCCAGGTCAAACTGCAGGATAATGTGGGAAGCTTTGGCGAATAAGAAAGTCAGGAAATGGTTTACGGACACTATTGCGTCCGAATTCAGAGAACTCTCTAAGCAAACCGAGGACGTTACAACGGAATGGAGACTGCTTAGATCGGAGGTTTCTGCTTCAGATGCTAAATACTGCGTTCGAAAGGGGCTTCGTGTACTTGCGGTTTAAGCGGACGCGAAAAGTCACAGCAGATACAGTAAAGGCGTCCAAAGTTAAGGCATGGGAGGATTGTGTGGTTTAGTTGAAATCCGACATCAGATCAGCAAATAAAATCAGCGTAATAAAGACTCTCTCATTAGAATTTACACAACATCAACTAGGTAGATATGTCTGCATGTCTGCATGCATGCATGTGTAGATATGGATGTTATTGTATGTGTGGATGTGTATGTTTTAAGTTGTATGTGTGCATGTGTATATGCTTTGTATCTGTACATGTGTAGATGCAGGATTTTATGCACACACCACTAGCTTACCAACCTTGCAAACCGTCTCACTAGGCTACATCATTATCACCATCACCAACACCATCCTCATCATTACCACCACTAACATCATCATTATCATCATCATTACCAACATCATCGTCATCGATGTAGTCGCCGTTGCCTTCTTCGTTCGGCTGCTGTAAAAGACGGCTGCAAATCTCTTCCGCCCTTTATAGATTTGATGATATATGATAATCACTTGCGATCTGTCAGGTTAACGCAATCCATTGGTAGGATTCTACTGTCTAAGAGGAATTTTAACTCAAAACGTAAAGTACTGGAATATATATTGCAAGGCCGATGTCTTAACAATCCTGAAAATCCACCGACACTTAATTGGCACTTAATTGCATCGATCTCGAATGGATTAGAAACGAAGTTGACTTCGGTGGAATTTGAACGTAGAGCTCAGTCAACCGGAACAAATACCTCAAGATATTCTATTCAACGCTCGATCGACTCGGCTACATACTCCATCTCCAACACCTTAAGACAGTCTATACCATTAATGCTCTGGGTAATTGCTGGCCTTGTGCCTAAAGTAGAAACAATTATTAGACTTAAACGCTTACAATACACCAAGACAAAAATGAAATTAGAGGCAACATAATAACAAAACTAAACGTCCTTTGTAAACTAAACACCTGAAAAGTGCACCCACAAAACGTACCAAGTTAACAATAAAACATTTTCGCTAAACATGCCTTTTTCCCCACAGAACTATGTACAGAACAATGTACAGAAAACTTTTTCTCTTCCTATCCACACAGTTTTACACTCGCATTTATGAGCGATGGCTTTAGATATCACAATCAGTTCTCATATGAGAAATGTCTCTTTGTTTTACTCCTCTTTCTAACTTGATCTTGTCGCTGTCTTGGTGTAATCTTAGAGTAGATGTAGCACCATTTACTAGTGTGATGAAAGCAGCGTTCACTCCTTGGTGTCCCCCAGAGCTGTGAATTGTGCAGTGAACTCAATGGAATCAAATCCTTTTTGTAGTCGACGAAGGCAAAGTAGAGAAGGGCATTGTATTCGTTTGCATTCTCTTGTAGTTGACTATTTGGATGTGGTCTATTATTGATGGAAAGACCATCGGAGAAGTTATGTGTGCCTCGGAAAGAAGATTGCAAGACATGGTGTCCACTTCCAAAGCTCAAAAGAAGGATTGTGCTGGGCTGGAATACTTTAGGAAAAGTTTATAACATCATTAGAAGACCCAAGTCAACAATCGAAACCAAAAGAAAGCTGTTTAACGGATATATTCTGTTGGTGATGACACATGGAAGTAAGACATGGCCACTCAATACCACTGCAGAGATGCTTACAGTGCCCTAAAGTAAAATGGAGCGAATTATGTTCGGCATCACCTTACGTGACAGGAAGAGCTACACCTGGATTCACCAGCAGACTAGCACGAAAGACATAATCAAGACCATCAAGAAGGACATACAGAGACGGGCTGGCCATGTTTCTTGTTTCAGAGAAATCAGGTAGACTATTAGAGTGACAGAGTGGTCCCCAAGGCAGTGGAGAAGAACCAGAAGGTGGCCAAAATCCAGATGACTCAATGATCTGATCCGATACCTCGGAGCCACATGGCCCACTATGGCCAGAGATAGGAAGCGGTGGAGGGAAACCAGGGAGGGGTTCCTCCAACAGGCGTGATGTGTGTGTGTGTGTGTGTGTGTGTGTGTGTGTGTGTGTGTGTGTGTGTGTGTGTGTGTGTGTGTGTGTGTGTGTGTGTGTGTGTGTGTGTGTGTGTGTGTGTGTGTGTGTGTGTGTGTGTGTGTGTGTGTGTGTGTGTGTGTGTGTGTGTGTGTGTGTGTGTGTGTGTGTGTGTGTGTGTGTGTGTGTGTGTGTGTGTGTGTGTGTGTGTGTGTGTGTGTAAAGTAACTGCAAAGAAAGAACTACTAAAGAACTGGCAAGAAAAGACTCTGTATGGAAAATACCCAGAGCGAGCTAACAATCCTGATGTTGACAAAACTTTAACCCATCAGTGGTTGGCATCCTCTGGACTGAAATCAGAGACTGAAGGACTGAGTATATCAGCACAAGATCAGTGTCTGCCAACAAAAAAATTAGGTGAAACTCAAAATTCGATAATTTATTACAATAAACTCTACACACGACTATATACAATTTCTAAAATAAATATATGGAATTCTAATGTGCAGGCTTATCCACACGTAGAGCGAATTTTTACATTAATTATGTTACCAAACACTGTTAGTTATATCATAATTTAATTTACATATCTTTCACCTCTTGGGGCTCATCAGAATTAACCAACAAATAAATACCTCAATAAGTTCATTTCTTTCAAATGCAAACGACACCGGAGAAATGTTTTGTTTACTTTTTAAAGAATTGCATCGTTATAATAGGAAATAGTATTTACCTTCAGTGCGAGTGTGGATTAACTATCAAGCTACACGTGGTATGTGTGTATAGTATATATATATTAGAAAATAGAAGCTTTCACCGTATTTTTTACTAAAGAAATTTTAGCCTGATAGTGGGGTTTAGAACCCTCAGAGAAATGGAAAAAGATGAGTATTCTAAACCCCGGCTAAAATTTATTTAGTCAAAAAATACGATGAAAGCTTCTATTTTCTAATTTCAAACTTTCTCGCTGTTTCAAAACATACTTACTTATATATATATATATGTGTAGGGTGGTCCCCGAGCGCTACTTGTGAATTGTAACCCAGTAGAACCTGTTGCATTGTCGGGTCGTCGGCCACTAAACCGGCAACCCCACCAAGCTTGCTTGGTTAGGGGGAGGATTTTGGACATCCTGCGGAATGAAAGCAAAACCTGAGGAGCTCATAAGAGTCAACGGCCATCCATTAGTATGTACATATCTATATATTGTGTGTATGTATGTGTGTATACAACCGTAAATAATTTTTAAAAAATTTATTTTATCTTATTATCCTTTTAGCTTTTTAACTTTTTAAAATATTATTTATTTATCTTTTTTTTTTTTATAATTTACTTTATTTCACTTTCTTTCTTATTTTTACATACTGTATATTGTATATTATTGTTTAATTGTGTATCATTATTTTATAACTCTTATATAATACCAGGTCTCTGATTGCTGAGCGTCCCCATAATAGGGTGGTACTATCAGTGATCTTAAAGAGTAGACTAGACTCTATAGGTAGATTATGGCAACTAGTTCAGGAGATGGTAAGCTTTGAAATAAAAAAAGAAACACGAAGCTCCTGAAGTTTTCGGACTTGTCATTCCATATGCCACACAACTGAGACTTTCTGTGGTCAAGAAGTGGGGGCTGTTATGTAAAATCTATGTCCACAAAATATGTTCAACTGCACATGTACTTTTTGTACACTTCAAACTTATTTAACATCTGCTGTATGGTTAGTACTAACCTTAAAATACACTTAAAACTCATTTGAAAAGTCTCAAACAAAATTAGTAAATGGCAATAAAGACTTGGGAACGACAGGTGAATAGGTCTGGTTCGGCAGATCCCCATAGTGCGCCACCTGCTGGACTTGGTCATTATCCTGCTACTGTGGTCAATCGACAGCATAAGGACGTTAAACACTCTTTGAAACTTGCTTGTTGGAATGTGCATACTCTAGTGAAGGACAATTTGGTTCAAAGACCAGAGTGACAAACCACACTGACCACTCATGAATTGAAAATATATTCATTAGATATAGTAGCTCTCTCTCTGAAACATGCCTACATGGAGATGGTCAGCTCAATGAAAGTGGATTTAGTTACACTTTCTTTTGGAAAGGTGTGGCAGACGGTCAAGGGAGAGAATCTGGTGTTGGCTTGGTTGTTAGAAACCCTCCCAACTCATCTTGTGAAAACTGTACAACTGGTTCCCCAGAACGTATTATATCATATCGACTGCACCTGCAAAAATGAAGATACCTTACAATAATGAGTGTTTACGCATCTACAATGTCACACCTAGAAAAATCTATTGAACAAATCTACAATTAACTGAGAGAATTTCTGAGAAACGAGTCAATTTCTGATAAGCTAATAGATGTCTTCAACCTGAGGGTTGGATCTGATTTCATAACATGGCCTACCTTAGATGTAGGAGAATGTAACCGAAATGGTTTTTCAGTCTTTACCTTTTGTACAGAAAAATAAATATAAAACAATTTGGATGCATCCAAGATCGAAGGATTGGCATCTCAATGATTATATTTTAGATTAAAAAAATGTGACGTAAAAGATGTAAGTAGTGTGCGCACAAATAGAGGAACAGAGTGTTGGATTGATAATCGACATACATACACACACAGACACACAGACACACACGCGCGCGCGCGCGCACACACACAGAAAATACTCTGTTATGACTAACTGATGAGTCTTGTTATTCTGGAATTTCACCTGTGTACTCATAGATTCTCGCGTCCGGCAACATCACACGGATACAAAACAGGGGTCACATGCGACAAAGGCAACGAAAAAACATCGGCAAAACGGACAATCCTATCTTCTCAGTTAACCTCTGGAAATCACTACAGGTTTAGTGGTTAAGGTTGATACTATTCATTCTAGTGTACACTGGGAGGAAACAAAACAGGTAGAGACAAAGGCTGGAAAAGTTATGTCTTTAAGTGAGTTACACAAATAATTGTTTCTACTTTTTGGCACAAGGCCAGCAATTAACCAGTGCATTACTGGTACTTTATTTTATCGACCCCGTAAGGATGAAAGGCAAAGTTAACCTCGGCGGGATTTGAATTCAAATCATAAAGGGACGTAACTATGCTGGAAAGCATGTCCAACCATCTACCGGTACTGCCAATTCACCACCATTTGTGAGTTACACAAATAATGGTTTCTTATATAGGCACAAGGCCAGAAATTTTGGGGGAGGGGAAAGTCGATTAAATCGACCCCAGTGCGTGACTGGTACTTTATTTTATCGACCCCGTAAGGATGAAAGGCAAAGTTAACCTCGGCGGGATTTGAACTCAGATCATAAAGGACCGTAACTCTATGCTGCAAAGCATAGTGTCCGACCCTCAACCGATACTGCCAATCCACCGCCATTTGAGTTACACAAATAATGACGGAAAAATATCCAAAGTGCATCAACTGGAAAAGAAAGGAGAGAAGGTGTGTGAGGGCCAAAGGAGAAGAAAAATAGAAAGTTGAGAAAAACAGAAATAATATGGACTGCAGTACAATGTGCAGACAATGAAGGCTGACACTGAGGTGTAGGGAGACAGACCAGGCGGTGTGACATCTACTATGCGATAGCTTTAAAAAAGCCCGCGTGGCTAAGACTGTTGAACATGAATCCAAAACAGGAAAAAGACAACGGAAAAACTCCTAAAAAATCTCCTAAGTCAACATCTGGAGTTCACTACAGATGTTGTATCGTACATTTTTTTCTTTTCTGCATTACTGTAAAGCAAAAAGACTGCACTCTTTAGTCATAGATATCCCTTGTATTCTTTCCGTGCTGGAACAGGAAGCTCATCGCTGTAGAGAGAAAAATTTCCGGTTTCAGTCATTTCAGTCAAGAGAGGTCAGTATTTTTGTTCTGCAATAATGCAGAACAGCAGCAGCAACAGCAGCAGCAACAGCAACGGCAGCAGCAACAACAAATATACGAAACATTTTGTGTTGTAAGCATTGTATAAGGTTTGTACTTCTGATTAAACTATGCTTAATCATCTAATATGGTATCGTGTGAGGTCGCTCTTTATATAAGCATTTCAATAAAACACATACATACGCGCGCGCGCGTGACCTATATATCTATGTGTGTGTGTTTCGTTTTGTGTGATGGGAAAATGGGAAAACACTTAAGAGTTCAGAAGCTGTTTGAAATAAAATGTATAGAGTCTGTTATGTGTGAAAAGGTAACTATTAAAAGTCAAATAGACAGTATTGGGTATATTGCACATATGCACATATGTGAGTGGAGAGATGTAGGCTAGACCTGCTGACTTTACGTACACCGAGAAGCTGGAAGCCCATATAGAAAACCAGAATAAAGGAATGAGAAAATGAAAGTATTAAAGAATGAAATCAAACAGACGAATAGGAAGGAGATATAAAGCAGAGGTTGACGGATGATAGTAAATTAACCAAATAGATAAAAAGAAGAAGGGGAAAGCGTTGGAAGCGTTAGTAAATGACGATAGTGGGCAGGAAGCGTTGGGAAATGATTAGCTCATTCAGCTTAACGAATTTATTTAATCGTTCAGAGATTTCTTACAGAATTAATCCAACGTCGTTAGAGTTTAGATTAAACCCAGACTAAATGAGCAGTGGTCTTATCAACCCAACTTGATAGCAAAATTACGATATGGGGGCTCAGCACATGTTCAACGCTACTTCCGAAAGGAAATGGGAAAATCTTAATGTTTGAAGATATATTTCTTCTTCTTCTTCTTCTTCTTCTTCTTCTTCTTCTTCTTCTTCTTCTTCTTCTTCTTCTTCTTCTTCTTCTTCTTCTTCTTCTTCTTCTTCTTCTTCTTCTTCTTCTTCTTCTTCTTCTTCTTCTTCTTCTTCTTCTTCTTCTTCTTCTTCTTCTTCTTCTTCTTCTTCTTCTTCTTCTTCTTCTTCTTCTTCTTCTTTGTTGCTTTTTTTGTTTTTGTTTACTTTTTTGTAAACCATAAATTCACTTTCTTGAATAATTCTGACAACACCGAACCTAAAAGGCTTGAGACCGAGTATCTGAGTTGAAGAAAAGTCAGAATGTGTTAGTGAATGAATGTCTTCGTGTTCTTTACACTTCCGGTAAATTAGCACAGAGGAACGCTATATATGCAGCAGGAGGTATGTATATTGGTATATATATACATATATATATATTAATGTATACATGTATATATATTTGTATGCCGTTCTTTGTTTCAGACACCAAGTTCAGAGTGTGTGTGTGTGTATGTATGTATATATATATATATATATATATTTATATATATATATATATATATATATATATATATATATATATATATATATATATATATATGCAAAAGTTCTATTTAAAATTGTTGGGATACAACAAGTAAATATTTTTATAACTGATATAAAGCACTCGACAAGTATTTGGAGTAGATATACTATATTAATAAATGGAAACTATATTTATAAAACCATATTTATTTCATTATACATATTTCAGGGATACCAAATTACGTCAAAGCTTATTTGTAAAACTGTTATATATTGTATTTTGTCTGATGAAGGCATACCATAATTTAATTTGGTATCCCTGAAATATGTATAATGAAATAAATATGGTTTTATAAATATAGTTTCCATTTATTAATATCGTATATATATATATATATATATATAAATATATGAAAACATGACGTGCTGCGTGGTTGCAAATGGGTTACATATGAATAATATTAAATCGCTACCTGTGGTACTTTATTTTATCTATCCCGTAAGGATAGATAAACATGTGAAACGTAAAGGGCCGTAAATATATACCACAAAACAAGCTGTCCGACGCTCTTTCTCTCTCTTTCATTCTCCCTCACCCAGTCTCACCCGCCACCCTCTACTTACTACAGACAAGAAACATTATGTTTTGTTCCGTTATTCATCCACATTCCATATTTTGGTGATAGCAGCAGTTACTTTGAAATGAAGGAATTAGGTTTTAATCTTTACATTAAATATGTTTGTTGTTTGTTGTTATTTCGGGGACGTTATATGCATGAGTGGAAAAAAATCCATACATTTCTGATTAGATCCGAGCATTTATATCAACTAGAAATTGATTAAACATATATATAATATGCTAAATTGTTTATTTTTTATATATATAAATACATTATCGGAGGAAGCTAATAGCGATACTCCGGCCAAATCCCTCAACAAAAATTAGGAAATAAGTGAGTATATTCCTAATTAAACGAATATATATATATATATATGTATATATATATATATATATATATATATATATATATATATATATATGTATATATATATATATAATAAACATATGAAACAATCACAGGGAATAATTTAGCATATTCTACAGTGGATATAGCGCATGTGATTTACCGATTGATGGTGAAATATATTTCTTTATTTATTTCTTTATTATACAAAGGAGATTAATCATTTGAAGTTCTAGTTAAACTTTAATTAGTTACCTACCTAGCTGTATGTGCTTACACACTTTACAAATTATTCCCTGTGATTGTTTCTTATGTTCATTATATATATATATATATATATATATATATATATATATATATATATATATATATATATATATATGTCACTCAAATTCTAGTTGATATAAAATGTTCGGATCTATTCATTGGAATCTTTGAGCATACTCTGCAGTGGACATGGTGCATGTCTCTCAGACATAACACCCTTAATTTTGGATATACATTTCTGATTATATATTTTTATAGTTGTATTTTTTCTTTCAAATGTGTTATATTTAAAACAGCGCTACGTTCGAGTTTAATCTCTTTTATCTAAGTACTAGCTGGCCCCGTGCCGTAAAAGAAAATGACGGTTAATTATAATATCTATACATGATATTAAAAAAAGAGATGTTTGTTTGTTTGTTGGTTTGCTGGTTGGCTGGCTGGTTGGTTGGTTGGTTGGTTGGTTGGTTGGTTGGTTGGTTCGTTGGTTCGTTGGTTGGTTGGTTGGTTGGTTGGTTGGTTGGTTGGTTGGTTGGCTGGTTGGTTGGTTGGTTGGTTGGTTGGTTGGTTGGTTGGTTGGTTGGTTGGTTGGTTGGTTGGTTGGTTGGTAGGTTGGCTGGTTGGCTGGTTGGTTCCTTCGCGCTCGCTCACACAAGTGATACAATCACACACAAGCACAGTCAATGTGTATAGCCAATTTGCTACACATACACACACAGATGTGACAAATCTTAGAACTCTGGACTTCTATAGTTTCTCACTACTTGCCTCCTTCCTCAGTCATCACATAGATGTGTGTGTATCTAATAATTATTTTTTCTAAGTGTCTGTTTAAATATATATATATATATATATATATATATATATATATATATGTATGTGTGTGTGTGTGTGTGTGTGTGTGTGTGTGTGTGTGTGTGTGTGTGTGTGTGTGTGTGTGTGTGTGTGTGTGTAGATTAGTTTGTGTTTGTAATTCTATTGTCTATGTATCTTTCTAAATAAACACACAAACACATATACACTCACACAAATATTATAAATAAATATGAATTACACAAACACACATATACACACATATACACACATATACACACACACAAACACTCCCATACTCCTAACAGCCAATGTGTGTAACCAACTTGCTATACATATACACACACACATAGGTGATGCTGCGTAGATACCACTTCCTTCCTCAATCGACGTAATCACCACTTCCTTCCTCACTCATCTCTTGTGCGTGATGGACAAATACACATTAGTTATTATTATCATAGGATTTTTGCGTTTCCTTAGTCCTTTATGTCTTTAGTTTGTAACAATAGCGTTCTTCAGCTTCATCTTCTGAATGAAATTATATTAGTGGCGTATCATTGCTACCACGTTTAAAGTAGTAGATAGCAATGGATCATAGAAATAATGTTTTATCAAATAATTGTTTCTACTTTTGGCACAAGGCCAGCAATTACCCAGTGTATTACTGGTACTTTATTTTATCGACCCCGTAAGAATGAAAGGCAAAGTTAACCTCGGCGGGATTTGAACTCAGAATGGCAAGGGCCGTAACTCTATGCGTCAAAGCATGGCGTCCGACCCTCTACCGATACTGCCAGTCCACCACCCTTAATATTATTTTAATAATGAGAGGGGATTGGCAGTATCGGTAGAGGGTCGGACGCCATGCTTTGACGCATAGAGTTACGCCCCTTGCCATTCTGAGTTCAAATCGCGCCGAGGTTAACTTTGCCTTTCATCCTTACGGGGTCGATAAAATAAAGTACCAGTAATGTACTGGGTATTTGCTGGTCTTGTGCCAAAAGTAGAAACAATTATTTTAATAATGAAACAAATTATTAAAACTTTTAGTAAATTCCTCCAAATTCTTCATAAATTAACGGGAATACATATTGTGTAATTAATTTAAATATATACATATACACATATATCTATAGTTGTGTTGCAAATACAATTTTAAGAATAAATTCTTCTTCATTCATTAATTCAAATATTGTGTATTTCATTAGAAATATGGTCACAAAAGATTTATCACGTGCTTCTATAGCTTGCTGTGTTGATTTCTACATCGTATTGTATGTATAGATTGAGCTCCACCCGACTGACTAACGCTAAATTACACAATACAGTTGTCCCCCAGTATTCGCGGGACTTACGTCCCTAAAGCAGCCGCGAAGCGTGAAAAGCCGCGAATATTGGACGTAGTCCATAAAAATGCCTATAAACGTCAAAATAAAACGTAAAATATAATTTCGTCTTATGCGAAGGGGCGTCCAATAAGCCGGCAAATATGGTATATTATTATCGATTATTTAGCATTAAAAATATATATTGCCACAGAAAAAAACATTAAAAAATTGCGCAAGATATTTACGATTCCGCGAATATGCGGTAGTTTCCATGAACAATTATTAGTTAGGTTCTAAGGAGAATTCAGCGAATAACCGGGACCGCGAATGCCGGGTGTACACTGTATACGTTACGATATACATATGCTTAGGTAAGATGATGTATGCTTGTTATTGTTATTAGCAGTAGAAAGGGCGGTGAATTGGCAGTATCGGTAGAGGGTTGGACGCCATGCTTTCTAGCATAGTTACGTCCCTTTACAGTCTGAGTTCAAATCCCGCCGAGGTTAACTTTGCCTTTCATCCTTACGGGGTCGATAAAATAAAGTACCAGTAATGTACTGGGTAATTGCTGGCCTCGTGCCTTAAGTAGAAACAGTTATTAGCAGTAGAAATAACAAAACAAACAAACAAAACTCGCACCATCATAACATCTCTACATTCTCCACGGCTTGTGGTTTTTTAAATCTTCAACGGTTTCCGCTAAGCTGTAGTTAAATCAATCTTTACGGAAATTGCGAGAATGTTTAAGAATGCATGGTCGGATAGTGAAGCAAAATGTTTAGAAGAACAATTCAAAACAAATCAAAACAAAACAAGACAAAAAAAAATGTAATTTTTCTTTAAGAGACTATTCAATCTTTTACACCTGCCGACATTCCTTTTCTCATAGCTTCCGCTGACGAGGCATAATCATCCTGATAATATAAGTAAATTAAAAGAAAAAAAAACCCAGTAAATCGTTGAAGAATCTCAAATTGAATTGTTTTCATTGTGCAGTAAACTGCATTTTACCAAATTACTATACAAAACAGCATAGAATAAGATAGGATATCATTTTCGTGTTTGGATTCCCAAATTCACCTTATATATACCATTTTGATACGAAGTTACCCAAAAACCATGCCTAGTTCTAACATACAAAACTTTTTATTTGACAGTATTTATATGCATCTAAAATGTTTCTATTCCTTACGGGGTCGATAAAATAAAGTACCAGTAATGCACTGGGTAATTGCTGGCCTTGTGCCTAAAGTAGAAACAATTATAATTTTATGTAAACTCCTTTGTTACGTTATGATTCAGCTTAATGATATAGTTAGTTACTAAATCCCTCAGAATTCTTCATTGTATTCAAAATTATTAAAAACATAAAGGCAGTGCCTATCATTAGAGGTATGGTAACGTATGAGTATTTATATTTATCTAATAAAAAGCTTCCATCATGATTTTATGCCAGAACCTTTGTTAAGTTATGGTCCAAACACCAGCTTAATAATGATAAAGTTAGTTATATTACTATCTCCCTCAATTTTTTAAAAATTACTTTCCAAATTATTTGCCAATGATATAGAATGTTTCATATAGAAATGACTTCTTCAGAACAAGAACTATTTCATTCATTTGAAATTCCCAGGAAAGTTCTGGAAATTCAAAACGAACAAAGCAGTCTTTATCCTTTAGAAGTAATTTCTATATGAAATAAGTTTGTACGTTACCTACTAATGTACCGAGCACCTTACTTAACTGTATTTTTTTTTACGTACCTCTTCGGAAAATCATTCTTAATTATATATATACTAGCTGGCCTGTCCAGCTGGAGCGCGGCTAGGTATACCTGCACACCCTCCCGTGTCACATTCTCCTTCCGACTCTCTCTCTCTCTCTCTCTCTGAAAAAATAACACTTTAATTGTATCTCTCTCTGTCTAACGGCCTATCTCTCTCTTTGCCCCTCACACTGTCTCTCTCTGTAGATGTGTGTGTGTAGTTTTCCTAATCTGTCTCTAAATCTCGCTTTCTCTCTCTCCCCTCCCCCCCCCCCCCCTCTCTCTCTCTCTCTCTCTCTCTATGTGGATATATTGAAGGGAGATACGGAAACTAAAACAGTGTTGTCATATAGAGAGTGAAGAGCGACAGAGAGAGTAAAGCAGTTAAATTATAGAGAGGGGGAATGATCTTACATACATATAAAGTATAGATGTGTGTGTGTGTGTGTTTGTGTATGTGTATGTGTTAGTGTATGTGTGTATGTGCATGTGTATGTCTGTGTTTTGTTTTGATGTTATCCGGCAATTGGTGAAATCAGGTGTGAAAGTATGTGTATTTGTGTGTGTGTATGTGTATGTGTGTGTGTGTTTGTGTGTGCGTGTGTGCGCGTGTGTGTGTGTATGTGTGTGTGTGTGTTTGTGTGTGCGTGTGTGTGCGTGTGTGTGTGTATGTGTGTGTGTGTGTGTGTTTGTGTGTGTGTGTGTGTGTGTGTGTGTGTGTGTGTGTGTGTGTGTGTGTGTGTGTGTGTGTGTTACTTATGCGAGCGACGACAAAAAAAGTGTGTGGGATACATACATTATTATATTTGTCAGGGTTGCCTTTTGATGTACTTATTAACTGCTGTCATATAGAGACACAGAGAGTAAAGCAGTTAAATTATAGAGAGGGTGACAGAGAGAGAGAGAGAGAGAGAGAGACGACGCTCAGCTTTGTAGTATTAGAGAGTGAAGAGCGACAGAGAGAGTAAAGCAGTTAAATTATAGAGAGGGGGAATTATCTATTATAGAGAGCCGAAATTACACACGACGCTCATCTCTACGGAAAGTAAAAGAGTGTTGTCATATAGAGAGTGAAGAGAGACAGAGAGTAAAGCAGTTAAATTATAGAGAGAGTGAAAGAGGGAGAGAAAGAGACGACGCTCAGCTTTATAATATTAGAGAGTGAAGAGCGACAGAGAGAGTAAAGCAGTTAAATTATAGAGAGGGGGAATGATCTATTATAGAGAGAGGGAAGAGCGACGGAGAGAGTAAAGCTAAGAAACTATAGGGAGGTGTGTAGGATACATACATACATAATACACACGACACTCAGCTTTTATACACACGAAACTCAGCTTTATAATATTAAATATATATATATATATATATATATAGAAAAAATGAGCGGAACAAGTAAACATTAAACAATCTTTTAAATAAATTAAAATACGATTTAAATATTCACCCGTTCTAATGCTGTGACCGACGGTTTCGCTTATCAAAAGATTGGAAATTCAGAGAATTTCCAATGGAAAGAATCAGCTCTTCAGACAGCTATTTCCATACCACATATATATATATCACTCACAACTCTCTCTATCTATCTATCTATCTTTGTGTGTGTGTGTGTGTGTGTGTGTGTGTGTGTGTGTGTGTGTGTGTGTGTGTGTGTGTGTGTGTGTGTGTGTGTGTGTGTGTGTGTGTGTGTGTGTGTGTGTGTGTGTGTGTGTGTGTGTGTGTGTGTGTGTGTGTGTGCGTGCGTGCGTGTGTGTGTGTGTGTGTGTATAAGAAAATTAGAATGGAGTTACGCAATAGAGAAACAAATACAAAACGACTACTAAGTTGGTCAATGGTAAACAATTTTCAGGAAAAAAAAACATTAACAAGAACAAGAACAATATACAGGTAACTACAAAATATATTTTTAAATAAAGTAGACTCTTACCACATTCCACGCAATATCTTGGAGTAATTATATTGGTATTCGCACTGATTCCGCTCCAAGTATTTGGCTGACATTCTCAAGGGTTTTGCAACGCTATGAGAGATAAACATAACCCAGACATACACAGATGGAATGGATCTCTGTCTACTTGAAGAATGACTGTTCCAATTGTTTGATTTACGGAACAGCCTGCTCATGAAATTAACATGTAAGTGACTGGTTTCTCATTTAAGCACAAAAGCAGCAATTTGGTGGAATGGCAAAGTTGATTAAATCTACCCAGTATTTAATTGCTACTTTATTTTATTGACTCCGGGAGAATGAAAAGCGAAGTTAACCTCAGTAGAATTTGAACTCAGAACGTAAAGAGCGGGAACGAATACCCCCAAAGCATTTAATCCAACGCTCTAATGATTCTGTCAATAAATACCCATTATTCTTAGTCACAAAACGTCAATAAACTTTACTTTCTGACCTATTATATTTACTATTTTTGTTTGCAGTTGCGATAGAAATTGTGTATGATAGAATTTTTATGATAATAAGAAGGGACGGGACAGAAATATGTGATGCCGTATTATGTTTGATACATAATTAGGTTGAAAGCCTCTGCTATATTTAAATGATATAATGATAAAAATAATTGATGATACTATGCAAAGTTCAGTCAACCACCAGAAAGATGTGACCCATGATATTCACGGTCATTGAATTTCAAAGAACATCTGTAGTGTTCGAATGCTGCAGACTGTATGTGAGTAAGACCCACAGAAGTTTGACAGCATATGGCAATTAAAAAAAAGAAGAAACAATAACGACGTTGAAACACCGCAAAGAAAATAGTCTTTTTATTCTAGCTCATTGAATTGTGTGTGAAGGCGCCCGGCTTAGTGATTACAGTATTCGGTTCACAATTGTAAGACCATCAGTTCGCTTCACGGCAGGGCGTTGTGTTCTTGAGTGAGACACTTTATTTTACATTGCTCCAACCCACTTTGTATGCATGCATATACCATATTTGTGTGTGCATGCATGTATCTCTGTGTATACATGAAGGGAGATGAGAAAGGGAGAAGACAAGACAGATATATATATTGGGAGAGAGATGGGGCGAGGGGCAGGAGACGACCGTACACTACTTCTATTTATCAATTCATAGAGAAATATTTTTAGTTCCAAAACCGTTTACAGATATTTGATCTATTTTCGATTTCTTTACACCATACTGTTTATAATAAGAAACACCTTACCAGTTTGGGACGCTTACTCTTTCGTTTCTTGTGGAAGGAACAAGTTCTGCATGTCAAGAAATCCATCTGCTGCCCACACCCACTGTACGGAGGCCTCGGAATTCCTGCGCTGATTATGTGGAGACACAGGCAGAAATATCACTCCCGTGACAAGGACTGGCGTTGAAGCCTTTCATCAGACACGTTTTTTCGCAACTCGACTCCTTAACGGAGCTGCGGTTCTGGGTCAAGTGCAAATTGGAGAAGGGCAGCGAGCATCTGGAAGGCTGCACTCTATTAACTGTGCAAGTCAATCAGCAACCAGAATGCAACGCTTGCTATCTATAAATGGTTAAGGAAGTGAATGAACGACGATGACCAATGAACCAATCTGGACATCGATGAGGATAGTTTGAACAGAAACTTCTAGAAGACACTCAAGTTGGGAATTATGAGCAATTTCCAAAAATCTTTGATTTAACAGTGCTACAGAAGGTATTAGGACCGAGCTAGATGTGAAATATAAAAAAGCAGTTAAAAGATCAAAACCAAATGTGAAATTTAAGCTCTTCACTCCAAAGTACTAATGAAATATTTTAGAAATTACTGTTTAATACATATGATTATATGAAAATAAGCTATTAGCATAAAGGATAGTAAGTAAGTGTATGCTTATGATGGATTAGAAAATCCCTACTTGTTTCTATTTTTGTCTTCCGTAATGCATTCCAGGTCGTTCTAGCTATCATATCATGCCTTATGGGGAGGTAGTAACAAGAAGACACCCGCCGAGGTTAACTTTACCTTTCATCCTTACGGGGTCGATAAAATAAAGTACCAGTAATGTACTGGGTAATTGCTGGCCGTGTGCCAAAAGTAGAAACAATTATTTCACGGTTGACAATAATGTGGCTAACATCTTCAATCTTTCTTTTTTGCAGCCAACATTTATTGTCAACTGATGTCCTTCCTTTTTTGTGCAGTAGGTACTTGGTGGGGATTTCTTGTTCCTGGATTGCAGGGAGATATCCTTCACAGTAGGATATTATGAACTTGTCAAAACTCCATGTCAGGCTTTTAATATAATTTATCCATGGTTTATATATGGTCTGTGTTTATCGTCTCAAGTACCCATATACAACCTTCTCAGTGAAATACTCTATTTTTTTTTAAATGTTCGAACATTAAGTAGAGTCTTCCAAAGTTCATGGGAGAAACATTTGTATCATTTTATTTCCTGTTTTTCTTCTAGATCAGTGGCTATCCTAACAATATTATTTTCATGCTCATAAACTTGGCCAAGATGGCTGCTGATTTTTTCTTCTGTTGAAGATGTTGTTTCAGTGTTCCTATACGGATTTCGTATGCTGTGGATTTTAGGCCCCTGCATAAGAAATATAGCCTATCCAAATCATCATTGATGTTAAAGTTTCCAGTAACGCTGAGCAGCTTGTGAGTCTTTACATCATTTCGCTCAGTTCTTATAATGAGAGGTTCAGAAGGCCAAATGTCGGCATTAGCATGGGAACAGCAAAAGTATTGTGGGTGATCTGTTTGTTGTGCAGAGAGTTCTGATGACCATATTCTCTTTAGGCTTCTGAGGTATTCATTCCTGGTTTTCCTCTTATTTATGGGTCCATCATATCTGACATTCTCGTCTTATCTAACATACTTAAAGTTATAACCTGACTCTAGAGATTGAATAGTCAAGTCATTCAATTTTAGATTTATTGATGAGGGCACAACTATATATAAACGTCATATGTAAGGCTCATATTTTCGAATGTACTAAGTGCCGAACAAATAAATTCATAACTGCAATTAAAGTTATTTTCTACTTTTGAGCTTCCTCCAACTTATAAATTTATTTCCTCTGCGCTTAGTAAGTTCGAAAATTCGAGCCTCACATACGACGTTTGTTTATATTTTCAAAAGCTATTTGATTCAGCTGCTTATTTAGACGGCAAGACGATTTTTATAAGCTGTGTGTATAAGCTAGTTATATGTGTATATGATATATTTCAATCCTTGCTCTCTCTCTCTCTCTCTCTCTCTCTCTCTCTCTCTCTCTCTCTCTCTCTCTCTCTCCCTCTCTCTCTCTCACACACACACACACACTCACACACACACACACACACACGCACGCACACACACACACACACACACACACACACACACACACACACACACACACACACACGCACACACACACACACACACACAAACAACTCCACCCACATTTACAACATCCATATATAGCACCCAACACACATCTACCTCTGCATATGTATATGTAAATGTAAATGTAATCTGACACTACTAATGTTTCTGGGTGATTACCCTTCATCAGTGCAGTTTGCTATTTACTTGCCAACTGTCAGAGCTAGTGAAAATAAATGATATTTTCTGAAATATACAGTGGCTGATCGGCATGATTTGCATATTAGCAGACCCATTGATCAGCCAGATTTGCATATCAGCAGATAAGCCAGTCAGTTTCATGTATACAAATGATTAATGGCAAGCTTTGCCATATTCAAATAACTAACAACTAGTTATCGCTCTACATGGCTGCATATAATAAATGTTAATCTGAGTTTTTCGAATATTATATTAATACTAATATTCGATTTGTTTGCAATTATGCAAACAGCCTCTTTTAAGCCATGTAAATTTCAGTCACTGTATATTTCAGAAAATATCATATATTTTCACTAGCTCTGATGAAGAGTAATCACCCAGAAACATTAATGTCTGCAATTCTGTTTACATGTCAACACAAGAGCAAGAATGACATGGCTTTAAAAAGGCTTTAAAAACGAATCGAATGTTATTATTAATATTCGGAAAAGTATCGGTAGAGGGTCGGACGCCATGCTTTGACGCATAGAGTTACGACCCTTGCCACTCTGAGTTCAAATCCCGCCGAGGTTAACTTTGCCTTTCATCCTTACGGGGTCGATAAAATAAAGTACCAGTAATACACTAGGTGTTTTGCTGGCCTTGTGCCAAAAGTAGAAACAATTATTAATATTCGGAAAACTCAAATTACATTTATTGTATTCAGCCATGTAGAGCGATAACTAGTTGTTAGTTGTGTATATGTAGAAATTCATATATATTATCGTACCCCGCCCTACTGTGGTCAGTTTACGATACACGCTCACTCATACAACAGCACTCTCAAAGCAGCCAGCCTGTCACGAACTAATGCCCATCCTTCAAACATACGAACACGCATACACGCGCACAGACATGCACGCACGCATGCGCAAGCGTACACACATGTCCACTCCAAAATATACAATGATTATCTTCCTTCGTAAACCTCTCTAACGCGTAAAATAACCCTTCACCAGCAAATCTCTCAAATGGCCGACTGAATACCCACGAGCGATTTTTTCACGTTTTACCCCGTCCCTTCCTCTTTACACGCTTTATCTTTCTATTTTATCTTTTATTTATAATTCTGTCTTCTGATGACGGACTAGTGTCCGAAACGTTAACCCTCTTTTCCTGTTATTTCAAGCATTAAACTAATATATTTCTTTAATGTGCTGTATCGTTTGCTTTGTTATTTTTGTTTACATTTTACATGCACATACACATAGACAGCCAGACAGACGTACACACACACACATACATATGTTTGTATAGATTTATACACATGCATATATATATATAAATCAAGTTGCATCCATCATATATATATATATATATATATATATATATATATGAATGTATATACATTCATATATATATATATGAATGTATATACAGTGTATTTTGCAATACACTGTATGCTTAATTAAAAGCATTTTGAAGACCTTACGCTATTGTTTTAAAGTAGCGACAATGTCACTTACTTCAATTTTCAGCAAACAGGGGAGATAAGCTGACAGAGCTCTGTTTCGTGCTTGTTGGTACTTGTTGGTACTTATCAAAGCTCACCACTCCTCCTGTTTGCCGAAAATTATGAATGTTGGATTCTTATAGAATTCCAGTAATAATCAGGAACTGATTATACAGAGCGGTTGCTGGTCCATCAAAAATTGAAAATTAGAATTGTATGCTTAATTAAAACAATAGTGTAAGGTCTTCAAAATGCTTTTAATTAAGCATACAGTGTATTGCAAAATATACTATATATACATTCATATATATATCGCTATTTCAGAGCACCAATTCTAATTTTCAATTTGGCAATTGTCAACAATTTGACAATCGCCATCGACGAATGCGAGAAAGCTCTCCAGGAAATTTAACTAGGAATCTTTAAAAATCTTTCCACCGAAGTTAACAAAGAACTTACTAGATCTACCAACTCATAATATTATAATATTATAAAATTAAATCAAATTGTTTAGAACTACAAGTGAAGTCATTCTTTTCCTTTTTTCAAATATATATATATATATAGTTATACTTGGGGAGGGTCATATTGTTGTAATAATATTGCCGAAAATAATAACAGAACACACTCACTGTTTGGTTGGTTTTCGCTTCAGTATCTTTTATATCTCCACAGTTAATTCATTCGGTCCTCAATGTTTACCATTGACTACCCAACGGTCAAAAATACAGATATAATATAGATATAAACACATATATATATAGTCTAATAAAGTTCTTTCGTTGCACATATGCAACATCATCAGTGGTACTATTATGTTCCTCCTGTTGTATTGTATATCTAACCATTTTTATTTTATCTGTTTATTTATTTATTTATTTTTGTCTTCTCTGCGCATGCGTTTGTGTGTGTGTATAGTGTTTGGTGTGTGTTCGCGTTTGGGTGACTGTGTTTTGGTTATTATATTCTATCTTAGTTTACTAGTGTGTGTTTATATGTGTTTGTTGTTATTGTGCTTGTGTATATATTTATTTATTTATTTATATTTCTCTTAAGTCAGTATTTTTTGTTTGGGTGTTGTTGTTATTCCATTCATTTTTTCTATTTAGCTTTGGCCTTCTAAGTTCTATTTCACTGGCCTCTCTGATTAGTCTATCTGCTGGGTCATTTCTATGTTTAGATATTATTTTAATTTCTTTGTTGTCTATGTTACCATCATGTTGTTGTCTGGCGTGTTCTTATAGTACTGAACCGTTTTTTCGTCCTTTTAGTTCCCCCTAGTGTTGGTCTATCCTTTCTCCTATGCTACGAACTGTCTCGCCTCTGTATGTTGTTGTTATGTTTCTGCAAGTGCGCTCTGTACATCTTATGCTATAGACTACGTTTCTAGTTTTACAGTTTATCTGGGAGTTTACTTTACATATAATACATTTCCTATTAGTACAGTGGGTTTCCTTAAAAGGGTATGTTTTGCTTATCAGGGATTTTATGGTAGTTCCTGGCTTTTCTACCATTTTAATCTTTAAGTGGGTCTTTCTCAGGGCCTTTCTACATTGGTTAGCTAATTTCCTTCCAGGGGTAGCGTCCACGAACATGACACTCTGGTATCTCTGGTTGTCGTACCACGAGGTGTCTTTCCCTATCTTATGTTTAGTCCTATATAAGCTATTCCATGATTTGCTCCTGTATAATGGGAAAATTTCTTTCATGTCCAGTTCTAAGAGGGTCTTATATTTCTCTGTGGCTCCTTTGTATACTCTGATTCTGTCTCTTTGGTTGTAGCCAGAGAACTGCATGCGGTTTATGAAGTGTTGGATGTGTCTTTCCATTTCTGTTGGGTCGCACATGCGGGACACGTTCTTCATCACTCGTACCAAGTCTGCGATCAGAATATTAAACTTAGCACTACTGGACATTGCTGAGTTTTTGAATATCAGGTATTTGGAAGCCATGGGTTTAGCGTAGTCTGAGTGGAGAATGTGGGCCCTCTCGTCTATAGTGTTAATCCAGAGTTCCATGTCTAATACAGGTAGTCTACAGTTAGGGTGTTTGGAAGGGTAGTCGATAGTTACAGTTATACTCTGGTGTATGGAGTTAGCTATCTGCTGGATGCTTTCCATTGTGCTACGTTCTAAATCATACTTGGTAGTACTCTCTTGTGGGGGTGCCCTTATTACTATATTAATACCGTCTACGTAACGAGAGTACATGATGAGGTCTATGGAGCTCTCATCAAGGAGATCTTTGAGTCTCCTTTCTCACCACACCATAAAAAGGTTGGCAACGTCACCAGCTATGCTGACGCCAATGGCTGTTCCCCCATTTGGGTGTAGATCTTCTCGTTGAATTTGAATATGTGGCCCGTTATGGTAGTTTTAATACTAGCCCCTATTGCATGCGCGACCATTTTTCTTACCTGATCATTGTTTCGGGGGGTCCGTGTGGCTTTGGTCCACCCAATCCACCTTCCCATGGAGTCGTTTTTGCCATTGAGGTTATGGTGGGAGGTCTACTCCTTATGGGTCTACTGGGGCAGAAACGGCTAAGGTCATGACTGTCTAGGTAGTCGGTGTCTTAGGTAAGTCTAAGAAGGAGGCCCAGTTCATCTGAACATAGAAATGACCCAGCAGGTAGGCAAATCAGAGAGGCCAGAGAAATAGAGCTTAGAAGGCCAAAGCTAAACAGAAAAAATGAATGGAATATAAACAACACCCAAACAAACAATACTGACTTAAGAGAAATATAAATAAATAAATGAATATATACACAAGCACAATAACAACAAACACATATAATCACACACTAGTAAACTAAGATAGAATACAATAACCAAAACACAGTCACCCAAACGCGAACATACACCAAACACTATACACACACGCAAACGCATTCGCAGAGAAGACAAAAATAAATAAATAAATAAATAAACAGATAAAATAAAAATGGCGTAGATATTCAATACAACAGGAGGAACATAATAGTACCACTGATGATGTTGCAGATGTGCAACGAAAGAACTTTGTTAGACTATATATATGTGTTTATATCTATATTATATCTGTATTTTTGACCGTTGGTCAGTCAATGGTAAACATTGAGGACCGAATGAATTAACTGTGGAGATATAAAAGATACTGAAGCGAAAACCAACCAAACAGTGAGTGTGTTCTGTTATTAATTCTGGCAATATTATTACACAAATATGACCCTCCCCAAGTATAACAATATTTGTTTCGACACACGATTTCATATCAAAAACCTCGGAAAAAAATAAAATATATATATGATGGCTGCAACTCGATTTATATGAACAAAATGGACGTGGCTTTTTAGTCCCGCCAGGAACTTCCCCATGGCCAGCAATGTTATTTATCAAGCAATGCCCGTTCTTGAAGCTTGTTTAAGTGAGGAATGGTTTTGCACGGGGCCAATCCCACTCTCTGAACATCGAATTTACCCCAAAAATAAAACTAGTCTACATCAGTGGATACAAACCAAGTCGTAGGTTTTATATTAGTATGACCTTCACCTGTAGAGATGTCTTAATGAAGACTAGGGGGTCTCTCGAAGCACACAAAAAAAAATTATTGGATGGCTGTTAACTCTCATGAGTTCCTTCACCCTTTGACGGGTCTCATTTTCCATCCTGCAGGTTGTCCAAAATCCTCCTCCCCACCAAGCAAACTGGGTGGCGTTTCTGATTTAGTCGCCGACGACCTGACCATGAACGGATTGTACTCGGTTACATGTTACCAGTAACGCCGTAGAGCGACGTGACACACACACACACACACACACACACACACACACACACACACACACACACACACACACACACACACACACACACACATATATATACAGCGGAACCTTGGTCCACGAACGCCTTTCATCAAGAACAATTTTTCCGAACACACAACGTCTCGGTTCAGGAACGGTGTCTCGAATAACGAACACGCAAACTGGTAACAACAATTGGCAACAAGCTTGGAGTATCGGTGGTAAAGCGTCTCTTGCTATTTAGTTAGTTACTATGGGAATATCTATCTGTTTTTCACACACAATCTCTCTCTCACTGTATTTCTCTCTCAACATTCCGTATGAAAATAAAGTTTCGGTTTACGAACATTTCATGTGACGAACGACCTTCAGGAACGAATAAGTTTGAACCGAGGTTCTACTGTATATGTATCCATACACATATACACTCATTCACACGCCTATACTATAGGAAGGAGGTGTTAAAAGTGTTACCTCCCTTGCTTCATTGTCAATTCTCAGAAATAGCGAAAAATAAATGCATCTTAGTAGTCTCCCTTTTTGTTAAGTAATCACTTAATAAATAAATTAATAAATAATAATAAATTCCTGGATTTATTTTCTGTTAACCTAACGTGGTTATTTCAGATGGCCTTTTCTCAAAAGCCTGGTGTCAGGCGTTGGATTACAGCTATACTGAGGCATAACCACCTTTGTTGGATATTTAAACCCCGCAATCCTTCTGAATAAGGATAACTGAAAGTTAACATACCTTCATTTAAAAATATAAAGGAAAAAAGTCAAGGGACACAACTCTGTACAACAGTCTACATGATACAATTGGCTACAAGTGTGTATGTATGTATGTATGTATGTATGTATGTATGTATGTATGTATGTATGTATGTATGTATGTATGTATGTATGTATGTATGTATGTATGTATGTATGTATGTTTTCTCTTTCTCTTAATTTCGAGTATATTTTTTTGACCGGCCACCTTCCTGGTGGCAAGGTTGTAAAAGAAAAGAAATTGTCATCCCTTGAATCACAAGAATGTTTTGCAAATTTTGAAGGTGCCAGCTATCGCAGCCATTTGCAGACTATGAATTAGGGAGCTGCGCTTTTTGTCCGCAAATCCAAGTTCAGTCATACTTTGGTCCAAGCGGGTTGGTATATAACCCGTTGCACCAATAATGATGGGTATGAAGCTAAAGGTGTATCTTGGATACTGGATTTGTAAACTCCTCATCAATGGTCCGTAGATGTCCTCCTTCTCCTGTATTTCTCCGACAACGTTTACATCAAGTGGGCAGCTGATCTCCACAACAGAACACGTTTTCAATGTGTGGTCCCAAACTATATATGTATGTATGTATGTATGTATGTATGTATGTATGTATGTATGTATGTATGTATGTATGTATGTATGTATGTATGTATGTATGTATGTATGTGTATCTATCTATCTATCTACACACACACACACACATATATATATATATCAATAATATTAATAAATGGAAAATATCCTTATAAAAACATATTTATTTTATTATACATATTTCAAGGGTACCAGTATGTTGGTACGCTTTCATCAGATAACATATAATATTTGGTTTAAAGATAATTGTTTCTACTTTTGGCACAAGGCCAGCAATTAACCAGTGCATTACTGGTACTTTATGTACTGGGTAATTGCTATCCTTGTGCCAAAAGTAGAAACAATTATCTTTAAACCAAATATTATATGTTATTTGGTTTAAAGATAATTGTTTCTATTTTTGGCACAAGGCCAGCAATTATCCCAGTGCATTACTTTATTTTATCAACCCCTTAAGGATGAAAGGCAAAGTTAACCTCGGCGGGATTTGAAATCAGATCGTAAAGGGGCGTAACTCTATGCTGCAAAGCATGGCGTCCGGCCCTCTACCAATTCTGCCAATCCACCGCCTATTTGGTTTAAAGATAATGACATATCGACATATGAACTTAGTGTTATGTGTTCAATGCAGATAGTAGACTGTCTGCATTGAACTCCTAACACAAGTTAAGAAAAGGAGAATATTTAAGCAGAACTGATGATTAATCTACAGATACTCCACCCTGATTACACCATCAGATTTATGCCTGTGATTATTGGGGCACTGGGGTATGTTAGTAACTGTCTCAATACAAATCTTGAGAAACTGGGTTTCACAGAAATAGAAAGAACACAACTAGTTAGGAAACTACAAGTACAATCCATTAATGGAACAGTAAAAATATGTAAAATATTCCAAAATGTCTGCCTCTAAATATACACATCCACATCCACATCCACACATACAATAACATCCATACCTGCACACACATGCATGCATGCAGGCATGCAGACATACCTACCTAGTTAATGTTGTGTAAATTCCAATGAGAGAGTCTTGTGTTTATGTTAGAAACCAACTCTCTCTCTATTGGCAAAAATTTCTGAAATTATAAAACCAGAAGAACGCACATACGTACATACATACATACATACATACATACATACATACATACATACATACATACATACATACATACATACATACATACATACACACATGATGATGATGGCTGCCCCCTCATTATCGGGTATGGCCATTGCACATTATACCATTATGAATAATTATTTATTAATTCTATCGTGCAATGCCTGTGCATGAAGATATTTTTTAAAGTGAGGAAAGACTGTGCACTGAGCCAATCCCACTCTGAGCGACAGTAGCTATAACCGGGAAAGAAGAAAAGATCAATATCATCGATAACTACTGAGCCCCAGGTTTTATATCGGAGTTATCCCAGTTTCCTGAGTTGCCTTCTAGAAGAATGCCGTGACGAAGGCTAGGGGTCCTTCACTCCCAGTGGTTTAACAGCGCGATCCGGTGTCCAACCCAAGATTTCTATATCTCCGCGTATATACATACACATGCACCCATGTATATACACTTATACATATACATACATATGTACATGTGTATATACATATTTACACACTTTTGGGTGGCCGTTGACTCTTATGAGTTCTTCCGCCCTTTGTCAGGTTTTGTTTTTTGTCCTGCAGGGTGTCCAAAATCGCCCTCCTCACCAAGTAAACTTGGCGGGGTTGCCGGTTTAGTCGCCGACGACCCGACCATGCGATAGGTTGTACATACATACATACATACATACATACATACATACATACATACATACATACATACATACATACATACATACATACATACATACATACTACAGTACATACATACTTGTAGACGATTATGTTTGCATGGCAAACCAGTCATTGGCAATCAGAGGCCCATGGGCCGCATGCCTCCCGCGAAGCTTTCTGGATGGCTCGCCTAAGTCACCTAAGTGAAAGCTTTCCGATTTTTTTACCCCAACTTTTCAGTCGTAATTTATCTTTCTATCATTTTTACGATCGAGGAAAACAGCGTGTACGAATTCTGAAGAAACAAATCAAAACAACCTGAGTTACAGTCCTTTTTTTTATGTGGACATGAATGTAAATTAGTGCTTGCGGCCCGCCTGGTGATGAACTATATCTCATGCGGCCCACTTCTCGAAATAAGTTGCCTATACCTGGTGTAGACTGTTGAGCAGAGTTGCGTCCCTTCACTTATTTTTTTCTTTTTATTTATACATACCCAACTATCTACTTAACTATTTATCTCTTCGTCTGTCTGTCTGTCCGTCAGTCCGTCTGTCTGTCTGTCTGCCTGCATGTCTGGCTGTTTGTCTCTCTGTCGCTTAGTCTATCTCTGACTGCTTTATGTCATACACACACATACACAATAACACGCACAAACACACTTAAAGCATACACAACAACATCAACAAGAACACCAACAAGAACACCATTAAATAGAACATCTGTCAAAAAGTAGATGGATTCCATTGATTCCACCGTCATTTAATAGCGTGTATATACGCCTGTAGTCTCTCTCTCTCTCTCTCTCTCTCTCTCTCTCTCTCACAGACACAGAAACACACAAAGATACATACGTACGTACGTATGTATGCATGTATGTGTGTGTGTGTGTGTGTGTATGTATGTATGTATGTATGTCACATGGTACCAAAGGCAAAGCACTATATGTCAATAATTGTCACAAGTGTAGTGTTTGTACCAGAGTTTTCAAGTCGCTGGCTGGACTAAAACGTCACACTCGTTCAGCGCATCGGTAGGGGTTCTCCTACATGGATATAAAGTAGTGGCCGTACTCGAAAACGAGTTGGCAGCCACCATGTATGTATGTATGTATGTATGTATGTATGTATGTATGTATGTATGTATGTATGTATGTATGTGTGTATGTATGTATGTATGTATGTGTGTATGTGTGTATGGAGACATGCACATACACAGTTTGGTGCCGAGCGCGCGGTTAGACTATCGGGAGTGAGAGACCTCTAATTCTTGTTAGGATATCAGTGTAGGACAGAGGTTTTGAAAGTGGGTGCTAACCCCCCCCCCCCCCCCCAGGTGGCGCTGAGGTCTTAGGGACAGTAGAGATTATATAAAATTCAAACAACAAAAATTCCCCAAAAAGGAGGAAACCTCCGAGGGTCACTCGTGAAAACCACACAAAAGACCACGGCCACCCTGACCACCAGAGCAAGCGCCCTCTCTCAGTTTTCCCACTCCTCAGTCTACAGGCGTATACTCAGAGTGGGCCTGTTCACTCGGACCAGACTCACCACTTTCACCCACCTTTCAACAAACTTACTAGAAGACAGCACTTGCCTCACCACCCTGATTTTCCTCTTCAAGTGAAACTTGAAAAGGTTAATCAGGGATTGGCCGAAGATGAAAGTGAAAGTCTTCACCCTTTCAGCCTTGTCCACCACACAATCTCTTTCGCCATGACCACCAGGCAGGTGAAAACTGCCTGCCCTTCCTCCTCTTTAAAGGAGGATGGCGGGGCTATCTGCACAATGGACTCAGTCGATAACCGGATCCGCCCTACACGCGACAACAGCTGTTCGACATAGCTCCACAAGTCAGCAATCCTCGGGCACTGAACGAGTGCGTGCAGGACGGTTTCGTCGCCATGTGCGCATCTCGGACAGGCTCGGTTGACAGCACGTTCGTGCCTGTAGAGCTTATACCGAACAGGCAACGCTCCACGGTGGCACTGCCAGCCTTGGATTTCTGGAAGTTGTCCACAGGGCCCAGTCTGAAAGTTCTCTTGAAGAGAGCGAACAGCTGATCGTCTTCGATGCCCAGGGTCTCCCCGAGAACGTCGTCGCTCTTTCCCTCCACTAGCCCTCTATAGAACGCCAGCTGGTAGAGGGCGGTGAGCGCTTGGAGACATTCCAGCTTCCAAGCGCTATCCCTCGGTCTTTTTCTGATCCAGGACTGCAGCTCCGTCAAGGAGATGAGCTGGGGAAAGCGCGATTGGCAAACGGCGACCTCACCTGTTCACCATCATGGAAGCACCAGAGATATCGCAGCGTCAGCGCATGTTTGCGCATCATCAGCTACGGAATGCCTAATCCTCCACGAAACGGGTGTTGACAGCAAATGGATCGTCTGATCATGGGAGCACGTCCCTTCCACAAAAAGCGGAAGAGAAAAGAGAAGGCGCTCCATTTTGGTCAGAGTTGGGCGGGGGAAATGTACGACGGTCAGGTGGTAGCAGATGACGGACGCGATCTTTGCATTCGCCACCTCCGCCCGACCTTTCACAGACAGCCTCCTCTCGGCCCATTTCTGGGTGAGAGAGGCCACCTCGCTCGTCACCTCGCCCCACGACGCTGTCGGACGGCACGGACTTGCCTCTCCAGGTGCCGAGTTGCAAGCCCACCGATTTTTCCTGGTGTATCGTAGCTCCTGTCACCGCTTCGTATTTCTTGAGAGCGGTGCCGAGCATCTGGACGTGTTTGGTGCTCGACACCACCACGGTGACATCGTCGGCGTAAGCTGACACGGATCTCCCGCATCCCAGTTCGTGTGGGACACCTCTCATCGTCTCCAATTTGTGCAGTAACGGCTCGAGGGCCAGTACGTACATGAGGGACGGACCGAGTGCATGATGTTGAAAGGCTGCGACAGATGATCATTCACCCTCACAATCGAGCAGATTTCGCTGTGCATTGCAGCTTTCCAGCCTCTAAAAACGGGCCCGAAGCCACGGCATTCCCATCCCTCCGCGTATCGGGTGTTGACAGCAGATGGACCGCCTAACCATCGGAGCGCGTCCCTTCCACAAAAAGCGAAAGAGCAAACGCTCCAGCACAGTCAGGCGGGGCTTAGGACAAGGTACGACGGTCAGGCGGTAGTAGATGACGGACGCGATATACGCGTTAGCCACCTCCGTTCGACCTTTCAGGGATAGCTTTCTCTCGGCCCATTTCTAGGTGAGAGAAGCCACGCTGCTCGTCACCTCGTCCCAGTTTTTGTCTGTCTGGAGGTCCGAAGCGAACCAGACCCCTAGCAATCTAAGCGGTCCGTCCGTCCAGCGCCCGACGACGCTGTTGGACGGCATGGACCTGCCTTTCCAGGTGCCGAGCTGCAGGCCTACTGACCTTTCCTGGTTGATCATTGCTCCTGTCACCGCTTCGTATTCTCTGAGTGTAGTGCCGATCGCCTCGATGTGTTTGGCGTTCGACACCACTATGGTGACATCGTCCGCATATGCTGACACGGATCTTCCGTATCCTAGTTCGCGCGGGACCCCTCTCAACGTCTCCAGTTTGTGCAGTAATGGCTCGAGAGTCAATACGTACAAGAGGGACGAGAGGGGACATCCTTGGCGGACCGAGCGCATGATGTTGAACGGTTCCGAAAGGTAACCGTCATGGCAGCGATCCAGCCTCTGAAGACGGGCCCAAAGCCAGCCGCCCTCAGGACTGCCGCTAGGTAACGATGGTCGACCCTATCGAAAGCTTTCGACTGATCTAAATTGATCAAGGACCCACCCGTGCCAGGTTCCTTAGCTACCCTCTCCACGATGTATCGCATGAGGTGGGGGTTGTCGTGGATGGATCTGTCGGGAATGGCGCATGTCTGCGCCTCTCCCACCAGACCACCAACGACAAGCGCCAACCTCTTTGCTAGCACCTTGGCCAAAATCTTGAACTCTGTGTTTAGCAGAGTTATGGGCCGGAAATTATCTATGTTATCCCCCTTGTTCGGATCCTTTCTCAGCAATGCCACAGCTCCTCGGCTCCTCGGCTCACAGAACTGGGAATTCTCCCGTTCTGTTGCCAGTTGCAGTAGACGTCCGCCAAATTTTTTCTTTTGTTTCTGTTGTCGCTGTGGTGGTGTGGGGGTGGCGGCTTCAACACCTGCAGTCATTGGTAATGGCGGGAAATGAATGTCTGCCTGAGACAAATTTAAATTATTGCTACTGCTTATAATTTTAGTGGTAAACGTGGTAATATTTACAATGGTGGTGTCGGTGTGATGTGTTAGTTTGAGAGGAAGGTGTGGCTGTGAGTCGTCCATGATTTTTCAAAGAAATTTTTTGTTTGATAATTATAAAAGTTTAAATTTTGGGCTCAAGGCCCCAATCTTTTTGAGTGTCCTTTTCCGAAAGCAAATTTTGTGACCTTATAAACAGATAACAACAAAATTTTTCCATAAATGGCAATTTTAAACAAACGAAAACAACAAACCTTTGCGGAGCTCACGATGATACGATTTGCTACGTAGGTCGCCAATAATAATAAAAATAATAATGATTTCATTTATTAGCCACAAGGGCCGACATGTAGGGGACAATACAAAGACAGGGACAGTGGGGGTTTACAATAAGGTCGAGTAAAAGTGCACAATGGCAAGACTAATTTAACAATGAAGATATAAAAAATAAAAATAAATATATATATATATATATAAAATAAACTATGCATAAATATAACAAAATAAATTCCCCGATAGGGGGTGGACGACCCTGGGGTGACTCGAGTACCCCACCAATCCTGAACCACCCTGCGCTTCTAGGGCACCCAGGGAGAGCACCCCTCTCCTCAAGTTAGCTAGCCTATAGGCGCATGGTCAGAGTAGGCCCATTCACACGAGCCATTCTCGCCACATTCATCCACCTTTTAGCAAATGTACTGGGGGGCAGCACTTCTCTCTCCACCCTCACCTTTCTTTCCAGGTGAAATTTGAAGAAGTTGATGAGGGATTGGCCGAAGAGAAAAGTGTCTGTCTTCAGTCCTTTTAATCTGGTCCACCATATAACCTCTTTCGCAACTGCCACCAGAAAGAGGAACATTTCCTGCTCTTCCTGTCCTAAGGAAGGCGGCGGGTCGATCTTCCCTATGGACTCGGCCGATAGCCGGATTCGTTCCACACGCGACAGTAGCTGTTCGACATAACTCTACAAGTTAGTAATGCACGGACATTGGACAAGTGCGTGCAGAACGTTTTCGTCGTTCTGTGCGCATCTTGGGCAGGTCCGTCTGACAGCACTTCCGTGCCTGTAGAGTTTATCCCGAACCGGCAATGACGCCGGTAGCACTGCCAAGCGAGGGATTTCTGGAAATTGTCCATCGTCCCCAGCTCGAAAGTCCTACGGTACAGACTGGTCAGTTCGACTTCGTCGAGGCCCAAAGCTTCTCCGAGTGCGTCATCGCACTTGCCCTCCACTAATCCTCTATAGAACTCGTGAGTGGGAATTCCACTGATCGCATTGCCCGCTTGGTAGAGCATCTGAAGACCAGGGTTCTCCTCTCCACCGCTTCTATGGCCTCTGCTGTGACAGTTAAGTTGGCCCAGGTTTGCTCCTGTTTGATGAGCTTCCATGCCTGGGCCAACTTTGTCTCCTTGTCTGTCAAATCCATGTTAAAGCCTTTTCTTGGCTGCTGCGGCAGCGAAAGTGTTCTTGTTGTTGTCCTTGGTGCTGTTGGTGTTGTCTTTGTTGTTGTTGTTGTTGTTGTTGTTGTTGTTGTTATTGTTGTCGTTGTTCTTGTCGTTGTTGTTGCTGTTGGTGTTGTTGCTGCTGTTAATGGTGTTGTCATTTTTCTTGATATTTGAATTTTCATTGTTGTTGTTGGTGTTGTCGTTGTTGCTGCTCTTGTTGTTCTCATTATTGTTGGTGCTGCTGTTGGCGATACTGCCTAATGCGGTGTTGGTTTCATTATTGGCAGTATCGGTAGAGGGTCGGACGTCATGCTTTGCAGCATAGAGTTGCCGCCCTTTATGATCTGAGTTCAAATCCCGTTGAGGTTAACTTTGCCTTTCATCCTTACGGGGTCGATAAAATAAAGTACCAGTAATATACTGGGATTATTGCTGGCCTTGTGCCAAAAGTAGAAACAAATATTTGTTATGGGACGAGCAGAGTTATTCGCCTTAACGTTTAAACCGCTGTCAGACGAATTTGGGAGGCGTGGCTCCACCATGTTTTGTTTTTTTTAAATTGTATTTTAAATAAAGTTAAAATATTTGGGCCTTTTGGCCCAAATACTATACTTTCCCCTTCACAGGGCAAAGTCCAAGGGCTTATCTCCCTTACACAACAACAACAATTTACAATAAATGATTTATGACAGGTAAATAAAGAGACTTAAGGGAGCGAGCAAAAAGATGTCCGATCACACCAATAATAATAATTGTTTCTACTTTTGGCACCAGGCCAGCAATTACCCAGTACATTACTGGTACTTTATTTTATCGACCCCGTAAGGATGAAAGGCAAAGTTAACCTCGGCGGGATTTGAACTCACACCATAAAGGGACGTAACTATGCTGGAAAGCATGGCGTCCGACCCTCTAATAATAATTGTTTCTACTTTAGGCACAAGGCCAGCAATCACCCAGTGCATTACTGGTACTTTATTTTATCGACCCCGTAAGGATGAAAGGTAAAGTCAACCTCGGCGATAATAATTTTAATTAAAAAACGATGATAAACGCGCACACACACACACACACTCGTGCTGAACCTCCGACAACAAGAGTTCCAGTTTTTCGAACGGAACAGTCTATTCGTGTTATTGACGTCTGAGCATTCTACAGGCCCATGCACTCTTAACGTAGTTTTCAGGGAAATTCAGCATGACACAGTGCGTGACAAGTGTGGTTCTTTGAATTACTGGTACAATGCATTTTCTTCCAGCTGAGTTGACTGGTGTAACGTGAAATAAAGTGTTTTCCTCAAGGACACAAGTCATCGTCATTAATCAAACACATTACGTTACGATCATGAGCCGAACACTTTAAACCCTAAACCAAGTGCTTCCACTATAAATAGAAGTATGTTTTAACCATAACCATTCATGCTCTTTGATAGCAAATTCATAAAAAAAACATTCTGTGTGTAACAGATTGCTGTAAGATAATGAGTTGGAACATTGAAAGAAATGTATAATTCCACTGTTTCTTTGGTGTAAATATTTGCAGGAACGTGTAATACCAAAAAAATGTGTGGAATCAAAATTATTTTGTTGCTCTTGAAATCGGTGCCAAGTAAATTAAAAGTTCAATAACGAAAATGATGCTGATGCTGCTGATGGCAACATCAGCAACGGCAGCAGCAGCAACAACAACAACAAAGGGTAAAATAATAACAATAATGATTTCTGATTTAGGCACAAAACCAACAATATTGGGGGAGGGGAAAGTCGATTAAATCGACCCTAGTGCGTTACTGGTACTTTATTTTATCGACCCCGTAAGGATGAAAGGCAAAGTTAACCTCGGCGGGATTTGAACTCAGAACTTAAAGGGCCACAAACACGCCAAAATAATAATAATAATTTATTTTTGTAAGGTTTCTCTAACAATTGGTTGTTAGACGAAGTGTTAATTAGCCTCAGATCAGCCCCTGATATCAGAGGTTCAGTATATCGCGTAGGATTCTAGCACTGCTAGTGTTGGTAAAAATTTGGGCACTACCTATGAAGTTGAGAATCCCAAGACTTTTGATGAAAGACGTAAGGCGTTTAGGGACTGTACCTAGTGCCTCAATTATGATTGGTATGATACCTGTCTCTATATGGTCCTCAGTTCTAATAGCGCCTGCAACGTCAGCATATTATTGATCTTTTCCATTTCTTTTTCAACCACATTGTTGTCTTAAGAACCGCAACATCAATTAGAGTCAATTTGGGAGTGGGGGTCGTTTGTTTTTACAACAATATCAGGACAGTTGTGTTGGACTTTGTTTGTGGTCTTGATATCGAGGACCCCAAATAACTCTACTCCCTCACTTTATTGGCAGGTTTCAAGATGAATCTGTTCGAACCACTGACATTGCGTTTCGATGTTGTATTTTTTTAACAATTCCCAATGGACTCTTTTTACTTTAAGATCACGCTGGATTTTATAACGTTTTTTTTTTATATAAAGCGAGTCGACAGCCATTGTGGATTGGCAGTATCGGTAGAGAGTCGGACACCATGCTTTGAAGCACAGAGTTACGTCCCTTTATGATCTGAGTTCAAATACCGCCGAGGTTAACTTTGCCTTTCATCCTTACGAGGTCGATAAAATAAAGTACCAGTAATGTATTGGGTAACTGCTGGCCTTGTGCCAAAAATAGAAACAATTATATATATATATAACGAAGGAAGTGTGGTAAGGAACCAGGTGAACCATAACGCACCAGAGTACTCAATATTTAGGGTAGTAGAGTGGGTAATAGGAAATAGCCATCGAAACGGCTCGAGGTCTGCCGTCGGGGTCTTTAACATTTTCCTATATATATATATATAGATAATATTAATTTCTAATTTAGGTATAAGACCAGCAAATCTGGTGGAGGGGCAAGTTGACCTCGGCGGGATTTGAACTCAGAATGTAATGAGTAGGAACAAATGGCATAAAGCATTCTATCCGACGTATAAACGTTTCTGCCAATCAACTGTACTTTATTATTTCTCTCCTTTCTATATTTATTCTCCTTTGGTTAAGACTTCACGCACCGTTCTGTCCCTTTTTGTCAATTCATGCACTTAGGATAGTTTTTCATCTATATTTGTATAATTCACCTAAAGGCATAATTTATCTCTACCTGTTTTGTTATGACCCTATATTCACTGGAATGAATAGTATCAATCTTAATGCATCGAAACCGTAGTGATTTACACACACACACACACACACACACACACACACACACACACACACACACACACACACACACACACACATATATATATATTACTTGTAATACATACAAGACCCCTTGGTCATCGGCCGCCAAAATATACATACATAGTTTCGACCTCTACCAACAGGGTCGAACCTGTGTATGTCCATAGGGTCTGTTTTGTCAAACACTATGACGGGGTCATAGAGCTTGACAAAACTGTAAAAGCACTGTCCCGAAAAATAGAATAAAATAAAACTTACGTGTGTAGAATGAAATATACAACATTACAGACGCACAATATATGGAGAAAAAGACCACTTAGTTCGGGAGACGTGAACACACAGAGAACGTTAGTTCGGGAGACGTGAACACAGAGAACGTTAGTTCGAGAGACGTGAACACACAGGGAACGTTAGTTCGAGAGACATAAACACGCAGGGAACATCAGTTTGGGAGATGTGAACACACAGAGAACGTGACATTCAGGGAACAAAATTTTGGCTGGTTTTAAGCACCACAACGAGACGAAAGATAATATAGGTAACTTAATAAAAGAAGAGGTGGGGATGCCCCGTGAATGACGGATGATACCATAATAGTGGCAACAAGTACAAGACTCAATGTGATCATCGGTTGTTGAAATGAACGTACATAGATGAAAATTTGTTTTTAGCTAGAATCACACATCTGATGAGTAGATTGATGCTATAACACAAATATGAAACTTAAACTAATCATCTGTGAAATGTACGTAATGGTGGATAATCAGTGAATTTTCGTCTGGTTATACAATATATTTTTACAAATATAATTTTTACAAGTTTGAAATACGATGGTCTTACCCACTAGATGCTTTATTTTCCGAGGTGGATTGGCAGTATCGGTAGAGGGTCGGGCGCCATGCTTTGATTCATAGAGTTACGGCCCTTGCCATTCTGAGTTCAAATCCCGCCGAGGTTAACTTTGCCTTTCATCCTTACGGGGTCGATAAAATAAAGTACCAGTAATGCACTGGGTAATTGCTGGCCTTGTGCCAATTATTTACGTATAGGGCAATATTTATGTTTGTTCTAGGAATGTCTGTGTTCGGATTTGTGTGTTTGATGGTCCTGCTTGCTTGTATATATATATATATATATATATATATATATATATATATATATATATATATACATATATATATATATATATATAGACTGGGTTTTTATTTTGTGTCTCTCCTTTCTTCTAACCTAACACCAGCTTGTCTGGACACGTAAACAAGATGGTGTAGGATAGAGCAAAGGAGACACACAAAATAAAAACCTAGTCACTGAGGAGGTCGCACAATGTGTGACGAAAGAGCTTTGACAATATATAAACAACCATCCGATTATGGAACCAACCATCCAACCAGAAATTTAAAATAAATTGAAGTGAAAACCAAGAGGTGCGTGTGTTTTTATTGGCAGCATGACCCTCCCAAAGTATAACAATATCTGTTTCAACACACGTTTTCAGATAAGAAATCTTGCAAAACAAATTCAAAAACTATATACATGCATTTATATAAATATATGTATAGTGTTTATATGTGTATGTATATTTAGGGTAGTTATCGATGGTAAATGGTCATGATTTCGTATATATATATATGTGTGTGTGTGTGCGTACGCGCAGACACAGAGGCGCACGTGTTTGTATATATGGAAATTTTAACACCACAAAATTGTAGCTGTATACTAACCTAAGCACGAAAAGAACTTACTACTACGACGACGACGACGACGACCACCACCACCACCACCACCACCACTACTACTACTACTACCACTACCACTACTACTACTACTACTACTACCACTACCACTACCACTACTACTACTACTACTACTACTGCTGCTGCTGCTGCTGCTGCTGCCGTCGTCGCCACCGCCACCGCCACCGCCACCACCACCACCGCCGCCACCACCACCACCACCACTACCACTACTACTACTACTACTACTACTACTACTACTACTACTACTACTACTACTACTACTACTACTACTACTACTACTACTACTACTACTACTACTACTACTACTACTACTACTACTACTACTACTACTACTACTACCACTACTACTACTACGTTTTTTTATTGGGTTATACCTGACCATGATTTTTGTACATCTTAGAGGAGAATGACTTCACAAAAAGATTTTGAAGAATTTCGAAAAATTTCGGTTATTTTGTTTTCCAATCAGTGTTGCTGATATATAATTATAGTTGGAATGCATTAAGCTCACTGTCCTATATAGATAGTATCTATCTATCTATCTATCTATCTATCTATCTATCTATCTATCTATCTATCTATCTATCTATCTATCGGTCTCTCTGACTTTCTGTTTGTCTGTCTGTCGACATATTTATCTATCTATCTATCTCTCTCTCTATCTATTTATCTATTTATCTATTTATCACTATCAAACTATCTATCTAAATGTTTGTATATCTATCTACACTAACTTTTTATCACCACCCCGTTTTGGTGTTATATTGCCGGTGGCACAATGATCTAGTAAGAAGAAATTTAAGAAGTGTGAAGTTAGTTTATACTATTTATTGCCTCTCCAACCAAAATATCTTACAGAATGAGTTGGTTCTGAATTAGAACCCCATTCTTGTGAGCTTTCTTAGGTCGATGAGAAACAAGTTGAGGTTCAAACGACTTTCGAACTCACGATTTTCTGCGTGTTAAGCAGTTGTGATAACCACTATACAGTTCAAACCTCCCCGAGATCAACTTTAACTTGAATTCGTTCGTAGTCGATAAATAAAGTGGATTTGCAGAATTGTTATAGAGCTGGGCAGGATATTTTGTGGTTTCTGATCCAACACTGCTTTCTGAGTTCATGTCTTACCTCTTCTGCCAAGAGCTGTGACCAGCAGAAAGTATCAGCAACGGAGAAAACAATGGAAACAGTTTCCTTGATTCAATCTGACGATCGGTTCTTTTCTTAGTCGTAATACCAGTCATGTACGAGAGGACAACAAAACGGTACGTATGAGAGTTGAGAAGAAGCAATACATTATCAAAAAGAAATTCTACGGGCAGACAGCTTGTCAGTATTGCTTTTTGATGTATGTTCTGTTCAGCCGTGGACACATCATGGTTATGAAATTCACTTCGCGATCAGAAGGTTTCGGGTTCAATCCTGCGGGCATCTTGAGCACGAGTCATTTGCCATACATAGCTTCGTGTTCATACAAGCCTTGTCAGCGAAACTGGGTATACAGAAACAGTTTGGAAACCCGTTGGATGGATTGTACCTATAATTAAAATGACCGACTTTGTCACAAATTTTGTTACACTGAATCTTATTGAAAATTACGTAAAGGGTACATGTGCCTGTGGAATGTTCAATCGCTTGCACGCTGATTTCACGACCAGGCTCTTTCGTTGATTGAACAACTGGAACGCTCATCGTTGAAACCGATGGAAGTTCATTCTAATTCCAATTCTTCTCGGTCACTGGGCTAGGATGTTTGTCTCTTGGTTCTTAGGCACAAGTTTTGTCTGTGCAATTGACAACCAGTTTGGCACATCGAGTTCAGGATTCATTAAAAAAAAACAAAAAAAAAAAAACACGAGCTTTCTATAGTATTAACTGCTTATCACGTCTCTCCAGCATGACCGTCAAGTACGTAGTTTTTGTAACAAATTACCAGGACAGTTTCGGTTGTGATGTCATGTTTTAGGAAAGACGTTTATACAATATCCTCGTAGCTCATTTAACCATACAGCATTGCAGTTTTGCTGTTTGTTTGCATTCCTCATTCCCTCTATTTTGCAGTTTCTTATGACACTTAATCTTTTGACACACCACTCACAAGCAATTTCCTTAGATTTGAGGATACACTATCAGAAAGTCGCAGCTGAAGTTTCATGAATTCATTATTCACTTTGAATTAATGATAGCATCCAATTATCCGATGTTTTTCCTGAGTCTTTCGATATTCTTTTGGAGAAATGGGAGCTGTTTCAACTGAGTATTATCATTTCGACCAATCCCTGTTACTTCTATCTGTTGGTGAATGGTAACTGCAAAAAATACATTAAGACGTTCAATGGAGGCTTCGATTTGTGCTGAATGTTCTTTAGCAACTTGAGCGATCAATAGTTTTGTATCAAGTAAGTCGTGTCATAAACGTATATTTTTTCTCTTT
>OZ024744.1:59913731-59943731 GCA_964016885.1 Eledone cirrhosa | reverse complement strand
ATAAGACTTCAGTTGCATTTTCGATTTCATCCCTTTTTCTTTATATATATATATATATATATATATATATGTGTGTGTGTGTGTGTAGATAAATCTACCAAAATATACAGTAGTGTCCAATCCGTAAAAAGAACTCAATGTAATCCAAATATCATGAAAAGAAAAGATGTATTCAAAAATTTTTCGATGAAAATCACAAGAAAACAGTCAATATAAATTAATAAAAATAATGAATAAAAACAAAGAAACAGTTCCTTATATTAAAAAATTCAATATAAGGAACTGTTTTTTGTTTTATTCATTGTTTTTATTAATTTATATATATATATGGTAATAATAATAATATATATATAGTAATAATAATAATAATAATAAATTTGAAGACTAAAATCCAAAGAGGGCTCGATAAGGATAAATATATATCAAATATATAAGAACCGTAAAGCAAATATTTATTAAAATAACAAATTAAAGTTTAAGCAAAGAATCGCTGCTTTCACCCTTAACGGGATCTTCTGAAACTAACAAAGTCAATCTGTAAATGCAGAAGTGGATATTTCAAAAAACGTTGCAACCGGAGGAAGACAGGAAGACGATACTTTGGTTCGTGGAAACGTTCCCTGGTAAAAAAGGGGAAAAAACGAATATAATACGTCATTAATAGGAGCGGTGAAAAACAATTACACGCAAAGACAGAACCACGTTTATGGTATAAAAGAAGTCGTAGACTAATGTTCTCTTATTCTTTGCTTAAACTTTAATCTGTTATTTTAATAAATCAGATGTTGTTTACTCGAGAGAAGGCTACGTTGGTATGGTCACGTGATGCGCATGAAAGACGACAGCTGTATAACAAAGTGCAGGGCAATAAAGATAGATGGTAGCCACGGAGTAGGCAGACCCAGAAAAACCTGGGACGAGCTGATAAATTCCGACCTCACACACTTACACCTCTCCAAGACAATGTCACTGGACCGAGACCTTTGGCGGTACTCAGTAACAGAGAAGACCCGCGTTACCTAAATACAAAGTAAAACCTACTACAGTCAGTAGGCACCTCTAACAAAATACACCCCCGTCCCACCGCCCCCACCCCATCCACACCGCCCCTTTCAATGTAAAGTTATGTTGGTGCCACAAAATCCAGGCCGAAACAAATGAGATCGTGTAGGTGTCACGAAAAAAAAACACACAGTCCACGCTGTAATGTGACCGTGTAGGCAACACGGTAAAAACGTCCCAGTCCCACACTGTAAATGTGGTTGGTGTTAGGAAGGGCATCCAGCTGTAGAAAACCTGCCAGACAGTCCACGCTGTAATGTGGCCGTGTAGGCAACACGGTAAAAACCTCCCAGCCCCACACTGTAAATGTGGTTGGTGTTAGGAAGGGCATCCAACTGTAGAAAACCCGCCAGACAGTCCTATGCGAGCAAGACAACCACTCTTGCCTCAAGTGGGAAAACTCCCGTCCAAACCCATGCAAGCATGGAACACGGACGTTAAACGATGATGATGATGATGATGATGATATATATATATAGATAATTTAATATATCTACTAACATAAGCGCACAGATGTACGCTAATGCCAGCAAATACACAGGTTATGTCATAGTACCTAGGTGGTTCAATGCAGGAGGATGCAGAACAATAATATAAAAAACGTAAAATAAGAAAATTAAAAAAAAAAAAAAAAAAAAAAAAAAAAATTAACTTACTTACTTAAATTTTCACTCCAACTAATTAGTTTCTGCAATGGGATAAAGACACTTACGTAATGAACTGTTGAGAATTTCATTGCGTCATCAGGGAGATCTATTCTCAGCCAAGTCTCCAGGCAAAGCCCGGACACTGGGGACTCATATAAAAATAATAATAATTCGGTAAATGGAACAGCTATCGAGGACTGGATTCCAGGTACTGAAAATTCTCACTGCCACTGGTCATATGGCCGATTCTAAAGAATCAATCACGTGACACAGAGGTTAGTCAGTAGGAATGGGATGGTAAGATGACAGTTAGTAGGCGTCTGTCATCTTACCATCCCATTCCTACTGACTAGCCTCTGTGTCACGTGATTGATTCTTTAGAATCGGCCATATGACCAGTGGCAGTGAGAATTTTCAGTACCTGGAATCCAGTCCTCGATAGCTGTTCCATTTACCGAATTATTATTATTTTTATATGAGTCCCCAGTGTCCGCGCATTGCCTGGAGACTTGGCTGAGAATAGATCTCCCTGATGACGCAATGAAATTCTCAACAGTTCATTACGTAACTGTCTTTATCCCATTGCAGAAACTAATTAGTTGGAGTGAAAATTTAAGTAAGTAAGTTAATTTTTTTTTATTTTTTCTTTATTTTTTTTTTAAATTTTCTTATTTTACGTCTTTTATATATATATATATATATATATATATATATATATATATATATATATATATATATATAATAAAGTTAAATAAAAGTCAAATGATTAAAATTTAGCTTCGTTTATTACTGCTATATATATTTCAGTGACAGCCATCTTTGGCTGTGACCTCTTCAGGCAGTTTGAATTAGTATGGTATAGAAAAGTACATATGTTGTTTAGGTGTATAATATTGTCAATACTCTGATATGTCCAGTTCCTTGTTGGGTTGTTAATTCACTGAGGAGCTGGAGTCATATGAATTCAAACAAACGAATTTCAGTGTCAAAGGTCCCTTTCTCCTCTCATTGGTCAGTTATTAGAACATTCCTCATTCTAAGTGTTGTTATTGCTGGAGTTAGCTTAAAAATTGATAAAATGGTAGAAGGGACAAGGTGTTAAAGGAACAAAATAACAAAAAGAGTGTCAAACTTCCCATTGGTCAGTTCTGAGAGCATTCCTCAGTCAGAAGTCTATAGAATTCTTTCTGGGGTGAGGCTCCCTGTAGTGTTTTTGTCTGCTATTGTTCAGTACACCTGACCTCCACCATTATTTTTGGTGTAGTGGTCAGCTTATATCTTGTTGCTGCTAACAATTTAGAAGTATCCAGTTTGTGTTTTTTCTTCATCCCTCCTGCCACCATCGTAGTGGTGGTGGTGGGGGGGGGGTCTTCCATCTATATGAAGAAATATAAGGCAATAAATGAAGAAAACAGAAAATAAATAAATAATTGTTTCTACTTTTGGCACAAGGCCAGCAATTATCCCAGTGTATTACTGGTACTTTATTTTATCGACCCCGTAAGGATGAAAGGCAAAGTTAACCTCGGCGGGATTTGAACTCAGTCCGTAAAGGGACGTAACTGTGCTGCAAAGCATGGCGTCCGACCCTCTACCGATACTGCCAATCCATAAATAAATAATTGTTTCTATTTTAGGCACAAGGCCAGCAATTACCCAGTGCATTACTGGTACTTTATAATAAAATAATTAATATAATTTGTATAATTTGAAAATAAATAAAGAATAAAGAATAAAGCATAAATGAAAAATTGGTGAAAAAGTAATGAAAATGAATATGGAGAAGTGAGAAATAATGTAGGATAAAGTGTGTGTGTGTGCTATAACCAATCTCAAGGTCAGAATATGTTGGATAGATTGGTATGAGACAAGATGTTAAGATGAGATATTCAAACTAAATGTGTTTGTGTTATAATCAATCTCAACTTAAAAATAAATATAAGGTGATACAGTGAAGAGGGCAGAAAACAAATAACAAATTAATAAAGAGAAATCAAGATTTAAGATTGGAACTTGGAAATCAGAAATCTAGTAAATTAAAAGTGTTTGTGTTATAGATGTTGGCCAAATTATTATGGCTGTGTCCGATTCTATCTCTATTTTTAAGCTAACTCCAGCAATAACAACACTTAGAATGAGGAATGTCCTAATAACTGACCAATGAGAGGAGAAAGGGACCTTTGACACTGAAATTCGTTTGTTTGAATTCATATGACTCCAGTTCCTCAGTGAAATAACAACCCAACAAGGAACTGGGCATATCAGAGTATTGACAATATTATACACCTAAACAACATATGTACTTGTCTATACCATACTAATTCAAACTACCTGAAGAGGTCACAGCCAAAGATGGCTGTCACTGAAATATATATAGCAGTAATAAACGAAGATAAATTTTAATCATTTGACTTTTATTTAACTTTATTTTACACTACTCCGGAGTAACCAAACCAACCTGCGCACTTCGTCGAGTGCTCCAGCCTGCATACTGAGGTGTTGGTATACAACCAACATAAACTCAAAATCTCTCTCTCTCTCTCTATATATATATATATATATATATATATTATATATATATATATATATATATATATATATATATATATATATATCCGTTATTACTTTGTAGTTACAGCTTTACCATTTCGATACGTACAGGGTCAGGTATGCAACGTTATTTTCCAAATGTTTGTTTGCTGCGCCTGCCCGCCTGGGTCGATTTGTGCCGGGTCTGGGATGCATGGTTAGTTTCCGGATGTATTTTGCAGCGTCTGTCCGCCGGGGTGTTAAAGTTTGGTGCAGGGCGACCCGGTTTACGGCTTTCACTCCTCATACTTATTCCATCTGGAGTAGGATATTTTTAAGCGGTATGTACAGCTTATCGTCGTTACTACTCTGCTGTTGATGAGCTCGTGGGGTGCCGTTATGATATGGTAAAGCTCCATGAGGCAAAGCTCGCACTTCCTCTTGAAATTGTACGGTGCTGCTCTGCCGACAATTTCCCAGTGCGTGGAGAAGCTGATGTTTGAGTCTTTTAATGCTGTGATGTAGTTCGCGAGCGCAGTGGGGTGTCTTAGTTTCTTGTTTGCGAAAGAGTGGAGATGTGTTCGAAATCTATTTTTGTTTGAACAGGCCAGAGGTAGCCCCTATATAATGTTTAACGCTATTATGGCTAGTTACGGTGCACCTATAAATAACTCTATCAGTCAGCGTACCCTGTCACGGCAGTTGCAATTTCGGTCGCGGTCCCTTCTAGTTCCCAAGGTAAGGCTATTATTATTGCTATCTATGTAGTTACCTACGCCCCTACACCTGTCATTGGTACCATTATAACCCACCGCGTGCGGGGTAGTACCATTATCATTCCGCACGCAGCAGCGCCTTCCGTTGCCGTCCGATGACCCGTGCGGGTCACCTGCATATTCCCCAGTCATGTCGCGGTTATGTTGGTTGCGTCTGTAGTGGCTGTAGTCAGCACTTTTGGGTGTTGCTAGGGAGTCGTCAAGGCCGATATAGTTGTTGTCAGGTGTAGGTGTATCGGTGCTAAGGTGCTGTATCTTGGTGATCTTACTGTGATTAGTTGTTCCTATGCCATCATGTTGGAGAACCAGCCGTTACCCATATCTGTCAAGTGCATCCCCTTACCCAGCAGAAAAACCTACCTCAAACAACTTATAGATGCCACCAACTCGTTTATACGGAGAGTTAGATGGAAGGCCTACCACCTAGATAGGAACACCCGTAACCTTCCAGAACCTAAAGAGAAATATGGCTTCAAAACATACCGAAACTCACCGCACAACACCTTACTAGACTCCTTTGAGGAGGACCTGCTGAAAATGATCAGAAACACTAAGTTCAAGCAGAAACATCGGTGCAGTAATCCATTCTTAACATCCTTGGATGCTCTCATTACCAAGATCAAGAATGACCCACACCTCTTCGTCACCTCTGACAAAACCAAGAAGCTCTTTAAGATTGACGCGAGCAAAATTAAACAATTCATTTATAAAGAACTACACAAGGACTACAAAAAGACACCCATTATTACCTTAAATGACATAAATAGAGTAGGGAAGGATATAGTCACTAGCTTAGAAATAGATAAGTACACAAACCCGCATGTCCCTCTTACGCCTAGATTCTCTCTTAAGGATCACAAATGTAACTTTAATGAAAGCTCCTCTATTAGACTAATATGTCCCTCTACATCCGACATAGGTAAGATAAGTAAAGTGATCCTCGATAGAGTACTACTCGAGCTTAATAGAAAAGCTAAGGTCTGCTTCTGGAGCAACACCGACCAGGTCATCGATTGGTTCACTGAGTTGCCTGATAAAGCGACCCTGAAGTTCATCCAGTTTGACATAGATAGTTACTACGCCTCTATCTCCCCTATACTCGTAAATAAGGCACTCATCCTAGCTAAATCTAACACTAGCCTCACTAAAAAAGAGATAGATATAGTTCTAGCGGCGCGTAGAACCATTATCCAGTTCGAAGGTCCCCACTGGACCCGAACCAACCGTCCTGATAACTTCGATATCACGATGGGGTCCAGTGACTCGGCGCAAGCAACCGACCTGGTCGGAATATACCTCCTCCATAAGATTAGGGACGAGATACCGGCCCTACAAGGAGGTGTATATAGAGACAACGCCCTGTTTACCGTTAGGAACCATAGCCCCCGTAGAAGAGAGAACCTTAACAAGCACATACACAGGTTCTTCAAGTCATACGGCCTATCCGTAACTATGGACCTGAGTACGGGCCTATACAAGCCATACCATAAGCCTGGAGAGAGCCTTTCGTATATTAATTATGCCTCCAACCACCCTAAGCAGACTCTCAACTCCACAGTTTATAACATCTCGCATAGGATCTCGAGGCTCTCCGCCAATGAGGGTATTTTCAACCAAGCGGCAGATTACTACAATAAGGCCTTGATAAGCGCCGGTTTTAACCGAGGAATCTCCTACATCCCTAATGCTAGCTCCAGAAATCACCCCTCTCCTAAGACTAACGTTATAGTAAGCCATACCTATAACCGAACGCGCGGCGGCTTTGAAAGAGTCAGATATAATAGTATAGAAAATCGCGTTAAGGAACACGGCTATATTGTTAATTACACTAGCGATAGTATTGGTAGCTTACCACACAATAAAGATCACGACCCCGGTGACAGTGACCACTGTAGCCTACTTGAATTATTCCCCTACTATAGGATCAACAAAGGCGATGGCCTACCACCAACGTCTTCCAACCAACATCTTCCTATACATAAACGTAGCAGAAAGAAGACGAGTGCACCCAAGCATAAAGCGAAAGGGACACGTAACAGGCTACAGCACAATAACATGCATAAGAGCGGTCACCCTGATAGCATAACCCTTAGCAAACGTACAAAGTGTGGCCTCCGACATACCCCGGATATTATTCGAAGCCTTAGAGAAGAACTTCCCACCCAACCATAGGTACAGGAAAATCCTTAATAGGAACAATATAAAATATCCTTCTCTACTACTCCTAACCTAGCAGACATCATAGGAACAACAAATCACAGTAAGATCACGAAAACAGCACCTTAGCACCGATACACCTACACCTGACAACAACTATATCGGCCTTGACAACTCACTAGCACCACCCACTAGTGCTGACAACAGCCACTACAGACGCAACCAACATAACCGCGACATGACTGGGGAATATGCAGGTGACCCGCACGGGCCACCGGACGGCAACGGAAAGCGCTGCTGCGTGCGGAATGATAATGGTACTACCCCGCACGCGGTGGGTTATAATGGTACGAATGACAGATGTAGGGGCGTAGGTAACTACATAGATAGCAATAATAATAGCATTACCTTGGGAACTAGAAGGGACCGCGACCGAAATTGCAACTGCTGTGACAGGTGACGCTGCCCTCTTAGGAGTAACTGCCTGACTGATAGAGTTATTTATAGGTGCACCGTAACTAGCCATAATAACGTTAAACATTATATAGGGGCTACCTCTGGCCTGTTCAAAAATAGATTTCGAACATATCTCCACTCTTTCGCAAACAAGAAACTAAGACACCCCACTTCGCTCGCGAACTACATCACAGCATTAAAAGACTCAAACATCAGCTTCTCCACGCACTGGGAAATTGTCGGCAGAGCAGCACCGTACGATTTCAAGAGGAAGTGCGAGCTTTGCCTCATGGAGCTTTACCATATCATAACGGCACCCCACGAGCTCAACAACAGCAGAGTAGTAACGACGATAAGCTGTACACACCGCTTAAAAATATCCTACTCCAGATGGAATAAGAATGAGGAGTGAAAGCCGTAAACCGGGTCGCCCTGCACCAAACTTTAACACCCCGGCGGACAGACGCTGCAAAATACATCCGGAAACTAACTATGCATCCCAGACCCGGCACAAATCGACCCAGGCGGGCAGGCGCAGCAAACAAACATTTGGAAAATAACGTTGCATACCTGACCCTGTGCGTATCGACAATGGTAAAGCTGTAACTAGAAAGTAATAACGGATAAAAAGTCGCCTGGAGAATACTGCTCTAACACCGGTTAGAGTTATCTCCCTTGACCTACTGCAAAATCAATACATGTTTTGTTGCGAAGAATGAACTGTGACGTGAACTTATTTCTAAAAACCCATTCCGGGTCATGTAAGGAACGCTTTTTAGATTTTTATGCCCTTAAGAAGCCCTTTCGGGCGAAACGTACGTAGGTGCTATTTTAAATAAACATGTTTTAACGGTTTGTTCTCCTTTATATATTTCTCCACGTGTATCCGCTCTGCTGATTTTCTCGCCCACTAGATATTAACACTTCTAATATTTAACACTGCAGGCACAAGGATTGAGCAACCGTTGCATATGCTATTGGCAAATAACTACATGTATCGCCTATTTCTTCTTCTCTTTCTCGATACTTAATTACTCTCTCTATATATATATAGAGAGAGAGATAGAGAGTATATATATATATATATATATATATATATATATATATATATATATATATATATATATATATACCAGAATCTCCGAAGCACATGCCTTCGCACCGATCTTCGGCGGCTGCGATGTGTACGCATCTCCCAGCCGTCCGGGATCGTGGGGAGGAGTTGCTGTGCTTTTTCGGAAAGGTTTGGATCTCGCCATACGGGCCATCTTCCTGGACCCAGAGGGTAAGTTGGTGGTGCTGGACGTGACCAGCGGAGACGGGCAATCTTTCAGGCTAGTGGCCGTCTATGCCCCGACAGGAGCAGGGCGGCCTGATTTCTTCCGCATGCTACTCGATCCCGGGAAAATGTGTGAAGCTTTTCAGCGAGACTTCGCTCAGCTGTTCGGGGGCAGCGGCGGGCCGGGTCGAGGGATGGACTTTAGTGTCTACCTCGACGGACTGCCGCGGCTTTCGGCCACTGAGACGGAGTGTTGCAAAAAGCCGATAACAGGCGCTGAAGTACGAGAGGCAATGACTGGCTGCACAAGGGGTAAATCTCCTGGTTTGGATGGTCTGCCCTATGAACTTTACGTACAGATGCCAGACTTGTTCGGAGGCCTGTTGGCGGACGTCTAGTGCAACTGGCAACAGAACGGGAGAATTCCCAGCTCTGTGAGCCGAGCAGCTGTGGCGCTGCTGAGAAAGGATCCGAACAAGGGGGATAACATAGATAATTTCAGGCCCATAACTCTGCTAAACACAGAGTTCAAGATTTTGGCCAAGGTGCTAGCAAAGAGGTTGGCGCTTGTCGTTGGTGGTCTGGTGGCAGAGCCGCAGACGTTCACCATTCCCGACAGATCCATCCACGACAACCTCCACCTCATGCGATACATCGTAGAGAGGGTAGCTAGGGAACCTGGCATGGGTGGGTCCTTGATCAATTTAGATCAGTCGAAAGCTTTCGATAGGGTCGACCAACGTTACCTAGCGGCAGTCCTTAGGGCGGCTGGCTTTGGGCCCGTCTTCAGAGGCTGGATCGCTGCCATGCACAGCGACATCTGCTCTGTGGTGAGAGTGAACGGTCACCTTTCGGAACCGTTCAACATCATGCGCTCGGTCCGCCAAGGATGTCCCCTCTCGTCCCTCTTGTACGTATTGACTCTCGAGCCATTACTGCACAAACTGGAGACGTTGAGGGGGATCCCGCGCGCAACTAGGATGCGGAAGATCCGTGTCAGCATATGCAAACGATGTCACCGTAGTGGTGTCGAATGCCAAACACATCGAGTTGATCGGCACTACACTAAGAGAATACGAAGCGGTGACAGGAGCAATGATCAACCAGGAAAAGTCAGTGGGCCTGCAGCTCGGCACCTGGAGAGGCAGGTCCATGCCGTCCAACAGCGTCATCGGGCGCTGGACGGACGGACCGGTTAAATTGCTCGGGGTCTGGTTCGGTCCGGATCTCCAGATGGACAAAAACTGGGACGGGGTGACAAGCAGGGTGGCTTCTCTCACCCAGAAATGGGCCGAGAGAAAGCTATTCCTGAAAGGTCGAGCGGAGGTGGCTAACGCGTATATCGCGTCCGTCATCTACTACCGCCTGACCGTCGTACCTTGTCCTAAGCCCCGCCTGACTGCGCTGGAGCGTTTGCTCTTTCGCTTTTTGTGGAAGGGACGCGCTCCGATGGTCAGGCGGTCCATCTGCTGTCAACACCCGCTACGCGGAGGGCTGGGAATGCCGTGACTGATGATGCGCAGACACGCGCTCAGGCTACGACATCTCCACCTCTTCCTCGATGGTGATCAGGTGTGGTCGCCGTTTGCTAGACGCGTCTTTCCCCAGCTCGTCTCCTTGACGGAGCTGCAGTCCTGGGTCAAGCGAAGACTAAGGGGGAGCGCTTGGAGACTGGAATGTCTTCAGGCGCTCACAGCCCTCGACCAATTGGGCAATGTGATCGGTGGAAACTCCACCTTGGCGTTCTATAGAGGATTAGTGGAGGGGAAGAGCGACGACGTACCTAGGGAAACTCTAGGCGTCGACGAAAATCAACTAGCCAATCTCTTCGGAAGAACTTTCGGGCCGGGGCCTATGGACAACTTCCAGAAAACCCTGGCCTGGCAGTGCTACCGAGGAGCTTTGCCAGTTCGGGATAAACTCTACAGGCATGGAGGTGCCCTCAGCCGGGCATGTCCGAGATGCGCGCAGGGTGACGAAACCGTCCTGCACGCACTCGTCCAGTGCTGACTTGTGAGTTTATGTCGAACACCTGCTGTCGCGTGTAGGACGGATCCAGCTATCAGCTGAATCCATCGTGAGGATTGTCCCGCCCTCTTCCTTTAGCCGGGAACGGCAGGCAGTTTTTATCTGTCTGGTGGCCATGGCGAAAGAGATAGTATGGTGGACGCGTTTGAAAGGGCTGAAGACGAGCACTTACCTCTTCGGTGATGCCCTGATTAACTTTTTCAAATTTCATTTGAAAAGGAAAATCAGGGTAGAGAGGGAAGTGCTCTTCCCAGCATTTTGTTGAAAGATGGGTGAGAGAGGCAAGAATGGCCCGAGTGAATGGGCCTACTCTGAGTATGTGTCTGTAAATTAAAGGTGGAAAACTGGGAGAGGGCATTTGCCCTGGTTATCAGGGTCACTGTGGCCTTTTAATGGGCTTTCTCCACAAATGTCCTTCGAAGTTTCCCCCCTATTGGGGAATTTTTCATTGTTATTTTTATTACATCGTCTGTTTTTGTTTTTTACACGCAGAAATGCCCATTTGTACCGTCCCGTATTGTCCTGTACTATCCTTAATGTCTACTTTATGTAAACCCTTGTGGTTAATAAAGAAAGTAGTATTATTTCAAATCCCGCCAAGGTTAACTTTGCCTTTCATCCTTACGGGGTCGATAAAATAAAGTACCAGTAATGTACTGGGTAATTGCTGGCCTTGTGCCCAAAGTAGAAACAATTATTGTTTCTGAGATAAATGCCGAGTTTCTTCCTGACACCTAGGGGAAATAAATTCACAGTGTGCATTGGTAAGCCAGTTAATATAGCACATTGATTATAATAAAAAAAAAAACAGTATACATATTTACACATGTGCATATGCATATGTAAATACAAGGAGGGATATCCATCTCACAGAGATAGTGCTCTTCTCAATACGTGTGCAGTACCAGTCAAAACAATTTTTTGCACCTCGTGCAGAGAGGGTAAACCAGGAATCATTCGCAAATATTGTTCTGTTCCTTTCTTGATCATTCCCAGTCCTCCCACAATCACTGGTATTGCAACTGCCTTGAGATGCCACATTTTCTCAATTTCAATAAGCAGATCTTTATATTTTCGTAGCTTATCAAATTCTTTTGCCGCGATATTGTGATCACATGGGATGCTCATATCTATCAATAAACAGACCTTGTTATGTTGATATTTTACAATGATGTCAGGTCTATTTGCTTTTATGGTCCTGTCAGTATGTACAGGAAAGTCCCAGAGAATTGTTACTTTTTCTCCTTCAGTTTCAGCCTCAGGGTGATGGTTGTACCACTTGTCTTCAGCTTTTATTTTGTAATGCCAACATATTACCCAGTTTAGATATTGGCCAATTGTCATGTCTTTGGTTTTATTCCGTTTCTCATCACATTGGCCTGGTAATTACGAGTCAATAAGCTTTGGTCTTGAGTAGCTAAGATGAAGCCTTCACTCCGCCTTTAGCCCTGAACTACGTAGCCACTGATTGGTGTGCTTTTGGTCAACATCAGTTTGTTTGCTACGGGCCACATATTTGCTGTGCAGAGGTTTCTGCTCCCAATTTGATGCTAATTGTCCTTGCCCTTTTGCTTTTGCCAGTGATTTTATGTGCCTAGCAGCATCAGTTGCAATAGTTTCTTTAGTCTGTCCAGCCTGGGTATCAAGCATGAGATCAGGAGCATATTTTTTGCTCTCCTTCAAGATAGAATGAATCTTTTACTTCTTTCATGCTTTTCAACAAGTTTCAGCATACAGCCGTTAGTTGTTTCAAGGTATTTGGCCAGTCCAATGATGGTGGTTTTGTAAGCAAGTTCAAATTGGATCAGGCCCCGGCCTCCCTGAGTTCTAGGAAGGTAAAGACGATCCACATCTGCTTTTGGGTGGTGCATCCTATTACAGGTCAGTAGATTACGGACTTTGGTGTCGATTCTTTTGATTTCACTCATATTCCAGTTCAACACACCGAAGCTATAAGTGACAACTGGGGCTGCCAAGGAATTTATGGCTAGCACCTTGTTACGAGCGTTTAGTTCTGATCTCAGAACTGCACGTACTCTCCTGTGACATTCTTTCCTTATCCTCTCTTTCATACTTTCATGCTGTATGTCAGAGCCCTCATTAATCCCTAAGTATATATAGGTTTGTTCCTGCTCAAGTTCCTTTATGATCGTTTCAGCATCCAATACAACTGAGTCTGAGTTGACAAGCTTCTCCTTTTATGAAAGTGGCTTTTGCACACTTGTCAAGTCCAAACTCCATCCTGGTGTCATCTCTAAGCGTTTTTACTGTCCGCAAAAGGCCTTCCAGTTCGTCATTATCTTTGCAATATAGCTTCAAATCATCCATATACAATAGGTGGCTTATTTTGTTGTTGTCAATTCTATAACCGTACCCTGTTCTATTAAGCTCGGATGTAAGGGGTATTAAGCTATGCAGAAAAGCAAAGGTGAAAGTAAGTCACCCTGGAATATACCACAGTTGATGTTTATATTCCCAGAGCACAGTACCCCAGTGGAATGAGACAATTGGAGATTTGTGTTCCATAATGACATATTGTGTTTCAGGAAGTTTGAGATCACAGGTGAGATTTTGAAGATGTCCAGTGATTTCAGAATCCATGAGTGTGGTATGCTGTCAAAGACTTTTTTATAATCGATCCATGCAGAACTGAGATTTCTGTGTTTATTATGACAGTTCTCAAGGATCATACGATTAATCAAAAGTTGATCTTTGCAACCATATGAACCTCGTCGGCACCCTTTTTGTTCAATGGGGAAACTATTGTTCTCCTCCAAAAACACGTATGCTTTTTCCATGAGAATAGAGGTTAATAGTTTATAAGTGGTGGACAAGCATGTTATGGGCCGATAGTTTTTTGGATCTTTGGTTTCGTTCTTCTTTGGTAGAAGGTAGGTAATGCCACTTGCTATCCAATCAGGTGTATTTTTTGGATCTTTCATAATTCCATTAAACAGCTTGACCAATATATTGTGAGAGCACGGGAGTGAGGAAAGCCAGAAATTTGGCACCCTGTCTCTACCAGGAGATTTCCAATTATGAGATTTATTGAGTGCTGTCCTTAAGTCCGCTATAGAGATGTCTTCCCACGCCTGTTCTTCTAAATTTGTGTAGGATTTTTCCAGGCGACTAATCCAATCTACATTAGTATTATGTCTTCTCATCACTCCAAATATTACTCCAGAAGTTTTCAACTTCTTCTATAGACGGGCGGGGGTGGGGGTGGGGGGGTGGGGGTCTTCAATAATTATTTTTTTCTTTCCTACTTCTCTATAAAATGACTTGGCATTGGATGAGAAGAACTTATTTTGCCTGTAGAGGTTGTTTTGCTTCTCGAATCTACGAATTCGTTTGGCTTTTACTTGGACTTTTTGTTTCAGAGATTCTTTTGTTGAAACTATTGCTTCTCTAGAAGACAGTCCATATTTTCTCTTTAGCTTTCTTACCTTCTTGGATCTTATATCATTTCCAGCGGTTAACTCACTCAATAAAGATATTTCTCCTCTCATTGCGTCAATCTCCTTTTCGATTCTACTCCTCCAAATTGGTTTACCTCGAAGGTTCGACCTTTTTTGTTTTTTTGGTGGTAAACAACTCTTTTCAATTACTCTAGTAGATGCATAAATGATTTCATTTAACTCAGTAATATCAGGTTCTAGTTCTTCTATGATTTCTTTTGTCACAGAATTACCAATCATTATTTGTTTTCTATTGCAGGATCGAATGGGGCCGTAATATATATATATACATGAAAAGAGTCAGGACCCCGACGGCTGAGCTCCGGCCGTTGGGGTCCTGACTCTTTTCATATTATCCACTCTACTCCCCTTTCTATCGAGTACTCTGATGCGTTATGGTCCACCTGGTATCTTACCACACCTTCTTTGTTATATGTACTAGAAGAAAAACCACCCTTCAGGTGGTTCTCTGCTAGCATGTGTAGTGTGTATATTGATATTATACGCAAGTATATATACATGTAGATATGATACATCAAATAAAATCGTAATTGACTATATACACAAATTGAACGAAGACATTGTTACACTGTCTTATGTAATCAGTAAAGTAATCCATACATTAAAGAAAGACAATATTATATATAAACTGCATTAGGAGAAAATTAGCGACAGAAATATATGAATATTTATTTAAGCGACCGCTAACCGGAAGTGTTGACATTTGAACATTAAAAAGAAATGAATTTTTAAATAAGTAATATAATATATTTAATGAACAGCCACGAAATTTAGTAGATAAATTATGTAATATTCATTCATTATTTATTCAAAGTAATCCAACTTATTTTACTAATGGGATAAAAAATTATAAACCGTACGCAGTCCCGCGCTTCTTACTTTATTATAGTTTAGATGTATATATATATATATATATATATATATATATATATATATATATATACAATAAAAAGAAATACACAGATACATGCGAATACATACATATACATGCATATACACACATATATCCCTGAATTTGTGTGGTGCCAACCTTAACCGTTGTTGCTCTATGATTAATAGGGACAAAATAATCTGAATGAATTAGATTGACTCAATAACAGAGCTATATAGTATAACTAACTATAATATATATATATATATATATATATATATATATATATATATATATATATATATATATATATATATATATATATATATATATATATATATATATATATACATATATATGCATTGAATTACATTTTCGCACACACACCCCCTTACGTATGTTCTCATATATTTTTGTTATGGCTTCTCTCCTATGGTTAGGACAATATCTGGACTGCACAAAGACTATCGACGTCTTAATACACGTTTCATAAACTGTGTTGTTGTTGATCGGTTCCAAATGAACTCTGTTCAAGTATATCTATGATCAAAGGTATTCTAGCCATGGCAGTTTTGTCTTCTTTTTAGTGTGAGGTATCTACGACTGTATTATCTATTGTGCCCTTCGTTCTTGGAAGATTTATAGGGGATTTCGCTGCTATTTCTAGCAGATCGAGTAGCCACGCAAGAGCTCAATCCTATCGTTAGCGTAAATGAGTTCTAAACCAGGGTGCTGTGTTAGCAGTATCGTTTAGGCCCTAAACTTTAGGGCATCGGAGAGAATGTGTTGTCAAGGCTGGCTCTTTGAAATAACAGGTGCAGCCCATCCGTCGGACTTGCCAAATGTTTCAGTGTCTCCCCAATTTCACTTACAAGACTTGAGTCGACTCGAAATTGTGGTATATGACACTTGCCAGGATATTTGACAGTGGCATCAATCCCAGAATCTTTTGATTGCGAAGCGAAATTCTTAACCATTCAACCATGCTGCGTCCACATCACTCTGTTATATGACAAAAAAAAAAGCAGCACCCCCCCAAATATGCCCATTGGGAGGGTCGGGGTAACGCTTATGAGAATTAGTTCCGTTAGTTATACTAGATTACCCCCATCCAGTCCAGTGATATAATCATATGTATACGCTTGCATATACCGAACCGACAACCCCGGAAAGATATAATGAACTGACAAATCCTACCACAACTGGACTTCATCACTGAATGTAAAGAGTTGAAACTAATCTAACCAAGATAGAGACCTGCCAACCTCTAAAAACCCAAACGGAGAGTACCGAGAAAAAAAGTGCTCCAAAAAGGAGAAAAATGAGGCAAAATGAGGAGATTTTTACATAATGAAAGCTATACCTATTTTCACAAGAGAAGACATCTCAACCACCCCAATGTGGGTGGGAGATCACCCCGTCCGACGGGGAGAGTTTGCAGGTCTGCAAGGTATTTCGTCCGTCGGTCGACCGATTCTGGACCAGGAAATTGTACACGAAATGCTGACGATAATTAAATTGAAGTTCTAAGAGAGAAGTAGTTTAAAGTCTATTTGTAAACTAAATTTATTTGCAGTGAATTAACATATTCAAAAATATACTTTCTAGCTTATCTTTTATGTTTATTTATTTATTTATCTATCCTTTTGTTTATTTGTTGTTTCTTGGTTGTTTATCTACTTACTAAACCGGCCATAATATTTGCTGTGTTTTATGTAGCAAGTGATTCATAGCGGAAATAGAGCGATAATCTTCACTTGCCTTCTTTCTTTTTTCAATTTCCGGTTGAAGAGAAATTTCTGTATTAAAGTAAATGAAAGCAAAAGCAAAAGCAAAAGGATTAGCAAGCGAATTATTCACTTCGCTGTTAGAAGTTATTCCAACCGCAAGCGTCACAACGTCACAAAGATATACAATTTTGTACATCTAGTGAAAAAAAATGAATTATGGCGTGTGCGATGTATATTCTACTGATACACTGATAATATATATATATGTATATATATATATATATATATATATATATATATATATATATATATATATATATATATATATATATATATATATATATATATATATATATGTATATGTATATATACACATACATACACACACACAAATATATATATATATATATATATATATATATATATAGAGAGAGAGAGATCTTCAATAGTAATGCTGATTATTATAACACAGCGCTAGCTAAGGCGTCCCACAGCCATAAGATCAGCTATAACCCTAAGGGGCATGATCGAGATGACCCAAGGAGCATGAGTCGCCCACCTAATACCTCGGTGACCAGTAGTAACACTCCCAGATCCCTATCTGTCACCACCCCCGGTAGAAGGTCCCGCATACTCCACCTACAACGCTGAAGACCACTGTGGTGCTCAGCCCAGCACTTAGCTGGCATAAATAGGAATAGGCTCACTGCCTCTAATACCACCGTAAACCCCGGAGCCACCCAACAGAACCAGCACGCGGACGACCAGACCCGGACAGGCCCAACTAGCACAGCGGAAACTAACGACCCTGTGCTGATTGCGGCGGCTACCCAGCCAACCCCCGTTGATGGTAACCACACGGTACATGTGCAGGGGCTTAAGAAGTCATGCAATTGCAGAGACCCATCACTATGCCCCCTTAGTAATGAATGCATGACGAAAAATGTAGTCTACAGGTGCAAGGTCACAACGCTTAACTCGGAGCACCACTACATAGGATCCATGGCAACGAGCTTCAAAGATAGGTGGCATAACCATCGCCATTCCTTTAACAGAATAGAAAAGAGGAAATGTACGGCCCTTTCTGAATTGATCTGGAAGCTCAAACTTGAAAAGACCCCGCACTCTCTGGTCTGGTCCGTGGTTAGAAAGGTTCCCCCAGACAGAGATGGGTCTGGTATTTGCAACCTCTGTCTTAGTGAGACACTCGAGATACTTCATGGCGGAACCAAGCTATTAAACAGAAGGGCCGACTTATTCGGCGCCTGCAGACACCTAAGGACGGGAACTTTCCTCAAGCTATATGGATAAACCCCGGTTATGGCCTCCCACAACGCCCTCCCCTCCTGTAGGTCCCCTACACCCCGTACCAATGACCAATGGGCAACAACACCCACCCATAGTTTGTGGTCCCTACGGTGGATTGTCCACCGGGTCCTCTACTGGTTAGGAGTCAGCAAAACCACGTTTATTGAACCTGATGGACACCCCACCCCCCGGGAGTGGCCCACACAGGAAGAACAATTATCCTTAGGTACTAACCCTATACGCATGAATGCGTGCCCGCAACCGTGCGTTGTGTGTCTATACTGGGGTTACCTGAATGTACACACTTATGTGAACGCAACGAAATAATAATACCCCAGGTTGCATTTGAAAAATGTTCGAGTGTATGCTTAAGAGTATATTTGTATATGCTCTCTTGTATGAGTGCACATGTGTATATAGACATACACACGCATCCAGAGGTATACAAGTGTGGGTGGGTGCTTGTACCTATATATGTCTGTACTAAGGGATTCGCCTAAGCCCCAATGCCCCTAAGCTATTGCTGTGAAGATATATATCACACTCTACTTTTGTCTAGTCTAAACAATAACTTTTCCAAACACCCACTTTATTTTTCTTTAAAAATAACACCCACCTCGTTTTATGTCTGCCTTATACTTGGATTTGGGGGCCTCTGTTGTATATATATATACACTTGTGCGTACATACATATATATACACACCTGTTTGGATTTGTGTGTGTAGATGTGTGTGTGTGTGTGTCTGTGGGGGTAGGTGTGAGTGTATGTACAAGTCAACCAACATAAGTCTTTTTATATGTAAACTTTCTAAGTATTTGACTCTAACCATAATTTTCAGTATTACCACCCCACATAAATTCCTCAATTTGTATGTGTGGATGTGTGTCTGTGGGGGTGGGTGTGAGTGTATGTGCAAGTCAACCAACATAAATCTTTTTATATGTAAATTTTCTAGTATTCTACTCTAACCATAATTTTCTAGTATTCTACTCTAACATAAATTCCTCAATTTAAGAATTACTTGTAGTATCGAATTTCATACTATAAACCTCAATTGAATATATATCTGACCAGGAATGCTTTTTGTGAAAATCAGTCATATGGAACTATTGTCATCTTGTCTGACGGTTTGAACTTTACAACACCACCTGCTTCTTTGAGGTCAAATACCAACCCTACTAGCATCTACAAACTGACCAATGAGAATTAAGATTATTCCTGCTGACAACATTAAATTATCCCCAACAAGCTCATATGTCCCAAGGCTCTAAAACCATCAACACCATAAACACAGAGCTGGCATATCAAAGAACTGACTAACTGCCTGATGAGGTCATAGCCATTCAATGGCTATCATCGAAATATATATAGCAGTAAATAAAGGATTATGAGTTCATGCAATGTTTCGTCACTATATATAAATATATATATATATATATATATATATATATATATATATATATATATATATATATATATATATATATATATATATATATATATACTTAAGGTAAATATTGATGCAATTCAATTCAAGCACTCAACGGACTTTTTCCACATAGGAGTGACGGAGTAAATATCGAATAAGAAAAAGCGAAGTAGTTTCAGATGTTAAAGTCCTTTTATGATAATGCTGTGATACATATTTCAATGACGACAGTGGCCACACGGTTCGGTGTGCCCAGTGCCGTGACATCATCAGACAGCTTGTTACATAATAAGGTTATGTTTCCGAAGCAATCCAAATTGAATCGACATGGGAACGGACAAAGCATGTGCTCTTGAGTTCTTCGCCCGTTCCCTTGTGAGTCCCAATTCACCCCCACCGGTCTGCGCAGGCGCAAGTCCGAAGGAAGTTGACCATCAACTACTGCAGAGTTCTACGAAACTCGCCTAGGCAGGCCTCCCCTCTCAACCAAACAATGACCCCATCCAGGCCTGTAATAAGATACGGTTATAGCTTACTGCTAGCCACCAAATAAAAGCACAACCGGCCTGGTATTGTTGTTTGGGACAACACATTGAAAACGTGTTCTGTTGTGAAGATCAGCTGCCCACTTGATGTAAATGTTGTCAGAAAAATACAGGAGAAGGAGGACATCTACGGACCATTGATGAGGAGTTTACAAATCCAGTATTCAAGATACACCTTTAGCTTCATACCTATCATTATTGGAGCTATGGGTTATATACCAACCCGCTTGGACCAATGTATAACTGAACTTGGATTTGCGGACAAAGAACGCAGCTCCCTAATTCATAGTCTACAAATGGCTGCGATAGCTGGCACCTTCAAAATTTGCAAAACATTTTGCGATTCAAGGGATGACAATTTCTTTTCTTTTACAACCTTGCCACCAGGAAGGTGGCCGGTCAAAAATATACTCGAAATTAAGAGAAAGAGATAAGCATACATATATGGTGGTGGCTGCCAACTCGTTTTCGAGTACGGCCACTACCTTATATCCATGTAGGAGAACCCATACCGAAGCGCTGAACGAGTGTGACTTGAAAACTCTGGTACAAACACTACACTTGTGACAATTATTGACACATAGTGCTGGGCCCATGGTACCATGTGACGACAAGTGCAGAGAGATCTTCAGATATAAAGCAATGCCTGTGCCGTGAAACTTTTATAGTGAGCAAAGGCACTGTACAAAGCCAGTCCCACTCTCTTAACCAAGATGATATTTACCAAAAAGAAGAACAAGTCAACACCATTGGATACCATCAGAGTTGCAGGTGTTATATCAGAGTTTTCCTTCTCCTAGAATTCTGCCTTGACAAAGGCTAAGGGGTCATCTCCCCCGGTGATTTTGGATGGCTATTGACTCTTAAGAGCTTTGACAGGTTTTGTTTTTAGTCCTGCAGGATGTCCAAAGTCACCCTCCTCACCAAGAAACCTTGGTGGGGTTGCCAGTTTAGTCGCCAACGACCCCACCATGAGACAGGTTGTACTGGGATACATGTTACCAGTAGCACCTGACATACATACATGCATACATACATACATACATACATACATACATACATACATACATACATACATACATACATACATACATACATACATACATACATACATACATACATATATGATTATGGAAAATTCCGAAGAGGTACAGGGAAAGACTACAGTTAAATAAGGTAATCAATACATTAGCAGAAGGGGTACATTATTTATCTAACGTAGCAATGACTTCTACAGGACTAGAACCTTTTCATTTCTTTGAAATCATCAGGACTTTCTTAATCATTTTAGAAGAATGAAACAATTCTAGTCCTGTGGAATCATGGAGTAAATAGAAGATCAAAACGAAAAGGAGAAACATGTAAGCATGAATAGTCATTGAGAAGGTAACAGGGTGTGTGACGAAAGAGCTTTGACAATTGATAATTAAACAATCAACTGGTTACTAATTTAACCGATGAATGGATTACTTATTCAACTAATGATAAAGTTAAGTCAAACTAAACTGGTACGTGTGTTTTTATTGGCAGCAGGACTCTCCCAATTATAACAATGTGTATATATATACACACACACACATATATACATATATATAATACACACACACACATATATATAAATATGCATTAATGTATACATGTGTATAACATGGACACACACATATGTATTGTATATGTACATTTGTGTGTGTGCGTATATGTATGTATGTCTGTGTGTGTGTGTGCGCGCGCGTATGTGGATATATGTATAAACATGCGGCTGCGTTCATGGTTGCATATCTCCGTATAGATAACGTATCAATGTATAACATCAAAATATATATAGCATAATACAGGGCAGACATGTTGAGAAGAGAACGTAGGCGGCGTCTTGTCTTTTTCCTTCTTTCATTATTTATTTCTTTATATATTCGTTCATATATTTTCCTTTTGACAACCAATAAGGAAGATGGAGGATGTAGAGGTTGAGGAGAAGGGGGAGGGAGGGGAGAAGAATATAAAGTTAAGAATAACACAGAAAGAAACAAAGAATAGAAAAATAAGTTAAAGAAACAAAAGCAAGATATGTGAGCAATCAGAGCATAGTAGAGCGAATGAGATTATATAGAGGGAGGGAGAGAACGAGATAGATAGATAGAGAGAGAGAGGGGGAGGGGTGAGAGAGAGAAGGCGGGGAGAGAGGGAGAGAAAGAGAAAGAGAAAGGGAAGGGGGACAGGGGAGAAAGTTGAGGTGAAAGATATAGGGCATGTGTCATCCTGAAAGTTTTTATTGGCGGCACACTTTACAGGAGCACACACACACACACACACACACACACACATATATATATATACATAGATACATAGATACATATATACATGCTTACACACATATCGCATGCTAATCTTACATCTTAGAGGAGATAACGGGGAGTTACAGTTTTAATGAGTACTTCTGATAATGAAGATATTAATAACATCAATGATAATGAAGATATTAATAACAACGGCAGCATCAACGACAACAATAATATCATCAACAACAGCAACAACGATAATAATTGTTTCTACTTTTGGCACAAGCCCAACAATTACTCAGTGCATTACTGGTACTTCATTTTATCGACCCCGTAAGGATGAAAGGCAAAGTTTACCTCGGCGGGATTTGAATTCAGAATGGCAAGGGCCATAACTCTTTGCTGCAAAGCATAGCGTCCGACCCTCTACCGATACTGCCAATCCACCGCCAAAATGATTTCCTATATTGGTCCTAAGGGCCAAAGTCGTTAGGAACACTACTAGGACGAAAGACAGTACTAAGTAGGGTTTACATCGAGTAAAGGGAAGGGGACATCAACAAAAGGGAAACTGTAGATATAACAATACCTAGTAGATGGTAATGATAACAAACAAAACATTAACAAATGTCAACTAGAAATAGTTCCGCAAAACAACTCCGGATTAATCTGTCGCCTCATGGGGTTTAAAGGTACTCTCTCCCTACTTCTTTCTTCCTGCTTAGAAAAGCATAATCAAATTAGACAGATTTAGCCTCGTCAATCTCGCCGCTCTCACTCATCTTTCATAAAACACACTAGGATGTAGAAACTCCCTCTCTACCCTCACCTTTCTCCTCAAGTGGTACTTGAAAAAGGGATGAGGATTTGATTAGAGAGGAAGATTTCTTATAAATGTGTTCCCCATGCAGCTTCTTTCGCAATAAAAATAATTATTTCTTTATTAGCCATAAGGGCCGAAATACAAGGGACAATACAAATGAACTAGGGCAATGGTGATTTACATAAATTAACCATGTAAGCAAAGAAAACAAGTAACAAAATAACAATGAATCAAAACGACAAAATTCCTCAATAGAGGGAGCATCCCCTAGTAGTTTACGAACCCTACAGATGCGAAACCACCCCAATTCCCTTCCCCTCCGAACTCTCCAGTCTACAAGCGCATGCTTAGAGTAGGTCCATCCAAGCTATATCCCCTCACCTTTTCCTTCTTCACCCACAGCTTCCTTTAGGAAAGTGTCTGTCTTCAGTCCTTTCAGACGCGTCCACCACACATCTTTCGCCACTGCTATCAGCAGAGGAAAATTGCCTGCCCTTCCCGGCAAAAGGAAAGCTTCCGGATGATATTGGCGATGGAATCGGTCGATAGACGGACCCGTCCTACTCGCCCAAATAACTGTTCGACAAAACTCCACAAGTGAGTAATGCTCGGGCACTGAATGAGTGCATGCAGAACGATTGTATTGCCCTGCGTGCATCTCAGACAGGTCCATCTGACAGCACTTCCGTGTCTGAAGAGTTTGTCCCGAACCGGCAGTGCGCCCTGGTAGCACTACCAAGCCAGGGATTTCTGGAAATTATCTATAGTCCCCGGATCAAAAGTTCTGTAAATGCAGTAGCCCCAGCGCATGTTTGAGTATCACCACCCAAGGTATGTCAGGCCCTCTACGCAAAGAGTGTTGGTAGCAGATGGTCTAGTGGAATCTGTCCCTTCCCCAAGAAGTGAAAGAACAGGCGCTCCAGCCTGGCAAGACGCAAACTGAGGCAAATCACAACTGTCGGGCGGTAATAGATGACGGATGCGAATATGCGTTCGTCACCTCTACCCGACATTTCAGAAGTTACATCTCGGCCTATTTCTGGGTGAGAGTGGCCATCCTGCCCGTTGTCTTGTCCCAGTTCTTATCCACATGGAGGTCTGCGTCAAACCAGAATGCGAGCAAGTTGACCGGTCTGCCCGTTCATGTTCCCACGACGCATGGATTCGCATCTCCAGGAGTAGAGCTGCAAATCCACTGACTTTCCAGGGTTGATCCTTGTTCTCGTCAACGTAGGGTAGACCATTCAAATCGAGCGATTTACGACCAGGATTTCTCGCGTCTAGCCTGTTGATATCGGCTTTTCGCAGCACTCTGCATCTTCCGCTGAGAGCCAAAGCAGGCCGTCGAGGTAAGAACTGTAGTCCACTACTATCTCCGTAATCCCGCTTGCCCCGAACAGTTCAAATTGCCGTTGGGAAGCCGCACACATCTGGCTGAAATCGAGCAGGATGCGCCCATCGCAGCCCGTTAAAGATCGAATTATGAATTTATTACCATGTTGCAACTCTGACCCATCGAACAGATTTCGTTCCTTCCTGTCTGACAATGCAACCTTCGTAATAGTCTAGTGCCAGTCTAGCAGCTAGTACATTAGTTGTTAGGCAACTCCTAATCGCCTCTTCCAGTTTAGCTACTAATTCCCCCTCTGTTTAATTTAATTCTATTGATACTTATCTATTAAAAGCTATTGATTCTAATCTAGTCACTCTCTTAAGAGCTCACTACCACCCGTTGTTGGCAATTGTCTCTATCAAATATGGCTTAACTAATGTTCTAATCCGGTTGCTTTATGCGTCAGGAACAACGCAATAAGTTTCCAGTATCTGGGTACCTGTCGACGAGTTCTGTCTAGATCAACCATGCAGATATTAAATTTTTGGTCTGAATAGGAGAAGTTTGCAGTTGTGGATACTCTACGTTGTCCTTGTCTGTTAACGCAAGAAAAAAACCTATCTAAATAATATCTACATGACCCTATGCGATTTCTTTCATTCACGCACTGGCTTATTTGGGAAATCTAGTTAGTACTTCTCAGAGTTGGAATCGTCTAATCAAGTTCTTGAGGCTTGGCACTCCCGGCTTCTTATCAGCTACTTCCATACAGTCCCTTTATGCGTCTAAGGTACCGTTCTAGTCCCTCACTAACAGTAAAGGGCGAGACTTTAAAGGAAGTCTTCCAAACACCTGAAGAAATCCAACTGCTCTGCCCCAGTTGGGGAATAGAGGGTCACAAGTCTAAAAATATCACTTTTGATTTGGATATTCTTCACACCTAGGACCACACACTTACAGACTAGGTCCATGAAGATCATCTGTACCTTGAGATCCAGGCCTTTCTAAAACAGCATTCAGACCCTTCCATCTATTCCAACCCGACTAATAGACCTCAAAGTCGTCAAAAATGGGTATTAGTGCGTGTGTCTCCGGAAATCTTGGTTTCGCTGGTGACGGTCAAATCTAGAGCTAATGACCTAAGGTTGTAGAGCAAGCGACCTAGCTTCTATGACGACCACAGGCCACGTGCATTTATACAACCTACTCTTGAAATTGCCATGTTAGCCAGAATGACTTACTCTCCCGGGTTTTTCGATTTCCATATTTGGTCGGAGCTCCTTGCGAATGCCTTTAAAAGCCTACAGGTGGCTTTTGCACAGGGGGTCCCACGTCGTAAGGGAAGCTCTCCGCAATGTTTTTGTATTCCTAAAGAGACATGCGCACCATCGTTAGCGTTTGCAGCACTTTAAACACCCTGGTACAAAATATTTTCCCTTCTTTCTCAATATCCTTACTTTGTGCAACGAGGGCCATCGATTTTTCATTGGCTCTCCTCACTAGCACGAAGTTTGGTTTCTGTGTTGTTGATGATTGTTGCATGTGTTTTCTTTTTGTGGGTAGATGTGGTAGTCGTAGTGTTGTTAGTGATAGTAGTGGTAGGGGTAGCTGTGGTGTTGGTAGGGGTGAATCGTTGTAGATGTGTCTGTATTTGCTGTGGGTGTATTCTCTGTGGTTTCTTGTGTGTGTGTGTGTGTGAGGCAAGATGCTTTTTGTGTTTTCATTTTTATTTCAATGGAGGTACCGGTATTTGAAGAATCAGTCTCGGATATGGTTGGAAGGTGTTTGGGTTTGTGTTTGTGACTTTCTATGTGAGTGTGTGTGTGTATAGAGAGAGATAAAGAGCGAGAGAGGGGGAGAATAAGAGAGAGAGGTAGAGCTATGTTGGGAGATCCCCTGGGGTTTTTAGACGATGTCTGTAGTTTTTTTCTTTCAGCTGTTAGTGGTGGTGTTGGTGCTTCTGCTGTTGTTGCTGTAACTGTTGCTGTTGTTCCTATTACTGGTGCTGTTGCTGCAGTTGTTGGTTAGCAATAGCTTTTAAGAGATTGTTGTTGATGTTGCTGCTGCTGCTAACGTGGATGTTGCCGCTGCTGTTGTTGTTCGCTGTTTGTTTAGTTGTTGTTGTGGTTATTAGTAGCAAGGGGTCTTTGTGGTTCTCTGCTTCCGTTGAGAGCAGAAAATTTCTCAAGCGACCAGTGTCTTCACACTGATGTCAACGAGGGTTTTGTATTCACCCGACATTGATTTCTTTTTCATCCTGCAAGCGAATGTGGCCTGGGTATCATTGATCTTTTCTAGTTTGATGTAAAGTAGCACATCCATTCTGATTCCAGATCAGTTTTTCTGCCAGGACCTTCTCACCCCGAGGAGAGTGTCATTGCCCACCAGTATCACGCAAGCCAGGATCCACCCTTTATCCAACTCCTCCGGGATTTACTGTTCTTTTCCCTATATACACTAGATACAGACTGTATTGCTCACACATAGTTTCACTTTTGAAGAGCACTGAAATGTTTCCAAATTGCCCGGCTCTAGTGGTATGTTGGATGTCAGACAGTATGTCTTTCAGTGCTCTTTCTACATCTGCTGGAGGTGCTGGCTCCGGTCGTCTAGCTTTTGCCGAAATACATTGGTAGATAGGTTGCTACCCACACCACGGGGGGTGCGGCTATGTCAGCCCAAGTCTTATCTAATTTGACAAGTTTGGCCGCTCCTGCCAAACAATTGTCTTTGTCTATTAAGGCTATATTAAACATTTGTATGGCTTTTGTAGCTGTTACTGCAAATGTCTTGTTGTTGTTCATGTTGGCGTTGTTGTCTGTGCTACGGTAACTTTTGGTGTTTCTGTTATATTTTTTGTTACTGCAGTGGCAGTAGTGATGATGATGGTAAATGGGAGTGGCAGTATTCGTGCTAGTGTTGTTTTTTTTGCTGGATTTGTTTTATTTTGTTGTTCTTATGATAGTGATGGCGATGTTGTTGAAGCTTTAAGTTATATAACATTGGTTTCATAGTTTTCCCGTGAAGAGTTGTTGTCATTGTTACTGCTCCTGTGGTCATTGTTTTCTGAACTTTCACTGTTCCATCCTGTGGACAGCAAGCTGTTCTGTCTTGCAGAAGAAAATTCGTCGTCCACTATCTTCATTCTAAAAACAATTGAGGGGTATGTTTGAAAATCAAACACGGGTTTAGCTCCTAAGGACTACAAATGGATAAAAACTATGAAGCTCATGAAGATCCTGGTTAGTTTGTCACTAAAACAATAACAAATGTTCAATATAAAACATTGTATTAATAATATAAAAAAGGAACAGACTTACGGAACAATTTAACATGTTGTGTCAAGACACGAAACAACAACAACAACAACAACAACAACAACAACAACCATAATAATAATAATTCCTTCTACTATAGGCACAACAAAGCCAGCAATTTTAAGGGGGAGAAAGTCAATTTAATCGATCTCAGTGTATTACTGGTACTTTTTTTATCGACCTCGTAAGAATGAAAGGCAAAGCTAACCTCAGCAGGATTTGAAATCAGACCGTAAAGGGTCGTAACTCTATGCTTCAAAGCATATTGCCGACGCTCTACCGATACTGCCAATTCAAATAATAATAATAATAATTTGCGATAATCAAACTTTGAAGAAAAAAAGCTCATTTCAGTATTTCGCAAACAGACAGAAGAGATAAGGGGTGTCAATGACAGGGTATACGTAGGTTAAAGAGAACAGTGTTGACGAAAAGACAGCGAGATTGATCTTAACAGCGCAGGGACATGTTATAAGGGTAAATTGGATAAGGAGAATGATAGTTAAGCAGGGCTGTTCACCCAAATGTAGAATGTGAAATTAAACCGATTAGGCTATAGCACACACAGTTTTAGAATGTTCACAATTAGTTCAAAATGAACACAAGAGTTGTAGACAGGATAAAATAGCAACAATAGTTCACCAGACATTTTCAGAAATTTAGTTTTACATACACAAAAAAGAACTATGACAATTTTGTGGAAAGAGAAATGAAAGTTCTAGAAAACAAGGAAATGAGACAACTATGAGACTTTTCATAGACAGAAATGAAAATACAACACAACAAACTGGATATTGTGTTCATTAGTAAGAAGAAATAAATGTATTTGGCAATTGACATATGATGGTCATTTGATACCAGGAGAAAGAAAATGTATAACATTACATTGACCTGAAATATGAAATTCTCAAGTTGACAAGGTTATGATTCTGTCAATTGTCATTGGAGCCTTGATAAATGTGACAAATGAGTTGAAAATAAACCTTAGAAAGCTAGACCTTCATAAGGGAGAGGTTCCAAACATTATTTCGAAACTCTTTGATACAAAGTAAGGACAATTACTAATAGTATGAAAGAACGTTAATGGGAAAAAGGACACGAATGCTTCTCATCGTCAACCATAAGTTATGGCCCCGATAGGAAGTGTATTTATATCGGTCACAATATCAATATCAATACTGTGCAAAAAAAGTCACAAATTAATGGTAGTTGTGGATTATAGTCATATGAACTGAGGGCAGCAAAACATATAGGATATGTTAGATTTAACAGCCATCAAACCACAACCTTACTAATGATTTAAAATGGAAAAATAAAACATAGTAGATAATTTAATCCGGGGTATTCTACGCTTGAGAAAGGCTAGTCATGGCTGAAACGCTGATTTTGGGCTAAACAACTACTCATCAAGAGGTAATAGGTAAGTTCGAGAACTATAAAAGGGCGATACGGAATATCTGGTAGGATAACGCTTTCTGACTGCCACATATTTTTTTGTTTTCACTGCTTAATCAGAAAGGGAAGGGCAGGACGCACATTACCCCTTTAAGGGCTTCAGAAACAGATGTGAGGTAGGTAGGTAGGAAATTTCCTCCAACTGGGAGACATGGTCCGAATCCTTCCAACAAAATAGACTTCGCAAAAGGCATTCATGTGACAGATGGTGGTGTTAAACTGGGCTTAAGTCTACCACCATATATACATATTCATACCTACCTACCTACATACATACATACATACATACATACATACATACATACATACATACATACATACATACATACATACATACATACATACATACATACATACATACATATATACATACATACATACATTTTCTCGAGCAAGTCTATCTGCATGAAACAGATAAGATCATGAGAGTTGGAAAGGAACTCCTCGAGTGATATACCCTGTGTGATAATCAAAAACTCACACCCAGGGATGTCGCTC
>OZ024744.1:59896231-59908731 GCA_964016885.1 Eledone cirrhosa | reverse complement strand
CTGCGCATAATAGCCATGGTGAAAGAGGTTGTATGGTGGACGCGTCTGAAAGGACTGAGGTCAGATACCTTTCTCTCTGGCCAACAACTGGTCCGTTTCTTCCGATATCATTTTGGAAGAAGGATCAGGATGGAGAGAGAGGTGCTGCACCCCAGTCGTTTTTATGAAAGGTGGGTGAAAGTGGCGAGAATGGACCGTGTGAATGGGCCTTCTCTCTACATCAGCCTGTAGGTGGAAAAGATGAAGGAACAAGGGAGCACCCTCTCTCTGTGCTCCTGAGGAGAAGGGTTGCACACTTTTTACGGGGGGTGTGTGCGACCCCCAAAAACGCCTCCTCCCTATTGAGGACTTTATTGTTAATTTTATATTTGTTATTTGTTTTATATTTGTTATTTGTTTTCTTTACTCGCCTTTTTGTGTAAACTGCCCCCTTTGTATTTGTCCCCTTCTTTTGCGCCCTCGTAGCGATAAATAGGAATATATCTCTTTCAACGTTATATATTATATATAATGTTTCAAGCAAGCTACATTTTATTGGGGTCGATAAAATAAAGTACCAGTGATGTACTGGTTAATTGCTGGCCTTGTAGAAACAATTATATATATGTGTAGATTCCCGTGTTATATTGGGGGTAACCACAGTTTAAAAAATGTACTCAATACATTGATAGAGAATAGGCGTTTTTATTTTATTTTATCTGAAAATGACTTTTAAGGACTAAAACTGTTTCATTCACATGGTGATTTCATACGATTGAAACAGTTCTTGTCCTGTAGTAGTCATTTATCACACACACTCTCTCTCTCTCTATATATATATATATGTGTGTGTGATTGTGTGTATGTATATACAAATTAGGTAGTAACACGTGCTTATGCCGTATTTGACTAAATAGAATTAGTCTGTTGGTTGGGATTTTTAAAAAATCCCTGAATGGAGAAAAAGGATGAGTATTGACGTACATGGGACATGAACCCTCATCCTTGGTTTGCTGGACCAATGTGTAACCATTACACCAACGCGCCACCCATGCTTCCTTCTATTCAATTAGAAGTTATATAACCATAGCAGGTACATATGTCAAATACGGCGTAAGCACATGTTACTATTTAATTTTCAAATTCGCCAGACGTTTCTAAACAAAGCCTGTGTCACCCTATTTATGTATATATATATATATATATATATATATATATATATATAGGAACGAGTAGGACCCCGACGGCTGAGCTCAAGCCGTTTCGACGGCTAATTCTAGTCCAGAATTAGCCGTCGAAACGGCTTGAGCTCAGCCGTCGGGGTCCTACTCGTTCCTATTACCCACTCTACTACCCTAAGTATTGAGTACTTTGGTGCGTTATGGTCCACCTGGTTCCTTACCACATTTCCTTCGTTATATATATATATATATATATATATATATATATATATATATATATATATATATATATACATACATAATGTATATATACATAATGTATATATACATAATGTATATATACATAATCGTTTATATATAGTTTCTTACTTATTATTTTAAGGAACATTTAAGACTAATGTTTTGATTTAGGGCATATTTAGTTCGAATCTACTTATTTGACTATTAATTCTATTTCCCTTTCACTTCCACCTCTATTATTATTCCTCTAGGGTTATATTAATGTGTCTATAGATGAAATTACAAAAACATTAGAAATAACTGTATGGTAGTTTGTATATTTTGGGGAAAAGGGTTTACTAATTTCCAAATAATATTTGGGCTTTTTGGCCCAAATATTTGAACTTTTTACATTCAAAAATTATCAAAAAAAAAACAAAAAAAACATGGCTGAGCCACCCCAGCGATATGTCTGCTGTCGTGTGACAACGCCGTAAAAGTTGGAGGGTTTCGGCAAACAGAAATTGATACAACAAACACCACCACAAACAACGTGAATAAAGACAGCAATGACAATAACACTGAGAACACTAATTTAAAACAAATGACCACACCAACCACAACAGTAACAGCGACAACCAAGCTAGAGACAACAGAAAAAATGACATGTGCAACAACAATATTAACACCACTAACATGAAAATAAATAGCGACAACAACAACAACAACAACAATACAAATTGCACCGAGAACAACAACAACGGCGGCACCAAAGACACAACCAACTGCAACAGTAATAACAGCAGCAACACCAACACCGTTTGTAGCAGTAGCAACAGCAATAGTAACAGCACCAACAACAAGACCAGTAGCAGCAGTAGCGGCAGCAACAATGATGCCTCTGAAAAAGGTGGTTCGCAACGTAGAAACAATGATCATCACAGAGGAGGAGATGGCGGTCGCAAGACAGATGGTAACCAGAACTGAATTGTCAGTGTCCTTGAAACCACCAACCGACTTCCTGGAGGAACATGAGTGACGCACAGTGCCGTACCGCACGATTGCCACGGAGGCCCAAATCCAGAAGGCCTTGGAAACTGTGTGGACACGGAAAACCCACATCACCCGTGGCAAGAAATATGCTACTGTGGACGTCCTTTTTGCTACCACCCAGGAAGCAAAATCGCACTCACTAAGGACCCTACGAACTGATGACATAACGTTAGTCCCGTTTTACTGCGGGAAAAAAGTTGCAACGGTCAAGGTAACCCAGGTCCCGCCCTACGTACCTGTGCCTTGGCTGGTCGTGTCTGGTCTAGCAGGCATCGAAGATAAAACAACCATTCTGCAGGTACAGAAGTTGGGGAGAGAGGACTGGTCCGGTATTGGAATGGAGATGCTCATCCAAACCGACCAGGGCTGCATCAGCGCTATTTCCGACGTAATAGACCTCGGGAATGGCTCCCAACTTCCCAGATCTGTTCAAGGAAGGCGCCCAAAATGCTTCAACTGTGGATCAAAGTCTCACATCAGAGCTTTCTGCCCACAGAAAATAACAAAGCCCAAGGTCCCCCTCCTTCAAACGCCGGAACTGCTGCCATCAGAAACAGAGCAGTCAGCGAAAAAGTCGGGAGCTTCTACAGAGAGTGGGAAGACAACGTCCGTGGCACCAACACCAAAACCACGGACAACAAAATCAGTGATGGCAGCTGCAGCAGCAGAAACAGTTGCACTAGCTGCACCTGTGCCAGGAGCGGCAAACCAGGCTCCACCACCACCACCACCACCACCACCACCACCACCACCACCACCACCAACAACAACAACAACAACAACAACAACAAAGGCAAATGAGAGGGTAGAACTCATACCCCTCTCCGACCTCTCACAGTCGGACATGGAGTATGAGGCGACAGAGGAGTGGAAAACGGTTGGCAAAAAAACAACAAAACGCAAATGCACCACAGCTTCGCCCTCCAAAAGCAAAATCAAAGAAAGAGGGGTAAAGGCCGCAAGGAGACTTGCAGCAACACCACCACCACAAGCATCACCACCAACAACAACCACACCACCACCAGCATCACCGAAAACGCCAACATCGCAAACACAACAAAGCACACACATCCAACAGCAACAACAAGAAAACAGCCCCCCACCCCACCCTCAAAAAGGTACACAGCCATAAACATTGCACACAAAGGATTAATGGAACATATAAAACAGCACACAGGCATTGCAGACATAAATTACTACACCCAACCAACACAAAGAACATTACAAAAGAATATATACATTGTCGAAATTAAACTCGAAGATTATAAACAGTTAAAACAAAAAACCCCAACTGCGTTGGGGATTTCAGGGGGTCACTCTCTAAAAGAATCTATACAGATATCATCTTGGAGACATCCATGACCACCAACCCAAAGGACAGTTCTACTATCCCTTCCCCACACGATCAAAGTAAGTGACCCTTTCTCACTTACCCCGTTTCTCACCCAGCATGGCCGTACTCAGAATTGGCAGTGTAAATGTACGTGGCCTGGGATCATCTTGGAAGCAGGGTGGCAGCAGAACGGGAGCATTCCCAGTTTTGTGACCGGGGAGCGGTGGTGCTGCTGAGAAAAAACCCGGACAAGGGGGACGTTAGAGCCAACTTCAGGCCCATAACTCTACTAAACGCAGAGTTCAAGATTTTGGCCAAAGTGTTAGCTAAGTGATTCGCGCTTGTCGTCGATAATCTGGTGGGAGAGGCGCAGACATACGCCATTCCGGACAGATCCATCCACGACAACCACCATCTCATACGATACATCATAGAGAGGGTGGTTAAGGAACCTGGTACGTGTGGGGCCCTGATCAACTTGGATCAATCTAAAGCATTTGATAGGGTCGACCATCGGTACCTGGCTGCGGTCCTCGAAGCGGCCGGCTTCGGGCCCGTTTTTAGGGGCTGGACCACTGCGATGCATAGCGACATCTGCTCGAATGTGAGGGTGAATGGTCACATGCGCTCGGTCCGCGAAGGTTGTCCCCTCTCGTCCCTCTTGTACGTACTGTCCCTCGAGCCGTTACTGCACAAATTGTGGACGATGAAGGGGGTCCCACGCGAACTGAGATGCGGAAGATCCGTTTCAGCGTACGCCGACGACGTCACTCTGGTTGTGTCGAGCACCAAACACATCCAGATGCTCGGCACCGCACTCAAGGAATACGAAGAAGTGACAGGAGCAAAGAAAGACCAGGAAAGGTCGGTGGGTTTGCAACTCGGCACCTGGAGAGGCAAGTCCATGCCGTCCGACAGCGTCGTGGGGCGTTGGTCGGAAGGACCGGTTAAATTGCTCGGGGTCTGGTTCAGTCCGGACCTCCAGATGGAGAAAAACTGGAGCGAGGTAACGAGCAGGGTGCCCTCTCTCACCCAGAAATGGGGCGAGAGGGGCTGTCTCTGAAAGGACGGGCGGAGGTGGCGAATGCGTACATCGCGTCCGTCATCTGCTACCGACTGACCGTCGTACCTTGCCCCCGCCCAACTCTGACCAAAATGGAGCGCCTTCTCTTCCGCTTTTTGTGGAAGAGACGTGCTCCCCTGGTCAGACGATCCATCTGCTGTCAGCACCCGTTGCGAGGAGGACTGGGCATGCCGTGGCTGATGATGCGCAAACATGCGTTAAGGCTGCGACATCTCTGGTGCTTCCTTGACGATGAACAGGTGTAGTCACCGTTTGCTAGACACGCTTTTCCCCAGCTCGTCTCCTTGACGGAGCTGCAGTCCTGGATCAGGAAAAAACCAAGGGATAGCGCTTGGAAGCTGGAATGTCTCCAAGCGCTCACCCCCTCTACCAGCTGGTCACTGATATCGGTGGAACATCCACCTCGGCGTTCTATCGAGGGCTAGTAGAGGGAAAGAGCGACGACGTTCTCGGAGAGATCCTGGGCGTCGAAGAAGATCAGCTGTTCACTCTCTTCAGGAGAATTTTCAGCCCGGGGCTATGGACAACTTCCAGAAATCCGTGGCCTGGCAGTACTACCGAGGAGCGTTGCTGGTTCGTGATAAGCTCTACAGGCACGGAGGTGTCGTCAGCTGAGCTTGTCCGAGATGCGCGCAGAGCGACGAAACCGTGCTGCACGCACTCGTTCAGTGCCCGAGGATTGCTGGCTAGTGGAGCTATGTCGAACAGTTGCTGTCGCGTGTAGGACGGATCCGGTTATCGACTGAGTCAATTGTGCAGATAGCCCCGCCATCGTCCTTTAAAGAGGAGGAATGGCAGGCAGTTTTTTCTGCCAGGTGGCCATGGCGAAGGGTTGAAAGGGTTAAAGATAGACACTTTCCTCTCCGGCCAATACCTGATTAACTTTTTCAAGCTTCACTTCAAGAGGAAAATCAGGGTGGAGAGGCAAATGTTGTCTTCTAGTAAGTTTATTGAAAGGTGGGTGAAAGTGGCATGTCAGGTCCGAGTGAACGGACCCGCTCTGAGTATGCGCCTGTTTACTGAGGAGCGGAAAAACAGAGAGCGTGCTTGCCCTGGTGGTCAGGGTGGCCATGGTCTTTTGTGTGGTTAAGGAACCTGGCACGAGTGGGGCTCTGATCATCTTGGATCAATCCAAAGCATTCGATAGGGTCGACCATCGGTACCTGCTAGCGGTCCACGAGGCAGCCGGTTTCGGGCCCGTTTTCAGGGGTTGGATCGCAGCGATGTACAGCGACATCTGCTCAGTTGTGAGGGTGAACGGTCGCCTGTCGCAGCCGTTCAGCATCATGAGCTCAGTCCGCCAGGGTTGTCCCCTCTCGTCCCTCTTGTACGTATTGGCTCTCGAGCCGTTACTACACAAACTGAGGGCGATGAGAAGCGTCCCACGCGAACTAGGATGCGGGAAATCCGAGTCGGCTTACGCCGACGACATCACCGTGGTGGTGTCGAACACCAGACACGTACAGATGCTCGGCACCGCTCTCAAAGAATACGAAGCGGTGACATAGCAAAGATAAACCAGGAAAAGACGGTGGGCTTGCAGCTCGGCACCTGGAGAGGCAAGTCCATGCCGTCCGACAGCGTCGTGGGGCGTTGGACGGACGGACCGGTTAAATTGCTCGGGGTCTGGTTCGGACCGGACCTCCAGATGGAGAAAAACTGGAACGAGGTGACAAGCAAGGTGGCCTCCCTCACCCAGAAATGGGCCGAGAGGAAGCTGTCCCTGAAAGGCCGGGCGGAGGTGGCGAATGCGTACATCGCATCCGTCGAGATAAGCTCTACAGGCACGGAAGTGCCGTCAGCCGAGCCTGTCCGAGATGCGCGCAGAGCGACGAAACCGTCGTGCACGCACTCGTTCAGTGCCCGAGTATTGCTGACTTGTGGAGCTATGTGGAACAGTTGCTGTCGCGTGTAGGACTGATCCGGTTATCGACTGAGTCAATTGTGCAGATGGTCTCGCCGTCTTCCTTCGAGGAGGAAGGGCAGGCGGTTTTCATCTGCCTGGTGGCCATGGCGAAAGAGATTGTGTGGTGGACAAGGTTGAAAAGGTTAAAGACAGACACTTTCCTCTTCGGCGAATCCCTAATTAACTTTTTCAAGTTTCACTTGAAGAGGAAAATCAGGGTGGAGAGGGAAGTGCTGCCTTCTAGCAAGTTTGTTGAAAGGTGGGTGAATGTAGCGAGAATGGTCCGAGTGAACGGGACCGCTCTGAATACACGCCTGTAGTTTGGGAGATGGAAAAATTGAGAGAGGGCGCTTGCCCTGGTGGTCAGGGTGGCCGTGGTCTTTTGTGTGATTTTCGCCTCGAGTAAACCTCGGAGGTTTCCCCCCTATTGGGGAATTTTTCAATGTTTCAATTTTCATTTTTATTGTTTATATATATATATATGTTTCTATGTCTTTTTTTTTCTTTTCTTATATAAATAATAAAAATATTTACACGCACAAAACCCACATCGTGCCGTCCTGTACCGTACCGTCTGTAATGTTTTTCTTGATGTCAGCCCTTGTGGCCAATAAAGAAATCATTACTATTATTATTATTATTATTATTGTGTGTGTGTGTGTGTGTGTGTGTGTGTGTGCGTGTGTGTGTGTGTGCGTACGTGTGTGTGTGTGTGTGTGTGTGTGTGTGTGTGTGTGTGTGTGTGTGTGTGTGTGTGTGTGTGTGTGTGTGTGTGTGTGTGTGTGTGTGTGTGCAGATTCCCGTGATGTATTGGGGATAATCACAGTTTAAAAATGTACTCAATACATTGGTAGATAATAGGCCTTCTTATTCTATTTTATATGAAAATGACTTTTAAGGACTAGAACTATTTCATTCACATAGTGATTTCATACGAATGAAACAGTTCTAGTCCTGTATACATTTATACATATATATATATATATATATATATATATATATATATATGAGAGATGAAATTTCATTTCATTTTATATATATATATATATATATACCAGAGCAATTAACATATGTTATAGAGGCCAAACAAACTGAAAACGGCGGTCATATAGCTATCAGGCACCGGAGCCCCAAAAAAACGAAGCAAGCTAAACAGGTTAAACAAAAGAATTTACCTTGTTTAACCTGTTTAGCTTGCTTCGTTTTTTGGCTCCGGTGGCTGATAGCTTCATGACGACCGTTTTCAGTTTGTTTGGCCTCTATAACATATGTTAATTGCTCTGGTCTTCTTTTAGTCCATTGACCGCTGCCACATCCACATATCTCGAAAATTGCGTTTCGCTTTGTTTTTGACCACAGCCGAAATACGATCTCGCTGAAATTATATTTATATATATATATATATATATATATATATATATATATATATATATATATATATATATATATATATATGTGTGTGTGTGTGTGTGTGTGTGTGTAAATAGGGAGACACAAACAGGCTTTGTTTAGAAACAGCTAGTGAATTTGAAAATTAGGTAGTACCATGTGCTTACGCCGTATTTGACTAAATAGAATTAGTCTGTTGGTTGAGATTTAAAAAACCTCTCTGAATGGAAAAAAGGATGAATATTGACGTACATGGGACATGAACCCAGATCATTGGTTTGCTGGACCAATGCGTTACCATTACACCAACACACCATGCTTCCTTCCATTCAATTAGAAGCTATATAACCATAGCAGGTATATATATATATATGTAAGTCAAATACGGCGTAAGCAAATGTTACTACCTAAATTTCAATTTCGCCAGCCGTTTCTAAACAAACCCTGTGCCTCCCTATTTATGCGTGTGCGTGTGTATAAGCGGACGTAAGATGATGATGATATATATATATATATATATATATATATATATATATATATATATATATATATATATATATATATATATATATATATATATATATATATATATATATATATATATATATATATATATATATATATATGTGTGTGTGTGTGTATAGTTCTGTTTTGGATATACGTTCTGAAATTGATATCAATTTTAAAACTTATATCCAAAACATAACTATTTCATCTGATGAACGTATTGTAAGGATCGTCTAGTTTCTTGAAACCTTTGGTGATGGAATAATTATATTGTGTTGTTTATTATGTAATTATATATATATGTGTGTGTGTGTGTGTGCGTGTGTGTGTGTGTGTGTGTGTGTGTGTGTGTGTGTGTGTGTGTGTGTGTGTGTGTGTGTGTGTGTGTGTGTGTGTGTGTGTGTGTGTGTGTGTGTGTGCATATACTAGTATCGATGGTTTCTGTAAAAGGTAGAAGGAGAAAGAACCCTTTATGTAATCAACAGAGCTGAAATATTACTAATGTCTGCTCGGCACAGTTAATCACCACCACTCTATCAGCCATACAGTTTATAATGGTCTAACCTGGGATCGCTTTACATCAAACAAGTAGATAAGATGGCCGGCATCATATGTGTATATATATCTACATACCTGACATATATATATATATATATATATATATATATATATATATATATATATATATATATATATATATATATATATATATGTATATATACACATACATACACACACACAAATATATATATACATGGAAAGTTATATTTAAATTGTTGGGTTAACAACGAGTAAATATTTATAACTGATATAAAAGCACTCAACAAGTATTTGGAGTATATTTATGATATTAAATAAATGGAAACTATATTTATAAAACCATATTTATTTCGTTATATATATTTCAGGGATATCATATTAACAATATGTTATGCCTTCATCAGACAAAAAACAATATAAACAGTCTTATAAATAAATAGATATGACATACCTTTCAATCGACTTGCATTTGGGAAGTTGATTTGGCAGTAAAAAATATTGTGGACAGTTGTAAAAAGAAAGAGAGAAAGAAAGAAAGAAAGAAAACGAAGAAAAAGAAGAAATGCATGTGACTAAATAGAGAGATATATAAAGATAGATAAAGAGAAGAACTTCATGTAAAGGAACAGAGAGAGATATATAGAGAGAGGAAAAAAAAGAAAGAGATAGATAGAGATAGATATAGAAACTAGGTAGTTGAGTATCAGTTGATACATTTATAGCTCTAGTATTAATGTAAAGAGAGATGTATGTAGTTAAGAGAGAAAATAGCCGTTATATAGAGAGAAAAAAGAGAAAATGAAAAAGAGAAAATGAAAAATAACCAGACATAAACGAGGCAGAGTTTAAAAAACGCTATGTTTCATCATGTAGAAAATATTAGTTCGTATAAAACAGGCATTATAATGTAAATATCAGTATTCATGAATGAGACATGTATCTATAATGTGTGAAAAGTAATGATCTTATGTCTAGTTTTTAAAAATTCATATGTTTATATCATAATTATAAACAAACTCCCAATTCACACGAAAACATTCTCATTGTGCTATAAAAATTCAAGTATACATATATGTGTGTATATATACATATATATATAGAGTCTATATTAATTTTAACAATACTATTCTTGTCTTTTCTCTACATGATTGTCGATCAAGCAGAAATAGAGAACAGATTTCAATATATTAATAAAAAAAAATAAAATAAAAAAAATAAATAAAAATAAAAATAAAAATAAAAATAAAAAATAAATAAAAAAAAAATAAAAATAAAAATATCAGAGACAAGAAAATAAATAAATAAACAGAAAACTAAAACATTTAATATTAAAAATAAAAATATTACAAAATATTAAAAATATTAAAAAATAATAAAAATAAAACATAGTATGCCACGCAAATCGGTCACAAATCATCAGCCTTTCAAAGTTAATTGACAATATATTGCCAAGTTCATCATAAGCATCAGAGTCGAAACAGATAAAACAAAAATTATTTACCAAATCCTGTCTAGCAGAAATCATTCCAAAAGTTTAGGATACCCATTTGGTCTACATATGTTCTTATATTTAATATAGAAGTTTATCTAGTGTAAAATTTAATTCGATATATTTGGAGCATCAGCTTTTAGGGTAGTTTAATTATTCATGAAGAATGTTTTAATAAAAAGAATGTTTTAATAAAAAGAAGAAATCGAAAGATTTATCGGCTAGTTTCATAAATAATTACAAATCAAATCAAACATAACTACATTATTAATAGAATAAATAATAGGAACTTAAAACCTAGCGATAATAGCATAAATAATATCCAAGTTAACAAATGTAACTGTAGAGATAGATCTAAATGTCCGTTAAATAACAACTGCTTAGTTAAAAATATAATATACAACTGTAATGTTAAAACGGACGTTAATTCTTTTAACTACGTTGGTTCCACATCGACGGAATTTAAACTTCGCTATAACAACCACAAGAATTCTTTCACAGATCCATCCAAAAAATCTTCAACAGCACTATCAGGCGTACTCTGGCAACTTAGGCATGATAACGTTAGATATTCGACGACTTGGAATATAGTTTCAAGAGGGATTCCTTTTAATTCATCCTCTGACACATGTGACCTCTGTGCGGAGGAGATATTCTTTATACTAAAATCTAAAAATTCCCTTAATCTACGGACAAATTTATTCAGTTGCTGCAGACATAGATTAAACTCAACGTTTAAATATAAATTTAAATTTAAAATGTAGTTATGTTTGATTTGATTTGTAATTATTTATGAAACTAGCCGATAAATCTTTCGATTTCTTCTTTTTATTAAAACATTCTTTTTATTAAAACATTCTTCATGAATAATTAAACTACCCTAAAAGCTGATGCTCCAAATATATCGAATTAAATTTTACACTAGATAAACTTCTATATTAAATATAAGAACATATGTAGACCAAATGGGTATCCTAAACTTTTGGAATGATTTCTGCTAGACAGGATTTGGTAAATAATTTTTGTTTTATCTGTTTCGACTCTGATGCTTATGATGAACTTGGCAATATATTGTCAATTAACTTTGAAAGGCTGATGATTTGTGACCGATTTGCGTGGCATACTATGTTTTATTTTTATTATTTTTTAATATTTTTAATATTTTGTAATATTTTTATTTTTAATATTAAATGTTTTAGTTTTCTGTTTATTTATTTATTTTCTTGTCTCTGATATTTTTATTTTTATTTATTTTTATTTTTATTTTTATTTTTATTTTTATTTTTATTTTTATTTTTATTTTTATTTTTATTTTTATTTTTATTTTTATTTTTATTTTTATTTTTATTTTTATTTTTATTTTTATTTTTATTTTTATTTTTATTTTTATTTTTATTTTTATTTTTATTTTTATTTTTATTATTTTTATTTTTATTAATATATTGAAATCTGTTCTCTATTTCTGCTTGATCGACAATCATGTAGAGAAAAGACAAGAATAGTATTGTTAAAATTAATATAGACTCTATATATATGTGTATATATACACACATATGTATACTTGAATTTTTATAGCACAATGAGAATGTTTTCGTGTGAATTGGGAGTTTGTTTATAATTATGATATAAACATATGAATTTTTAAAAACTAGACATAAGATCATTACTTTTCACACATTATAGATACATGTCTCATTCATGAATACTGATATTTACATTATAATGCCTGTTTTATACGAACTAATATTTTCTACATGATGAAACATAGCGTTTTTTAAACTCTGCCTCGTTTATGTCTGGTTATTTTTCATTTTCTCTTT
>OZ024744.1:59886231-59893731 GCA_964016885.1 Eledone cirrhosa | reverse complement strand
TGCAAGGCTGTGATCAAAAGCATTTCATATTGTTCTGAAAAAGTAAAAAATCCTTATGGCTATAGCGTGGATAGCAGACGAGGTAGAGGTGACAGTGGCAAGCTGTATAGATGCACGTGCAAGCGCATGTGTGTAACGGTAAATATAGGTTTTTAAAAATGCAGAGAGGAGTTGAGTCTATTTGGCAAACTGAACCCAAGGCGAAAATCAAATTCTGTTCAGTACATGAGATCGGCGAGATTTGAACTCAGAACGTAAAGGGTCGCTACTAAATACCACTAACCCTGTTGCCCGATACTCTACCGATACTGCAATCCACCGCCCTTTTAATATAGATGGTCACAATTCCTGTATAACCGACCAATAAATCTCTTGCACATGCAAATCGTAATAATCACGTTGGCCATATAAAACCAAGAAAAAATTTCTAAACCAGATGTTCATGCATTTACAACGAGGGTTAGGGTGAGGCGCTTGAATTGTCATTACAATGCACTACATCAGAAAATAAAACTTAAATCTAGATAGCGTATCATGCTGCCGCAATGAACATTAAGTAACGTATTTCAATAATATATTCCAGATACTACATCAGGGAACATAATAGTGGAAAAACCTCGAATTCAAGACGCCAGTTTGTGACGTCGAATGTCTACGGGAGCGACACCAGTGACCAGAAAAATGGAAGTAAGTTACTTTACACAACTTAAATTTTCTTACAGGATCTGATTATCTAATATATAATGATTGGAGAACTGCGAGTGTGTGTGTCCTTTTTATTTTTTTCTGAACACGTTATTAAAATAATTGGATTACTTTGAATAAATCATGAATGAATATTATGTAATTTATCTACTAAATTTATTATATATAATGTATTGTTTATTTCAAGATTTACTTCTTTTAAACTTTTCAAATACTTCCATTATCATCCGTTTATCATCTAATGTTTATATTTCGGTCGCTAATCTTATTTTCTCCTTTTTTCGAAAAAGAGTGGGGGGTGGTGAAAGAAACAGACATAGAGACTAAAAGAAAGGAAGAGTTACAGAGGGTGAGAGAGAATATGTATGTGACCGAAAGAAAGAAACATAGAAAGAGAAAGGGAGAAGGGAGAAAATAACACAGTGAGAAAAGTTTGTAGCAGAGTAGAAGAAATTGAAAGAGACCGCACATTAAGAGAGAAGGCGGCGGGAGAGAGCGGCTGTATGTGTGTGATTGTGTGTGTGTATGTAACTTGTGAGACAAGACTACGTACAAGAAGGGGGGGGGGGGGGTCGAAAGTAACTATTAACAGAGAAAGTGAAAGAGAGACGCTGTATGTATGTTTCTGTGTACATGTATGTGTGCGTCAGTGAAGATGTGAGTGTGTGACGACCCACAAAAGTCTAGAATCGTCTTCAACTATAGATCAAAGTATCAGTTGAAGGTTTACCAATATTGCGTCAGCTTTTAATAAGTCATTTTACACCAATCTTTCATTTTAAAGAACACAGAAACAATTGATACTATTTGAAATTAATCTACGGTGTATATTAATTAAGCTTTTTGAGGATAGTGTCCTGTTATTATTGACTTAATTCAAAGGACGAAGTGTCAACCAATTCTCTAAGGCTGCTATTTCCATTTATTACTTTTTTTTATATGGCTTTGTATTGTTTGTTTGTTTTTCACTATATTTTCCAAGAAAATTAATTTCATCATGTCACCAAACCACCGCTCATCTATTGGAGGAGTTACAATGTTCGCCAAATGATTGAAATCTTCAAGCGAAAGAGAAACTCATGAACAATAAAAAACAGAGTTGGGAATAAAGGGACAAGTCAACATTGTGACATTCAGCAGAACATGAGACGGGAAACAGAAAGGTTAAAACAAGAAAGACGATCGCAACTTTCTGAAAGTGAACAGAGCCCAAGTCAGGAAACAGAAAGATTAAGGCAAGAAGAAAGACTATCGCAACAAACAGAGGTTAAATATGAAAATCACCAAGAAGCAATGAGAGTTGCGATACAAACTCGACGAGCACAAAGAACATTTCAAGGCAGAATGAACTGGTTAAGCGCTGGGTTTTCATATGATCCTTCGAAGAATTATAGAAATTATCCTAAAGTCGCGATTGGTACTGACTATGGTTATTTCACAACATTTAAAATCCAAGGTCAATGCTACCATTTAATCTGCAGTTTATTCACCCAACCTAATAAGGAAGTTTTATTATTGTTCTCTCTCTCTCTCTCTCTCACACACACACACACACACACACACACACACACACACACACACACACACACACACACACACACACACACACACACACACACACACACACACACACACACACACACACACACACACACACACACACACACACACACACACACACACACACACATTATAGTCTCACCTCATACTGTAAACTAGACAGCACATCCAATACAGTCGTTTTCTCTTTTATCCGTCTTCTCTTAACTGTTCTCCCGGGCGAAGCCGGGTACCTCTGTTAGTATATATATATATATATATATATATATATATATATATATATATATATATATATATATGAAAACAAATAGCAGAAAGGAAAAAGATTCTTTCCGTAGAAAATGTCGCGATTTACTATTGATGAACCGCTTTTCGCTTGCCTGTAAGGCTTTTGGTCTAACAATCAGCATCAAGAAGACTGAAGTGGTGCATCAACCAAAGCCATCCCCAGGCATGCAGGTGGCGTTAACCAGATGCGGTCAGATCAAACACATCCTCTTGCACCCACCACTATTGATGGCAAAGATCTGAAATATTTGAGCTACTTTACTTACCTTGACAGTAAGGTGAATTACTCTGCATCCATGGATGATGAGATTGCTAATCGCATCTCCAGGGCAACTGATACTTTTGGCAAACTACATCAGAGTGTCAGAGATATGTCCCTGAAAACAAAGGTTGCAGTTTATCGTGCAGTTGTACTGACAACACTCTTATATGGCTCAGAGTCATGAACACTTTACTGCACTCACATACATCAGCTTGATGTCATCTACAAACGCTGTCTTCGCCCTGTCTGTGGATATGTACTTTCTGACAGGGTCTCCAATGTTGAACTGTTCACAAGATGCAACATTGGTGAGATTGAGTCATTTTTTATGCAATCGCAACTCAGATGGGCTGGTCATGCTCTACGGATGTTTGAGGACCACACACCTCAGGTACTTTGGTATAGTCAGCTCCAGGATGGTGTGCATTGTGTGGACAAACTGAAGTACAATCTTAAGTCTGTCAACACACCTCTTTCTTCGTTTGAAACCATGACTGCCAAACGTAAAAGATGGAGAACCGTCTGCCACGAAGGTATAAAGAGAAATCTTGTGATAAGATCTGAGACTAGAGTCCGGTCAAGCATTCCAGCCTGCTCTGTTCAAGATCCTGTCACCTGCACCAAATGCGGATTGATTTGTAAATCAGCAGCTGGTCTGAAGTGCCATTTGAGGCATAAACATAAAACAATGAATTGAAAAAACTGTTGAACCCTCATACGGCGAATCGATAGGAGAGTCCATCATATTCATAAGTATCGAGTAGTCTAGTGCGTTGTGGTCCACCTGGTTCCTTACCCCACTTCCTTTGTTATATATATATATATATGTGTGTGTGTGTGTGTGTGTGTGTGTGTGTGTGTGTGTGTGTGTGTGTGTGTCTGTCTGTCTGTCTGTCTGTCTGTCTGTCTGTCTGTCTGTCTGTCTGTCTGTGTATGTATGTGTGTATTTGTGTGTGTATTAAGTAGTTCCGAAGAAAAAGCAAAGGAAAAAAGCCTGCGCTATGTATAATACAGAGTTATTTAATTAGAAAGTAAACAACACAATAAATAACTACTCCATTACCAAAGGTTTCAGGACCCTAGATAATATTAATATACGTCTGAGTGAACCAGACGTATATTAATATTATCTAGGGTCCTGAAACCTTTGGTAATGGAGTAGTTATATATTGTGTTGTTTACTTTCTGATTATATTATGTTCTACATCTCTCTCTCTCTCTCTCTATATATATATATATATATATATATATATAGAGAGAGAGAGAGAGAGAGAGAGAGAGAGAGAGAGAGAGAGAGAGAGAGAGAGAGAGAGAGAGAGAGAGAGAGAGAGAGAGAGAGAGAGAGAGAGAGAGAGAGAGAGGTAGAACACTGGGAGGTAATATCCGTAGTGGTAGAGCACTCAGTTCATGGGACGAGTTTGGAAGGTGAAACAATTGTTCTCGATATGGTGAACTAACTGTTGTGTTACTACATCTATATATATTTCAATAATTTTGTTTGACCTGCTTGGCTTGCCTCGTCTTTTTGGCTTAGGTGGTTGATGGTTTTCTGACCGCCATCTCAGTTTGTTTGGCTTTTATAACCTATGTTTATTGCTCTGGTCTCATTTGGTCCATGGAGCGCTTGCCAGCACGACTCGGATATTGTGTTTCGCTCTGTTTTCGACCATAGCCGAAATACGAATCTCGCTGAAATTATATTTATATATATATATATACGTAAATGGAAAAAATAAAACGAAATTCATTTCATTTCTCATTCTTAGTACGGCTGTTACTTAAATATAAGTATGTATACGTACATACATATATGTATATAGACGTACAGTAGTATGTATATATATACATACACACATATATATATACATGTACGTATGGATTTACCGAGCATTTATTATAATGCTCGGTTTGTTTGTAAACAAACATCCCGAATTAAGCCGTACAGTGTTTAGCAACCATCGTTGCCCTTTTGTTCAAAACTGACAATGGAACGATGTACTAGTTTCAAGCTTATTAGCTATCGTCAGCACCGTATACCTTTTGTCAGTGTTGAACAAAAGGGCAACGATGGTTGCTAAACACTGTGAACACACACAAAAACAAGATGGCGTAGGACAGAACAAAGGAGAGGCACAAAACAAAGAAAAGAATCCCCAGTCACTGAAGAGGTCACAGAATGTGTGAGGAAAGAACTTTGACAATATATGAACAACCGTCCGGTTACGGAACCAACCAACCGGAAATTTATAAATTCTTAAATTTATAAATTTAATTTATAATAAATTGGAGTGAAAGCAACTGGTGCGTGTCTTTCTTATTGGCAACATGACCCTCCCAAAGTTTCAACACACGTTTTCAGATAATGAATCTTGCTAAACAAATTCAGAAACGAAATATATTATATATATATATATATATATATATATATATATATATATATATATATATATATATATATATATATATATATATATATATATATATATATATATAGAGAGAGAGAGAGAGAGAGAGAGAGAGAGAGAGAGAGAGAGAGAGAGAGAGAGAGAGAAAATCACCTCATGCTGCCGGACGAGAATGCAAGGACACCTCCTCTTTATTTCGGCCGCGGATGGCTAACATAACCCCATCTCCCACACACACCCGCCCCCTGCGCCCCACCGTTCCCACCCTCCAAACGCAATCCAAAACTTCAGAGTTGGTACCATAAATGTAGGCACCCTAAAAGGTCGCTTTAACGAGGTTGTAGAAATGCTTGAACGTAAGGTGGTCGATGTTTGCTGTATCCAATAGACCAGGTGGAGGGGCGGGTCTGCTAGATTCATTGTGGGTAAAGAACGATGCTATAAGCTTTTCTGGATGGGAAATGACAATGGGCTGGGTGGAGTAGGATTCATGTTAGCAGAAAAGTGGGCAGATAAGATAATAGACGTAAATAGAGTGAACGACAGAATAATTAAAATAAGACTTGTCCTCAATAGAACTACTGTGACAGTAATATCTGCATATGCACCCCAACCCGGACTGCCTGGCGTTATAAAAGACAGATTCTATGAGACGTTAATGCTCACTACCTCCCAAATAACCGACAGTGACTACATAGTTATCGCTGGCGACCTAAATGGTCACGTTGGACAACATTGTGACGGCTATGACGGAATCCATGGAGGCTATGGGTTTGGTACTAGAAATGAGGAAGGCTCCAGAATCCTGGAATTCTGTGACGCAAATAACCTAACTATCTGTAACACTAACTTCAAAAAACGAGAAAATCACTTGATCACCTATAGATCAGGGGAACACACCAGCCAGGTAGATTATATCCTTACCAGATGACGTGACAGAGTGTCTGTTGTAAACATTAAATCCCTCCCCATGAAGAATGCACCTCTCAACATAGACTCATAATTAGCGACCTCATAGTCAGGACGAGACGTACTCGACAACAGAAGAGGACTATCCTCAGGAGAAAAATATGGAAGCTAAAGGACCTCACAGCCAGTAATAAATTTAAAAGCATATTACTTGATGCTTTTGATAGTAAGGAAGAGCAATTAGAGTCGTACAGTATAGAGGAACAGTGGGAATTCCTGAAAGCTAACCTACTGAAGGCGACAGATGAAATCTGTGGCTGGAGCAGACCTGTAGGCAGGAGGAGAGTAACTTGGTGGTGGAACAGTAAGGTGGAGGGGTTATTCAAGGCCAAAAAGCAGGCTTGGAAAGCATGGCGGGATGGGGGAAGTAGAGAAGACTATCAAGTGGCCAGGAGGGAAACTATGAGACAAGTGTACTTCGCAAGAAGGGAAGCAGAGGAAAGAAAGTTCAAGCATGTTCTACAACGCGAGGACCAAAAACGTGAGGTGTTCAGGATTGCTAGGCAATGTGTCAAGGAAAACCGTGATATTGTCGGGGAGAAGTGTCTCCTTAATGATGATGGTGTACTTGCCATCACTGACGCTGATAAGAAGGTAGCTTGGAAGTGTCACTACGAAAGGCTACTAAATGAGGAGAATAAATGGGAGAAAGACAGTCTCCCCCACATCGATCCAATAGAGGGACCCGCAGTGCAAGTTGAAGGTAGTATAATAAGTAAGGCGATCAAAGACATGAAGACAGGCAAAGCAGCTGGGCCTTCGGAAATAGTTGCTGAAATGCTGAAAGCATCTGGAACGGTGGGACACACTATGGTCACCCGGATAGTAAACCAAGTCATACAGAATGCGGTCGTTCCGAAGGACTAGCGTAGCAGCATCATCATTAACTGCTATAAGGGTAAAGGAGATGCCCTAGATAGGAGTAACTATAGGGGCATTAAATTAAGTGACCAGGTCATGAAGGTCACAGAAAAAGTAATAGCGCAACTAATCAGAGAGTGAATTGATCTAGATGAAATGCAGTTCGGGTTTGTGTCTGGTAAAAGTACAACAGACGCTCTTTTCATTATACGACAACTACAGGAGAAGTACCTAGCTAAAAGTAAACCCCTATACTTAGCTTTTGTTGACTTGGAGAAAGCCTTTGACAGAGTACCCCACTCGATTATCTGGTGGGCCCTTAGAAAACTAGGTGTTGATAAATGGATTGTGAGAGCTATACAAGCCATGTATAAAGAAACAGTCAGCAAGGTTAGAATTAACAGCGAATATAGTGAAGAGTTTAGCGTAAAAGTTGGTGTCCATCAGGGC
>OZ024744.1:59786231-59881231 GCA_964016885.1 Eledone cirrhosa | reverse complement strand
TGCCGGCACTAGTATTGAGCACCTTTGGCATACGCTACTTGGCAAATAAGTATATGTATCACCTATCCTTCCTTTTTTCCTCTCTCTCTCGATACGTAAATACTTTATATATATATATATATATATATATCATAAAACATGTCTATAGAATCACCAGATAAAATATATACCGTTTCCTCTCCCAATTAGCATAATTAACCATATAAAAAATCAATTAGACCAAGCTATAAGAATAAAGGTTCCTATGAAGAAATCTCCGACAAATAACTGAAAGCAGCCCTTCGCGGCGGTTACGACGGAGTATTTATCGAACATTTCGACAGCGTGTATAAATCGACCAGATATAGAGTCAACTAAACAGAATTAGGTGTAAAATAAACTAGAAGAAAAGTGATAGCTTGGTCTAATTGATTTTTTATATGGTTAATTATGCTAATTGGGAGAGGAAACGGTATATATTTTATCTGGTGATTCTATAGACATGTTTTATGATATATAGCTCTGATTATTTAATTTATTAACTCTTCATTGAGCCACAAAGTGACCCGTTGCAAAACACACACACACACACACACACACACACACACACACACACACACACACACACACACACACACACACATATATATATATATGTAAACCTTTATATATATATATATATATATATATATATATATGTACGATATTAACAAATGGAAACTATATTTATAAAACCATATTTATTTCATTATACATATTTCAAGGACACCAAGTTAAATTATAGTGTGTTTTCATCAGATAAAATATAATATAGATCAGTTTTATAAATAAATATTGACATACCCTTAAAAAATGCAACCATTACTGTTGGAAGCTCCAGTAATGGTTGCATTTTTTAAGGGTATGTCAATATTTATTTATAAAATTGATCTATATTATATTTTATCTGATGAAAGCACACCATAATTTAACTTGGTGTCGATGAAATATGTATAATGAAATAAATATGGTTTTATAAATATAGTTTCCATTTGTTAATATCGTATTTTTACTCCAAATATTTGTTGAGTGCTTTATATCAGTTATAAACATATTTGCTTGTTGTATCCCAACAATTTAAATAGAACTTTTACATATATATATATATTTATATATATAAAGGATCGGTCGACTTTCGTCAAATCGGACCGAGGAAACAATGTTTCCGTCGGTCTTTCCAGTTGCAAGTACTATCTATCAGTCGCAACTCCATGTAGAAGGAGCAACGTGAAATAAAGTGTCTTGCTCAAGGACATAACGCATCCCACGGTCCAGGAATCGAACTCACAACCTCAAGATTGTGAATACAATTCTCAAACCACTCAACCACACGCCTTCATATATATATATATATATATATATATATAAAGGATGAATATAAAATGAAAGTGCCTTTGTTAAATATATATATATATATATATATATATATATATATATATATATATATATATATATATATATATATATATATATATATATATATATATATATATATATATATATATATATATATATATATATATATATATATATATATATATATATATATATATATATATATATATATATATATATATATATATATATATATATATATATATACAAATGGATGTTTAGTAAAATCGAAGTTTTGGCTGTGGCCAAGCTAATGATATACAATCAGGAATGTGCAACAGAGCACACGATAAGGTTGTGTCACCTTAGAGTAATAACATACGTTAGATAACTTGATAAATTGAAGACTGCCACCGGTGCCGCAGCCACATGAACCAAAACAACGAGAAAACCATATATATATAAATAAAATTTATATATATATATATATAGAGATTACAATAATCAAAGTTCAGTTTAAGTCATTTATTTGCTTACAATTGTTTCCTCCAAACCGAGGTTTGGATTCTTCGGACCAACTATTTACTGATCTATAACATACTTGACCTCCTTTTCAACCCAAGAGACACATAAAACATATGCGCATATTGATCAACAGTGGGGTGACATTCATCAAATGATATAGCATGGCAATTTACATATAAAGGTTACAGGATAAAAATAAAATAAAAACAAGAATGAAAATAAAGATAAACATGAAGCGTTGGCAGTCTATGAAGATAAAGCAAGGGGAAAGTTTAGAGTAGTCAGTGTATGAAACAGTCTCACGTGTAGCATGCACGCGTGTCTTATTTATACATGATTAGAGTGCGTCAGAATGATATTTGCAGGGTCAGGCAGTTGAAGCAGGCAATCGATCTTATTATGTGGGCTGGATTATTAAGTCATTTATTCTCATACATCTGTATGATATACAGTCTCGGATGCAGGGAAACACCAAAATATCAAAAACTTTCCACATACTATAAACCTTATTGTATCGTAGGCAAAGCCGTACCACTGTCTTCGCTCACACCACCAATCACATAATCCATGAGGCGCAATATATATAGAGAACACTTGTCTATCGTATAATTCGCGGTGGTTCAGCATATAATCAAGCTATAAACCGTATCCAGTCGGTTCTTAATTAATAGATCTATTAATTAAATGATCTTGGTACCCTTGAAATATATTTAATAAACTAAATAAGGTTTTATAAAGATAGTTTCCATTTATTTCTATTTATTAATATTATTGATATATATATATATATGGGATGGGGGTGGGGTGCCCAGAAAAATGTTTTTATCGTTTTTACTATTGCCTTTCCTTCTTTGCTTTTAGTTTTATTGTTGTGTATTTTGCTCTTTTATTTATTCATTTATTTAGTCTTCTTTCTTTTTTTTTCCTTTTTTTTTGTATTTTTCTTCCTTTCATTCATTACTTTCACTGAAATTAATCCAAAGTTTCGTTTGGTTATGGAACTTCTTCAACCACCACCACCACCATCATGAACCCGACACCGACCCCGACCTCAACCACCATTACCACCATCACGGCCCCGACTCCGACCACCAACACCACCACCATCATCATGACCCCGACTCCAACCACCACCACCACCATCACGACCCCGACCTCAACCACCACCACCACCATCACGACCCCGACCTCGACCAACACCACCGCCACCACCAGCCCGACCTCAACCACCACCTCAACCATTACGACCCCGACGTCGACCACCACCACCACCATCACGACCTCGACCACCACCACCGCCATCACGACCCCGACCTCGACCACCACCACAACCATCACGACCCCGACCTCAGTCACCACCACAACCATCACGAGCCCGACCACCACCACCATCATGACCCCGACCTCGACCACCACAACCACCATCACGACCCCGACCTCGACCACCACAACCACCATCACGACCCCGACCTCGACCCCCCAGCCCACCGCACCGCACCCCAGCCCACCACCACCACCACCATCACGACCCCGACCTCTACCACCACCACAACCATCACGACCCCGACCTCGACCACCACCACAACCATCACGACCCCGGCCTCGACTACCACCATCACCATCACGAGCTCGAACTCGACTACCACCATCACCATCACGAGCCCGACTTCGACCACCACCACAACCTTCACGACCCCGACCTAGACCACCACCACCACCACCATCACGACCCCGACCTCGACCACCACCACGACCATCACGATCCCGACCCCGACCACCACCACAACCATCACGACCCCGACCTCGACCACCACCATCACGATCCCGACCCGACCACCACCACAACCATCACGACCCCGACCTCGACCACCACCATCACGAGCCCAACCTCGACCACCACCACAACCATCACGACACCGACCTCGACCACCACCACCACTATCACGACCCCGACCTCGACCACCACCACCACCATCACGAGCTCGAACTCGACCACCACCACAACCATCACGACCAAGACCTCGACCACCACCAAAATAGAACAAAATAAAATAAAATTATCGCTGAAAGTGTATTTTCTCTGATATTGTTTTTCAGTACTGTTTTTGTGTTAAAATAGTAAGAAAACAAAGGACACATATATATATATATATATATATATATATATATATATATATATATATATATATATATATATATATATATATATATATATATATATATAAAGAAAAAAAGATGAAATCGAAAATGCAACTGGAGTCTTATTTTTAAATATATATATATATTTATTTGGTTCCTTTACCGGTTTCGCAGTTCTTCTGCTTTTCAAAGTAGAGTTGAGATGGAGGGTCTGTGGTTTTTCTCACATATATATATATATATGTCTGTATGTGTGTGTGTATGCATGTATATATATATATATATATATATATATATATATATATATATGTGTGTGTGTAAGTATGTATGTATGTACGTATGTAAGTAAGTGCCGTACTAAGAGTGAGAAATGAAATTTCGTTTCATTCTATTCCATTTATATATATATATATATATATATTGTTATACTTTGGGAGGGTCATGTTGCCAATAAGAAACACACGCACCAGTTGCTTTCACTTCAATTTAATTTATTATATATTTATAAATTTACAAATTTATAAATTTCTGGTTGGTTGGTTGGTTCCACAACCAGATAGTTGTTTTTATATATATATATATATATGACTATATATATATATAAACAACTATCTGGTTGTGGAACCAACCAACCAGAAATTTATAAATTTGTAAATTTATAAATATATAATAAATTAAATTGAAGTGAAAGCAACTGGTGCGTGTGTTTCTTATTGGCAACATGACCCTCCCAAAGTATAACAATATCGGTTTCAACACACGATTTCAGATAAAGAATCTTGCTAAACAAATTCAGAAACGATATATATATATATATATATATAACATAAAACGAAAAGTCAGTGATGCATCTGGACTCAATTTATTGTGTGTTACAATTGTTTCGCCGGCAGACAGCTCGAGACACGATCATTGTATGGATCTGTCTGATTCTGAAACTGCAGATTCGTCGGACATTGGCAATAATTTTGGAACAAATTTTCTCACTGGGGTGTTAACGTCAAAAAATATCTTCCTCGCTTGTCCTACTATTGGGTGTTGTTTTCCTACGTCATCATATATTTTGGCCAATAGTTGCTGTCATACTGTCCATCAGCTACCCTCCGCTTGACACGCTTCAATGAATTCATGCTGGGTTTGGTATTTCACAAGTCCACTCACACACACATAAACACATATACCCACATACATACATATATACACATACATATATATATATATATATATATATATATATATATATATATATATATATATATATATATATATATATTTGTGTATAGTGGTAGCTATGGTGCTTCCGTAGACGGTATGCCAAAATTAGCACTCGATATTCATCAAAGTAGAGTGTAGATATTATAAAGAAAACGAAAAATCAGTGATGAATCTGGACTTAGTTTATTTCGTGTTACAAATGTTTCGCCGGCATGTAGCTCGAGTCAAGGTCCTTGTATGGATCTGGCTGATTCTACTTCTGCGGGTTCTTTCAGACACAGGTGTTATGTCCGGAGCAAATTTTATCACTGGGATGTTCATATATATATATATATATAAGAATATTTTCGAAGCAGCGAGTGGGTTTGAAATTATTAGAAATGTAAACTATCGCCGTATTTTGACTAAAGAAATTATTTAGCCTGATAGTGGGGTTAAGAACCCTCGGAGAAATGGAAAAAGATGAGTATTGACGTACATGGGAGTCGAACCCACTTCTTTGGTTATCCGGACCACTGTGGTACCATTTACACCAACACATCACCCGTCTTTTTCCATTCAAATTAGAAGCTATAAACTTAGCGACTGTAATGTCAAGTAAGAATATTTTCGAAACAGCGAGTGGGTTTGAAATTATTAGAAATGTAAGCTATCGCCGTATTTTGACTAAAGAATTCGACTCCCATGTACGTCAATTCTCATCCTTTTCCTTTTCTCCGAGGGTTCTTAACCCCACTATCAGGCTAAATAATTTCTTTAATTTCTTTAGTCAAAATACGGCGATAGCTTACATTTCTAATAATTTCAAACCCACTCGCTGTTTCGAAAATATTCTTACTTGACATTACAGTCACTAAGTTTATAGCTTCTAATTTGAATGGAAAAAGACGGGTGATGTGTTGGTGTAAATGGTACCACAGTGGTCCGGATAACCAAAGATGTGGTTCGGCTCCCATGTACGTCAATACTCATCTTTTTCCATTTCTCCGAGGGTTCTTAACCCCACTATCAGGCTAAATAATTTCTTTAATTTCTTTAGTCAAAATACGGCGATAGCTTACATTTCTAATAATATATATATATATGTAAATATCTTTAAGTCGTTTGGAAGCCTCGACAATGCAAATGGGTAAATCTCCGGGTAACAAGATCCGGTGGTGGAGAGAGAGATGTAAGTGGGTGTACGTTGAGATGCGTGGTGTGTATAAGACGTGTAGAGGAATGAAGTAAAGAGTATAAAGGATAAAATAAAAATAACAACATGAGAGAGAGTTACCTTGGGAGAGATTTAATTGTCCTTATATATTTCGGATTCACATCCATCAACTGGGGGTTTTTTCCGGGGTAGGGGAAAGGTTGTCTGTCGGAAAGGTGCGAAACGCGTCCTCCGCTGTTTGTTGTTTTGAATATCTGAGGTATTCAGCAGAGTGCGCGTGCGCGTGAAATGGGGTCGGTCGGGCAGAGGTCAGCGGCCGAATGAGGGAGTGGGGTGGCGCTAGCTGTCAGTCCATTCTCTGCCTGTTTGTTAAATGTTATTGCGTGTGTGTGTGCGTGTGTTGTTGTCTCGCTTGAGTGTGTGTGTGCGTGTGTTGTTGCCTTGTCCCTCTGTATTGGCAGTGTAGTATGTTCGTATGGTGGAATGCTACTGTGTGCGTGTGCGTGTGCGTGTGTAGTTGTCTCGTTTGTGTGTGTGTGTGAGTGTGTTGCTGCATCATTTGTTAACTTAAACCAGCCACTTCATTTCGCTTCTCTCGGATCGATTGTTTATTTGCGGTGCCAGGCGTTTGATAAAAAGCGCTTCCTTGATACGTAACGTGCCGACGTTTCTTTCAGTCGCTAGAATTGTGACAATGGGCGTTCCGTCTTTGTTTCCGCATTTTTCTATGTGTTTCCGGAAAGACGAGGTCCTGGTTTTAGTGTGTTCCTTGATCCGGATGTGCAAAGGTCGGATTGTGCTACCTATGTAGTATTGGTTGCACCTGTCACATTCTATCTTATACACGACGTATGTGCGTAGGCAACAGTTCGCATGGCGTATCGGGCAGTCTCTGAGGGAGCACGCGTCAGTAGATTTCCCGGGTTTCCTGGAGAGGCTTCTTCGCAGGGAGGGGCCCGAGTGGGCCAGGTGGATGTCGAGGCCCTCCCTCCGTATAGCCTTGCGGATAGCGTTGGTGGTATTCTCGCCCAGGTGTGGCATTTTAAGGAAGCACTTGCCTTGGGTGCCTCTCTGTCTCTTGTGTCTGGTGTCTCCTACTCTGTCTGTGAGCGAGGTAGGGTACCCGTTCCTCTCCAGCACCTCGAGGAATCGCTTGGTATGAGTGACACCGCTCGCGGGATCGCTGCATCTGTTTTTGATTCGCGCGATCTCGTTCGTGATGTATCCTCTTTTGGCACTGTTAGGGAGGGCGGACTTGTAGTGAACGAACAGGTGCCTGCAGGCTGCCTTTCGGTAGAAGTTTCAGTGGATCCTTCCCTGTTCCGTGATGTTGATTCGGAAGTTGAGGAGGGCAAGTGACCCGTCTTCGTTGGGGTGTTCAACACTGAAGTCTATGTTCTCGTCCGTGTTGTTGAACGTCTCATAGATTCTGTTCGCCGTGTCTTGGGAAGATATGAGGATGAGGATATCGTCCACGTACCTTGAGAAAAAGGCTACGGCGTTGGGGTGGCAGGCGTTGAGTGCCTTGCGCTCGAGGTTGTCCTTGTAAGAGATCGCTAGCACACCCGACAGGCTTGATCCCATGGGCAATCCCGAGGTTTGTTGGTATGTTTGGTCAAGGAATCCGAAGTAGGTGTTGTCGACGACGATGGATAGGAGTTGGTGGATGTCAGTGGTGGTGAGCCCGAAGCAGTGTAGGTCGGTGGATTGGACGCGTTCCATCAGTATATTGACAGCCGGGAGAGCCGGGACCGAGGTGTAGAGAGCGACTACATCAAGGCTGAAGGCATATCTGTTATTCCTTCTGGTGTCGGGATCCATTTGATGCAGGCGCTTCAACACCTCCTCGGAGCTGTTAACGTGTCCCGGCAAGGTGTCTAAGATGGGTTTGAGTATTCTGGCTAGGAGCCATGAAATTTTGTAGAGTGGTCCCTCCACGCTCGATACAATGGGCCTGATCTTCAGGTCGGGTCCCTGTTTGTGTGTTTTCACGAGATGGTAGAAGGTTGGAGAGAGTGGTGAGTTGAGATTTGGTGAGGTTATGTGCTGTGCGTGTGTGTGTGTGTGTTTGTGAAGTATATCCGAGATGGAGTGTTTTAGCCTGATGAGTTTAGTGTCGAGTTCGTGGTTGGTGGGTGGGGGGTGGAGTGGGTTGTCGGGGTGATAAGTGGGGAACTTGGGGTGGGTTGAGTGGGCGCTGTTATTTTCTGTGGCGCTGTTGATGGCGGTCACCCATTTAAGTTGGTAAGCGGCTCGACAAAAGTTGGCCTCGATGTTGAGTTTGAGTCTGTCGTCGAGACGTTGTGAGACGATGAACTTGGGTCCGAGGTGTAGGAGTTTCAGCTCGTCGCTCGTGAGAGTGTCGGTTAGGTCGGTGACCAGGTGCGTCGCATCGTTGAGGTGTGGCTCGGTGTTGGTGGATGCGGCGGTGGCGGTTGTTAAGATGGATGTGAATCCGAAATATATAGAGACAATTAAATCTCTCCTAAGGTAACTCTCTCTCATGTTGTTATTTTTATTTTATCCTTTATACTCTTTCCTTCATTCCTCTACACGTTTTATACACACCACGCATCTCAACGTACACCCACTTACATCTCTCTCTCCACCACCGGATCTTGTTACCCGGAGATTTACCCATTTGCATTGTCGAGGCTTCCAAACGACTTAAAGATATTTGCCTATTATTCCACAATGCTTCAAGCAAACTTCAATACTCTCTTATATATATATATATATTTATGTATATATTTATACCTACATATATATATACACACACTGACATACACACACACACGCGCGCGCACAACCATATAACTAACAACATACACGTCCACAGACGCCTGCCTACATGCCCGCGTACATCAGCTCTCATACGCACACACACGCACACGCACATACACACACGTGTCCGTATATAGAGGCACAAAGACAGATTCGGTCCCAAATACACACACATATATATATATATATATATGTATATGTACACACACATAAATGTACACACAAACAAGCCCTTACCCTACAGTAGGTGCACGTACACACACACACTGGCTCATATACATTCAAACAAATACGCGCCCAATTACCTCCATGCCCACGCACATCTACAAAGATATATACACGCATATATATATCTGTCCGTACACAAATATGATATACTCACAGTCATATAAATCTGCACAATGGGTCATACAGGGTCATCCATGAAAGGATGCATCTTGTTATACACATGCACAAATATAGACAATGTAACCAAATGCATACATCCACACACATACATACATATAAATAAATAAGTAATTTTTTTTATTTACTTATTTATTTATTTATATGTGTGTATGTATACATGCATGTATGTGTGTGTGTACGTGCACCTACAGTAAGGTAAGGTAAGGGCTTGTTTGTGTGTGTACATTTATATGTGTGTGTGTTTGAGAGCGAGTCTGTCTTTGTGCCTCTATATACGGACACGTGTGTGTATGTGCGTGTGCGTGTCTATGTATATGTCTGTACGTGTTTGTGTATATGAGTAGATATACGCGTACGCATGTGTGTGTCCATGTATGCGTGTGCGTGTGTGTGTGCGCGTGTGTGTGCGTGTGAGAGGTGATGTACGCGGGCATGTAGGCAAGCGTTTGTGGACGCGTATGTTGTTAGTTATATGGTTGTGTGCGTGTGTGTGTGTGTGTATGTCAGTGTGTGTATATATATATATATATGTAGGGATATATGTGTATATATATATATATATATATATATATATATATATATATATATATATATATATATATATATATATATATATATATATATATATATATATATATATATATATATATATATATATATATATATATATATATATATATAGTGGTGGAACACTGGAAGGTAATATCCGTAGTGGTAGAGCACTCAGTCCGAGGACTTAGGATAACAGGAGCTACCAACCTCTCTAGCGTAGATTTCTTAGACATTAATTTAGACCTTCGCACACACCCCCACAGACCCTTCCGTAAGCTAAACGAGAAACTTAATTACATTCACAAGGACTGATGCCACCCTCATGCCACCCTCCCACTTAACTTCGTTAACAATATCAGTACTAGAATCTCAAACCTCTCCTCTAATAAGGCTATCTTTGACAGGGCGGCACCCTACTATAACACGGCGTTGGCTAACAGCTGCTTCTCGCAACCTATCACCTACTCTCCCACTAGCAACAACACCATTAAGAAAAGTAAGCGCAACAATAGACAAACTATCTGGTTCTCTCCTCCCTTCTCACTCAACGTTAAAACCAATGTAGAAAAAAAATTTCTAGACCTCTTAGATAGACACTTCCCCATAGTTCATAAATACCGCTCCATCTTTAACCGACACAAAGTTAAACTAGGATACTCCTGAGCTAAGAACATGCAGGCCCACATCTCCAGCAGCCCTAGGAGCAGCATCCTACCAGGGTGCTCTTGCCGTAAGCCTGAAGCTTACCCCCTTCAACAGCAATGCAACACACCAGCTGTAATCTATGAAGCTGTGGTCACTTCCAACCGACCAAACGAACCACAGGTCAAATCCTATGTGGGTATGGCGGAGGGCCAATTCAAGGAACGTTTCCTGAACCACCAGTCTACCTTCAGGTACCCGGACAGACGTTCATCCACGAAAATTGCGAGCCACGTATGGTCCCTCAAGGATTCAAGTATAGACTACTCCATTCAATGGAAAGCCATCATTAAGTCCAAGCCATACGCAAGGGGAAATCCGACGTGTGGCTTATGTATTGACAAACGGATAACTATCCTAAAGAGATTACGCAATAGTGATTGCCTAAACACGAGAAGTGAATTTTTCACACATTGTCCACGCGTCGCCAAACACCTATTGCATAACTACAAGGCTCCGGACTGATTCACATCCCGGTTCGAGCGGGATGCCCTGAAACAGCTCCAGCTTCTGCAGTAAAGGCTCGAGAGTCAATACGTACAGAAGGAAAGAGAGAGGGCACCCTTGACGGACCGATCGAGAGAGCCGAAATGGTTCCGAAGGATGGCCATTAACCTTGACCACCGAGCGTGTGCCGCTGTGCATTGCAGCGATCCAGCTTCTGAAGACAAGGCCGAAGCCAGCCGCTTTTAGGACAAACTCCAGATACCGATGGTCGACCCTATCGAATGCTTTCGATTGATCTAAATTGATCAGTGCCCCACCGAAGCCAGGTTTACACCCTACCCTCTCTATGATGTATCGCATGAGGTGGAGATTGTCGTGTATGGACCTGGATGGTATTGTGCAAGTTTGCGCCTCCCCAACCAAATCCTCGACGACAACGCCAATTTCTTTGCTAACACCTTGGCCAAAACCTTAAACTCTGTGTTGAGCAAAGTTATGGGCCTGAAGTATTCCTCGTCTTTCCTTATCAGCGTCACCACTCCCCTGCTCACAGAACTGGGAATACTCCCATTCTGCTGCCAGTTGCAGTAGAGTGCTTCGAGGAGATTGGAGAACAAGTCTGGCATATTTACGTAAAGCTCGTAGGGCAAGCCATCCAAACCGGGTGACTTGCGCCTCATGAAGCCGACAAGGGCGTACTGAATTTCGGCTGAAGTAATCGGCCTTTCGCAGCGCTCAGCGTCGACCGTCGAAATGCACGGCAAGCCGTCAAAGTAGAGACTGAAATCCGCTACTCTCTCTGACTCGCCACTCTCCCCGAACAACCGAGCAAAGTGCTGGCGAAAGACCTCACACGTCCGCTTGGAATCGCTTATCTCGTGTCTGTCTCGGTCCGCCAAAGACCGAATTGTGGTTTTATTACCACGCTGCGCCTCCGCCACGCGGGCCCATCGAACAGCTTTGGTTCTCTCGTTTCTTAGAGCACGCGCCTTAGCTCTGACAATGCAACCTTCGTGTTTCGCATTGAAGAAATGATCTAATGCCATTCTCGCCGCTAGCACGTCAGTTGCAATGCCACTACAAATAGCCTCGTCTAACTTATATATCAGCTCCCCTCCTTTCTATTTTTCTCTAACGCTAGTTCTTTGCTGAACTCTATCGAAGTTACTCTAATCTCTCTTTTGAGAGCCCCCCCCCCCCCCCCACCATCTGTTGTTGATGATCCCCCCTGTCAACTTTTGCTTAACTAAATTGTTGACTCAGTCCCTGTAAGCCTTACGTGCCGGAAATGACATGTTCAGCTTCCAGTAACCCGATCCTAACCTACGCGTTTTATCTGGGTCGACCATACAGATCACAAATTTGTGATCTGAATAGGCGACCGTTCTAAAAAGTGGGCAGCTACACTATTTCTATCTATTTTCCTGGTGAAGATCCTGTCTATATACGATCTAGATGACCCCATGCGTTTAGTCCATGTCCATACTGGCGCATTGGGAAAATCTAGTCGATACCTGTCAGACAGTTGGAACTGGCTGAGTAGGTGCTTGAGGCTTTTGCACCCACCCCCACCCCCGCTCCTATCAGCTACTCCCACACAATCCCAGCGTGCGTCTAAGATGCAATTCCAGTCCCCCGCTAACAGTAAAGGGCGAGATGTACCGAGAAAGGTCTCCAGACGCCTAAAGAAGTCCGGTCGTCTGGCCCCTGTAGTGGCGTAGGCGGCCAGCAGTCTAAAGGCACCACCTTCGCTACTGCTCACATCCAAGACCACCAACTTACCGTCCGGGTCCCGAAAGATCGACCTTACCTCGAGATTCAGTTTTCCTAAACAGCACTGCCACCCCACCTCCCATTCCCGGCCTGCTAACAGATGCTAAGATCTGATAGTCGTCGAAAATGGGGTCGTTGAGCAGGCGACCCTGCTTCCAGGGTGACTCCAGGCCGCGAACATTTAAACTTCCTGCTCTTAATATGGCCATGTTGGCAAGCTAAAAGAGAGAGGGAAAGTTTACTTACCTCCCGGGGTCTTGTGAAGGTCGGGTGGCTCGACCTCCATGGTTGGTGGTGTTTCTTTTGGGAACCCCTTTAAAAGTCTCGATGTAGGTTTCACATTCGGGGTTCCCACGTCTTGAGAAAAGGTCTCCCGAATTTCTTTGAAGGAATCGAGTGACATTCGGACCAGAAGCAAATCTTCTGGCACGCAAAATGTGCTCATTTCAAAGATCTCCCCCTCTGTTTGGATGTCCTCGCTTCGTGCTAAGAGGGCCATCAATTTATCGTTGGCCCTTCTGACAAGCACGAAGTTTTTAACATTTTGTTGGTGTTGTTTTCGTTTTGGTGACTGAGGTGGTGATGGTTTGGGTGATGTCTGTGTTTATTGTAGGTGTGGTGTCTGCAATTTCAGGTATTTGTGTGTTTATTTGTACTTGTGTTTGTTTAGGTTGTTTGCGTTTCGGGGATTGTGGGGGGGGGGGGGGTCGATGTTGCTGTTGGTGCTGATGTTATTGGGGAAGTGTTGCGTTAATGGTATCTGTATTTCTTCTTGTGTATGTTTTTGTGTTTTGTTGGGGCTTTTTTTTTGTGAGTTTTCTCTGTTTTTTTGCACTTTTGGGTTTTCCTTCCTCTTCGCTGCTGGAAGACAAAGGGTCTGTGGCTGTGAGTGTCTCTGTGTCTGTGTGTGCGTTTATTGTTTTGTCTATGTGTATAATTGGTGGGTAGGGGAGTGGGAGAGCTTTCCTCGTTTTCCCCTTTGATTGGTTTCGGTGTTCGTGGTGGTCCGGCTGTTTTTGATATTGGTGTCCGTGTCTTTGTTGGTGTTGTTTTTGGTGGTGCAGCTTTCCGTGCTGACACTGGCGTTGGCAACAAAGGAGGTTTGCGACATCCTGCATTTTTGCACTGAGGGCAGAAGGCTTCAAGATGCGTTGCTTCCCCGCAGACGAAGCAGTGCGGTCTTCTTCCCTCAGTGATTAGTTCGATTGTTGTCTCGTCCTAAGGCAGATATAGATAGAATATATCTCCCTAGGAAAGAAGGAGGACGTGGGTTAATCCAGTTAGACATTGCGTTGAAAACTGCAACAATTGGATTATCTACATATCTAAGGGAATCACATGATTGGATGATCAAACTCGTTTTGAAACACGAAAGCATCAAAAGATCATATTCCATTACAAAAGGTGCACGAAGATACAGTAATGGACTACAAATTTCAGAAGTCCCATTTACTGCTGAAATGGAAAACACAGAAAAAGCAAAGCAGGTAAAAGTAACTGCAAAGAAAGAACTGCTACAGAAACTGGCTAAGAAATGGCAAGAAAAGCCTCTGTATGGAAAATACCCAGAACGAGCTAACAATCCTGATGTTGACAAAACTTTAACCCATCAGTGGTTGGCATCCTCTGGACTGAAATCGGAGACTGAAGGACTGATTATATCAGCACAAGATCAGTGTCTGCCAACAAAAAATTACCAAGCCAACATAATAAAAAATGGATGCAGCCCATTATGCCGTGTATGCAAAAAACAACCAGAGACCATTGACCATATAATTTCAATGTGCAGTCCTATAGCTCCAACCGAATACCTGAACAGGCATGACAGAGCTGCACAATACATACATTGGATAATGTGTAAGCATTTTGACCTGCCCCATCAAAAGAATTGGTGGGAGCATCAACCACCTCCCATACTTGAAAAAGATCACATCTCAATCTTGTGGAACTTTAGCATCCAAACAGACCGAAAAATAGATGCAAATAGACCTGATATAATATTGAAGGACTTTAAAAAGAGGGTATGCCTGCTAATTGATATGTCTGTTCCAATAGACAAGAATGTATCTATAAAAACATTTGAAAAATTGAGCAAGTATAAGGACCTGGAGATAGAAATTGGAAAAATGTGGAAATTGAGAACTAAAACAATACCAGTGGTTGTAGGCGCTCTGGGAATGATACCTAAGGCGTCTAATGATTACTTATCGCAAATCCCAGGAAACCCGCATATAGGAGAAATACAAAAGATAGTACTAATGGGAACTGCCCATATACTAAGGAAGATTCTGTCAATATAAGTACATCACAAGTCTAAACACTAAAGATGCATGTGTGAGTATGTATGTTCTTTCTTGAACATGGCGGACCTTGTTGTCTCTTGAGGTCACTGGTTGTGACTTGGTGATAACTCGTATGAACATAAAGCAAGATAAATGCAACTGTAATAATAATAATAATAATAATAATAATAATAATTTCTACCACTATCCCATCACCGCCGCCACCACTCCTTCATTGCTACCACCACTATTCCCCCATAACCTTCTGTTAACTTAAGAAAGGGGAAGGTGGCGGTATCACTAGACAAGGATATAAATAGATTGACTTAGTGACCCGGCCACCGGCCAAACGTCAACAACTATGGCACTGCTGGCTCCCCCCTTCCCCACAATCAATAGAAAAAGCCCCAGCACCACTACCGACATAGCCAACAACAATAACAGGCAACTTCAGCAAAAAGTATATTATATTATTAATAATTTCATTCTTAATCCACGCAATGCTCACATTAAGGAACCACTCATGATAATAACAATTTAAAAAAACAACAAAAAAGAAAACCCCGTGACCAAGAAATACCGGGATGGCGGCCGGCGGGGAATAGCCGTGTCTCTAGGGGAAGACGACCCCTCTAGTCTTGGTTGACACTCGTCCTAGAAGTGGTAACACGAAATGATTACCCCTTGGCGGATAAGGATAAAACGCGACAAAATAAAGTAAATGTCAAATGATAAAATCTCATACCGGATCGGCCGTCACCCGGGTCAAAAAGGGCCGCGTCCCTCAGAGAGGAACCAGACTGGGGTCGAAAAATCAGCTAATGGTTCAAACCTTCCCATCACTTCGGAGCTGGAGACCTCCCATAACCGGAATACTCCTACTGTTCGCCCTCCATGCTCACCACCAAGAAATCCAAAGAAAAAGAGAGAAAAATGGTCAAGGGAAGATAATAAAGAAGTCCTTGAGGCTTTCTACACTGCCATGTACTACCCATCAAATACATCGAATACAGAACAGACATATATCAACTGGAAAAAGAAACATCCCGAAAACAGAGGCTATATTGACAGTAACAAACTAGCCAATATACGAAGAAATATTGTAAAAAATGATCAGATCAAGCTATTAGCACAAAGTCAGCGAAGGGAAAATGAAACATGCGTCAGTGAAAACGAGGTAAATTGTAACACTTCGAATCCCAGGGTTGGGGCGGAATCACTGACAACAGAACAAATTAAAGAAAGGATCGAAAAAGTGGAGGGAGTGCATGCTCAAGATGAAACTCCAAAATGAAAACAATGAGATCGTAAATGATAAAGAAATGAATGAGAATGAACTTGCCAACTTGAAGGATGAAATTATGATCGAATGGATGAAAACGAAAGAATCTGACATGGGGGAACGAGACACCCTCCCTAAGATCCAGAACTCCAAACAGAACTAAAAGATAATATACAAGACTAACATAATTCTCAAAAACATTATCATCACAAACAAACTAAACATTACTGATTTAAATCATCTCTATTATGCATCGGCTAAAGTCACCACTCACTTATGTGGAGTGAAAATGAAAAAACAAAGGAATTACCACAAGAAATCTACTTGGCAAGAGAACATCAATCGCCAAATAAACCTTCTCCGATCTGACATAGAAATTTTAACAAACTATAAAGTAGGTGAACATGTTAAACAAACTAAACTTAGAAAATTGAAAAGAAAGTACAGTATAAAATCAACAAGTGTCATAGACATGCTGATAGAAATAATCAAGCAAAAAGTGTCGGCCAAAGCTGCTCGTATAAGGCGCTTTGAAAAACGATCTAGATTCTATAAGGACAATAATATGTTAAAAAACAACCAAAGAAACTTCTACAGAAAAATTGGTAAGTCAACAATAACTGCTAAATCAATACCACCCAAGGAGGAAGTGCAAGAATTCTGGGAAAAGATCTGGGCCGAAGAAAAAGTTCATAATATACATGCCCCATGGATAGACAGACAAATGAAATCCCCAGTAAAATACAAAATACAAAATTTTTGGATAAATGTCTTCACAGAGTCTCATGAGCTGTTAGCCCAACTTTACAATGAAATAGTTAAGGAGCCAGAAAAGATACCATCGTGGCTAGTTAACGGCATTACATTCCTGCTTCCGAAGAATGATGAGACAAACAATCCCCAAAATTACAGACCGATAACTTGCTTGACCACAATGTATAAAATTTTAACATCAGTCCTAACTGAATATACATATGACCACCTGATAACAAATGACCTATTTCCCATTGAGCAGAAAGGGTGTAAACGAGGCTCATATGGCTGTAAGGATCAGCTTTTGGTTAACAAAATGATACTGGAAGATTGTCATAATAGACACAAAAATCTATCAATTGCTTGGATAGATTATAAAAAAGCATTCGATAGTTTGCCACACAGTTGGATTGAAAAATGTTTAGAGATTTTCAAAATATCTCCCGTTGTCAGTAGGTTTTTGTCATTCAGTATGAAGACATAGAAAACGACACTCCTTTTGAATAGTGAAACAAAATCACTGGAAGCTGGAGAAGTTAATATTAATTGTGGAATGTTTCAGGGTGACTCTTTATCACCGCTTTTACTCTGCATCGCACTTATACCATTAAGTAAAATGCTCAATGAAACAAAACATGAATATAAAGTCTATGACAAAACCATTAATCACTTGTTCTACATGTATGACCTGAAACTAATTGCAAAAAATGATGAACAATTGCAAGGGCTATTATCCACTGTGGAGCAGTTCAGTGATGACATTAAAATAGAGTTTGGACTAGATAAATGCGCCAAAGCAACGTTCACCAGAGGAAAGCTGCTGAAAAGTTCAGACATTAATCTTGATCAGGGAAATGTAATAAGAGAACTTGATCAAGAGGAAACTTATAAATATCTAGGTGTTTGTGAAGGAGACAGAATCAAGCACTCGACAACGAGGGAAAGGATAAGGAAGGAATTTTACCGCAGAGTAAGAGCTATCTTAAGAACGGAATTGAATGCAAGGAATAGGATCGATGCCATAAACACGCTTGCCAGTACAATGTCATCAACTGGTCAAGCACAGAGATCCGTAGGCTTGATACAAAAATTCGAAAATTCTTAACCATGCACAGAATGCTTCACCCTAAGGCAGATATAGATAGAATATATCTCCCTAGGAAAGAAGGAGGACGTGGGTTAATCCAGTTAGACATTGCGTTGAAAACTGCAACAATTGGATTATCTACATATCTAAGGGAATCACATGATTGGATGATCAAACTCATTTTGAAACACGAAAGCATCAAAAAATCATACTCCATTACAAAAGATGCACAAAGATACAGTAATGGACTACAAATTTCAGAAGTCCCATTTACTGCTGAAATGGAAAACACAGAAAAAGCAAAGCAGGTAAAAGTAACTGCAAAGAAAGAACTGCTACAGAAACTGGCTAAGAAATGGCAAGAAAAGCCTCTGTATGGAAAATACCCAGAAAGAGCTAACAATCCTGATGTTGACAAAACTTTAACCCATCAGTGGTTGGCATCCTCTGGACTGAAATCGAAGACTGAAGGACTGATTATATCAGCACAAGATCAGTGTCTGCCAACAAAAAATTACCAAGCCAACATAATAAAAAATGGATGCAGCCCATTATGCCGTGCATGCAAAAAACAACCAGAGACCATTGACCATATAATTTCAATGTGCAATCATATAGCTCCAACCGAATACCTAAACAGGCATGAAAGAGCTGCACAATACATACATTGGATAATGTGTAAGCATTTTGACCTGCCCCATCAAAAGAATTGGTGGGAGCATCAACCACCTCCGATACTTCAAAAAGATCACATCTCAATCTTGTGGAACTTTAGCATCCAAAAAGACCGAAAAATAGATGCAAATAGACCTGATATAATACTAAAGGACTTTAAAAAGAGGGTATGCCTGCTAATTGATATGTCCGTCCCAATAGACAAGAATGTATCTATAAAAACATTTGAAAAATTGAGCAAGTATAAGGACCTGGAGATAGAAATCGGAAAAATGTGGAAATTGAGAACTAAAACAATACCAGTGGTTGTAGGCGCTCTAGGAATGATACCTAATGGGTCTAATGATTACTTATCGCAAATCCCAGGAAACCCGCGTATAGGAGAAATACAAAAGATAGTACTAATGGGAACTGCCCATATACTAAGGAAGATTCTGTCAATATAAGTACATCACAAGTCTAAACACCTAAAGATGCATGTGTGTGTATGTATGTTCTTTCTTGAACATGGCGGACCTTGTTGTCTCTTGAGGTCACTGGTTGTGACTTGGTGATAACTCGTATAAACATAAAGCAAGATAAATGCAGCTGTAATAATATTAATAATAATAATGTGGTTTTGGACAAGGAAAAAAGATCATGCCTGATTGTGGATGTGGCCTGCCCATTCGATACGAGAGTGCAAGAGAAGGAGAGGGAGAAAATTAACCGATACTAGGACTTAATGTGGGAGGTAAAAAGGATTTGGAACTGCCATGATTGTCATAGGCGCACTAGGTACTATCTCAAAGAGTTTCCAGGGATGGTTAAAGAAAATTGGCCCCACCCCGCTTTTTGGAACACTTCAAAAGGCATTCTTGCTGGGAACAGCAAAAACCTCCGATACGTCCTGAATATCTGGGGCTGCAGGTAGTGGCTTGATATTCATTTCAACAAACTTTCCATTTAACTAACATCAATGACTGAGACTCAAAGAACAATAATAATAATAATAATAATAATGGTTTCTTTATTGGCCACAAGGTACAGAATAGTACAGGACGATACAAAGTGGGGTTTGGTCGTGTAAACAGGTTATAACAAACATTCCCCCAAACGGGGAAAACCTCCGAGGGTCATTCGTGGCGAAAACCACACAAAAAGACCACGGCCACCCTGACCACCAGGGCAAGCGCCCTCTCTCACTTTACCCACTTCTCAGTCTACAGGCACATACTCAAAGCTGGGCCGTTCATTCAGACCAGACTCGTCACTTTCACCCACCTTTCAACAAACTTGCTAGAAGACAGCGCCTGCCCCTCCACCCTGATTTTCCTCTTCAAGTGAAACTTGAAAAAGTTAATCAGGGATTGGACGGAGAAGAAAGTATCCGTCTTCAACCCTTTCAATCTTGTCCACCACACAATCTCTTTCGCCATGACCACCAGGCAGATGAAAACTGCATACCCTTCCTCCTCTTTAAAGGAGGCTGGCGGGGCTATCTGCACAATGGACTCAGTCGATAACCGGATCCGTCCTACACGCGACACCAACTGTTCGACATAGCTCCACAAGTCAGCAATCCTCGGGCACTGAACGAGTTCGTGCAGGACGGTTTCGTCGCCCTGCGCGCATCTCGGACAGCCTCGGCTGACAGCACCTCTGTGCCTGTAGAGCTGATCCCGAACCGGCAACGCTCCCCGAAAGTACTGCCAGGCTAGGGATTTCTGGAAGTTGTCCATAGGCCCCGGTTTGAAAGTTCTCTTGAAGAGAGCGAACAGCTGATCGTCTTCGACGCTTAAGGTCTCCCGAGAACTCTTTCCCTCCACTAGCCCTCTATAGAACGCCGAGGTGGATGTTCCACCGATACTAGTGCCCAGCTGGTAGAGGGCAGTGAGCGCTTGGAGACATTCCAGCTTCCAAGCGCTATCCCTTGGTCTTTTCCTGATCCAGGACTGTAGCTCAGTCAAGGAGACGAGCTGGGGAAAAGAGCGTCAGACAAACGGCGACCACAACTGTTCACCGTCAAGCAAGCACCAGAGATGTCGCAGCCTCAGCGCGTGTTTGAGCATCATCAGCCACGGCATGCTTAGTCCTCTACACAACGGGTGTTGACAGCAAATGGAGCGTCTGACCATGGAAGCACGTCCCTTCCACAAAAAGCAGAGTTGGGCGGGGGCAAGGTACGAGGGTCAGGCGGTAGCAGATGACGGACGCTATGTACGCATTCGCCACCTCCGCCCGACTTTTCAGAGACAGCTTCCTCTCGGCCCATTTCTGGGTGAGGGAGGCCACCCTGCTTGTCACCTCGCTCCAGTTTTTCTCCATCTGGAGGTCCGGACCGAACCAGACCCCGAGCAATTTAACCGGTCCCTCCGTCCAGCGCCTCACGACGCTGTCGGACGGCATGGACTTGCCTCTCCAGGTGACGAATTGCAAGCCCACCGACTTTTCCTGGTTTATCTTTGCTCCTGTCACTGCTTCGTATTCCTTGAGAGCGGTGCCGAACATCTGGACGTGTTTGGTGCTCGACTCCACCATGGTGATGTCATCGGGACCCCCCTCATCGTCTCCAATCTGTGCAGTAACGGCCCAAGGGCCAGTACGTACAAGAGGGACAGAGGGGCAACCCTGGCGGACCGAGCACATGATGCTGAAAGGTTGCGACAAGTGACCATTCACCCTCACAATTGAGCAGATGTCGCTGTGCATCGCAGCGAACCAGCCCCTAAAAACGGGGCCGAAGCCGGCCGCCTCGAAGACCGCAGCCAAGTACGGATGGTCGACCCTATAAAATGCTTTAGATTGATCCAAGCTGATCAGGGCCCCACCCGTGCCAGGTTCCTTAACCATCCTCTCTATGATGTATCGCATGAGCTGGAGGTTGTTGTGGATGGCTCTGTCCAGAATGGCGCATATCTGCGCCTCTCCAATCAGATCACCGACGATAAGCGCCAATCTCTTTGCTAACACCTTGGCCAAAATCTTAAACACTGCGTTTGGGCAGAGTTATAGTCCTGAAGTTGTCTATAACGCCTTCCTTGTTCGGGTCTTTTCTCAGCAGCGCCACTTGTCCCCGGCTCACAAAACTGGGAATGCTCCCGTTCTGCTGCCAGTTGCAGTAGACATCTGCCAAGAGGTCGCCGAAAAAGTCTGGTATATACGCATAAAGCTCGTAGGGCAGACCATCCAAACCTGGCGATTTACCCCTTGTGCAGTTAGCCATCGCTTCCCGTATTTCACCTGCTGTTATCGGCTTTTCGCAGCACTGCGCTGCGGTCGTCGAAAGCCCCGGTAGTTCGTCGAGGTATGCATCGAAGTCCATACTCCGATCAGACCCGCGCCGCTCCTGAACAATTGAGCAAAGTGCTGTTGAAAAGCAGCACACATCTGCTCGGGTTCGAGCAATATGCGTCTGTTTTGATCAGACACAGACCGCGTTGTGGATTTGTTTCCACGTCGCACCTCCACCACCCGGGCCCATTAAACGGCTTTGTCCCCTCGTGTCTCAGAACACGCGCTCTAGCTCTGACAACGCATCCTTCATGCTTTGCGTTGGAGAGTTGGTCGAGTGCCAATCTCGCCGCAAGCACGTCGGTTGCGATGTCTGTCCTAAGCGCCTCTTCTAGTTTTCTAACTAGCTCTCCCTCTACTCTATTTTCCTCTATCACTACTCCTTTGCTAAATCTTATCGATTCTACTCTAATAGCCCTTTTCAGGGTAAACCACCACCTGTTGTTGACGATCGCACCCGTCAATGCATGCTTAACTAATTCGCTAATCCGGTCTCTGTAAGCTTTGCGCGCCGGGAACGATGCGTTCAGCTTCCAGTAGCCAGGCCCTTGCCTATGGAGTCTATCTAAGTCAACTTCACAGATCACAAATTTGTGGTGCGTGTAGTCGACTACTTTAAAAAGTGGACAACCTACACTAGCCTTATCTGTTTCCCTACAGAATACCCTATCTAAATACGATCTAGATGACCCGATGCGGTTTGCCCATGTCCACATTGGCACATTCGGATAATCCAGTCGATACCTGTCAGACAGTTCAAAACGTCTGAGCAGGTTGTTAAGGCTTTTACACCCTCCTGTCCTGTCTACTAGCCCCACGTAATCCCAGCATGCATCTAAGATACCGTTCCAGTCGCCCACTAACACTAAAGAGCGGGACGTTCCAAGAAAGGTCTCTAGACGTCTGAAGAAATCTGGCCTGAAAACATTGCCTTCTCTGCCGGTCACGTCCAGCAACACCGACTTACCTTCTGGGTCCAGGAAGATGGCCCGTATGGCGAGATCCAAGCCTCGCCGAATAAGCACTGCCACCCCTCCCCCCGATCCTGGACGGCTGGGAGATGCGTATACATCGTAGCCGCCGAAGATCGGTGCGAAGACTCGTGCTTCGAAGATTCTAGTCTCGCTGATGGCCACCACATCTATGTTTAGTGACCTGAGGTCGTTGAGCAGGTGACCCTGCTTCCAAGATAACCCCAGGCCACGTACATTTATACTGCCTATTCTAAGTACGGCCATGTTGGATGAGAAACGGAGCAAGTGAGAAAGGATCACTTACCGTGATCGTGTGGTGAAGGGACAGTAGAACCGTCCCTTTGGCTGGTCATGGGTGTTTCCAAGAGGATGTCAGTGTATATCCTCTTGGTAACCGATCTTCTGAAGTCTCCAACTGTGTTGGGGAATTTTTGTTTTAAAAGTTTGTACTGTTCTATTTTGATTTCAATGATGCTTATGTTTGTCGGGAGAGTTCTTTATGTTGATGGGGTGTAGTAGTTTTTTCTGTGATGTCTGTGTGCTGCTTTATATATTGTATGAGTTCTTTATTTGCTATGGTTATGGTTGTGTACTTTTTGGGGGTAGGGGTGATTTTGTTGCTGTTTTCTTGTTGCTGTTGGATATGTCTGTATTGCTGTGTTTGCGATGTTGGTGTTTTTGGTGATGCTGGTGGCGGTGTGGATTTTGTTGGCGGTGGTGCTTGTGGTGGTGATGGTGGTGGTGTTGCTGCTAGTCTCCTTGCAGCCTTTACCCCTCTTTGTCTGCCTTCACTTTTGGAGGGTGAAGCTAAGGGCTTTTTCCTCTTTTGTCTTTTGTGGCAGACCGTTTGTCACTTCCTTCCCGCCTCATACTCCATGTCAGATTTCGTGACGCCAGGGAGGGGTATGAGCTCCACTGCTGTTGGTGGTGGAAGTGGAACCCGCTCCGGCGATTTTGCCACCGATGTAGCTACTACGACTGTTGGTGTTGCCGCCACTGTTGCCGCTGTTTTAGATGTCCGTGGCCTTGGTATGGGTGCCACGGACGTTGTCATCCTACTCACCATGGAAGGGTCTTCTGCCTCTGTTGCCTGCCCTGCTCTTGGTAGTAGCGGATCAGGCGTCGGAAGTAGGGGGGGGGCTCTTCTCGGCTGTCTTCTGGGGGCAGAAGGGCCTGAGGTGACACTTCTGCCCACAGAGATAGCACTTTGGCGCCTTCCTTCCACGCTTATAGGGAGCTGGAGCCCTTTTTCGAGGTCCATGATGTCTGGGATGGCCTCGAGGTATTCCTGGTCAGTACGTATTAGCATTTGCATGCCTATTCCTGACCAGTTCTCTCTTCTCATTCTCTGTATTTGAAGTATGGTGGTCTTCTCCTCGATTCCAGCCAGTACAGACGCGGCCAGCCAAGGTATGGGCACGTCGTGCGGGACCTGGGTCACTTTGACCCTCACAATTTTCTGTCCGAAGTAGGAGGGCACCAAGACTATCCCCTCACTCTTAGGGTTTCTGAAGAGTGAGACTTCGCCTGTTGGGGGGTGGCGAAAAGTACGTCTACTGTGGCGTACTTTTTGCCTCGGGTGATGTGGGTTTTGCGTGCCCAGACGCCCCCCAAGGCCTTTTGGATTTGAGCCTCAGTGGCTCTCTCCACCCGATGTGACATTTTGCTTACGGTGCGGTAAGTCACCGTGCGCAGCTGCTGGCCTTTGAAGAAATCGGGTGGAGGTTTCAGGGAGACTCTATTTTCGTTTCTTGTCACCATGGCTCTTGCGACTGCCATCTCCTTCTCCGTGACTAACACTGTCTCTATATTTCGGTCCACACCTGCGAAAGAAGTGGCCCCTTTTTCAGCGGCACCATTATTGCTGCCGCTACGGCTGTTACTGGTCTTGCTATTGGTGCTGTTGCTACTGCTACAAACGGTGTTGTTGGTGTTGTTGCTGTTATCACTGTTGTAGTTGGTTGTGTTTTTGGTGCCACCGTTGTTCTTGTTTTCGGTGAAATTTGTATTGTTGCTGTTGGTGTTGTCGTTGTTTATTTTCTTGTTATTGGTGTTAATATCGCCGTCGCATTTGTTGTCATTTTTTTCTGTTGTCTGTATTTTGGTTGTCGTTGTTATTGTTGTAGATGGTGTGGTAATGTTTTCAAAATTAGTGTTCTCAGTGTTGTTGTCTTTGTTTACGTTATTTGTGGTGGTGTTTGTTGTATGAATAACTCTCCTCTCAACTTTTGCGCCGTTGTCACACGACAGCGGACATATTGCTGGGCCCAAATATTATACTTTCCCCTTCACAGGACAAAGTCTAAGGGCTTATATCCCTTACACAACAAGAAATAATTATAACAGGCAAAATAAAGCTGGGAACGAGCAAAAGACGTCCGATTAGGCCAATAATAATAATAATAATAATAATGATTTCATTTATTGGCCACAAGGGCCGACATATAGGGGACAATACAAAAGACTGGGACAGTAGGGTTTTACAGAAAAATAGAGTAAACAATATGAATAACAATAACAAAGTAACAAGAAAAATACAAGAAAAATTCCCAAATAGGGGGGATGACCACCCAGGGTTCGCTCAGGTACCCCACCAGTCCTGAACGACCCGACGCTTCGAGAGCACCCTGGAAGGGCACCCCCTCCCCTCCTCAAATTTACCCACCTACAGCCGCATGACCAGAGTAGGCCCACTTACACGGGCCATTCTCACCACATTCATCCACCTTTCAGCAAATGTACTGAGGAGTAGCACTTCTCTCTCAACCCTCACCTTCCTTACCAAGTGAAACTTGAAAAAGTTGATGAGGAATTGGCCGAAGATAAAAGTGTGTGTCTTCAGTCCTTTCAACCTCGTCCACCATACAACCTCTTTCGCTACTGCCACCAGACAAGAAAATTGCCTGCCCTTCCTGGCCAAAAGAAGACGGCGGGTCATTCTTCACTATGGCCTCGGCCGATAGCCGGTATCCGTTCTACACGCGACAACAGCTGTTCGACATAACTCCACAAGTCAGTAATTCACGGACACTGGACCAATGCATGCAGAACGGTTTCGTCGCTCTGCGCGCATCTCGGGAAGGTCCGTCTGACAGCACTACCGTGCCGTTAGAGTTTGTCTCGAACCGGCAGCGAGGGATTTTTGGAAATTATACAACGTCCCCGGCTCGAAAGTCCTCCGGAACAGACTGGTTAGTTCAACTTCGTCGACTCCCAGAGCCTCTCCGAGTGCGTCGTTGCGCTTGCTCACCACTAATCCTCTATAGAACTCGAGAGTGGAAGTTCCACTGACCACATTGCCCGCCTGGTAGAGGGCAGTGAGTGTCTGGCAACATTCCAGATGCCAGTCACCCAGTCTCGGTCTCTTCTTCACCCAGGACTGCAGCTCAGTCAAAGAAACGAGTTGCGGAAAGGCCCGTCTGACAAACGGCGAGCACACCTGTTCACCGTTTAGGCAGAATATCTGGGGAATGCCGCAGCCTCAGCGCGTGTCTGCGCATCATTAGCCACGGCATGCCCAGCCCTCCACGTACAGGGTGCTGGCAGAAGATGGACCGCCTCACCAGCGGAACCTGACCCCTCACAAGAATTAGAAGAGGAGCCGCTCCAAGATGGGGAGGCGCGAACGGGGGAAAGGGACGACAGTCAGACGGTAGTAGATGACGGACGCGATGTACGCGTTCGCCATCTCCGCCCGACCTTTCAGTGATAGCTTCCTCGCAGCCCATTTCTGGGTGAGACTGGCTACCCTGCCCGTCACCTCGTCCCAATTCTTATCCACCTGGAGGTCTGGCCCGAACCAAACCCTGAGCAACTTTACCGGTCCGTCCGTCCAGCGCCTAACGACGCTGTTGGACGGAATGGACTTTCCTCTCCAGGTGCCGAGTTGCAAGCCCACCGACTTTTCCCGGTCAAGTTTTGCTCCCGTCAACCTTTCATATTCCTCCAATAAGTTGCCGACCACCTCGATTTCTGAGGTGCCCGACACCATCACAGTGATTGATGTCGTCCGCATAAGCCGACACAGCCTTTCCGCGTCCCGGTTCGAGCGGGATGCCCTGCAACAGCTCCATCTTCCGCAGTAAAGACTCGAGAGTACAGAAGGGAGGAGAGAGGGCACCCTTAACGGACCGATCGGGAGACCTGAAACGGTTCCGAGAGGTGGCCATTAATTTTGACCATCGAGCAGGTGCCGCTGTGCATTGCAGTGATCCAGCTTCTGAAGACGGGGCCGAAACCAGCCGCCTTGAGGACAGCCTCCAGGTACCGATGGTCGACCGTATCGAATGCTTGATCAGTGCCCCACCAATGCCAGGTTTACAACCTACCCTCTCTATGATGTATCGTATTAGGTGGAGGTTGTCGTGTATGGACCTTGTTGGGAATGCGCAAGTTTGCGCTTCCCCAACCCAAATCTAGCCAAAATCTCTAACTATGGGTTAGGGGCCAACCCTAACACCCAAAATCTTAAACTATGTGTTGAGCAGAGTTATGGGCCTGAAATTGTTTAATGTGTCCCTCTTCTTCTCGTCTTTCCTTATCAGAGCCACTACGCCCCGGTTCACAGAACTGGGAAGACTCCCGTTCTGATGCCAGTTGCAGTAGACCGCTTCGAGGAGATTGGAGAACAAGTCTGGCATATTTACGTAAAGCTCGTAGGGCAGACCATCCAAACCGGGTGACTTGCGCCTCATGCAGCCGTCAAGGGCATCCTGAATCTCGGCTGAAGTAATCGGCCTTTCGCAGCGCCCAGCGTCGGCCGACGAGAGTTGCGGCAAGCCATCAAGTCTCTGATTCGCCACTTCCCCCGAACAACCGAGCAAAATGTTGGCGAAAGGCCTCACACATCCGCTTGGAATCGCTTAGCTCGTGTCCGTCTCGGTCCGTCAAAGACCGAATCGTGGTTTTATTACCACGCTGCGCCTCTGCCACGCGGGCCCACCGAACAGCTTTGGTTCCCTCGTTTCTTAGAGCACGCGCCTTAGCTCTGACAATGCAACCTTTGTGTTTCGCATTGAAGAAATGGTCTAATGTCATTCTCGCCGCTAGCACGTTAGTTGCAATGCCACTACCAATAGCCTCGTCTAACTTATCTACCAACTCCCCCTCCTTTCTATTTTTCTCTAACGCTACTTCTTTGCTAAACTCTATCGACATTACTCTAATCTCTCTTTTGAGAGACCCCACCATCTATTCTTGACGACTACCCCTGTCAACTTTTTCTTAACTAAATGGTTGACCTGGTCTCTGTAAGCCTTACGTGTCGGAAATGACATGTTTAGCTTCCAGTAACCAGGTCCTAACCTACGTGTCTTATCTACGTCGACCATACAGATCACAAACTTGTGATCTGAATAGGCGACCATTTTAAAACGTGGACAGCTTACACTATTTCTGTCTATTTTCCTAATGAATATCCTGTCTATATAGGATCTAGATGACCCTATGCGTTTAGTCCAGGTCCACACTGGCGCATTAGGGAAATCTAGTCGTTACCTGTCAGACAGTTGGAACTGACTGATCAGGTTCTTGAGGCTTTTGCACCCCCACTCCTATCGGATACTCCCACACAGTCCCAGCGTGCGTCTAAGATGCCGTTCCAGTCCCCTGCTAACAGTAAAGGGCGAGACGTACCCAGAAAGGCTTCCAGGCGTCTAAAGAAGTCCGGACGTCCTGTCCCGGTAGGGGCGTAGACGGCCAGCAGTCTAAAGGCACCACCTTCGTTATTGTTCACGTCCAGGACCACCAACTTCTCGTCCGGGTCCCGGAAGATCGACCTTACCTCGAGATCCAGGCCTTTCCTAAACAACACTGCCCCCCACCTCCCATTCCCGGCCGACTAACAGATGCAAAGATTTGATAGTCGTCGAAAATGGGGGCTAGTGCGCGCGTGTCGGAAATCCTGGTCTCGCTGACGGCAATTACATCCATTTCCAGAGACCTGAGGTCGTTGAGCAGGTGACCCTGCTTCCAGGACGATCCCAGGCTTCGAACATTTAAACTTCCTACTCTTAATAGGGCCATGTTGGCAGATTAAAAGAGAGAGAGGAAAGGTTTACTTACCTTCCGGGCTCTTGTGAAGGACGGGTGGTTTGACCTCCATAGTTGGTGGGGTGGTTTCTTTTGGGAACCCCTTTAAAAGTCTTGAAGTGGGTTTTACGTTCGGGGTCCCCACGTCACGAGGAAAGCTGTCTCGTATCTCTTTGTATAAATCGAGCGACATTCGCACCAGAAACAAATCTTCCGGCACGCGAAATGTGCTCGATTAAAAATTTCCCCCTCTTTTTTGTATATTTTCACTTCGTGCTACGAAGACCATCAGTTCCTTGTTGGCCCTCCTGACGAGCACGAAGTTTTGTATGTTTTCTTGGTGTGATTTTATTTGTTTGTGTGGATGTGGTGGTGCTGGTTTTGGTGGTATTGTTTCGGTTGTGTCTGTGTTTGTTGTGAGTGCGGTGTCTGTGGTTTCAGATGTTTGTGTGTATTTGATCTTGCGTCTGTTTAGGTTGTTTGCGTTTGGGGGATTCAGGTGATGGTGATGGTGGTGTTGATTTTGGTGTTATTGGAGAGATGTTTGCGTGGGTGGTGTCTGCATTTTTTATTGTGGGTGATTTTGTGCTTTGTTGAGTTTTTTTTTCCTTTTTGTGTTTCCTTTTTTGTATTTTGGGGATTTTGGTTTTCCCTCATCTTCACTACTGGTAGATGAGGGGTCTGTGTCTGTAAGTGTGTCTGAGTGTGTGTTTATGTTTTTATTGATGTGTGTCTTTTGGGGGTAGGGGGGATTTGACAACTTTCCTCGTTTCCTCTCTGGGTGGTCAATGTTGGTGGTGGTCTTTCTATTGGTGTTGTTGTTGGTGGTTTTGCCGGTGCTGGTGTTGGCTGTGGTCCTCGCCCCGGCGTCGGCATCAGTGGAGCCCTTCGACTCCTTGCATCTTTCAGCAGTTGAGGGCAGAAGGCTCGCAAATGGGGTTTTTTCCCCACAAACAAAACAATGCGGCCTTTTGCCCTCGGTCATAATATGAATGACCGTCCCATTCTGAAGGCGGGTGTGGTCCGGGATTGTCTTCACATTCTCGGGCCTGATCTGGAGAAGTATTTCCAGGTCAACCCCGGACTAGTCCTCTCTGGCCATTCTTGTCACTTCTATCGGGACGGTATCCGTCCCTTCCACAATTACACATCCCAGAAGCCACCACATGTCAAGTCTTGGTTGGATTCTGGGAATGCGGAGACGGGCCGTTCTTTTTCCCATGTGGGAGGGGTACATTATGACCTTGCTGGTTTTGCAAGGAGTCATAGCGAGGGCTTCTGACTCGAACAACACCGAAATGGTGCCGTACTGTCTGTCCCTCGCTATGTATTCGGTGTCCTCTCTGATGCACCTCAGCGCGACTTCAACATCTGCTTGTGGGATTAAAGCTGCTCTTTTGGTTTGTGCTGAGATGCATCTATAATGCACCGTTCTGCGCTCCACTGCCTCAATAGCTTCTACCGGGACAGTTAAGTTGGCCCAGGTTTGCTCTTGCTTGATGAGCTTCCAGGCCTGGGCCAACTTTTCATCTTTGTTTGAGAGGTACATGTTGAAGCATGGCCTCTTTTTTGCTGCTGCCGCAGCGAAAGTGTTCTTCTTGTTTTTGTTGGGGGTGTTGTTGTCGTTGTCGTTGTCGTTGTTCTTGTTGGTGTTGTTGTTATCACTGTCGCTGTTATTGTTGTTGCATTTGTCATTGTTTTGTTATCTGTATTTTCGTTGTCGCTGTTACTGTCATTCTTTTCAAAATTAGAGTTCTCAGTGTTGTTATCATTGCTGTCTTTATTGACATTGTTTGTGGTGGTGTTTGTTGTATCAATTTCTGTTAATTTCGCCGTAGCGCTCCTCTCAGGGGAGTCAGCCATGGTTTTTTTTTCCGATAATTTTGTTAAAATGCAAAAGAGTTCAAATATTTGGGCCAAAAGGCCCAAATATTAATCTTTCCCCTTCACAGGGCAAAGTCCAAGGGCTTGTATGCCTTACACAACAACAAAAAATTCAATAAATAAGTTTTGACAGGTAAATAAACTTACGAGAGCGAACAAAAAGACGTCCGTTCAGACTCAATAATAATAATAATTGTTTCTACTTTTGGCACAAGGCCAGCAATTACCCAGTGCATTACTGGTACTTTATTTTATCGACCCCGTAAGGATGAAAGGTAAAGTTAACCTCGGCGGGATTTGAACTCAGAATGGCAAGAGCCGTAACTCTATGCTAGAAAGCATGGCGTCCGACCCTCTACCGATACTGCCAATCACCAATAATAATAACAATAATGTGAATGGATAAATGAAAAAGGGAACGAAAAAAGTTGGAGAAGTTACAGAGAGAGATGAGATGCGGGAGGCGAGAAGAGAGGGGGAAGGGAGAGAGAAAATGTGGAAAGAGAGAGAGAGGGGGGATTGATGGAAGAAAGATGGGGGAGCGAGAGAGTAGAAAGGAGAACAGAGAGAGGAGGGAGAGGAGATATGGGGGAGATAATGAGGGTAAAAGATGAATAAAAGAGGGCTTAAAAAACGAGAAGAAATAGACAGAAGAAAACTTTGTGGGACGGGGAGAGGGGATGTGTAACGAAAATAGCTCCGGTTTTTCCTTGAAACGTCACTTAAACAAATAAAGTCAGTCAATTGCTATTGGATAGGAATGAGGTGGAAGTGGGGTGGGAAGACACAAATCTTCACCACCCCAGACGCCAATTAGATGTCCGATATTTCCTTCCGGTTTACGTCGCATTTCAACTGACGACAGCTACAACCAACTAATTTAGAGAGTCAGTAACCAGGAGAGGACGCTAGCAATCTGTTGCTTAACTTTTTCTTGATTTCGGATTGACCAACGCCTTATGAGAAGAATTTTGTAAATGGAAACTACAGAAGACCGCCGTATATATGTGTGTGTGTGTGTGTGTGTGTGTGTGTGTGTGTGTGTGTGTGTGTGTGTGTGTGTGTGTGTGTGTGTGTGTGTGTGTGTGTGTGTGTGTGTGTGTGTGTGTGTGTGCGCGTGTGTGTGTGTGTGTGTACTATTGTGTCCCTGGTTCTGTGTTTACGTTTGTGTGTTTATGTCCCGTAAATTAACAGTTCGACAAAATTATATCAATAAAAAAAGAAATAAGTACCACACTTGAAAACAGACAACGTACTCTGGTCTATTGATATTAAGACGTTTGCCGAGCGTTGTTCCAGTTTAATGACTGATACCAGTAGAATAATAAAAGAATACGGGTTTAATTTTAAATATATTCTGCTTACTATTCGCACTACACCAAAATGCAAAAATTACTATGCCAAAAATTGTCAATCTCGTATTTTCCCTTAGTATTATTACTTCCAGATCTTTTGTGGTTGGATATCTTCTACGCCTACACGATATCAAGCAATGTTTTCTTGTCCCTTATTGGGTATGAAATATCAATCAGTGATATTCTTGTGCTCTGAGATAATTATATCATGCTGTTTTCCAGTTTCATCTTATTGCTATATATGTTTACATATATACGAAAATCATTTTTACATTCTTATTATTTTTATATATTCTCTCTAGTGTATGTTTATACTATTTATTTGCTGCAGTAGTGGTGGCTGTGAGGAGAAGGTTCTGGTATCAGTAGCGTTGTAATATATACTCCGTGTTCAGAACTGTCTAGTCTTCATCACCTTTCGTATTTAGCATTTTAATGTCTGCTGCCACTTGTAGAATTATTTTCTGTTGCGGCACAGAAAAATCTCCAGTCGTAATCCGTTCTTGTTTTATTTATTTTAATTTTTATTTTATTTTCATTGCAAGATTTTCTCTTGTTAGCTGCAAATTATGTGTTATTTGCATCCCAGTTGTCTTTATCTTGTCTCTGGGGGATACTAACCTCAAAGAGTTTCTCTATTTAATCACTATTTCATGTTTCTTCCCCAAAGTTTTGCTACTACTTCTTTCATCTCTGATTGTTACAACATTATATTATAATAGATAGTTGTCTTTTGTTATATCTGTGTGTGTGTGTGTGTGTGTGTGTGTGTGTGTGTGTGTGTGTGTGTGTGTGTGTGTATTTGCCATGTTTCAATTCTTTACTGGCAGACGGCAGCTGGTTCTCCTTATCATGCAAATGAATTGCATTTAGTTTAGTAACGTAATCACTATCATGCTTCACGGAGGATATATTGTTGTTGTTGTTGTTGTCGTTAGTAGTAGTAGTAGTAGTAGTAGTAGTAGTAGTAGTAGTGGTGGTGGTGGTAGTAGTAGTAGTGGTGGTGGTGGTGTAGGTGGTGGTAACATTACTGGTAGTAGTAGTAGTAGTAGTAGTAGTAGTAGTAGTAGTAGTAGTAGTAGTAGTAGTAGTAGTGGTAGTAGCATTAGTAGTTGTAGTAGTAGTTGTGGTGGTGGTGGTGGTGGTAGTAGTAGCATTAGTAAGTGTAGTACTAGTAGCAGTATTTTGTTTGTTCGTCTATCGACACGTTACAAATCACTCCCGTGATTCTTTTGTTAATCCAATTTTTATACATCGATTTCTATTGGACATTTGTTATTGGTTTAGAATTAAACTAATCAGTACCTTCGCGAGCTGATTAGCTTTTTTCTACCCGTACCTCTTAAGGGTTAAATCTGTTGTTGTTTTCCAAACATGCCCATTAATTGTTTTGTAAAAAAAGATGGCGGACAATGAATTTATTACGCAAGACAGAATAAGCCTGTCCACAGGATGGAATAATAAAGTTCACAAAACAATGACAGAAGAAGCAACAGCAACAACAACAACAGCAGCAGCAACAGTAACAACAACAACAACAACGACAACGACAACAGCAGCAGCAGCACCACCACCACCACCACCAACAACAACAACAACAACAACGACGACGACGACAACGACAACAACAACAGCATTCTATACGGGAAAATTATGAAATTAAAAAATTCAGTACCACAGTCACCAAAGAACTACAAAATAAAATGAATACAACAAAAAAAAAAAAGAAACTACCACCCACACTGCCACCACCACCACCACCACCACCACCACTGCAACAACAAAAATAGAACAGGCAAAAATAAAAAATTACAGTATTGCAAACAATAACACAAACAGCAACAATAACAACAACAACAAAAACAATTTATTTCAGCAACTGCTGCCAAAGAAACAGAATTCTTTAACATGAACATTTCGAAAAAGGACACATGTTTGGCCCAAGTGGCTAAGCTGATCAAACTATAAAAAAAACAAGGGCTGGCGTAGCCATCCACCACGAGGTGTTGGAAGAAACGCGGAAAAAAATATATAAATTCGTGTTGACAAACATGAGACGGCTTAAGCTAGCGACTCAGACCGACACACACACACACACACACACACACACACACACACACACACACTCCCAGACATATCTAAGACAGATCACGCAGACACCGGTAACTTCTCATCTCGAAGTGAAGAAAAGAGAAACCCCACCGAACAAAGAAACAAAAAAGAAAACACAAAAAGTAATCTTGCCTCATACCAGCACACACGCTAGAAACCTACTAGAACACACCCACAGTAAATACAAACACATCTACAACGGCCCCACTCCCACCAATACAACATCCACCTCTACCACTAACACAACCAACAATACTACCACAACCACAGAAAGAAAACACACATCAACCATCGACAACACTGACACCAAACTCCGTGTTAGTGAGGAGAGCCAATGGATAATTGATGGCCCTCGCACAAAGCGAGGAAATTGAGAAAGAAGGGGACATTTTTGGAACCATAACGTTCAAAGTGCCACACATATTAGTGTTAGGGCGTATGTCCTTGAGACATACAAAAACATTAAGGAGAGCTGCCCATACGGCGTGTTAACACCCAATGTAAAAGTAGGTTTTTAAGTCGAATTACCCAATCTCCATCAGCATCTGGGGGTTTTCTATTAAGTCTTTCCAACCAACATGGCAATTTTAAGAGTAGGTTGCATAAATGCACGTGACCTGGTGGCGTCCTGAAAGCAAGATGACTTGCTCAATGACCTGAGGTCACTAGCTATAGATGTGACAGCCATCAGCGGAATTAGGATTTCCAACAAGCATGCACTAGCCCCCATCTTTTACGGCTTTGTGATCTACACATTTCTTAGTCGGCCTAGAATGGGAAGCGGGATGACAGTGCTGTTTAGGAAAGGCCTAGATCTCAAGCTACGGAGATATTCCTGGACTAGGACGGGATGTAAACAATAGCGAACGTAATGGTTTGCCATCTATATCCCGACTTCGACAAGACGGTCGGATTTCTTCAGGTGTCTGGAAATCGTTTTAGGAACGTCTCGCCGTTTATTGTTAGCGTGTGACTGAAACTACATCCTTGATGCACGTTGGGATCGTGTGATAGTAGCTGAGAAAAAGAGGGGCGTGTAAAAGCTTCAAGAACCTGATTAGACGATTCCAACTGTCTGAGAGGTACCGACTAGATTTCCCGTATGCACCTATGTGGAGATGGAATACCTAGGGTAATCTAGGTTGTAGTTAGGCTTATCATTAGGTTAGCTATTATTCCGTATAGGTCAGATACGGATATCGACCAAATGTCCGGCCACCTTCTTTTGGTCTAGAAGTATAGGCGGTTTTCTAGTCTGGTGGTTGTAATGAAAGAGGTTGTATGGTGAATGTGACTGGAAGAGTTGAAGACAGAGACTTTCCTCTTCGGCCAAGTCCTTATCAACTAAGGAAGTTGAGTGTGGAGAGGGAAGTGCGACTCCCAGTACATTTGGGATCGCAAACATACGCTGATGCTGCGGTGAACAGGTGTGGTTGCCGATTGTGATACAGGCTTTTCTGCAACTCGTCTCTGTGACAGAGCTTCAGTCCTGGGTCAAGAAGAGACCGAGACTGGGTGACTGGCATCTGGGTGACCATGCGGGCAATGGGGTCAGTGGAACTTCCACTCTCGAGTTCTATAGAGGGTTAGTAGTAGGCAAGTGCGACAACACACTCGGAGAGGCTCTGGGCGTCGACGAAGTCGAACTGACCAATCTGTTCTGGAGGACTTTTTAGCCGGGGCGATGGATAACTTCCAGAAACCCCTCGTTTGGCAGTGCTATTGATGGGGAGGGGGCATTGCCGGTTCGAGATAAACTCTACAGGTACGAAAGGGCTGTCACACGGAACTGCCGGAGATGCGCACAGAACGACGAAACCGTTCTGCACGCACTCATCCAGTGTCAGTGCATTACTGACTTATGAAGTTATATCAAACATGTGTGGTCACGTGCAGGATGGACTCGGCTGCCGACCGAGTCCTTAGTGAAGATCGTCCTGCTGCCTTCTTTTGGCCGGGAAGAGCAAGCAGTTTTCCTCTGTCTGGTGGCCGTAACGAAAGAGGTTGTATGGTAGACCAGGTTGAAAGGACTGAAGACAGACACTTTTCTCTTTGGCCAATCCCTCATCCTTTTCAAGTTTCCCTTAGAAAGGAAGGTGAGGGTGGAGAGAGAAGTGGTGCCTCCAGTACATTTGCTAAAAGGAAGGTGAATGTGGCGAGAATGGCTCGAACGAATAGGCCTACTCTGAGCATGCGTCTGTAGGCTGTTTGATTTGAGAGGAGAAGGGTGTCCTTCGCGGGTGCCCTCAAAGCGCCGGGTGGTTGGGAATTGACTAAACCAATCACGATCTTAGTGAGCCCTCCGGTTTGCTCTAATTTAGCCCTTAAGGGGTAAGTCTGCGATTAAGTTGTAAACACTCTCCCGCCAAATCTTATTTTCAAAAGACCTGATGTGTAAATAAATATCTACGAAATGAAGCAGCCAAAGTTCCGCCCAAAGTCCAAGCAGTTCAGAAGACATCATCATCAACAACAATAACATCTATACTACTACTACTACTACTACTACTACTACTACTACTACTACTACTACTACTACTACTGCTACTACTACTACTACTACTACTAAACACGCGGAGCAAAAAATGAATACAAATGTGATTTCCCAGCATTTCAAAAATCTAACACTGTCATCATCACCACCAACATGTCGCCTTAACAAGGCAGTTTGAGGCATATCAGTGCTTTTTAAAAACCAAGCCCTCGCGTCGTCATTTTATTGTCTCATGTCGAAGCCATGAATACATTCTTTTTTCTTCGTATTTAGGCAAAACAGCAAAAGTCAGGATTTCCGGAATCCCACTAGCGTTGGATATCTGGTGAATCCCGGCCAGCGTTGTGCTGGAGGGAAACGACACTCTTGGAGAGAGAATCCGCAGCGGGGAACTAATCTGGTATTAATTAGGAAGTGTTTCTCCACATCAAACCAAAATTGCCAGATGGGTCACGCTATATGTTGTGGTTGAGGGAAGATGGGCTCTCTGCCATATGTGAGGTAATACTAGTAATTCGAGAACTTTGTGTCCTCAATAGAAGACAGGGAATGACAGGCTCACTTTTTCTGTCAACACCAGGGCTCCAACACTACCAACAACAATACCAGCGGTGAACAATAACAGTAACATCAACCTCGGTAAGGGAAGCAAAACAGAAAGCAGTTGAGGTAGCATTAATACCCGCAGTAGCAGCAGTAATGGCTCCAACACCAACAAAACTAACAACACCAACATACGATAAAATTGAAAATGGAGGGAAATGAAATGCATTTTTGTTAATTGAGGCTCTTTTATTTCCGGAAATGAAAAAATGCTGCCCAAACAGGAAAAAAAAATGTGCTGTTTATGGAGATAGTGCTATAGCTGATAGTACTGCTCATAAGTGGTCCACTAGGTTTAGGCAGAGCTATAGTCGTTAATGAACAAATCGAGACTTTCATTTTAAAAAAATAAAAAACATCCAGGTAACACAACGCGGCACATCGCAAAGATACCTCACATATCTCATATGAGCATTATAAGATATTTGAATACGTGAATCGCTATGATGTTAAGTTGCCTCATAATTTAACGGAACAAAATTTAATAGAGTGCATTTCCGCCTGCGTTTCTCTGCTCAACCGAAACAAAAAAAAATGATCCATTTTTAAAAAGAATGATCGCAAGTGATGAAAAGTGGATTGTTTACAAACATGTAGAGCATCAAAGAATATGGAGAAAACGAAATGAATCAACTTCAACCATTCCAAAGCTGGCCTATATCTGAAAAAGATAATGCTCTGTATCTGATGGGATTGAAATGGTATTGAAATAGGATTGAAATACATTGAGCTCCTTCAACGAAATCAGACGTGAAATTCAGATGATCATTGCTCTCAATTAAACCGGTTAAAGAAGACCATCTACTCTCCTACATAGCGCTCTACATGTAGATAGAGTTTTATTTTTATATTTTTAATCCTCTCTCTCTCTCTCTCTCTCTCTCTCTCTCTATATATATATATATATATATATATATATATATATATATATATAGAGAGAGAGAGAGAGAGAGAGAGAGAGAGAGAAAAGATGAAATCGAAAATGCAACTGGAGTCTTATTTAAAAAAATATATATATATTCATTTGGTTCCTTTACCGGTTTCGCAGTTCTGCTTTTCAAAAGTAGAGTTGAGATGGAAGGTCTGTGGTTTTAGAAAAACCACAGACCCTCCATCTCTCTCTCTCTCTCTCTCTCTCTATATATATATATATATATATATATATATATATATATATTAATATATAATACAGGGGCTGGACATATATATAATACAGGGGCTGGACAAAATAATGAAAACACCTAGCATCATAGCATCATAATTTTGAAATATCTATAAAACCGTCAAAAGCTTGTTTATGTTTATTGTTCTCGAGGTGGTCATTAAGCTCTGCAGTAATTTTGGGAGCTGTACTTTTGTGATCCTTTCTAACAATTCGCGTAAGAGTCTGACGGTCCCTATCTGCAAGATTTGGTTTTCTTCCGGAGTTTTGCTTTGACGAGGAGGTTTTTCCCTCTTTCTCAAAGGCTCTCATTACTTTCGAGACAGTACTTCGTGATACACCAAACATTCCGGCTGTTTTCGTTACGCTAGCGCCTGCCATACGAGCACCAACAATTTGGCCTCTTTCAAAGTCCGATAGATCTGCCATTTTAATGAATTTTAATTACCTTTTACTGATGATATCTGAAAAGAAACAGCAATTTTAACAAAACATATTAAGCAACACTAATAATAAATCAAAAAAACAAAAATAAACAAGCTTTTGACGGTTTTATAGACATTTCAAAATTATGATGCTATGATGCTAGGTGTTTCCATTATTTTGTCCAACCCCTGTATATATATAAAGATATATATATATATATATATATATATATATATATATATATATATATATATATATATATATATAGAGAGAGAGAGAGAGAGAGAGAGAGAGAGAGAGGATTAAAAATATAAAAATAAAACTCTATCTACATGTAGAGCGCTATGTAGGAGAGTAGATGGTCTTCTTTAACCGGTTTAATTGAGAGCAATGATCATCTGAATTTCACGTCTGATTTCGTTGAAGGAGCTCAATGTATTTCAATCCTATTTCAATACCATTTCAATCCCATCAGATACAGAGCATTATCTTTTTCAGATATAGGCCGGCTTTGGAATGGTTGAAGTTGATTCATTTCGTTTTCTCCATATTCTTTGATGCTCTACATGTTTGTAAACAATCCACTTTTCATCACTTGCGATCATTCTTTTTAAAAATGGATCATTTTTTTTTTGTTTCGGTTGAGCAGAGAAACGCAGGCGGAAATGCACTCTATTAAATTTTGTTCCGTTAAATTATGAGGCAACTTAACATCATAGCGATTCACGTATTCAAATATCTTATAATGCTCATATGAGATATGTGAGGTATCTTTGCGATGTGCCGCGTTGTGTTACCTGGATGTTTTTTTATTTTTTTAAAATGAAAGTCTCGATTTGTTCATTAACGACTATAGCTCTGCCTAAACCTAGTGAACCACTTATGAGCAGTACTATCAGCTATAGCACTATCTCCATAAACAGCACATTTTTTTTTCCTGTTTGGGCAGCATTTTTTCATTTCCGGAAATAAAAGAGCCTCAATTAACAAAAATGCATTTCATTTCCCTCCATTTTCAATTTTATCGTATGTTGGTGTTGTTAGTTTTGTTGGTGTTGGAGCCATTACTGCTGCTACTGCGGGTATTAATGCTACCTCAACTGCTTTCTGTTTTGCTTCCCTTACCGAGGTTGATGTTACTGTTATTGTTCACCGCTGGTATTGTTGTTGGTAGTGTTGGAGCCCTGGTGTTGACAGAAAAAGTGAATCTATATATATATTAATAAATGTAAAAATAAACACAATAAATTGTGTGTTTAAAATTACGAGGGTTAAAATAGCACATTGGTTTGATAAATTTAACCTGAAGCAAACGGAAGATATAGAATATATATACAGACCATCTCAATAACTATTTCATCTCTCGGACAGATTAGAGATTTAATATGTTTCGCCCTGAAAATTGTGTTTGTAACAGATAATCCATAGGCTTTCCTCAGCGAGAGACAAGATTAAATGGAACAAGCTACACGAATGAATATCTCACCTCGTGCGCTGGACGTTAGACGTGGTGTGAGTGGATATGCTAAAAACAATAGCCTTAATACTCCCAACTTATAAGCTCACCTAGTTAGGGAGCAGAAATCTAAACTATAATAAAGTAAGAAGCGCGGGACTGTGTACGGTTTATAATTTGTTATCCCTTTAGTAAAATAAGTTGGATTACTTTGAATAAATAATGAATGAATATTACTAAATTTCGTGGTTGTTGATTAAATATATTTTGTTTATTTAAAGATTCCCGTCTTTAAAATTTCTGAAATGTCATCACTTCCGGTTGGCGATCGCTTAATAAACACTAATTTTCTGTCACTAATTTTCTCCTAATGCAGTTTATATATAATATCGTCTTTTTTAATGTATCCTGGATTACGTTACTGATTACATAAGACAGTGTAACGTAGTATTCGCTCAATTTCTATGTATTATATATTGTCAATTACGATTTTATTTATGTATCATATCTACGTGTGTATATACTTGCGTATAATATCAATCTACACACTAAACAAGCTAGCAGAAAACCACCCGAAGGGTGGTTTTTCTGCTAGCAAATAAAATACAGTTATTAACTCATATTGATACCCTGCAATTAACAAGCTCAAAGTATAAATACAGAGCATTATATAATAATATATGTAGAAATATACACAGTAAATTGTGTCTAAAATTATATATATATATATGTGTGTGTATATATATATACATATATATATATATATATATATATATATATTATATATATATATATATATATATATATATATATATATATATGTGTGTGTGTGTGTATATAATAATAAAGTATGTGATATATATATATATATGTTTATATTAATATATATATATATATAAATATATATATATATTAATATATATATATATAAATATATTATATATATATATATATATATATATATATATATATATTATATGTGTGTGTGTGTGTGTGTGTGTGTGTGTGTGTGTGTGTGTGTGTGTGTGTGTGTGTGTGTGTGTTTGTGTGTGTGTGTGTGTATGATCCTAGCAATGTTTAAAAGTTCTTATCATTTGGTTTCAATCTCTTGTTTTTAAGATTTTCCTCGAGTTCATTTTCCATTTTTTTCTTAAACACGCAGTCGTTAAAACTGGATTCATCTGTAATACAAGTGTGTTAAATCTGCAAGGCCATTTTACTTCCGCTACTCTTCTAATATGAGATTTCCTGTCATTGCCAATAGCCTGGAAACGGATGGCCTCTGGCAGGCTTACGTCTCCGCAAGGTAATCTCTATGTGGTCGTCGATTGACTTACTAGAAATAGCAGCTACTTTTCCTGAAATCACATTTGGTGTCTTAAAACATTGGATGATGCTAGACTTCCGTGGTTCCGATAAGTATTTCATGTGTTTGGTAAACGGAACAGCCTGCTCGTGAAATTAAAACGTCCAAAAGGTTGAGCATTCCACAGACACATTTACTCTTAACGTAGTTCACTAAAACATCCCGTGTGACATAGTATGTGATAAAGCTTGCTCTTGAAATTCCAGGTACAGCTTATTTTTTCCAACTGAGTGAATTAGAGTAATATGAAATAAATTGTCTTGCTCAATGTTACAAATCTCCGCCAGTAACGGAACTTATGACCTTACGATTATGAGCTGAACACTAAGCCACATGCATTGATACACATTGTATAATGTACTTACTGTTATACAAAACGGTAGGATTTTCGCCCTTGAAATTTCTTCGATCGGGGTGGACCTGGAACTAAGAAAAAAAAAGAACAAAACCCAGTGCCACGGTACATTTGAAAGTGGGCCCTACACTATTTAACCCCTGGGAGAGTAAAGTCTTAAATGATGAAAATTTATTAAAAAGGATGTTAGACTAGTGATTACCCTCTTGAAAGTTCTTTTGTATTACTACATTTCTTGGTGACGTGTAACATACAGGCTGAAAAAAAAATAGTCCTATTTTATTTTTGGCTACATTATTCATTTTTTGACAAGAATTGAAACACCGAATACATTCAGTTCAAACCATCAAAAATAACATATCAAGAATTCCCTTCTGATATTTCTGTCCAGACTTAACAGCACATGTTTCAAGTAATCCCTATTTGAATCCATGCATTTTTGAGGTGCATGGTGAAGTTTAACATAACGTCTTCACAAACAAACCAAGGGGTGGTTCTTATCTTCTCCCCGGCGCTTTCCCTTAATTTAGTGATTGTTCTGGGTTTGGTGACATATACTTTACCAAAGAAAGAAATTTCGGGGACTTAAATCAAGACTGTGTGGCCTACTCAAAATCAGAATTCAAACTGACCACATCATTTCCAAAGTTAATTGTCAGCCATTCTTGCATCTCTTTTGATGTGTGAGGTGTTGCTCCGTCTTGTTGGAACCAGAACTTATTCATTAGAATGGCTACATGGTCCGTAGCGCCTTTTTAAAGTCTTCCAGAACATATAAAAAATCGTTCCTTTGTGACTGTAACAATAACAAAATTTTCTTCGAAGAAGAATGGGCTAAGAATGGCGGGCTAGACGGTACAGTTAGCAGGTTTCACAGCCACTTCAGTGGGTTTCTGGGCGCCCCAGAACACACCGTTCTTAGAGTTGATCTTCTCTAAATGAAAGTGGGCGTCATCAGAGGTCCAGAGCAGATTCAGAAAATTTGAGTTGTTTTCCATCTTTTCCAGCATTTTCTCAGCCATAGCCTTTCTCTTGGTCTTATCAGCTACAGCAAGCTTTTATTTAGTTTGTATTCTGTATTCTGTAGGGGTACTTCTTAAGATCCTCTTTGACAACCCTTCTGCAAGTTTCTTCTGGAAGAAGGTGATGTCGTCCGCATATACCGACACAGTCCCCCCGGTTCGAGTAAAGGCTCGAGAGTCAATACGTTCAGAAGGGAGGAGAGAGAGCATCCTTGACGGGCGGATCGCGCGTTCTGAAACGGTTCCAATAATAATAAATACCCCAGAGGGATTATAATTAGTTTACTAGTTGATATTAAGAAATGCGGAAAAAAAAGAGAAACCATGGAGATATTGAGCTATATATCCAAAAGTAATACATGGGCAATTCATGTAAGTTGAAATGCCGCCTCTTTTTTGCATTAATGCAAGGATACACGCCATAGTCATATGTTTCGATGTAATCGGTAAGCTTATTTATCCCTTTACAGCTTATTAATCCCTTTACAGCTTATTTATCCCTTTACAGCTTATTTATCCCTTTACAGCTTATTAATCCCTTTGCAGCTTATTTATCCCTTTACAGCTTATTTATTCCTTTACAGCTTATTTATTCCGTTCCAGACCATGGGCTGTGGCCATGTTGGTGCACCACTGTTTTGTAAATAACATCTGATTATATCTCTTGCGGTTTTGTTCTTTTTCTATCATGGCACCAGAATCACTCTTTGTGTCTTTATTTGTGTGTGAGTGTATATGTATGTGTGTGTGTATGGATGTGTGTGTATGTGTGTATGTATGTGTGTGTGTGCGTGTGTGAGAGAGAGAGAGAGAGAGAGAGAGAGAGAGAGAGAGAGAGAGAGAGAGAGAGAGAGAGAGAGAGAGAGAGAGAGAAGGAGATTGATAATGATGTTTTCAGTACAAGCAGAGGTTCGTTCGTACTTAGAATATGTACTAAACCTATTTTTGATATTTTTTATTCATTTATTTTTGTTACAACTTTTTTTTTTTTTTTTTTTTTTCTTTCCTTAATCTAAAAAGGCAGCGTTCCTCGTAAAAAGAAAAAGACAACAACACATTTTATAGTTTGCTCTGCTGAAAATAAAGAAGAAAAATAGATGGTCCCTTTAAGAGTAAAGGGATTTATGTTTTCTTAGTCCCCTACATAGAAGTTTTAGTGTAACATACATAACATAATCTGCGGTCTATTGACGAGTGTATGCGTCGTCGTGCTTGTTGGGAGTGCGTTCCTTCTTCCTAGAGTGCGCATGCGTTGTATGCGGCATGTGGTGAGCGGTGTGTAGTGTGTAATATGTGGTGTACGATGTGCAGTGGTCCTTAAAGAGTGATATATATATATATATATATATATATATATATATACATATATATATGTGTGTGTTATATATATATATATATATATATATATATATATATATATATATATATATATATATATATATATATATATATACACACATATATATATACACATATATATATATATATATATATATATATATATATATATATCACTTGACTGATAATATATATGAGATCAGTGATAATCGATCATGGCTTCACAATCGATCTATCTCTTATTGAAACATGTGTCGTGATTAAATGATTGGAATTTTACCTTGCCTTCGGATTTTCATTTTGATATATATAATATATGTAGAAGAGATATTTAATTTGTTGGAAATCCAACAAATATAAATGTTTACAACTGATTCAGAGCACTCGACAGCTTTCTGGAGTAAGTATTCAATGATATTAAATAAATGGAAACTATATTTATAAAACCATATTATTCTATTATATTCAAGGGTACCAAAAATGTTGGTACGCTATCATCAGATAAAATACAAAATGTTTTATAAATATTTGACATGACCAAGGATAATATACCTTAACGGTTCAAGTTATCCCTGGAAAGTGAAAGGAAGAGAGAAAACAGATATTTAAAATTATTAATAAGAGTATGCAAATGAGGTTTATATTAAAGGGATGAAAAAACGTTATTTTAGGCTCTATGGAAAATTTAAATAATTATGATAAGGAAGGAAGAGCAACAGAAAGGAATAACGCTAATTTTTGTGGAAAAAATTTTTTTTTACGATATTATGAGTTATAATATTGTATATATAATCAATTAGATTATATGAAGAATTTTGGTTGTAAGTATTTTTATCTTATTACATTAGGATAGGTTATATGTATATAAATATATAAATATATTTTGGTAAGTTGCGTATGTATTGATTGTTGCGTATGTATCAAATATGAGTTACGAAGGATGTTGAAATTTTTTTTTCAAGTTGTGAGATTAAAATAATTTGAGGATTCAAAGACTTTGTTCAACATTGAGAATGTTTTCAGAATATTGTTAAATTAACGAAGCTATATAAATTATCAAACCAAAAAATCGTTAAAGAAGAAGGAAGATGAGAAGAAGGAAAAGGATGACCACTTAAACGTTATTTAGGGGAAATATATTCAGACATTTGTCTATATTTATATGGAGAATTATTTATCTTATTATAATAATATATAAATATCTATATATATTTTAATAATAGTATATGTATTTTTATTAAAAGGATAGTTTGTTTATAATATGAGTTACGAGGGATGTTGATTTATAAATAAATAAATAGGTAGTTCAAGTTATAGGTGGTTGTTAATAATATAAGTTAAAATTGATAAGGTTTTAAATTAAAATAACGGAGTTATGTATAAAAAGTTTTTATGATTGAAAAAAGGAAAGATAACTCCGATTTTTTTGCTAATCGCTAGTGTGGGATTAATTATTTAGTCTAAAGAAATATGAATATTTAAACATCATCTTGAATAGGATACATTTTACTAAAAACAGTTAATGGTTATTAATCTACATTTAAAAATTAATCTACATTTAAAAATTAGCTTTAGAGGGTGTCATTAGAAAAATAAAGAATTAAGAAAAAAGAATTAAAAAAATTTAAAACAATTAAAATTAAAATTATATAGAAGTACATAATATAGAAGTACATAATTATATATAAATATCTATACACATGCACACGTACATATATATTATAAGAGATATTACTATATTAAAAGTATTAAAAATATAAAATGTTAGAGCAGATAGGATTATTTTGGAGATTAATAGGAATATTATAAGTATATTATAAGTTACTAAATGTAGAATTTTGGCGATGTCTGCAAGAACTAAATATTTTTGTCCTGAGATTAATAGAGTTTTTACAATTAATTATATAAAAAATTTCTTCAATACATAATTTACAGAATCTTGATAAAGCCGTGTTTCGGTACGCAGGTGCTTAATTAAGGTATATTATCCTTGGTCATGTCAAATATTTATAAAACATTTTGTATTTTATCTGATGATAGCGAACCAAAATTTTGGTACCCTTGAAATATATATAATTGAATAAATATGGTTTTATAAATATAGTTTCCATTTATTTAATATCATTGAATATTAACTCCAGAAAGCTGTCGAGTGCTCTGAATCAGTTATAAAAATTTATATTTATTTGTTGGATTTCCAACAAATTAAATATCCCTTCTACTTATATATATATATATATATATATATATATATGACACTTTTATTGGTCCAATTCATTAGACTACGGCCATGGTAAGGTGCCGCCTTGATTTAGTTGATTTTATCGCCCCAGTGCTTATTTTTCCAGGTCCGGGGCGTATGTTATCAAGCTTTTTTCATCGAAACACTAAGTTATGAGGCATAAACATAACGACAGAGAAACTGTCGCATAAACATAACGACTTAAGCAAACACTCGCGCACGCACGCACGCGCGCGCGCACACACACACACACACACACACACACACACACACACACACACACACACACACACACCCACACACACATATATATATATATATATATATCCAACGGGCTAGTGCTGTCTTTTATTTATTCACGAATTTCCACGCACATGGCATTGGTCAACTTGAGGCTATAGTAAAAAACGCTTGCGTTAGTTGACTGACCACTCCGTGCTAACAAAGAGGATTCCTTAAGCACACAGTCATACCCGCGCCTATATATATAATTATTTCTACTTTTGGCACAAGGCCAGCAATTATATATAGAAGTAAATAAAGTACACTACTGCTACTACTACTCTATTATATCTGACCACGTAAGGATGAAAGGCAAAGTTAACCTCGGTGAGATTCGACATCAGACCGTAAAGGGACATAACTCTATGCTGGAAAGCATGGCGTCCGACACACAAAAATACACCAGCAGAGAACAATACAGTACAATAATGGTATGCTAGTATAATGCTTATGAAAAGTTAGAAACGTTTCAATCATAAGTTGTTCGGCAGGAGTGGATATAGAGAGAAGCAAATATGTTTGGGTGATACAAGGACAAGAAGGACAGTCGAGAGAAGAGAAAAGAAAACCAGAGGAGGAGGAGGAGGAGAGACAAGAAAATACGCGTAGTAGTTCATAGCCAAAAGGCTTTCCAAATGTTTATTCGTAAACATACCGTATATCATTAGATATAGGAAATTCACATACATATGTATACAGCTATATCAGGGCGAACACTAAAATTCTATTTTCAACTAAGCTGGCGTTTTACAGCTCCGTTGATCGTATCAACTGGAATACACGCTGTCGTAACCGACGGGTGCCAGTTATATAACATGTATATGTATGCATGTATATATATATATATATATATATATATATATATATATATATATATATATATATATATATAGTGACGAAACATAAGTCAATTGCATGAACTCATAATCCTTTATTTACTGCTATATATATATTTCGATGATAGCCATTGAATGGCTATGACCTCATCAGGCAGTTAGTCAGTTCTTAGATATGCCAGCTCTGTGTTTATAGTGTTGATGGTATCAGAGCCTTGGGACGTATGAGCTTGTTAGGAATAATTTAATGTTGTCAGCAGGAATAGTCTTAATTCTCATTGGTCAGTTTGTAGATGCTAGTAGGGTTGGTATTTGACCTCAAAGAGGTAGGTGGTGTTGTAAAGTTCAAACCGTCAGGCAAGATTTATATATATATAAACATGTTTTAACGGTTTTAAACTCTTTGTATTCATTTCTTTTATAATCGCTCTGCTTATTTTTTCTCGCCCACTAAATATTGACGCCTCTAATATTTAACCCTGTAGGCACGAGTATTGAACACATTTGCATAAACTATTGGCAACTAAATATATGTATCGCCTATCTTTCCTTTTTTTCTCTCTCTCGATACTAAAACATTCTCTCCCTCCCTCCCCCCCTCTCTCTCTCTCTCTCTCTCTATATATATATATATATATATATATATATATATATATTCTAAAAAAATATTTTTTCAACACAGTTTTTTCAACACAATTTAGTTCTATATGATTTTTTCTTACCCTGTGTTATACTATTTGTTAACCTTAAATTATATGTATGATGTAATTTTGTATATCTTTTGATGCCAATATATTATAATATTGTTATTATAATGTTATTATAATGTTTCTATATTGTTTATGCACACTGACAGGGAATTATATATTATATTTTATTTTTATTTTTATTTTTATTTTTATTTTTATTTCTATTTTTATTTTTATTTTTATTTTTATTTTTATTTTTATTTTTATTTTTATTTTTATTTTTATTTTTATTTTTATTTTTATTTTTATTTTTATTTTTATTTTTATTTTTATTTTTATTTTTATTTTTATTTTTATCTTTATTCTTATTTTTATCTTTATTATATTATACTGTAAACAATACCTATATATATATTTAAATACTTAATAAGTGTTAGTTTGTATTTGTACTAATGTGTATATGTATAGAGATATATGTATATATATACATATATTAAGCTTTTTATTATCACCATCTATTATATTATATTATACTCGCATTATATTACCATTTGTGTTTCAAGTTTTTGCATTATACAATATTTGCAGTGTGGGTTCAACATGTTAATCACTTCCTTGCTATTTGGTCCATATCTATGTTTGTAACTGCTCACTCTTAATCTTAGACAACTTTTCCTTGATATCTTTCCTAAGCTTTAATAGATGTATACTCCATATTCTTCTGAATTTTTGGCTTGTATTGGCCGATAGTGCTTCTTGTAGCTTTACTTGCCATGATGAGTCCTTAATAGGACGAAACATTGTTGGCTAATAAAGACTTTTGATGTATTGAAGGCTTCTTTGGTTTATTTTTTATAATTCTTCGGCTGTTTAATTACATTGAGCTATATCCTATACTGTCATTTCTATAATATGAAGAGGGTGTTTAACTCCAACACACTCTAGTATTTTAATTCTTATATATATATATATATATATATATATATATATATATATATATATATATATATATATATATACACATACTCTTTTACTCTTTTAACCTATTTTAACTTCTGTGCAGTGGCCAGTTTTGCCAACATTTTATATAACCCTCGCTCTTTAGTTAGCCATCGGATGAATGGGGGGAGTTTGACACTCCTGCTTCCATTTGAGTTTCTGGTAGTGATGTATGCTCATTGGATTCTTAGACATCAGAATGTCGAGGTTCCTCTTGAAAACGGTTACATCCTCTCCGTGTAGATCTCCCATGGATTTTGGCGAGTTATTGAAGAGCTGTAGACATTTGAACTCCAAGCTATTGCAGAATGTTGTCCTTACACTAGCTGCAAAGCGGTGGGAACTTTGGCACTATGAAGCAGTATTGGCGTAGCTCTTAATGCCAAGGTTTGGTTCTAATCCTTTCATATCGAAAATGTGAACTTATATATATATATATGTACTAAGTTTCCACTCATCAGATGTGTATAGTCAATCATTTCCACTCTGAGCCAATCATCTGAGAAACGTCCGTAACGTTCAATATCCAATAAAAACATTCTAAGTTAAACTTAGTTTCCTTTAAGCCATTCCTGCTCTTGTGTGGGCTTAAAAAGACTGTTTGCTTCATTTTTGCAGCAAGATTATAAATGTGTTTACCAAAAACATCCACGCATAAGTATATTTTACATCTAAAAAAAAATAACATTAATAAAACGTACAAACAAAAGGAAACGATTCTATAGTGCTTAGACATTCACACACATACATGTATGTAAGTGTATATGTATATATGTATGTATGAGAACACACAGTCAGAACCAAGCAGTGGAAATGTTCTTCTGGTTTTATAATTTGACAAAGTTTTACCAATAGAGAGAGAGTCAGTTTCTAACATAGACACAGGACTCTCTCATTTGGAATTTACACAACATCAACTAGGTAGATATGTATGTATGCATGTGTAGATATGCATGGATGTTATTGTATATGGGGATGTGTAAATTTTGAGATGTATGTGTGCATGTGTATATGCTTTGTATCTGTACATGTGTATATGCAGTTATTAGATGCAAAGTCTTTGGAATGTTTTACATATTTTTACTGTTCCATTAATGGATTGTACTTGTAATTTCTTAACTAGTTGTGTTCTTTCTGTTCCTGTGAAGCCTAGCTTCTCAAGATTTGTATTGAGGCAGTTACTAACATACCCCAGTGCCCCAATAATCACAGGCATAAATCTGAAGGTGTAATCAGGATGGAGTATCTGCAGATTTCTCATCAGTTCTGCATAAATATTCCCCTTTTCACTAATCTTTAATATTATATTGGCATCTGCTGGGCAGCTAATTTCCACTACTGTACATGCTTTCTTCTCCCTATCCCATATCATAATAACTGGTCTGTTATGCCTGCATTTTATTGGGGGTTTTATTGGGGGTTTTACTGGAACATTCCACCAGTACTCTTTCATATTATGTACATGGATGTCTTCCACTGTAGCTTTTAATGTAGCTTTTTATCGGGGCTATCTTTTTTACGAACTGCATTGTACAGTGTTTTGGCCACTACATAATGCCTCATAGGTAGATAGTACCGCGATGACATCTTTGGACAGCTGCTGATGACATGGGTGATATCCTCGATGGTAGTTCTGCAGAGTCTGCACTTGTTATCACATCTAGGTGTTTTGCTTGCATCTCTATCTCTTTTGTGAATCAGGTATTTCGTGTTAATCTCCTGTTCTTTGATTGCAAAAGCGTATCCTTGAAAGTGGGAGCCCATATAGCAGTTGTTGGTTCAAGATAGACTACTTTCCTTATCTATATTACTCTCACTCTGGAGCTTCCTGGCAACATATCCATGCATGATTTTTTGCTGATAAGCATGCAGTTTTTCATCCATGGATTCACTGCGATACTGCTGAGCGACATCCTTGGGTGTGAGTTTTTGATTATCACACAGGGAATATCACTCGAGGAGTTCCTTCCCAACTCTCATTATCTTATCTGTTTCATGCAGATAGACTTGCTCGAGAAACGGGCTCCTACGCTTCGAGGTTCGTAGATGTTGTCGGAGAGATACGATGCGACATTCAACTGCTGTCTGGACTGATGTTAGGCCTCTGCCTCCCTGCTTACGTTTCAAGTGAAGGCGGTCTATGTCACTGTTGATGTGGAAGTTTCCGGTGTTGTTCAGTATTTTTCGAGTTCCAACATCAACTGCTCGGATTTCGTCTATCGTCCAATTGAGTATTCCAAACGTTGGTGTTAGGACAGACACAGCAAACACATTGTGAGCCACTGTATTGTTTTGCGCAGAGAGTTTCGATGACCAAATCTTTCTTAATCGGGTGTAGTATTCCCTGGTTACGCGTTCTTTATTACAGATACCATTATAGGATATGTTCTTATCTATCCCCAGGTATCTGTAGCAGTCCTCATCAGATATCGGTGAAACAGTTAGGCCATTGATGACAATGTTGCTAGATTGGGTCGTTGGTTTTCCCCGCTTTACAGTCATGTATGAGCATTTATCTTGGCCAAACTCCATTCCTATATCCTTTGAGAACGTTGTAACCAGGTCAAGATTTTTCTTCATCCCATCCATGTTCTTGGCATAGAGTTTCAGATCGTCCACAAAGAAATTATGGGTTAGGTTCGTATTTCTGTCCTCCTGGTGTATCCCTCACATTTCTTGAGCAGAAAGGACAAGGGATTTAATGACAAGATGAGTAATATCACAGAGAGACTGTCCCCCTGAAATATACACCTGCAATATTTTATTTTATCAGTGAAAATAGAGTCCTCCCTCTCTGTCTTTAACCTTAGGATATTAGCCCAAGAGGAAGACAGCCTCTCTATGGCTCTGACAATAATGTCTGGGACTTTAGCAAGTTGCAGGGCCTTTATCATATAAGAGTGGGGAACAGAATCGAAAGCTTTCTTGTAGTCCGGCCAGACTGTAGTCATATTCCTCCTAAGTTGTTGCACCTCCGACATCGCAGTTTTGTTGATTAGGAGTTGTTCAGCACATCCCCAAACCCCTTTCTTTCCAGCTGCTTATGTATGTATGTGTGTATGTATGTATGCATGTATGTATGTACGTATGTAAGGTGTATGTGTGCTTGTATGTATGTATGTATGTATGTATGTATGTATGTATGTATGTATGTATGTATGTATGTACGTACGTAGATACGTACGTATGTATGTATGTTCTCTCTTTCTCTTAATTTCGAGTATATTTTTGACCGGCCACCTTCCTGGTGGCAAGGTTGTAAAAGAAAGGAAATCGTCATCCCTTGAATCGCACGAATATTTTGCAAATTATGAAGGTGCCAGCTGTCGCAGCAATTTGTAGACTATGAATTAGGGAGCTGCGCTCTTTGTTCGCATATCCAAGTTGAATTATACAATGGTCCAAGCGGGTTGGTATATAACCCGTAGCTCCAATAATGATGGGTATGAAGCTAAAGGTGTATCTTGGATACTGGATTTGTAAACTCCTCATCAATGGTCCGTAGATGTCCTCATTCTCCTGTATTTTCTGACAACGTTTACATCAAGTGGGCAGCTGATGTCCACAACAGAACACGTTTTCAATGTGTGGTCCCAAACAACAATATCAGGCCAGTTGTGCTTTAATTTGGTGGCAGTTTTTATTTTCAGGTTCCACCAGTATTTCTTAGTGCCATCTGTCTCAATATATTCTTCCTCGTTTGTTGTTAATTTTGTTTTCCGAAGTGCGTTCCAGATGGTTCTAGCTATCCCATCGTGTCTCATGGGGAGGTAGTAGCGACATGACATTCTTTGGCAGCTGGCAACAATGTGGCTTACATCCTCGATCTTTGTTTTACATAGCCTACATTTATTGTCAGCTGATGGCCCTCCTCTTTTGTGCAGCAGATATTTGGTATGTGTATGTATGTATGTATGTATGTATGTATGTATGTATGTATGTATGTATGTATGTATGTATGTATGTATGTATGTATGCATGTATGTATGTTTTCTCTTTCTCTTAATTTCGAGTATATTTTTTTTTGACCGGCCACCTTCCTGGTGGCAAGGTTGTAAAAGAAAAGAAATTGTCATCCCTTGAATCGCAAGAATGTTTTGCATATTTTGAAGGTGCCAGCTATCGCAGCCATTTGTAGACTATGAATTAGGGAGCTGCGCTTTTTGTCCGCAAATCCAAGTTCGGTCATACTTTGGTCCAAGCGGGTTGGTATATAGCCCGTAGCACCAATAATGATGGGTATGAAGCTAAAGGTGTATCTTGGATACTGGATTTGTAAGCTCCTCATCAATGGTCCGTAGATGTCCTCCTTCTCCTGTATTTTTCTGACAACGTTTACATCAAGTGGGCAGCTGATCTCCACAACAGAACACGTTTTCAATGTGTGGTCCCAAACTACAATATCAGGCCGGTTGTGCTTTAATTTGGTGGCAGTTTTTATTTTCAGGTTCCACCAGTATTCCTTAGTGCCATCTGTCTCAATATATTCTTCCTCGTTTGTTGTTAATTTTGTTTTCCGAAGTGCGTTCCAGATAGTTCTAGCTATCCCATCGTGTCTCATGGGGAGGTAGTAGCGAGATGACATTCTTTCGCAGCTGGCAACAATGTGGCTTACATCCTCGATCTTTGTTTTACATAGCCTACATTTATTGTCAGCTGCTGGCCCTCCTCTTTTGTGCAGCAGATATTTGGTAGAGAGTTCTTGTTCCTGTATTGCATAGAGGTATCCCTCAAGGTGTGATGTCATAAACTTGTCGGAACTCCATGCCAGGCTTTTTGAGTGGTTTATCCCCTCTATGGTCTGTGTTTTACGCCTCAAGTATCCATGCACAACTTTCTCTGTAAATTGGTCAATTTTTTTTTCTTGTTTGAACATTGAATAGGATCTTCCGATTTCTCTGGGTGAGAGATTTATATCAGGCTTTATTCCATATCTCTCCTCCAGATCAGTCGCTATTCTAATGATATTTCTTTTTTCATGCTCATAAACCTGAGCAAGATGGTCGCCAACCTTTTTCCTCTGTTGAAGGTGTTGCTTCAGTGTTACTATCCGGGTCTCATATGTTGTTAATATTGATTTTAGACCCCGGCCACCTTCCTTGCGTGAGAAGTATAGCCTATCCACATCACCATTGATGTTAAAGTTCCCAGTAACACTGAGAAGTTTACGAGTTCTAACATCCATCTCACTTAGTTCTTGCAATGACCAGTTCAGTAGGCCAAATGTTGGCGTTAGAATTGGCACAGCATAGGTATTGTGGGCAATGTATTTGTTGTATGCTGACAGTTCTGATGACCATATTTTTTTTACTCTTCTGAGGTATTCAATTCTGGTTCTCTCCTTATTTATGGGTCCATCATATCTGACATTCTCATCCTGTCCAAGATATCTGTAGTTGTCACCTGACTGCAGAGGTTGTATTGTCAGGCCGTTCATCTCTAGATTTCTAGAGGAGGGCACAGCTCTTCCACGTTTTACTGCCAAATATGCACACTTGGACTCACCAAATTTCATTTTGATGTCGGTTGAAAATTGTGTAATGAGGTCCAATTGTTTCTTGATGTCATTGATATTTGGCCCATACAACCTCAGGTCATCAACAAAGAAAAGATGGGAGATACTTCTGGGCCCACTTCTTTGTCCACTTTGTTTCCTGAGTAGGTAAGATAGTGGATTCAGTGAGAGAACGAAGAGTAGTACTGACAAGCTATCACCCTGAAAGATGCCCTTCTGGTAATGTATCCTATCAGTCTTAACCTGCTCCTTCTCACCTCTAAGGATCAAATTGGTGTACCAGTTCTTGGTCAGGCGTTCAACAGCAGCTACTAATGGTTGTGGGACTTTAGCTAACTGTAAAGCCTTAATAATCCACCCATGAGGTACACTATCAAATGCTTTTTGATAGTCCAGCCACAGGACAGTCATGTTTCTGCGATTCTTTGTTGTTTTTTCCTGAATCATTTTGTTAGTTAGTAGGTGATCTATGTATGTATGTATGTATGTATGTATGTATGTATGTATGTATGTATGTATGTATGTATGTATGTATGTATGTATGTATGTATGTATGTATGTATGTATGTATGTATGTATGTGTGTATATGTCAGGTCACCAGTTGGTGCTACTGGTAACATGTATCCCAGTACAACCTGACTCATGGTCGTGTCGTTGGCGACTGAACTGGCAACCCCACCAAGGTTTCTTGGTGAGGAGGGTGACTTTGGACATCCTGCAGGACTAAAAACAAAACCTGTCAAAGGGCAAAGGACCTCTTAAGAGTCAATGGCCATCCTAAATCACCGGGAGAGATGACCCCTTAGCCTTTGTCAAGGCAGAATTCTAGGAGAAGGAAAACTCTGATATAACACCTGCAACCCTGATGGTATCCAATGATGTTGACTTGTAAATATCATCTTGGTTAAGAGAGTAGGACTGGCTTTGTGCAGTGCCTTTGCTTACTATAAAAGCTTCACGGCACAGGGATTGCTTTATATCTGGAGATCTCTCTGCACTTGTCGTCACATGGTACCATGGGCCCAGCACTATGTGACAATAATTGTCACAAGTGTAGTGTTTGTACCAGAGTTTTCAAGTCGCTGGCTGGATTAAAAAGTCACACTCGTTCAGCGCATCGGTAGGGGTTCTACTACATGCATATAAAGTAGTGGCCGTACTCGAAAACGAGTTGGCAGCCGCCATGTATGTAGGTATGTGTGTGTGTATGTATGTATGTATGTATGTATGTATGTATGTATGTATGTATGTATGTATGTATGTATGTATGTATGTTCTTCTGGTTTTATAATTTCACAAAGTTTTACCAATAGAGAGAGAGTCGGTTTCTAACATAGACACAAGACTCACTCATTGGAATTTACACAACATCAACTTGGTAGATTATGTCTGCATGTCTGCATGTGTAGATATGGATGTTATTGTAAGTGTGGATATGTATGATTTGAGTTGTATGTGTGCATGTGTATATGCTTTGCATCTGTACATGTGTATATGCAGTTATTAGATGCAAAACGTTTGGAATGTTTTACATATTTTTACTGATCCATTAACGGATTGTATTTGTAATTTCCTAATGTATGTATGTATGTACTTATGTATGTATAAATGTATGTGTGTGTATGTATGTATGTATATATGCGCAGGGACATAGAAATAGTCGGGCTGGACACCCGATCGCGCGGTTAAACCACTGGGAGTGAAGGACCCCTAGCCTTTGTCAGGGCATTCTTCTAGGAGAAGGCAACTCAGGAAACTGGGATAACTCCGATATAAAACCTGCGGCTCAGTAGTTACCGATGATGTTGATCTTTTCTTCTTTTCGGGTTATAGCTACTGTCGCTCAGAGAGTGGGATTGGCTCAGTGCACAGTCTTTCCTCACTTTAAAAAATATCTTCACGCACAGGCATTGCACGATAGAATTACTTAATAATTGTTTCTACTATTGGCACAAGGCCAGCAAATACCCAGTACATTACTGGTACTTTATTTTATTGACCCCGTAAGGATGAAAGGCAAAGTTAACCTCGGCGGGATTTGAACTCAGAATGGCAAGGGCCGTAACTCTATGCTGGAAAGCATGGCGTCCGACCCTCTACCGATACTGCCAATTCACCGCCCAAGAATTAATTAATAAATAACCCATAGTATTAATTAATAATTATTAATAATGATATATCGTGCAATGGCCATACTCGATGGCGTGGAGGCAGCCATCATGTATGTATGTATGTATGTATGTATGTATGTATGTATGTTTTCTCTTTCTCTTAATTTCGAGTATATTTTTTTGACCGGCCACCTTCCTGGTGGCAAGGTTGTAAAAGAAAAGAAATTGTCATCCCTTGAATCGCAAGAATGTTTTGCATATTTTGAAGGTGCCAGCTATCGCAGCCATTTGTAGACTATGATTTAGGGAGCTGCGCTTTTTGTCCGCAAATCCAAGTTCGGTCATACTTTGGTCCAAGCGGGTTGGTATATAACCCGTAGCACCAATAATGATGGGTATGAAGCTAAAGGTGTATCTTGGATACTGGATTTGTAAGCTCCTCATCAATGGTCCGTAGATGTCCTCATTCTCCTGTATTTTTCTGACAACGTTTACATCAAGTGGGCAGCTGATCTCCACAACAGAACACGTTTTCAATGTGTGGTCCCAAACTACAATATCAGGCCGGTTGTGCTTTAATTTGGTGGCAGTTTTTATTTTCAGGTTCCACCAGTATTCCTTAGTGCCATCTGTCTCAATATATTCTTCCTCGTTTGTTGTTAATTTTGTTTTCCGAAGTGCGTTCCAGATAGTTCTAGCTATCCCATCGTGTCTCATGGGGAGGTAGTAGCGAGATGACATTCTTTCGCAGCTGGCAACAATGTGGCTTACATCCTCGATCTTTGTTTTACATAGCCTACATTTATTGTCAGCTGCTGGCCCTCCTCTTTTGTGCAGCAGATATTTGGTAGGGAGTTCTTGTTCCTGTATTGCATAGAGATATCCCTCAAGGTGTGATGTCATAAACTTGTCGGAACTCCATGCCAGGCTTTTTGAGTGGTTTATCCCCTCTATGGTCTGTGTTTTACGCCTCAAGTATCCATGCACAACTTTCTCTGTAAATTGGTCAATTTTTTTTTCTTGTTTGAACATTGAATAGGATCTTCCGATTTCTCTGGGTGAGAGATTTATATCAGGCTTTATTCCATATCTCTCCTCCAGATCAGTCGCTATTCTAATGATATTTCTTTTTTCATGCTCATAAACCTGAGCAAGATGGTCGCCAACCTTTTTCCTCTGTTGAAGGTGTTGCTTCAGTGTTACTATCCGGGTCTCATATGTTGTTAATATTGATTTTAGACCCCGGCCACCTTCCTTGCGTGAGAAGTATAGCCTATCCACATCACCATTGATGTTAAAGTTCCCAGTAACACTGAGAAGTTTACGAGTTCTAACATCCATCTCACTTAGTTCTTGCAATGACCAGTTCAGTAGGCCAAATGTTGGCGTTAGAATTGGCACAGCATAGGTATTGTGGGCAATGTATTTGTTGTATGCTGACAGTTCTGATGACCATATTTTCTTTACTCTTCTGAGGTATTCAGTTCTGGTTCTCTCCTTATTTATGGGTCCATCATATCTGACATTCTCATCCTGTCCAAGATATCTGTAGTTGTCACCTGACTGCAGAGGTTGTATTGTCAGGCCGTTCATATCTAGATTTCTAGAGGAGGGCACAGCTCTTCCACGTTTTACTGCCAAATATGCACACTTGGACTCACCAAATTTCATTTTGATGTCGGTTGAAAATTGTGTAATGAGGTCCAATTGTTTCTTGATGTCATTGATATTTGGCCCATACAACCTCAGGTCATCAACAAAGAAAAGATGGGAGATACTTCTGGGCCCACTTCTTTGTCCACCTTGTTTCCTGAGTAGGTAAGATAGTGGAGTCAGTGAGAGAACGAAGAGTAGTACTGACAAGCTATCACCCTGAAAGATGCCCCTCTGGTAATGTATCCTATCGGTCTTAACCTGCTCCTTCTCACCTCTAAGGATCAAATTGGTGTACCAGTTCTTGGTCAGGCGTTCAACAGCAGCTACTAATGGTTGTGGGACTTTAGCTAACTGTAAAGCCTTAATAATCCACCCATGAGGTACACTATCAAATGCTTTTTGATAGTCCAACCACAGGACAGTCATGTTTCTGCGATTCTTTGTTGTTTTTTCCTGAATCATTTTGTTAGTTAGTAGGTGATCTATGCAACCCCGCACCTCCCTCTTTCCACCAGCTTGCTCAGGTGTTATGATGTTGTTGGTAGCACAGTGATCCTGTAAGAACAGGTTAAGGCACCCAGTATATAATTTATACATGATGTTTTGGCAGGCAATTGGGCGGTAATTTTTAGCAAGGGTGGTTTGGCTATTTTTGGGAATGAGGAGAGTAGTGGCAGTTGATAACCATCTGGGCAGTTCTTGTGTGCCCTTAATGGTTTCTGTAAACAGCCGTATGAGATCTTGCCGATAGAAAGTGAAATTCTTCAACCAGTATCCTGTAATGAGGTCTGGGCCTGGCGATTTCCTATTCGACATTTTCTGTAGAGCTGTTTCCAGTATTGACCCATCTATGTCATATTGTTTTGTCTGGACATGTTGGCAGTAGTCCTGTTCCAGTTGTTTTAGCCAATTAGCTTGTCTGTTGAATCCGTCATCCGTTTCCCATACAGATCTCCAGTAGTTCTCAACCTGTTCTTTTGAAGGGGTGTCGTTTACAGGGATTGAGCTTTTGCCACCGAAGCTGCGATAAACTGATTTAGGATCTCTGGCAAACAATCTATTTAGCACTTGTCGTTTATGTGCTGTTGACTTATATTTTAGTCTTTCTGTTGTAGCTGTGAGTTGTTGTTTCAACTGGTGTAATTTGGAGTTCAAAGTTTTAAATTTGGTATCTCCAAATCGTCTCTCTAACTTTTTCTTTAGGTCTTCCTGGTGTCGTGTGAAGTTTCTCTCTATGTTGCATTTCATAACGACTGCGATGTGTGAGATACTTCGTCTCAGGGACAAAATTTTGGTTTTTAAATTTCGCATCCACACTGGTTCAGGCTTTCTGTTTGTATCTTGATTGCGTGGTTTTAGATGTGTGTTATATGATAGCAATGTGACAGCTGAAACATATAACAAAACATTGAGCGTTTCAAATGTCGTTTCTACACCTTTAGATCGTATAGCCTTCAGATAATTGCCAGCTATTTCGTTCACCGCTTCCAATTCCAATTTAGTGGGTTCTTTACTGACTCTAGTGTTGTATGGTCTGTCACTCACATTAAGGCTGTGTATCTCTTGAAACATATCGTTCCATATCACTTGTAGGGTGTCCACAAGTTTTTGGTGCTCTGTGTGTTCAGTAGAGTCATGAATTGCAGCCTCGTTGTTGATGTGGTGACACTTACTACTAGAGTCAGCTGACCTTTCTCGCTGTTCTTCAGTGGAAGTGGGATGGATTTCAGCAAAATTGTTGGTGAGCTGTTCACTGTTAGATTTAGCCGGCCATTCTCTTTGTCTGTCAGTGGAGGTGGGGTGGTTGTCTACAAGGGCTGTATTTGTAGTATCACTCGATTCCGTTAGATGTATCAATTTACATCTAATGATACGTTTTGCCTGTTCATTTAGATGCTTTGGAGAAAAGTCTAATTCTGGGTGTTTGGAGTTCCATAAAGTTTTTAGCCTTTGCATAAAACCGAACTTTTGGGGTTCAGATTGTTTGTATGCTTCATATAATTCTTTGTTAAGCTCGTAGCTCCACTGTATACAACGGTTGTAATTGCGATTTGGTCGAAGGATGTATGTATGTATGTATGTATGTATGTATGTATGTATGTATGTATGTATGTATGTATGTATGTATGTATGTATGTATGTATTAAAGTATGTATGTATGTATGTATGTATGTATGTATGTATGTATGTATTAAAGTATGTATGTAATGTATATATATATGCATGTGTGTATGTATGTAGGTAGGTATTAATGCATATATTAATGCATGTATGTATGTCGGTATGTGTGTGTATGTTTGTATGTATATGTATGTATGTGTGTGTGTATGTATGTGTGCATGTGTGTACACATATATATATATATATGTGTGTATGTGTGTGTATACATATATATATATATGTGTGTGTGTGTGTTTGTTTATGTGTGTGTGTGTATGTGTGTGCACGTACGTGTGAGTGTGTGTGTGCGTGTGTGTGTGTGTGTGTATGTGTGTGTAATATTCTAAGGACCAACATGCATAAATTAAGTAGCCCCCAGATGTGTTGCGCGAAAATCAAAACTAAGTATATTGGCGTCATATATTTCATCGAAGTAGACGCCGTTGGAGGTGATGGCCACTTTACTGTAGACCATTGGTGTATAAACTAAAGATGCGGACATCAGAAACCACCCTTGTAGCACACAAGAGAGAGAGAGAGAGAGAGGGGGGGGGGGGGGGAGAGAGAGAGATGGGTGAGGGTGAGAGGGGAGTACCATTAGCTGGATGCACTTCAGTTGATAGAGTATGGGTCAGAGATTTTCATCAACTCACAACAAAATTGTGCGATTTGACAGAAGCCAATGATCCAAAAGATGAGAGAGACAGGTGGAGTTCATGCGTGAAGGGAGGGGGAGATTTTACTGAGAGATTCACGTGCCAGACACGATCGAATGATGTCAAGTGCAAAAACAGTTACGTTCTTCAAATTTTGTAGGAGAGTAGGTCACGTGTGTGTGTGTATGTATGTATGTATGTATGTATGTATGTATGTATGTATGTATGTATGTATGTATGTATGTATGTATGTATGTATGTATGTATGTATGCATGTATGTTCTTCTGGTTTTATAATTTCACAAATTTTTGCCAATAGAGAGAGAGTCGGTTTCTAACATAGACACAAGACTCGCTCATTGAAATTTATACAACAACAACAAGGTAGATTATGTCTGCATGTCTGCATGCATGTGTGTGTGTAGATATGGATGTTATTGTATGTGTGGATGTGTATGTTTTGAGTTGTGTGTGTGCATGTGTATATGTTTTGTATCTGTACATGTGTATATGCAGTTATTAGATACAGCAATTTTGGAATGTTTTACATATTTTTACTGTTCCATTAATGGATTGTACTTGTAATTTCCTAACTAGTTGTGTTCTTTCTGTTCCTGTGAAGCCTAGCTTCTCAAGATTTGTATTGAGGCAGTTACTAACATACCCCAGTGCCCCAATAATCACAGGTATAAATCTGAAGGTATAGTCAGGGTGGAGTATCTGCAGATTTCTTATTAGTTATGCATAGATATTCTCCTTTTCGCTAATCTTTGATATTATATTGGCATCTGCTGGGCAGCTAACTTCCACCACTGTGCATGCCTTCTTTTCCCTGTCCCATATCATAAAATCTGGTCTGTTATGCCGGCATTTTTGGGGGGTTTTGACTGGAACATTCCACCAGTACTCTTTCATATTATGCATGTGTATGTCTTCCACATTGCTGTAACTTTTAATATGTTCATTGTCGGGGCTATCTATCTATCTATGTGTATGTATATAATTATATGTATATATGTTTGCATATGTATATATGTATGGATATACATGGATGCGTATGTGTATGTGTATGGGGGGGGGGGGGGGGTATTTCTATACAGACACACTTATACATGCAGTCACGCATGCTCACAGAGAGCTTTTCTATTCTACGTTACAATATTTGTGGTGCTACGTACATGCATGTTGAACTGAAGAAATTACCTTGTCACTCTGAGCACTGTAGTAACCGTTCAATTCTTTGCTCCCCTTAATATTTCCTGCCTTCCCACCACCAGGAGGCGGGGGGATCCGTAGTGGCTTCTACGATGTAGTGCATATCACCATGTGATCAGCAAAACGAAATTTATATATGAAGTAAGCACGGGTCTCATACATATCTGAACATATATTGGTTTCTGATTTAGGCCAAGGCCAGCAATTTTTCGGGCGGAGAAAGTCGATTACATCGAACCCAGTGCCTTACTGGTACTTTATTTTATCAACCTCGAAAGGATGAAAGGCAAAGTTAACCTCGGCGGTTGAACTCAGAAAGTAAAGGCCCATAAATATATGTCGCTAAACATGGTGTCCGACGCTCTACAGATACTGCCAATCAACCGCCCTAAATCTGAACATCTATATGTAAATTTAAGCGACTTCCGTCCGTCCTTCCGTCAAACACTAGACATGACTGAGAAAGGAAGGGGTGATGACATCACACATTAGAGATGAGTGTGTCTGTGTTTGGAATTTATATTTATATACTCATACATATATATAGATGTACATGTACATACACATACGTACACACACATATACACAGCGTGCTGAAAAAATCATAGTATATTAAAAGTATACCAATGAGATCGGTATATATTGATGCTGGAATCTCAGTATATTTATGTACTTTTAATTTTTATTAATATTTCTTTTGTAAGTAGGTGCTGGGGGTGGTGTGCAAATGTTGGCTGGCCTCGCGCCTCTAATTGCTTTGATCAGGTTCTCTCTTTTGGTGTCGCTTCTGTTTGAGATCAACATGTATCGATACAGCAATCTCAGCAACGATCTATGTGTTAGTCTACCATCCATCTATGTGTTAGTCTACCACCCATCTGTGTGTTAGTCTACCATCCATCTATGTGTTAGTCTACCATCCATCTATGTGTTAGTCTACCATCCATCTATGTGTTAGTCTACCATCCATCTATGTGTTAGTCTACCATCCATCTATGTGTTAGTCTACCATCCATCTATGTGTTTGTCTACATTCATGTGCTTTTGATTTTGAGAAGCTACTGAGGCTTCCAAATGTTGTCTAGCATAGGGTTCCAAGTTCCTTTTAATTCAGCCCTTGTGGTCAACGTGTTTATTTATGCATATAGCTGCATCCGTGAACACCAGTAAACACCAGTGAACACCAGTGAACACTTCAAAGTAGGCAGCTGATCTGTCTACAAGTTATCAAATTATTATGATCAGCAATACACCCCTTCTTCTTCTTTTTCTTCTTCTTCTTCTTCTTCTTCTTCTTCTTCTTCTTCTTCTTCTTCTTCTTCTTCTTCTTCTTCTTCTTCTTCTCCTCCTCCTCTCCTCCTCCTTCTCCTCCTCCTCCTCCTCCTCCTCCTCCTCCTCCTCCTCCCCCACTATATTTTTGTTTGTCAAAGAAACTAGGCGCTTTTACATATGACGCGAGAAAGTAACAAAGATAAGAAATGGTCGGAATAAGGTGTGTGTAATGAGTGTGGGGTGGTGTAACGATAGGGTTAGAGATGAGAGACAGCTTCATGGGTTGAAGATAAAATACACATACATACATACATACATACATACATACATACATACATACATACATACATACATACATACATACATACATACATACATACATACAGTCAACGCGATCAGTCGCATATTTTGGCGTGGGAGACTATTTATTAAATTTAAGATGAATACTATCTCCGACAGTAATGCCACAACTACAGTCATGTTGAATAACTGGTTATTCTTCTAACTATCCCTTCTGAAGACACCTTTTATTCGAATTCGTAGAGATATCCGACTAAATACATAATTCATTTTACAAGGATTTACTACAAACAGCATGGCTGAACACAACATCAACAACAAAATTAAGGAATTATCGAAGACAAACAACAAGAAAGGTAAACAAACTTTATTCAGTTGTAGCTACAGAAGAAACCTAAATTATAAATCGCATTTCTCTAGGAGTTGCGAACTTAATAATGATTTATTTAATTGTTATAAAATGGCCAAAAAACAATCCCTCCATTGGCTATGTGAACAGAATGAAGCTACACTCGGAAGAAATGCACCCAGAGCTAAATTATTTCACAGCGAAACAATTACGCCAACAAGCGACGTTTGTTGAACGTAAAAATAAGTTAAATATTATTAATTGTAAGTCCCCCACAACGAACATGGGATCAACAACACGTGCTACAGGTCGCCATGCTACTAGACTTCCTAGCAGCCAGGTCGAACAACGCCTTGAAACAACTATGCCTGTAAGAAACTTGACACTACCTGTACCATCTAAGTCTACCTCGAATGCTGGGGAAAACAGTATCGATAATAATAATAATCGAAGAAATAATAATAATAATCGAAGAAATTTGACACCACGTGTACCATCCGAGTCTACCTCGACTGTTGTGGAAAATACTATCGATAATGATAATCAAAAGTATAAACAATTGAAATTTCCCCCAAACGAAATCTTCCAGAGAGAAATTAACTCATGTATAAATATCTTTCTTGCTGAACGTATTAAAACGACAATGTTTAATAAAAAACCAAATAATGAAATATTACGTGTTATTGACGAAATAGGGGATGAATATTTACGACGGATAGAAACCCCAACATTTTGGCAAATCAACGCCTGTTTATATGCCCTAGCAACAACAGTGAAGCACTATCTTGGTGATAGCAGAGATATTAATAAGAACAAAGCACCACCAAAAATACCATCACATATAACTAAAATAGAAAAAAAAATTGCTGACCTACGAAAAACCATAGGATATGTGACAATGATCCTTACATGCAAACAAACACAAACAAACCTCACTCCTCACCAACAACGAGTGAAAAATAAAATAGAGACAATGTTTGGTAACAGTAAAACCAGAACTCTCCAATATAAGCTGATCACCCTCAAACAAGAATTGAGGGCTGTTAGCGAAAAACGCCGATACCTGAAGAAGGTAGATGAGAGAAAAGTGCTTAATAAAAGATTCAGACGAAACCAAACATCAGTCTATAGAGATATGAAGGGCAAAGTAATAAGTGTCACTGAGGCCCCATCCCAGAAAGACATAGATTCCTTTTGGAGCAAAATATGGGGTGGAAAGAAGAATTTCAACCAAGATGCAGTGGGGCTAAGAGAAATCCCAAAACCTACACTACAACAAAAACATACGAAATAAATGAGGGTACCCTTGAGACTGTGATAGAAAAACTCCAAGATAAGAAAGCACCAGGAAGAGACATGATTGTCGGAGGTATCTTACTGACCTCTACCAACAAGTTCTTAAGGGAGATACACTTATACCAGAATGGTTGACATTAGCACAAACATTACTGGTCCCCAAGAACAAAGACACCCACTTGGCAAAAATCTAACGACCCATTGCATGCCAGAACCTGATGTATAGGATGTATACATCCTGCCTGAACCTATTCCTCCAAGAACACTGTGAAAATAATAACATCATCACAGATGAACAAGCAGTTGGAAAGAAAGGGGTTTGGGGATGTGCTGAACAACTCCTAATCAACAAAACTGCGATGTCGGAGGTGCAACAACTTAGGAGGAATATGGCTACAGTCTGGCTAGACTACAGGAAAGCTTTCGATTCTGTTCCCCACTCTTGGGTGATATAGGCCCTCCAACTTGCTAAAGTCCCAGACATTATTGTCAGAGCCATAGAAAGGCTGTCTTCTTCTTGGGCTACTATCCTAAGGTTAAAGACAGGGAGGGAGGACTCTATTTTCACTGAAAAAATAAAATATCGCAGAGGTATATTTCAGGGGGACAGTCTCTTTGTGATATTATTCATCTTGTCATTAAACACCTTGTCCTTTCTGCTCAAGAAATGTGATGGATACATCATTGGCTCACAGGAGGACAGAAATACGAACCTAACCCATAATTTCTTTGTGGACGATCTGGAACTCTATGCCAAGAACATGGATGGGATGAAGAAAAATCTTGACCTGGTTACAACGTTCTCAAAGGATTTAGGAATGGAGTTTGGTCAAGATAAATGCTCATACATGACTGTAAAGCGGGGGAAAACAACAACCCAATCTAGCAACATTGTCATCAATGGCTTAACTGCTACAGATACCAGGGAATAGATGAGAACATATCCTATAATGGTATCTGTAATAAGGAACGCGTAACCAGGGAATACTACACCCGATTAAGAAACAAAACAGTGGCTCACAATGTGTTTGCTGTGCCATCCACGAACATAATATGAAAAAGTACTGCAGGAATGTTCCAGTAAAAACCCCATTAAAATGCAGGCATAACAGACCAGATTTTATGATATGGGACAAGGAAAAGAATGCATGAACAGTAGTGGAAGTTAGCTGTCCAGAAGATGCCAATATAATATCAAAAATTAGTGAAAAGGAGAATATTTATGCAGAACTGATGAGAAATCTGTAGATACTCCACACTGATTACACCTTCAGATTTATACCTGTGATTATTGGGGCACTGGGGTATGTTAGTAACTGCCTCAATACAAATCTTGAGAAGCTGGGCTTCACAGGAACAGAAAGAACACAACTAGTTAGGAAACTACAAGTACAATCCATTAATGGAACAGTAAAAATATGTAAAACATTCCAAAAATGTTTCATCTAATAACTGCATATACACATGTACAGATACAAAGCATATACACATGCACACATACAACTCAAAACATACACATCCACACATACAATAACATCCATATCTACACATGCATGCATACAAACATATCTACCTAGTTGATGTGTAAATTCCAATGAGAGAGTCTTGTGTCTATGTTAGAAACCGGCTCTCTCTCTATTGGTAAAACTTTGTGAAATTATAAAACCAGAAGAACATACATATATACATACACACATACATACATGCATACATATATATATATATATATATATAATACTGTTGGCTTCACGCTCACAATAATTTCTATACTTTCATTTATATATATATATATATAAATATATGTGTGTATGTGTGTGTGTGTGTGCAGATACTCCGCGCACACATGTATTTGTATATATATATTTCCACACAGGTACACATGCTTTTTTTGTCTATATTTGCTTATATAAATATTTATATATCCGACAGCCTGTGTGTATGTGTAAAAGTGTGCGTGCTAGTATATTTATATACATACACTAACCCTATAAATGTTGTTTCATTAACATCCTACTCCACCTTCCTTCTACCACACACAGTTCCTGTAGTGGTGAACAAGTGCACTTTTATTTTATTTTTATTTTCTTATTGATATTTTATATATATATATATATATTAGTAAATAAAAAAGAAAATGCTGACAAATTGTTCCCAGTGAAAAATAGTTTAATTAGGAATAAGTATAAATTAGTAATAAGTATTGGTTAGTATTCAGTTTTAGTTTTAAGTTTTTACCTGTTGCGCATTTCTAATGCTTTTCAAAAATAATTTTGAGATAGAGCGCCCGTGATGTTTGCTCTAATCTGATCAGTTTTGGAAATTCTACCTGTTTTATGTGAAAAAAGTGGCTCCAGAGGTATTAAGATTTGGTTGGTTGTTGAATGTCACGTGAATGAGTACTATAAGTTTCGCGCCAATTCGTGTTGCAAAAATTCTTGTAGTCAAAACAATTTTGATTGGTCGGTAGAGGTCATGTTAAAAATTGATTATGCGCCAAATGAAGGTTTGTGGAAGAGTGTCTTTTTTCGCCTGATTGAGAAGTCACTGAAAAATAAGTCTTTTAAGACAAATATGTGTGTTCATTGTTGTGATAATGGTTAGTAGGGATAAGCCCACAGACTCCAAGCAATATCTTCCTTTCAACTCTTGCCACCCTAGACACGTTAAAATTAATATTCTCTACAGCTTAGCCAAGAGAATCTGTACTATAGTCTCCAATAAAAACACCTGTTACTTACGGCTACAAGAACTAAAGGACACACTCATAGGCAGGGACTACCCTGCATCACTAATTGACAATGGAATCCAACGTGCCCTAAAACTCAGTACCCAGGAGTAAATCAACCGAAACTAAAAGCTATTCCATACATCTCCACACAGAACCCCCTCAACAATGAGACCTTTGACACCATCCTTCAGAACATCCCTGTGTTAAAAAAGGACCATAGAATGAACCAAATCCTTCGAACACACGATATCATAAAGAGCAGAAGACAATCTAAGTCAATGAAAAACATCCTAACACATGCCAAAGTACTGCCAACCACAACAACGAAACCCACAGTAAAAAAATACGATAGACCCAACTGTGGCATATGCATCAACCTAATAGAGGGTTCGGAATTCTATTTCAAAGAAGGACAACGTTTTATAGTAAAACACAATTTCACATGCGCATCAGAAAACCTAATATATGTATTAACTTGCTCAGATTGTCGAGAACAATACATAGGCCAGACCAAAAACAGCCTCCGCCAACGCATGACTGTCCATAGATCCCAAATTAAAATACGGGAATACAGGAAAATACCACTGAGTGAACACATTGATACCTGTGCCGTCCAAAATCATCCCAACTTTAGAATCTTTCCCCTCTACAAATTTAAAGATAATGCCACCCACACCCAGCGCATCAGCAAGGAATCTCACTTTATTAACAAATGCGGACCCCCGTCTAAACACTTCTTCCTAAGATGAAACCACAACATACACACGTCAACATACATACCTACATCAGCATACATCCTACATACATCTCTATCCACATATAAACACAATGACATACGTAAACACACATGTTCTATGGTGTAACACAAATATTCACAAATTTGCATACGTTTTGATGTCTATAGTTATAAACGTGCCGACACACACACATACATAGACGCACATATGCATTGCACAGTGATGGGCACATACATATTTGTACACAAGTATTCCCATACGGCAGGGCCTAATGGAATGGATTCCCCTTGCAGTACGTAGAATCTGGACACTCACACACATCTTGGTGTTATGACAATACTATATATCATTTCACCCCTTTTATTATTAATGTTTTTGATGTTCTTTTGAGAGAATCGTTTTTGCAAATTACTGAAAATATCGAATAATATACACCATTTTTACCAGTATCACAAAAAACTGGTCCTCCCACACACACATACACACATATACACACACACATACACACGCGTACACTAACATACAAACAGACATATACACACACACAGTTCTCCGTATAAGACATGTTAAAATATCCCCCACACACGTACAGACACATTCCTACTGACCGAATCCCTCTACCACGAATAACTCTGCCACACACACACACACACACACACACACACACACACACACACACACACACATATTTGTCTTAATAGACACCTGAACTGTTGACCTTTCAACATGACTGCAATTCACACACACATCCCTACTGACCATTATCACAACAATGAACCTCTTTACTACACACACACACACACACACATATTTGTCTTAAAAGACTTATTTTTCAGTGACTTCTCAATCAGGCGAAAAAGGACACTCTTCAGCAAACCTACATTTGGCGCAAAATCAATTTTTAACAATCACGTGACCTCTACCAACCAATCAAAATTGTTTTGACTACAAGAATTTTTGCAACACGAATTGGCGCGAAACTATAGTACTTATTCACGTGACATTCAACAACCAACCAAATCTTAATACCTCTGGAGCCACTTTTTTCACATAAAACAGGTAGAATTTCCAAAACTAATCAGATTAGAGCAAACATCACGGGCGCTCTATCTCAAAATTATTATTGAAAAGCATTAGAAATGCGCAACCGGTAAAACTTAAAACTAAAACTGAATACTAACCAATACTTATTACTAATTTTTACTTATTCCTAATTAAACTAATTTTCACTGGGAACAATTTGTCAGCATTTTCTTTTCCTTTTACTAATATATCACAACTCGTGTGTTACACCTCTATTCTTTTAAATATATATATATATATAAGCACACGCACACATACGTATACACGTTTACATACACACAGTTATAGGTGTAAATATATGTGTGTGTGTGTGTGTGTGTGTGTGTGTGTGTGTGTGTGTGTGTGTGTGTGCGTGCGTGCGTGCGTGCGTGTGTGTGTGTGTGTGTGTGTGTGTGTGTGTGTGTGTGTGTGTGTGTGTGTGTGTGTGTGTGTGTGTGTGTGTGTGTGTGTGTGTGTGTGTGTGTGTGTGTGTGTGTGTGTGTGTGTGTGCGCGCGCGTGTGTGTAGCCAAATTGAAGGTTTTGCTTCGCAACCACATGGCTTCTGATTCAGTCCTACTGCGTAACACCTTGGGCAAGGGTTTCCCATTATCGCCTCAGGCTAACTAAAGCTTTGTGAGTGAAATTTGGTAGGCAGAAAACCCACGTATGTTACTGATAAGCAAATTTGTCGATTGCATATTACCGATTAATCGACCTAGAATTATCGGCTAATATGGATTAATCTACTAGCCATTATCTATAATGTACTTATATATTGTGATATGAAAACGTGTATAATAGTTAATTGTAGATAATTTATTATAATATTTAATAATTAAATACAATTAAGAAGCTACTATATTATGACAGCGTCGGGCAACATGCTTTGCAGCATAGAGTTGCAGCCCTTTGCGATCTGAGTTCAAATCCAGCCGAGGTTAGCTTTGCCTTTCATCCTTACGGGGTCGATAAAATAAAGCACCAGTAATACACTGGCGTCGATTTAATCGACTTTCCCATTCCCAAAACTTGTTGACCTTGTGCCTAAATCAGAACCCAATATTATGATGACAAAACAAGATGAAAAATTAGATTGATTTTACACTCGTTTCTATATTTTATTACCATTGAACTATGCCATTCAACAGTGCAACGTTCAATATGCAACACGTCCAACATTCTATACCTACACATAAGTTTCAGTTTTGTTAAATCATTCTGTGACTGTAAAGCCACCATGTGGAGTCTGAATAGTTATATTAACATAGAACCAAATCTTGAAAATAAAAAAAAATTACAATGCACCAAACATACGTAGATAGCACCTCTTAGCATGTCTATTACATATTTGTTAGCTTAAATTTGATTATTACATCTTCTATTTTGTTTGTGTAATTTAAGATAACAGGAAATATTGTTACTGGAAAATTTGAATATTCTTAAATAAACAAAAAATCGGAATTTTTATGAGTTTTAAATTAATTCCCTTTTAAAACATCAATTAAACACATATTCTTTTAGGTGAGAAGGAGGGTCTCTCTCTTATACTTTGAGACATTTTACTCTACAGAAAATTACTCCTCTTGGGCAGGCCCAATTAATTTATATATAATAATGTTATTTTTTCTGGTAGGCTTAGAGTGTGTGTCTTACGAAATATTATATATTGCTTATGTAGTTCTCTTGCTCCAACAATATTAATAATAATAATTGTTTCTACTTTTGGCACAAGGCCAGCAATTGCCAGTACATTACTGGTACTTTACTTTATCGACCCCGTAAGGATGAAAGGCAAAGTTAACCTTGGCGGGATTTGAACTCAGAATGGCAGGGCCGTAACTCTATGAGTCAAAGCATGGCGTTCGACCCGCTACCGATACTGCCAATCCACAAATAATAATAATGACTTTTTTATTAGTCACGCAGGGTTTACACGAAGAAAACATTAAGGACAGTACAAACAGAACAGGATAGAACAAAGTGTGGGTTTTAGCGTGTAAATAGTTCATATAACGGGGTATAGAAAACAAATTCGAACAAAGTAAATTCCCTAATAGGAGTGACTTCCGAGGGTCACACATAGAGAAAGCTCACAGGACAAGTGCCCTCTCCCAGTTCTCCACCTTAAATCTACAAGCCCATTCACTCGGGCCATGCTCGCCAATCTTTCAACAAACTGCTTGGAAGGTAGCATTTCCCTCTTCAAATGAAACCTGAAAAAGTTAATCAGGGCGACACCATATTAGCTTGTGTTCAGCCCTTTTAGATTTGTCTACTACACGAACTCTTACCCCATGGTCATCATGCAGATAAAAATTGTCCGCACTTTGCGGCTAAATGAAGGCGGCAGGGCAATCTTCACAATAGACTCAGCTGATACCCGGATCCATCGTACACGAGACAACATGACCACAATTACAATGGTGGAGGTAACAGTGATGGTAGTTACAGTGATAATGATAATGATGATGATAATAATGATAGTACTGATAATGATGGTGGTAATGGTGGTGGTGGAGATAGTGCTGATAATAATAAAGACAAACTTTAGCCTGGCTAGGCAGGTTATATAGAGACTGTGTCAGAATAAAAACACAAGTGAGGAGGGGAAAGCCCTACAAACGACTCTCATGATATCATGATGGAAAACAATAATGAAATAGTTAACGGTGTGAATGAGGTAGAACCAATCACTTTCAAAGTCCCTCACCAGGCATGTTTGGAGTCCTCAGCAACAAAATGTGCGCGTAGATAGACACAAATGGACGAAGAAAGAGTATGTTACACTGATTGAATGTCATGAAAGAACAAAGCTGGAAGGAAGTCGTGGAGTAGGACGACGTACTCTGGAATTTTTGATATGTCTGAAAGTGAACTAATGAATCAAGTGAGGGATATTAGGAGGAAGGGCTGGTTAACTGAGGTAGAAATATCTCGGATTAGTGAACACTTAACGGAACCGGCAGATGAATAACAAAAGGAGGTTAGAGCAGAAGCTAAAGCAGTTGAAGGTAGAGAGGAAAATGGGTCGCGGGAACAGGGAATTGTGATAGGACTGTTAGGGCTGCCGAAGAGGAGTGCTATTCATTGAAACCTGGTATAACTGAGGATGAGAATGGTAATGCAAAAGGAGGTCACTTGGATGATGAGTCACTTGAGTTACGTAGACAACTCATGGATTTGATGAATGGCCCAAAATAATCCCAATGAAGGATAGATAGGAGGATGATAATTGAAATTTATTTTCTTGTAATTTCAATTACAAATAGAAATAAACGATTTCAATGCTGTCATACAACACAACTAGACAGAAGACAAACTAGGAACCTTATCCAAGCTGTTGCACTGTTTGTAGAGGAACAAACGGGACTGACGAGCATTAAGCAGAGTAAGACAAAAGAACCATAGTGGAAAAGACGTATTGAAAATGCCATAATGAGGTTAAGGCAGGGTCTAAGTAAAATGAAAAAAAAGCTGATTGAGAAGGACTAGACAAGACATAAAATATGGAAGAATGGATTCCATACAGCTAAAACAGGGAATTCTTTTGAAAAGCCAGAAGATAAAGAGATATATAAATAGAAATAAACAATTCGAGGAAAATCGATTGTCCCAAAATAATACAAAACAATTCTTCTGCAGTTTGGAAGGAAATAAGGGGAATAGGAAAGACGCTATCCCTAATGTTGATAAGGCCAAGGAGTTCTGGAATGGGATATGGGAAAACAGTATGAGTCATAGAAAGGATGCCAAGTGGATAGACACCATCAAGACAGAATTGTGAGGAGGAAATATACAAGAATATATTACCATAAACACAGGCGATGTGAAGGATCAAGTAGCCAAGATACCAAACTGGAAAGCCTCTGGACCAGATGGGATTCACGACGTTTGGTTGAAAAGATGCAATGTAGTACACGAAAGACTTACAACACATTTGAATGAATGTGTCCAGAGAGGTGCAGTCCCCACCAGGATAGTTACAGGGAGATCAACGTTTGTGATGAAAGATAGAAGTAAAGGGAATGCTGTCCAGGGTACCAAGTATCTCCTTGTTATTGATAAGACAGTTTTGGGGCATTGTAAGAAATATCCCTTAAACGTGTCTATGGTCTGGATTGACTTTAAGAAGGCATATGATATGGTGCCCTATTCTTGGATTGGTGAATGCCTGTAGAGGCATTGCTGACAACATCGGAAAGTTTTTGCTGAACAGCATGCCAAAGTGAAGAACCAAGTTATCTTCAAGCAATGATTTCTGGGTGAGGTAGCAATTAAAAGAGGTGTCTTCCAAGAGGACTCATTCTCACTGTTACTATTTGTTATAGCACTGATACCTATAATACTCACACTCAGAAAAATATAACTGGACTATCAATGTGGAAAGCAAGGGTCATTCGTAAACCAGCTTATGTTTCTGGATGACTAAATCTGTTTGGGAAGTCTGGAAACCAAATAGACACACCGGTTAAAACAGTTCAGATATGCAGCAGTGACATTGGTATGGAATTTGGGATTTCCAAATGCTCTGTACTCAGAGGGATCATTGTCTAAGTAGTAAAAGGAGAACGGTTGCAGAATATTTGGTAAACAGTGACGAATAATTGTTGCAATATACAGCAGAAGATATGGGTATAAATGCAATAGAAATGGTTGGAAAGGACGAGTTTAACCAAAGAGTTGAAGAGAGGTGAAAAGAAGAGTAGTAGTAGTAGTAGTAGTAGTAGTAGTAGTAGTAGTAGTAGTAGTAGTAGTCACTGAAGTCTGCGACATTGGATTTACTTGAACCGCATTCCTAACAATAAACATCTGTTTGTATCTCAAGAAGCAAAATAAAATAAAGTGTATAAGGGTTTCTTTCGGAAAACATGATGAACATGGTAACATTACAGAGTTGTCAGCTGTATAAATCAAATCTAATGACTACAGTCCATATATTCAAACACACACATACACTGATATATATATATATATATATATATATATATCGACGCACATTTACACATACACACACACTCACACCACAGACATATCATACACGCCTACACATGCACACATACACACACTGACAATACGCGCACACACACTCATAAAGAGAAAATGTTTCTTCATGGCCAGCTGACTGTGCACCCGACTGAACCTACTACCATGTGAAATAAAAAGTAGGTAATATAATACGCGCGCGTGCACTCTCAGACACAGATATATACACACGCACCCGTGTGTATATGTATAAATGTACATATGTTTATACCTGGTTATATATATTTTTTAATAGTTCTCTGAGTGGATAATTAATTTATTTATATATCATGTCCTTTCATTGAGATGTCTACGTATTAGAGACAGTTAACATTATAGAGTTATAAATTTATATATATATATACATTATATATATATATATATCCTATATATATCCTCGAGGAGGAAGCGTTTTCGGCGCTGGGAAATACAGTATAGATACATTATATATATATATATATATATATATATATATATATATATATATATATATATATATATATATATATATATATATATATATATATATATAAATATATATATATACCGTATTTCCCGCGCGCCGAAAACGCTTCGTCCTCGAGGACGCACCCTAATATTGACAACAAAAAGTTTTAAAAAAATAATAAACAACCTTTGGCCTCTGGGACGCATGCTAGATTTTTGAGACTTATTTTAGGGGAAAATTAGCGTGTTCGACGCCGGTAAATAGGATATATATATATATATATATATATATATATATATATATATATATATATATATATATATATTTGGATATAATGCTCTGAAATAGCGATATATATGTGAAGACAAACATAGAATATTCGAAAATATTCTGTATGTCTCTAGCTGTGTCATTCTCGATAAAAGCACTGGATATGTAATCCTGATGATTTCTAATAAGAATGAAACGCGTAGGTTACTTCCCTTGCTTTTATCGAGAATCTCAAATTGTAATACGTGACGTATTCTATTCTATAGCGATTGGGTCTTCGAAATGTTTATTATAAACATACAGAATATTTTCGAATATTCTATGTTTGTCTTCACATATATATCGCTATTTCAGAGCATTATATCCAAATTCTAATTTCTGCCGGACCGGCAACCGCTCTTTCAAACCAGTTCCTGTACACAGCTAAGTATTCTATAAGTCTCTAGCTGTGTCATTCTCGATAAAAGCACTGGATATGTAATCCTGATGATTTCTAATAAGAATGAAACGCGTAGGTTACTTCCCTTGCTTTTATCGAGAATCTCAAATTGTAATACGTGACGTATTCTATTCTATAGCGATTGGGTCTTCGAAATGTTTATTATAAACATACAGAATATTTTCGAATATTCTATGTTTGTCTTCACATATATATCGCTATTTCAGAGCATTATATCCAAATTCTAATTTCTGCCGGACCGGCAACCGCTCTTTCAAACCAGTTCCTGTACACAGCTAAGTATTCTATAAGTCTCTAGCTGTGTCATTCTCGATAAAAGCACTGGATATGTAATCCTGATGATTTCTAATAAGAATGAAACGCGTAGGTTACTTCCCTTGCTTTTATCGAGAATCTCAAATTGTAATACGTGACGTATTCTATTCTATAGCGATTGGGTCTTCGAAATGTTTATTATAAACATACAGAATATTTTCGAATATTCTATGTTTGTCTTCACATATATTTCGCTATTTCAGAGCATTATATCCAAATTCTTATTTCTGCCGGACCGGCAACCGCTCTTTCAAACCAGTTCCTGTACACAGCTAAGTATTCTATAAGTCTCTAGCTGTGTCATTCTCGATAAAAGCACTGGATATGTAATCCTGATGATTTCTAATAAGAATGAAACGCGTAGGTTACTTCCCTTGCTTTTATCGAGAATCTCAAATTGTAATACGTGACGTATTCTATTCTATAGCGATTGGGTCTTCGAAATGTTTATTATAAACATACAGAATATTTTCGAATATTCTATGTTTGTCTTCACATATATATCGCTATTTCAGAGCATTATATCCAAATTCTAATTTCTGCCGGACCGGCAACCGCTCTTTCAAACCAGTTCCTGTACACAGCTAAGTATTCTATAAGTCTCTAGCTGTGTCATTCTCGATAAAAGCACTGGATATGTAATCCTGATGATTTCTAATAAGAATGAAACGCGTAGGTTACTTCCCTTGCTTTTATCGAGAATCTCAAATTGTAATACGTGACGTATTCTATTCTATAGCGATTGGGTCTTCGAAATGTTTATTATAAACATACAGAATATTTTCGAATATTCTATGTTTGTCTTCACATATATTTCGCTATTTCAGAGCATTATATCCAAATTCTAATTTCTGCCGGACCGGCAACCGCTCTTTCAAACCAGTTCCTGTACACAGCTAAGTATTCTATAAGTCTCTAGCTGTGTCATTCTCGATAAAAGCACTGGATATGTAATCCTGATGATTTCTAATAAGAATGAAACGCGTAGGTTACTTCCCTTGCTTTTATCGAGAATCTCAAATTGTAATACGTGACGTATTCTATTCTATAGCGATTGGGTCTTCGAAATGTTTATTATAAACATACAGAATATTTTCGAATATTCTATGTTTGTCTTCATATATATATATATATATTCTGAGTATATGTTGGTTGTTTACCGACACCTCAGTATGCAGATTGGAGCACTCGACGAAGTACGAAGGTTGGTTTGTTTACTCCGGAGTAATGTAAAATAAAGTAATTAAGTCAAATATTTAAAATTTGGCTTCGTTTATTAAAGATATACTGCTATATATATTTCGGTGACAGCCATCATTGGCTGTGACCTCATCAGGCAGTCCGAATTGGTGTGGTAGAGACAGGTACACATGTTGTTAAAGTGTTTTACTCCGTCAATACTCCGATATGTCCAGCTCCTGGTTGGGTTGTTATTTCTCTGAAGAACTGGAATCATATGAATTCGAACAATCGAATTTCGGCATCATAGGACACTCTCTCCTCCCATTGGTCAGTTGTGAGAACATTCCTCAGTCAAAAGTCTATATAAATTTTTTTCTGAAACAAGACAATCTGTTGTGGTTGTTTTTGTTAAGTACAGCTGACCTCCTCTCTTGTGTTTATTGGTGTTAGGGGGTAAGCTGGCAGGTCAGCCTTACTTCTACTGCTGCTGTCTTTAGAAGAATGAGTGTGTGTGGGTTGGCATCAATCCTACCACCCTTTCACGTGGTGGGGGTGCCAAACAGATAATGAAATAAGATAAAGTAAAATGAAGAAATAAAATATTAAAAAATATAGATAAATGCTTCCCGAAGGACCATAGATACCGCAAGATCTTCAACAGACACACTGTAAAGCTCTCATTCTACCACGCGAAATGTGGCCCAGCACATAGCTAGCACCAATAGGGGTAGACTTAAAAACCACACACAAACGGAAGCTGGCAATATAGGCACCCGGCAGAACCATGTGGGGGGAAAGAAGGGTGGACCCAGTAACCCAAACAGACCTAGGGACCTCCCAACGGGAACCCCACATTAGGCACGCGGAGGTCGACCACCTCCTGCAACTACAGAAAACAAACAAACTTACAGAGAGACTCAACAATAGCAGCAGCAGAATTATTATTTTATTAGCCATTTAGGGCTGACATCAAGAACACATTAAAGACGTCACAGGAGGATACAATGTGGATTTTTTGTGTTAAAAGTGTCATAATAGAAAATAACAAACATGTAAGAATTCAAGCAAAAGAAAATTCCTCACTGAGGGAAATCTTCTGAGTATCACCCAAGGAGAAAGCCCACAAAAATCCACGGTCACCCTGAGTGACAGGGTGTTTGACCCTCCCACCAGTCCTCCTCCAATCTATAAACGCATACTTAGATCAAACTTGTTCACTCGAATAATGATCGCTACTTTTATCAACCTTTCAATAAACCGGCTGGACGGCAGCACCTCTCTCTCCACTGATTTTCATTTTCATTAAGACGTGAAGAAATTAATCAGAGCTTCACTGAAGCGGAAAGTGCCTGTCCTCAACCTTTTCAATCACGTCTACCTCGTAACATTTTGCGTTATGGCCATCAGGCAGGTGAACACTACTTTCCCTTCCCAACCAAAAGGAAGATTGCGGAGTTATCTTCACAATGATTTCAGCAGGGTCCGTCCTCATGTGGGCTCCAGATCACAAGTTAGAAACCGACAGCACTTTAGCCCTAGTTTTAATTCTTAGTTGTGCAAACATAGGATGAAAGGTGCAGTAATCGGGATAATCCTGTATTTTTAAGGGGTGGGCGGACGAAGGTCTAGAAGGCAATATTATTATTGGCAGTATCGGTAGAGGGTCGGACGCCATGCTTTGCAGCACAGTTACGTCCCTTTACGGACTGAGTTCAAATCCCGCCGAGGTTGACTTTGCCTTTCATCCTTACGGGGTCGATAAAATAAAGTACCAGTAATGCATTGGGTAATTCTGGCCTTGTGCCTAAAGTAGAAACAATTATTAAATGGGATCCACCTCCCTCACTTTTACTTTTAGGGGTTTTATGACGGTAGGGTTTATGATTTGAGGTAACATTTTGCTGATATTTCAAGTAGGTGGAGGGGCCGTTGTATTGAGATGTGCCATGTGTTGGTATGGGGACTAGTTATAATTTGGCGGGGGTCGGGGGTGAGAGGTATCGATAATTGGGTGGTGGGTGTTAGATGTATCGGCTGTAAAATTGGTGGGATTAGCATAAATGTGAATCTTAATTGTGGTTTAGTAGTGGTGTGGTGGTTGTTATGGTTATTGTCATTGTTTTTGTTGCTGGTGGTAGTAATGTCGTCATTATTGCTGCTGCTGCTGCTGCTGTTGTTGTTGTTGTTGTTGTTGTTGTTGTTGTTGTTGTTGTTGTTGTTGTTGTTGTTGTTGTTGTTGTTGTTGTTGTTGTTGTTGTTGTTTGTGGTGGTGGTGGTGGTGGTGGTGGTGGTGGTGGAGGTGTTGCTGTTGGTGGTGGTGGCGTTGGTGTTGGTGTTGGTGTTGGTGTTGGTGGTGGTGGTCGTGGTGGTCGTGGTGGAGGTGTTGCTGTTGGTGGTGGTGGCGTTGGTGGTGGTGGTGGCGTTGGTGTTGGTGTTGGTGGTGGTCGTGGTGGTGGAGGTGTTGCTGTTGGTGTTGGTGGTGGTCGTGGTGGTCGTGGTGGAGGTGTTGCTGTTGGTGGTGGTGGCGTTGGTGGTGGTGGCGTTGGTGTTGGTGGTGGTGGTGTCGCTGTCGGTGATGGTGGTGGCGTTGGTGTTGGTGGTGGTGGTGGTGGTAGTGTTGATGGTGTTTCTATTGTGGGTCGAGGGAAACGCGTTCGAAGATATGTTTAATTCATTAGCTTGCCGTTTCCAAATTACCGTACTGACCTTTGTTGTTGTATGATAGAAACGTGTGATAAAACAAAAGGTTGTGAGATCGACAGAAAGACAAATTGGTGGGGAAAATGTGGGGTGATAGGGATAAGGAATAAGGGATGATAGAGACAAAAGGGAGTGGGGGAAAAGGCTAACTGAGCAACACAGAGAGAGGTACAGAGAAAGAGGAACAAAGGGTGAAAAATAAAGAAATAACAAGGTGGATACATTGGTATATGTAAATATATATATATACGTATATATATATATATATATATATATATATATATATATATATATACATATATATATATATATATATATATATATATATATATATATATATACCTGTGTGTGTCTGTGTGTGTGTGTGTATGTGTGTGTGTGTGTGTGTATGTGTGTGTGTGTCTGTGGGTGTGTATGTGTGTCTGTGTGTATTTCTGTGTGTATTAAGATGTGCACTTGCAGCCGAAGTGTATGATAAAGTTATATCTGTATAAATACAGAGTATGTAACCAAGACTGCAGCAACGTGGTATACATCTTGAAATGAAGATCCAATTAGATCTGAAAATCAATTAAAGGTTTTTATATTATTCTCAATTTACAGGGAAATTTGTATTTTCTGGCGTGTTTACATGTCTACACATTAGATATGCGTTTATATTTATGCACGTTGGTGCAGATTCGGTTAAACACTCTGTATATATACGTATATGACTTTATAACACACACGCGTGCGCACGTGTGTGTATGTGATATGCGAATCCCGGGTTCAATCGGGGATAACCACAGTAAGTAAGGTACTCAATACATTAGTAGAGTGCAAACATCAAGTTTAATATAGAAATGGCTTCTACGGGATTAGAACTGTTTCATTCAAAAGACATCACCAGGAAAGGGTTTTCTTGATGTTTTCTTTTGAATGAAACAGTTCTAGTCTTGTAAAAGCCATTTCTATATTAAACATGATATATATATATATATATATATATATATATATATATAATGAAGGTTTAGTGAATAAGAAAAAGTTTTGAAATAAATTTTAAAAAGTTCACTGTACCTGCTGTACCTGCTGTACCTGCTGTAATTACCCTTACCGTACGGTTTCAAGTCTCAAAATAAATGGATAATCCATGCGGATATCCATTAAAAAGGAAGACTCTCGTCAGAGGGTTCTTTTCACTCGCAGAATATAAAATTCCCGAGTTCAAATCACGAACTGGCGCTATTCAAAATTGTTCCCGAGATGAGAGTGAAGCAATTCTGTCCAGTGCCGTGTGCAAAGATAGAAGGCAGAGGCGGAAAGGTCATTCTACTGCCACTAGAATTAACAGCAGTTAAAACGACCAAAATGTTATCTCGACCAGGGGAGATTAATAATAATAAAGTATGTATCCCTACATGCAAAATACATATAGGGACACATGTATTATCCAACCGTATGCCAATGTGGTACTATATATATATATATATATATATATGTGTGTGTGTAGGAGGTGAGTTTTATTATAGCACAAACAAAAATTTATTCAGTTTGACATTGCCAGTTACTATTCTTCCATTTCTTTCGCCTTCACTCCTCAACTACGCTCTATTTTTCGCATTTAAATATTCTAACATTACCACAGATGAACTTTACATCATTCTCACCGCAAGAAAACTATCTTGGAATTCAACAATGAATATTGGACTAGAGCTGATACTTCCAACAATTTTGATATCACAATGGGTGCGTCCGATTCATCGCAATTGATGGATTTGATTGGTATCTTTATTCTGAATTCTTTAAATCAGAAAATTCCTCAACTTCGCGGTGGAATTTATCGTGACGATGCCATTTTTACTGTCTTAAACTGTAACTTAGTTAACCTTAATATTATTAAGAACAATATACTTGATCTATTTACGCACCATAACCTTAAAATTGAATTTGATAACAACGTCAAACTAGCTAACTTCTTGGATATATCCCTTAATCTTGACACTGGCCTATATTACCCTTACCATAAAAACAATGAGAATCTAAATTATGTTAATTTTAAATCTAACCACCCCACTAACGTTAAAAATGCTGTAGTCAGTAATATTGAAAAGAATCTCAAATCTATCCTCTAATAAACTTATCTTCGACGCTAATGCCAATTACTATAATAATGCGCTTTCCAAAGCCGGCTATCTTGATAAAATTAAATACAGTAACCAATCATCGAAGGATTTATAGTAAAATAGTTAATTATGAACACTCCAATAACTTAAATAAAAGACCTAGATACAAAAATATGATTTGGTATAATGCTCCTTTTTCTCTATCTATCACTAATAATATTCCTAAACTATTCTTTAGGGCCTTAGATAAATGCTTCCCTCCCTCACATATCTATAGTAAAATCTTTAACAAAAATACAATCAAATGTTCTTATTCCACCACTTCCAACATCTCTAACATTGTCCTCACACTTCAAAGATTGTATATGTGTGTGTGTCCGCATGTATCTGTGTGTTTCTAAATATATTAATGGCTCCCTCTGGTCGAGCAATCTTTGAAGTGTGAGGACAACTGGAAGGCTTCCATTACTCATGCTTCTCGCCTTCTTCACTACCTCTTCTACGGCCTCGAAATGAATACCCCCTCCGCCTCCGTGGTATTTTCTTCGTGGTTATAGGAGGCTTAGCTCTGTTTCTCGACCGTTATATCGCGTGACTATCTCCCCCTCCGCCTTTTGGGATTCTTTCTCACGTCGTGTAGACGCGTTCTTGAGACTAGTAAAATGAGGTATCCTCTTGATAAGTCGGCAGACCTCGCAAGGACTCTATATCTTTGATATATTGTTTTTGTTTATGTCACGAAACTACGTAGTCGAGGAATTTAGGAACGGTTTAGGTATGATACATTTTATTACTAATTATATCTAAATGTTTCTTCTCTCTTCATAATGTATTTTTAACTCTGATACTGGTTCAGTCTGGTTCAAACTGAATTGGTCTGTCCCAGTCATTCATTGAGCAACATCGGTGAAGTTGGCACCCTTAACTCACAGTTGGGTGCGGATGCATTCATGTATATGTGTGTGTGTCCGCATGTATCTGTGTGTTTCTAAATATATTAATGGCTCCCTCTGGTCGAGCAATCTTTGAAGTGTGAGGACAACTGGAAGGCTTCCATTACTCATGCTTCTCGCCTTCTTCACTACCTCTTCTACGGCCTCGAAATGAATACCCCCTCCGCCTCCGTGGTATTTTCTTCGTGGTTATAGGAGGCTTAGCTCTGTTTCTCGACCGTTATATCGCGTGACTATCTCCCCCTCCGCCTTTTGGGATTCTTTCTCACGTCGTGTAGACGCGTTCTTGAGACTAGTAAAATGAGGTATCCTCTTGATAAGTCGGCAGACCTCGCAAGGACTCTATATCTTTGATATATTGTTTTTGTTTATGCCACGAAACTACGTAGTCGAGGAATTTAGGAACGGTTTAGGTATGATACATTTTATTACTAATTATATCTAAATGTTTCTTCTCTCTTCATAATGTATTTTTAACTCTGATACTGGTTCAGTCTGGTTCAAACTGAATTGGTCTGTCCCAGTCATTCATTGAGCAACATCGGTGAAGTTGGCACCCTTAACTCACAGTTGGGTGCGGATGCATTCATGTATATGTGTGTGTGTCCGCATGTATCTGTGTGTTTCTAAATATATATATATATATATATATATATTATTAGTACAGATTAAAGTTTAAGCAAAGAATCATTGCTTTCACGCGATCTCAGAAGATCCCGTAAAAGGGTGAAAGCAGCGATTCTTTGCTTAAACTTTAATCTGTACTAATAATAAATATTTTCTCTATTAGTTTATATATGCATGTGTATGAAATCCTTAGCAAGCCCTCTCCAGATTTTGGTCTTCATATTTGTTATGTGAAGACGTACAAGTCTACGGGAGAAAAGGTTCGTAATTTTAAGCTGTTTTAAAGTATTATTTTTTGTATTTTCTAGTCGATAACGAAGCATAAGGTACCCACCTTGGTTCCAAGGATGGGAGACCTCTCAATATTCGGGCATTAAGCCCGAATATTCAGATTTATTTTAAAAACTTCGAAAAAATTGCTTCCCCACCAAAAAAAGAAATGGAAATTTTCGACCTTGAAACGGTAAACAACGTACAGGTCAAAACAGCCAGTATAGCTCCCACCAAGATTACTACTACTGCTACAGGCAGTACCATCTCAATATGACATCACCACCAATACCACCAATACCACCGCCACCACCACCACAACAACAACGACAATAACAGCAACAACCTCAATATAAACACTAATAACGGTAGCAACGGCAACAACAAACAAAACAACAACAACCACACCAACACCAACAGAAAGAACAACGGAGGTGCCACCTTAGCAGCGGCTGCAGCGAAGACAAAGCGCTTCTTCAATGTAGATATTAGCGAAAGGAACAACAGTTGGCCCAGGCGTGGAGGTTAATTAAACGAGAGAAGTCCTGGGCCAACCTAACCGTCCCGGACGAGGAAATAGTAACAATGCAAAGGAGGATGGTGTACTTTCGATGCATTTCAGTGCAGACACGCAAAGTGGAACTTGTCAGCCAAGCAGAGGTCGAGGCTGCTTTAAAGTGCAGCGGAAGTGACATCGAGTACAAAGCAAGGGCCACAAAACCCACATCGTACCGTCCTGTACCGTCCTGTGCCGTCTGTAATGTTTTTCTTGATCTCAGCCCTTGTGGCCAAAAAAGAAATCATTATTATTATTATTATTATTATTATTATTATTATTATTATTATTATTATTATTATTATTATTATTATTATTATTATTATTATTATTATTATCATTATTATTATCATAGTTGCATTTATCTTGCTTTATGTTCATACGAGTTATCACCAAGTCACAACCAGTGACATCAAGAGACAACAAGGTCCGCCATGTTCAAGAAAGAACATACATACACACACATGCATCTTTAGTGTTTAGACTTGTGATGTACTTATATTGACAGAATCTTCCTTAGTATATGGGCAGTTCCCATTAGTACTATCTTTTGTATTTCTCCTATACGCGGGTTTCCTGGGATTTGCGATATGTAATCATTAGACCCCTTAGGTATCATTCCCAGAGCACCTACAACCACTGGTATTGTTTTAGTTCTCAATTATTATTATTATTATTATTATTATTATTATTATTATTGAATGATATGGTTGACGGAGGCTCGGCTCTGTAAAGTATTGTAAATTTTGACCGCTATAACAATTGTAAATTGTTTAAAACTTTAACCAAATTGTAGACAAAAACACCCTCCTCCTCGTGAGAGGGGTCTTTCTGCCCGTTATTTGGCTCTTCGGGGTTAAATAACCGCCTATTGGGGTTTTGTGCCCAATATTTATTTTAAACAAAAAAAAAACATGGCTACGAAAAAGAATTTTCATAGGTCACTCCCACTCATTCCGTCTTCTTCTTCCTCAATCGTCACAACAGCAGAGAGAAGATTGTCTCTCTCCCTCCCTTCTCTAAATGTGTCTCTCTCCCTCCCTTCTCTTTCGCAAGCGACGCCAGTAAAGAAAAATCACGTAGAAAGCGTGCAACATTTCTCCACGACGACGACGACAACGACGAAAAAGGTGTGCGGGAAATACGAAAACCCATTTCATTCATCTGACGTCATGAATAATAGCAATAGCAGCCGTAATAACAGCAGCAGCAGCAACAGTGACAAGGAAAACAACAGTAGCAGCCGCAACAGCATCAGCAGCAGCATAAACAACAACAGCATTAGCAGCAACAGCAACAACAACAACAGCAGCAGCAGCAACAACAACAACAACCACAGCAACAGCGGCGGCGGCAGTAGTCGTAGTACCTGCAGCAACAACAAAAGTAACAGCAGCTCTGACGACAACAACAACAATAACAACAACAGCAGCAAAGAAAAACCAATCTCGTTTGCAGGTATCGCAAAGAACCTGGAAACCATCCTCATAACAAATGAGGAATTAGAGGAAGCGAAGAAGATGGTGACGAAAACCGTACACCGTGCAATCTGCAAGGCAGCTGAAAAATTTTTCGAAACCCAACAGCACTGTACGGTCACGTACCGTACAGTAAGCAAAAAATCCCGTAGGGTTGAAAGAGCCACAGAGGCTCAAATACAAAAAAGCCTTAGGGTCTGTGTGGCAGCGGAAAACGCATATCACCCGAGGCAAGAAATATGCCACCGTAGACGTGCTTTTTGCTACACCCCAGGAGGCAAAGGCTCAATCCTTAGTGACCCTAAGGAGCGAGGAAATTGTGTTGGTGCCCTCCTACTGCGGGGAAAAAATTGTGAGGATCAAACTGACCCACGCCCCCCCCCCCCCCCCCCCCCCCCCCGTCCCCCCGAGATGGCCCCTTCTTGGCTGGCCGCGACTGTCCTCGTCGGAATCGAGGACAAAACAACTGTACTGCAAGTACAGAAAAAAGTAAGAGAAGATTGGGTCGGCACCTCCATTGAGATGTTAATCCAAACCAACCAGGAGTGCATCGAAGCTATACCGGATGTGATAGACTTCGATAACGGCACTCAACTGCCCATAAGTGTTGAGGGCAAACGCCCGAAATGCTTTTGCTGTGGATCGAAGACTCACCTCAGGGCCTTCTGCAACGAGAAGACCCTGAGAAAGGAGAAAACCCCCCTCCTTCCGAAACCGGCTCCACGGCTACCAGCAACAGGACAAGCGGCAACCAGGAACGATAGGTCCGTGGCACCCATACCCACGCCACGGAAATCACGAACAGCAGCAGTGGAAGTATTAACAACAACAGTAATACCAAATGCAGCTGCAACAAAGACTCCAGTGCAAACATCACCAACAACAACAAGTAAAAGAGTGGAGCTGGTACCCCTCCCCGACCTCACAGAATCAGACATGGAGTGTGAGGTGGGAGAGGGATGGCAAAAGGTCGTAAGAAGGCATAAACGCAGAAGCAGCTCATCGTCGCCTTCGAAAAGGGAGGAAAGAAATGAAAAAAGGGTAAAGGCTACTGCAAAGAGACTCACAGCAGCAACACCACCAACACCATCACCACCCACACTAGCACCACCATCACCACCGGCAACAACCCCATCACCAACACCAACAACACCTTCAACACCACCACCACAAGCACCAACATCGCAAACACAACAACAAAACACACACACCCAGCAACAACGACAAGAAAATAGCAGAACCACACACCACCCCCAGAAAAACAAATGCACGGCAATAAATACACACAACAAGAAACTAATGACTTACATAATTGAACACACAGACATTTCACAGCACGACTACATAATACCAGCACCAATCAAAACGCCAACGAACATAAGACTGCTAAAAATAGTACAGAAACAATACACAAACATTAAAACGAAATTCCCCAACGCAGTTGGTGATTTCAGAGACCTAGGAGGGACTCTCAACCGGAGAGTATATTCGGACATACTCATAGAAGAGCCGACGACCAGCCGAAGGGACAATTCAACGGTCCCTTCACCAGACGATCAAGTGAAAAGGGATGGAGAAACCATCCTTCCACTACGAAAAGTACGGTAAGTGGTCTTTCCTATCTTTTCCACTCTATTTTAAACATGACCTCACTCAGAATAGGCAGCATAAATGCGCGTGGCTCAGGGTCGTCATGGAAGCAGGGTCACCTGCTCAACGACTCAGGTCATTAAACATAGTTGTAGTGGCCATCAGCGAGACCAGAATCTCCGAAGCACGGGCCTTCGCACCGATCTTTGGCGGCTACGATGTGTACGCATCTCCCAGCCGTCCTGGATCGGGGGGAGGAGTTGCTGTGCTTTTTCGAAGAGGTTTGGATCTCGCCATACGGACCATCTTCCTGGACCCAGAGGGTAAGTTGGTGGTGCTGGACGTGACCAGCGGAGACGGGAAATCTTTCAGGCTAATGGCCGTCTATGCCCCGACAGGAGCAGGGCGGCCTGATTTCTTCCGGCGTCTGGAGACCTTTCTTGGAACGTCCGGCTCTTTAGTGTTAGTGGGCGACTGGAACAGGATCTTAGATGCACGCTGTGACTGTGTGGGATTAGCGGATAGGGGTGGAGGGTGCAAGAGCCTCACCAACCTGCTCAGGCGTTTTGAACTGTCTGACAGGTACCGATTGGATTTCCCGAATGTGCCAATGTGGACTTGGACAAATCGCATAGGGTCATCCAGATCATATCTAGATAGAGTATTTTGTAGGGAAATAGATAGGTCTAGCATAGGCTGTCCACAATTCAAGATAGTCAGCTACACGGACCACAAATTCGTGATCTGTGTGCTTGACTCAGATAGGCTTCATAGACGAGCATCCGGCTATTGGAAGCTAAACGCGTCCTTACCAGCGCGCAAGGCCTACAGAGACCGGATTAGCGAACTAGTTAAGCGGGCGTTGACGGGGGCCATCGTCAACAACAAGTGGTGGTTTGCTCTGAAAAGAGCGATTAGAATAGAATAGATTAGGTTTAGTAAGGCTTTAGCAATAGAGAAAAATAGATGAGGGAGAACTAGTTAGAAAATTAGACGAGGCGCTTAGCAAAGGCATCGCGACTGACGTGCTTGCGGCGAAATTGGCCCTTGACCAATTCTTCAATGCAAAGCACGAAGGCTGCATTGTCAGAGCTAGGGTGCGTGCTCTCATACACGAGGGGACGAAAGCCGTTCAATGGGCCCGAGTGGCGGAGGCGCGTCGTGGCAACAAAGCCCCGATCCGGTCTTTGGTGGACCACGACGGGCGTATGGTACTCGATCCCGGGCAAATGTGTGAAGCTTTTCAGCGACACTTCGCTCAGCTGTTCGCGGGCAGCGGTGGGCCGCGTCGAGGGATGGACTTTAGTGTCTACCTCGACGGACTGCCGCGGCTCTCGGCCACTGAGGCGGAGTGTTGCGAAAAGCCGATAACAGCCGCTGAAGTACGGGAGGCAATGACTGGCTGCACAAGGGGTAAATCGCCTGGTTTGGATGGTCTGCCCTATGAACTTTACGTACAAATGCCAGACTTGTTCGGAGGTCTCTTGGCGGACGTCTACTACAACTGGCAACAGAACGGGAGAATTCCCAGCTCTGTGAGCCGAGGAGCGGTGGCACTGCTGAGAAAGGATCCGAACAAGGGGGATAACATAGATAATTTCAGGCCCATAACTCTGCTAAACACAGAGTTCAAGATTTTGACCAAGGTGCTAGCAAAGAGGTTGGCGCTTGTCGTTGGTGGTCTGGTAGGAGAGGCGCAGACATGCGCCATTCCTGACAGATCCATCCACGACAACCTCCACTTCATGCGATACATCGTAGAGAGGGTAGCTAGGGAACCTGGTACGGGTGGGTCCTTGATCAATTTAGATCAGTCGAAAGCTTTCGATAGGGTCGACCATCGTTACCTAGCAGCAGTCCTGAGGGCGGCTGGCTTTGGGCCCGTCTTCAGAGGCTGGATCGCTGACATGCACAGCGACATCTGCTCTGTGGTGAGAGTGAACAGTCACCTTTCGGAACCGTTCAACATCATGCGCTCGGTCCGCCAAGGATGTCCTCTCTCGTGCCTCTTGTACGTATTGACTCTCGAGCCATTACTGCACAAACTGGAGACGTTGTGGGGCGTCCCGCGCGAACTAGGATGCGGAAGATCCGTGTCACCATATGCGGACAATGTCACCGTAGTGGTGTCGAACACCAAACACATCGAGGCGATCGGCACTACACTAAGAGAATACGAAGCGGTGACAGGAACAATGATCAACCAGGAAAAGTCAGTGGGCCTGCAGCTCGGCTCCTGGAGAGGCAGGTCCATGCCGTCCAACAGCGTCGTCGGACGCTGGATGGACGGACCGGTTAAATTGCTAGGGGTCTGGTTCGGTCCGGACCTCCAGACGGACAAAAACTGGGACGAGGTGACGAGCAGGGTGGCTTCTCTCACTCAGAAATGGGCGGAGAGAAAGCTATCCCTGAAAGGTCGAACGGAGGTGGCTAACGCGTACATCGCGTCTGTCATCTGCTACCGCCTGACCATCGTACCTTGTCCTAAGCCCCGCCTGATGCGCTGGAGCGTTTGCTCTTTCGCTTTTTGTGGAAGGGACGCGCTCCGATGGTCAGGCCGCGCTCCGATGGTCAGGCGGTCCATCTGCTGTCAACACCCGCTACGTGGAGGGCTGGGAATGCCGTGGCTGATGATGCGCAGACACGCGCTCGGGCTAGGACATCTCCACCTTTTCCTCGACGGTGATCAGGTGTGGTCACCGTTTGCTAGACACGTATTTCCCCAGCTCGTTTCCTTGACGGAGCTGCAGTCCTGGGTCAAGCGAAGACTGAGAGGGGGCGCCTGGCGACTGGAATGTCTTCAGGCGCTCACAGTCCTCGACCAATCGGGCAATGTGATCGGTGGAAACTCCACCTCGGCGTTCTATAGAGGATTAGTGGAGGGGAAGAGCGATGACGTACTTGGGGAAACTCTAGGCGTCGACGAAAATCAACTAGCCAATCTCTTCGGAAGAACTTTCGGGCCAGGGCCTATGGACAACTTCCAGAAATCTCTGGCCTGGCAGTGCTACCGAGGAGCCTTGCCAGTTCGGGATAAACTCTACAGGCATGGAGGTACCGTCACCGGGCATGTCCGAGATGCGCGCAGGGCGACGAAACCGTCCTGCACGCACTCGTCCAGTGTCCGAAAATTGCTGACTTGTGGGTTTATGTCGAACACCTGCTGTCGCGTGTAGGACGGATCCGGCTATCATCTGAGTCCATCGTGAGGATTGCCCCGCCCTCTTCCTTTAGCCGGGAAGGGCAGGAAGTTTTTATGTCTGGTGGCCATGGCGAAAGAGATAGTATGGTGGACACGTTTGAAAGGGCTGAAGACAAGCACTTACCTCTTCGGTGATGCCCTGATTGACTTTTTCAAATTTCATTTGAAAAGGAAAATCAGGGTAGAGAGGGAGGTGCTCTCTTCCCAGCATTTTGTTGAAAGATGGGTGAGAGAAGCAAGAATGGCCCGAGTGAATGGGCCTACTCTGAGTACGTATCTGTAAATTAAAGGTGGAAAACTGGGAGAGGGCACTTGCCTTGGTGGTCGGGTCACTGTGGCCTTTTATTGGGCTTTCTCCACAAATGTCCCTCCGAAGTCTCCCCCCTATTGGGGAATTTTTCATTGTTATTTTTTGTTACATCCTCTGTTTTTGGTTTTTACACGCAGAAATGCCCATTTGTACCGTCCTGTATTGTCCTGCACTGTCCTTAATGTCTACTTTATGTAAACCCTTGTGGTTAATAAAGAAATCTTTATTATTATTATTATTATTATAATTATTATTATTATTAATATATTTATAAATAAAAGTGTACAGACCATTGTGTATAACTCTATCTTCTGGACACGATGAAAGTACGCAACATGCTTTCAGCGTGTTCAGGAGATATAGTTATAAACAATGGTCTGTGCCCTTTAATTTATCCTTTCAATTCTTGTGTATTTTCCATTCTGTTCGTAGATTATATGATTTCACTCTGGTGTTATATGTCCCCTATAATTGAACACACATCTCTTTGTGTACTTTTCTCTCTTACAAGGAGCCCAGGTCTATCCCTTGAGCTCATTAAAATATAGGGGATTAATGTGAGTTTTTAACTCCGTTTTTTAATTTGATATATATATGTAAATATATCTAATGATTGAAACTCCGGCGGAGAATTGGACATTTGGATGTAACCTGTGAGCTTGATCAAACGTGGAGCTAGCGAGGAGTACGGCTATCATGTTGCCAACAATTTAGAACCAGTTAAACTATAACTATACAACATCTACGCTATACACTCTGGTCTGTGGCTTAGGCATACAGGCAGCTGCTCCTTACCTTTTAATTCTAAAATGTTTTCATTATAATTATACTCTTCTCTTTCCCACATATCTATCACCTTTAATATAAGCTTTCCTTTTGTTCTTGATTAATTAATTACTTAGTTTATTTATTGTATTTTAATCTATTTCGTATATAGTTAATTTTGATATCAGTTATAATTGTTTCTACTTTTGGAACAAAGCCAGCAATTATCCCAGTGCATTACTGGTTATTTTATCAACCCCCGTAAGGATGAAAGGCAAAGTTAACCACGGCAGGATTTGAACTCAGATCAGAAAGGGGCGTAACTCTATAATATTCAGTTATTGCAGACCTGTGGAAAATATGGAGATGGGAGGGCGTTGGTTGCCACTACTGTTATAGCAGCTGTTGAGACTACTACTACAACAGATAATGATAGGGAGGGGAGGTAGAAGGACTACCAACCGTTTTTGTTACTTCCTAAACAGACCAGCACTTCCACCAAAACTCTTGGTGTCATACAAGAGCCGGCGGGGCCCCAGTATCTTGAAAAGAAAACCTTTTTTCGGTGAAATTCTTAGATTTTTTCCAAATTTAAAGGTTTCTTAGGAACATTCTGTGTTTATTTTAGATTTGCCGTCTTAAGAGCTCAGGCTATCATAATTGATAGTCTTCAGTGAAATATGTATAACGGAGTTTTAAATAAACCTGAATCAACTGAATATGGCCTCCGATCTTTTATATATATAAGCATTCAATTAAAAATCGATTGACATATATATATATAAAATAAACACATCAAACAATCACAGGGGATAATTTGTAAAGAGTGTAAACACATATAGTTACATAGGTAACTAATTAAAATTTAACAAGAACTTCACATATATATTTCAATAAATCCTTTGTATATATTTCATTAAATCGGTAAATCACAATAGTCAAATCCGTATCTTCAGCAAAGGAGAAGATTTAACTGTCTGAGTTTACACACCAAATGCAAATCTGTGAATGACTTGAAGCACGTGTTGCATTTTCTTTAAAAATACTCACATCGTACCAACGTCATCCCAGTGGCGTGAATAGGATTATCGACAGCTAGAAATAGCAGCCAAGTCCTTTCAACTGAGTAAGCTCAACAATTAAAGAGCCGTATATGTAACCAAAATTAAATTAAGGATGTCATGTCTGAGAAGGTTGTACAGGGGTACTTGAGACGAAACTGAAGGCGTGCGTATTATCTAAACAGCTACATTGAGGGGATAAACCATACTAAAAGTTTCGCCAGGAGTCCTGACAAGTCCCTAACATCCCACCTTGAAGGATACCTCAATGCAATCCAGGAAAAAGAAATCCCTACCAAGTACATACATAGAAAACATGTGTGCCTAACTAATGCGTAGTCCACGGATACTGCATCTGGATCAATATTTCAAGTGTTACTTGTAATTGACAGATGTTTATAAATATGAAACATCCTAATATATTTATTATATTATAAATATGAAACATCGTAATATATTTATTATATTATAAATATGAAACATCGTAATATATTTATTATATTATAAATATGAAACATCGTAATATATTTATTATATTATAAATATGAAACATCGTAATATATTTATTATATTATAAATATGAAACATCGTAATAT
>OZ024744.1:59751231-59783731 GCA_964016885.1 Eledone cirrhosa | reverse complement strand
TGACGACAACTATGGATCTCCCTGGCTTGAGGTCCTGCATCAGGTTGCCCGTGAACCCTCACTACACCGTGGAGATCATAGTTCACTGGTTCTCTTTGAACATGGCTGCGACTCTGGCTCCTGAGACCAGATTTTCTCAAGCAAATTTTTCCACACTCAGAGCACTTCAATTCAATGGAGACACCGATTGTTTAGAGATACACCAGGGCATTGCTTACGCACATCCCGTTTGATCTTCTCGTGCTCTATGCGTCTGTCCTCAAAATTAAGGACCCCATCATTCACCATTCCACGCCAAGTTTCTTTTTCAAGAGCTTCTATCTCCCAGTCAGCCATCATCAAACCAGTTTTTTTCAACGAGTCTTTACACAATCCTTGAATCGGAGCCTTGGCTCGTGAGGTGGTCTCTTACCCTCACAAAGCTCGCCATACAAGAGTTGTTTTGGGATTCGATCATCCTCCATTCTACAGAGGTGTCCGGTCCATCGCAAACGACGTTGGTGGATGATACTCTCAATGTTCCGACACTCACTTCTCTCAAGGACCTCAACATCACTCACATGCATCTGCCACTTGATACCGAGCATCTTTCTGAGACACTGCTGGTGAAACCGTTCCAGTCTGTGGATATGCCGTTTGTAGGCAACCCATGTCTCACATGCATACAGCAAAGCTGACAGTAGACATGCAGCATACACTCTCACCTTGGTCCTCATTGTGATTCCTCGCCTGCACCAAAGACGGTCATTGAGCCTTCCAAATGACTCACTTGCCTTACTAACACGTAGACCAACTTCTGCATCCAAAAAGCATGTCACACTCAGAGTACTCTCCAAATACACAAATGTGTCAGCAGCCTTCAGCTTTTGACCGTGGAGGGTTCATTGAAAACTTTATCCGGAGCAGGTTGGCACATGGCGACAGTCTTCTTTAGACTGATTGTCAGTCCCAAAGCACTGCACGCATTGGAAAAAGAATCCATAAGGTGTTGCATGTCACTCTGGGAGTGTGCAAAGAGATCACAATCATCTGCATATAAAAATTCTCTGATCAAGGTACTTAATACCTAAGGTTAAACAGCTTGCCAGAAGTGCGATATCTGAGATAGACACCGTGTTGACAATCCTTGAAGGCCATGAAGAACACCATTGCGAAATACAAGGCAAACAAAGTTGGTGCAGGTATATCACCCTGCTTCACACCATTTTCAACCGAGATTAGCTCAGACAGTTTACCTCCATTCACCCATGCCTGCATGTCCTCATGGAAGAGTTTCAGAATGTTCACAAACTTTTCAGGACAGCCCAATCTCTCCAAAATAACCCACAAAGCCTTCCGATTAACGGTGTCAAATGCCTTGGTCAGATCGACAAAAACTTGATATAAGTCCATGCGCTGCTCATGAAGTTGTGTGGCCGAGAAGATCATGTCAACAGTGCCTCTGCCATTCCTAAAGCCACATCGCGACTCAGGAAGTACCTCAAAAGCAATGTGCTGTATCAATCTGTCCAACAATATCCTGCACAAGATCTTCCCAGCCACAGATAGCAGTGAAATACCTCTGTAGTTGCCACAGTCATCTTTAGCTCCCTTTCCTTTGTAAAGTACCACCATCAATGCATCTTTCCAATCCTGTGGCACATCTTCTTCATTCCAAACATCACAAAGAGATCAGTGAGGCGGTTTAAGAAGTTATCACCAGCTTGAAAGTCTCAGCACTCAGTCCATCCCTTCCAGGTGACACACACACACACACACATATACATACATATATATATATATGTGTGTGTGTGTGTGTGTGTGTGTGTGTGTGTGTGTGTGTGTGTGTGTGTGTGTGTGTGTGTGTGTGTGTGTGTGTGTGTGTGTGTGTCTGTGTGTGTGTGTGTGTGTGTGTGTGTGTGTGTGTGTGTGTGTGTGTGTGTGTGTGTGTGTGTGTCTGTGTGTGTGTGTGTGTGTGTGTGTGTGTGTGTGTGTGTGTGTGTGTGTGTGTGTGTGTGTGTGTGTATAAGATGTAGAGGGTGAAGGGTAAGAGAATGGCGGACAGAGAGAATAGAAGGGAAAGGGAAGAGAGATAAAAAGATAAGATCAGAATTAAGATGGAAGAAAAAATACTGGAAAATAAGTACAGAAAGGGAGAAAGGGGAGACAGTGAAAGAGAGAGTGAGGGGGGAGGGGAAAGACCGAGAAAAAGTAAGACAGAAATTTAATCAAGATGGATTGAAGTGTTAAGAAATGTCGAATATTTTGCGAAAATATGTTATAAAAATATGACTGTAAATGTGCGAAAACGTGAGAAGCAAATATATATATATGTGTGTGTGTGTGTGTGTGTGTGTAAGAGAGAAAGAGAGAGAGAGAGTGGGTGGGAGATAAACATTAATATATTTTTATTTTTATAATAGGGTTTTTTTTCTTTCGGCCACCAATAGAAATCCATTCTTAGAATACTAATTATATAGAAGAATGTTAATTAACTCAGATTTAATTACTACGTTAAATTATAAGGAAGGTGCGTGTCTTAGTGGTTAGGGTTTTCCGCTTACGTTCGTGAGTTCGATTACCGGAGGTGCGTTGTGTCCTTAAGCAAAATTTTTTTATTTCGCGTTATTCTATTCCACTGAGGGTGGTGGATTGGCAGTATCGGTAGGGAGTCGAACACCATGCTTTGCAGCATAAAGCTACGGCCCTTTACGGTCTGAGTTCAAATCCCGCAGAAGTTAACTTTGCCTTTCATCCTTACAGAGTCGATAAAATAAAGTACCAGTAACGTACTGGAGTCAATTTAATCGACTTTCCCCTCCCCCCAAATTACTGGCCTTGTGCCTATACTAGAAATTATTATTCTAGTCCATTAATTACTTCTGGGATTAGCCTTGTAACACACTTTGTGAAGCTGAATCTTCCTGAGAACAACGTCAAAGTTAAACATAACTGTGGAGTGTTCAGTCACTTACATTGTAATACCCGTAACTTTATCATACACCGTGTCATGCTGAATCTCCCTGATAATTATGTTAATGGTACACGCGAGAGTAGACTGCTCAGCAATTTGCACGTTCATTTCATGAGCTGGCTGTTTCATTGATCAAACAACTGAACGTCGGAACAGACGGAAGTCCAACATTTACACACGAGATTATTATAGTTATTGACTAAAAATGTAATAAAATAACTACTGTATTTTCGGTTATAAGAGACTCCGGCGTATACGTCGCACACTTATTCTGAAGGAGAAAACGGTATAGTAGTATTTAATATTTTTACTTCAATTTTTATTTTTACATGTACAGTTGTCCCTCGGTATTCGCAGGATTTACGTTCCCAGAGCACCCGCGAAAAGTGAAAAACTGCGAATATTGGACGTGGTCCATAAAATGCTTATAAATGTCAAAATATAACGTAAAATATAATAAAAAAAGAAGGAGCGTCTTATATGAAGGAGCGTCCAATAGACCGGCTAATACGGTATATTGTTATTAATAATTTAGCGTTAAAAAAATATATGTTGCCACGTAAAAAGCTATAAAAAATCGCGGAAGATATTTCCGATTCCGCGAATATGTGGTGGTTTCCGCGATCAATTATTAGTTAGGTTCTAAGGAAACCCTGCGAATAACCGGATCGCGAATGCCGGGGGTACATTGTATATATATATATATATATATATACATGGTTATATAAATGCATACATGTATGCATACATGTAAAAATGGATCTGTTGATTTCGGTGATGAGTTGCTCGATTACTGAAGCGGTCTCCTCATTAGATTAACGTTCAAGTGTCTGAGTATTCCACAGATACGTTTAATTCTGAAAGAGATTCAGCTTGATACTATTTGACAAGGCCGACCCTTTCAATTACAGGAACAGTCCATCCGACGGGCCTCCAAACAGTTTCTGTCTAACAAATTTTATTCACAAGCCTTGACTCGACCCGAGGTACCAGGTAGTAATATGGAACCCGGAATCGCATGATTAACAATAGAATGTGTAAAACATACATACATACATACATACATACATACATACATACATACATACATACATACATACATACATACATACATACATACATACAAGCTTTCGATTCTGTTCCCCACTCTTGGATGATAGAGGCCCTCCAACTTGCTAAAGTCCCAGACATTATTGTCAGAGCCATAGAGAAGCTGTCTTCTTCTTGGGCTACTATCCTAAGGTTAAAGACAGAGAGGGGGGACTCTATTTTCACTAATAAAGGGGAACAGTCTCTCTGTGATATTATTCATCTTGTCATTAAACCCTTGTCCTTTCTGCTCAAAAAATGTGAGGGGTACATCATTGGCTCACAGGAGGACAGAAATACGAACCTAACCCATAACTTCTTTATGGACGATCTGAAACTCTATGCCAAGAACATGGATGGGATGAAGAAAAATCTTACAACGTTACAACGTTCTCAAAGGATATAGGAATGGAGTTTGGCCAAGATAAATGCTCATACATGACTGTAAAGCGGGGAAAAACAACAACCCAATCTAGCAACATTGTCATCAATGGCCTAACTGTTTCACCGATATCTGATGAGGACTGCTACAGATACCTGGGGATAGATGAGAACATATCCTATAATGGTATCTGTAATAAAGAACGCGTAACCAGGGAATACTACACCCGATTAAGAAAGATCTGGTCATCGGAACTCTCTGCGCAAAACAAAACAGTGGCTCACAATGTGTTTGCTGTGCCTGTCCTAACACCAACGTTTGGAATACTCAATTGGATGATAGACGAAATCCGAGCAGTTGATGTTGGAACTCGAAAAATACTGAACAACACCGGAAACTTCCACATCAACAGTGACATAGACCTCCTTTACTTGAAACGTAAGCAGGGAGGCAGAGGCCTAACATCAGTCCAGACAACATTTGAATGTCGCATCATATCTCTCCGACAACATCTACGAACCTCGAAGCGTAGGAGCCCGCTTCTCGAGTAAGTCTATCTGCATGAAACAGATAAGATCATGAAAGTTGGGAAGGAACTCCTTGAGAGATATTCCCTGTGTGATAATCAAAAACTCACACCCAGGGATGTCGCTCAGCAGTATCGCAGTGAATCCATGGATGAAAAAATGGGCACTGAGGTATGTTAGTAACTGCCTCAATACAAATCTTGAGAAGCTAGGCTTCACAGGAACAGAAAGAACACAACTAGTTAGAAAACTACAAGTACAATCCATTAATGGAACAGTAAAAATATGTCAAACATTCCAAAAATGTTTCATCTAATAACTGCATATACACATGCACACATACAACTCAAAATATACACATCCACACATACAATAACATCCATATCTACACATGCATGCATACATACATATCTACCTAGTTGATGTGTAAATTCCAATGAGAGAGTCTTGTGTCTATATTAGGAACCGACTCTCTCTCTATTGGTAAAACTTTGTGAAATTATAAAACCAGAAGAACATACATACATACATACATACATACATACATACATACATACATACATACATACATACATGATGATGGCTGCCCCCTCGTTATCGAGTATGACCTTTGCACGAGAAAAAAACCCCATAATAACAACAATAATAATAACGACAACAACAACAACAATAATAATAAACATATATATATATACAGACACGCACGCACACATAAACATATCTACACACACACACACGATAGCAATTAACAGCGCTGCTATCGAATGTGGCTGACCAATGATCTAAAATGTTTTGCACAGAGTCGGCAACCAAAACATTCACTGGGAATAGCCGGCTGTGGTTGGAGTTCGTGTACTTTTGCATGTCGCTTGAGCCCTCCTGCTGATTTACATTCTCTACCACATGTTTGACAAGCATGATGAGTAGCATCTCCAATAGCAGCCTGGTAGTCAACCACTGGTCTTACTTTATGACTGCGAAGATGACTTTCGAGTCCAGCTTTGCTTAGGCAGAGTCTCGCACAGACGCTGCATGTCAGCGCCATAGGAGGACCTTCGCCGTCTGGCAATGCCCTTCCTCACATCCCGCTTTACTTTCTCGTAAGTGATTCGAGATGCCTCAAAGGCAACTTTCCCATCATATACAGTCTTTCTCCATTTATTTCGATCAGCAGCAACATTTTCCCATGTATCAGCAGAGATCTTAGCGTCTTTCAAAGATGTTTTCAGGGAATCCTTATACCTTTTTTTTGGTTTATGTGGCTGTCATTTTCCTTTAACTAACTCTCCATAAAAGAGTTGTTTTGTTCTAGAATCCTTCATCCTGGCAAAGTGACCACTCCAACGGAGTCGTTGCTTAAATACAAGAGCTTCTATACTGTCACACAGAGATGTGATCCCTCCAGTGAACGCCATGGATCCGTCTGAGACACATCTGATGGAAACGCTCCAATTGCTTAAGGTGGTGTCGATATGTGACCCAGGTCTCGCAGGCATAAAGAAGAGAAGAGAGCACACATGCCTTGTACACCTTTACCTTTGTCTTCTTGCATATCTCTCGCCGACCCCAGAGTCGCCTTTCTAGCTTTCCGAAAGCATCACTTGCTTTCCTAATCCTAAGTGGGATTTCATTATCAAGGTTGCTGTATCGATTGACAGTGCTTCCCAGGTAGACAAACTGATCAAACACTCCAAGTCGTTTACGATACACATAGATATTTGGTTCACTGTACTGTCTACCAGGAGCAGGTTGGTACATGACAACGGTTTTCTTGAGACTCACAGTCAATCCTAGGGCAGTTCAAGCATCAGAAAATGCATTCAAAATGTGCTGCATATCACTCTCTGTGTGCGCTACAAGATCGCAATCATCTGCATACAAGAGGTCTCTTATGATTAATGTAAATACTTTTGTTTTTGCAGCAAAGCGCTGATGTTAAATATGCTACCCTCGACAATTACGGTGAGGTGGCTACTGTCAGTCAGGTCTATTACCTCTGGGATCTCCTCAATGTTTTTTTGGTTCCCTTGGATCAGGAGCAGTTCGGACCAGTTCTCCTGCTTTTCTTTTGCTATTTCGATTATTTTGGTGTTGGCCTCGATGCCGGCGAGGACGGCAGCCATTAACCAGTGAATTTCGATGGCCGGTGGAACGTGGGTCACCCTGATCTTTACGAGTCTCTGGCGACAATAGCTTGGGACGAGTGTGAAGTCGTCGCTTCTTAATGGGGCCATGGGGTGCTCTGTGGTCTCCTGTGGTGTTCCAAAGAGCACGTCCACAGTTCCATATTTCTGTCCACGTCTGATGTGGGATTTTTTTGCCCACACATGTCCCAAAGATTTTTGGATTTGGGACTAGGATGCCCGTTCCACTCGGCGCGATTTTATGTTAATCGTCCGATAAGACACGGTGCATAGGAGCCGATGTTCCATTTTATTTGGTGGTGGTGAGGGGGCTGACCCTGTACCCATCTTTCTTTACCATTCTCTTGGCTTCATCTAATTCCTCCTGAGTTACCTGGATTGTTTCGCATTTTTTGGCTGCTTTGGCAAACGACACGGTTTTATTCTCATTGTTGTTGTTGCTGTTGTTGTTATTGTTATTTTTGTTATTGTTATTTTTAGTTTCAGTTGTGGTCATGGTGGCGTCAGTGTTGTTTGGTGTGGAAGAGTCCATTCTGCGTCAGTCCATTTCGATGTAACGAGATAATTTATTTTTTCTTTTGTTTCTGTTGTCGCTGTGGTGGTGGGGGTGGCGGCTTCAACACCTGCAGTCATTGGTAATGGCGGGAAATGAATGTCTGCATGAGACAAATTTAAATTATTGCTACTGCTTATATTTTTAGTGTTGGCAAACGTAGTAATATTTACAATGGTGGTGTTGGTATGAGGTGTTAGTTTGTGAGGAAGGCTCTCAGCTGCTTCGTGTAGCTGTGAGTCGTCCATGAATTTTCAAAGAAATTTTTTGTTTGATAATTATAAAAGTTTAAATTTTGGGCTCAAGGCCCCAATCTTTTTGAGTGTCCTTTTCCGAAAGCAAATTTTGTGACTTTATAAACAGTTAACAACAAAAATTTTCCATAAATGGCAATTTTAAACAAAAAAAAAAACAACAAACCTTTGCGGAGCTCACAATGATACGATTTTCTACGTAGGTCGCGATAATAATAATAATAATAATAATAATAATAATAATAATAATAATAATAATAATAATAATAATAATAATAATAATAATAATAATAATAATAATAATAATAATAATAGGCGCACTAGGGACTATCTCAAAAAGTTTCCAGGGATGGTTAAAGAAAATTGGCCCCTCCACGCTTTTTGGAACGCTTCAAAAGGCATGCTTGCGGGGAACAGCAATAACCCTCCGATACGTCCTGAATATCTGAGGCTGCAGGTAGTGGCTTGATATTCATCTCAACAAACTTTCCAGTTAACTAACATCAATGACTGAGACTCAAAGAGTAATAACAATAATAATAATAATACCATAGTACCTTCTTTGAGAAAACTGAATTTAGAGATCCACAGACATGGAACTGGTTGAAAAGAGGAGACCTTAAAAAAGGGTACAGAAGGAATGTTAATGGCTGCGCAGGAGCAGGCCCTCAAAACGAAGTGGTTGAAACACAACATTTACAAGGAGGCGGCTAGCCCACTGTGCAGGATCTGTGGAGAGAGAGAGAGGAGACTGTGGCTCACATTATATCCGAGTGTAAACACCTAGCCCAGACTCACTATAAGGGCTGGAGACATGATGTGATGGGCAGGGTGATCCACTGGCACCTATGCAAAGTAAACAATTTACCACATTCTGAGAAGTAGTGTGAGCATAAGCCAGAGGCGGTGATAGAAAACGATCAGGTGAATGTGCTGTGGGATTTTAGGATACAGACGGACAAGAAACTGGAACACAATAGACCTGACCTGGTGGTTTTGGACAAAGAAAAAAGATCGTGTCTGATTGTGGATGTGGCCTGCCCATTCGACACGAGAGTGCAAGAGAAGGAGGGGAGAAAATTAACCGATACCAGGACTTAAAGTGGGAGGTAAAAAGGATTTGGAACTGCCATGAAGTCAAAGTGATCCCGATTGTCATAGGCGCACTAGGGACTATCTCAAAGAGTTTCCAGGGATGGTTAAAGAAAATTGGCCCCTTCACGCTTTTTGGAGGTGGCGACCCAATCTTCTCTTACTTTTTTCTGTACTTGCAGTACAGTTGTTTTGTCCTTGATTCCGACGAGGACAGACGCGGTCAGCCAAGAAGGGGCCATCCCGGGGGAGACGTGGGTCAGTTTGACCCTCACAATTTTTTGCCCGCAGTAGGAGGGCACCAACACCATTTCCTCGCTCCTTAGGGTCACTACGGATTGAGCCTTCGCCTCCTGGGGTGTAGCAAAAAGTACGTCTACGGTGGCATATTTCTTGCCTCGGGTGATGTGCGTTTTCCGCTGCCACACAGACCCCAAGGCTTTTTGTATTTGAGCCTCTGTGGTTCTTTCAACCCTACGGGATTTTGTACTTACTGTACGGTACGTGACCGTACAGTGCTGTTGGGTTTCGAAAAATTTTTCCGCTGCCTTGCAGATTGCTCGGTGTCCGGTTTTTGTCACCATCTTCTTCGCTTCCTCTAATTCCTCATTTGTTATGAGGATTGTTTCCAGGTTCTTCGCGATATCTGCAAACGAGATGGGTTCTTCTTTGCTGGTGTTGTTGTTGTTGTTGTCGTCAGAGCTGCTGTTACTTTTGTTGTTGCTGCAAGTACTACGACTACTGCCGCTGTTGCTGTGGTTGTTGTTGTTGTTGCTGCTGCTGCTAATGCTGTTGTTGTTTATGCTGCTGCTGATGCTGTTGCGGCTGCTACTGTTGTTTTCATTGTCACTGTTGCTGTTGTTATTACGGCTGCTACTGCTATTATTCCTGAGGTCAGACGAATGAAATGGGTTTTCGTATTTCCCGCACACCTGTTTCGTCGTTGTCGTCGTGGAGAAATCTTGCACGCTTTGCACGAGACTTTTCTTTTCTGTCGTCGCTTGCGAAAGAGAAGGGAGGGAGAGAGACACATTTAAAGAAGGGATGGAGAGAGACAATCCTCTCTCTGCTGTAGTGACGATTGAGGAAGAAGAAGACGGAATGAGTGGGAGTGACCTATGAAAATTCTTTTTCGTAGCCATGTTGTTTTTTTTGTTTAAAATAAATATTGAGCACAAAAGCCCAATAAGCAGTTATTTAACCCCGAAGGGCCAAATAACGGGCAGAAAGACCCCTCTCACGAGGAGGAGGGTGTTTTTGTCTACTAGTTGGTTAAAGTTTTAAACAATTTACAATTGTTATAGCGTTCAAAATTTACAATACCTTACAGAGCCGAGCCTCCGTCAACTATAGCATTCAATAATAATAATAATAATAATAAAAAATTAAAAAATGAAGAGAAAAACAAACGGACGGACAGAGAAGGGAAGGGAAAACTAAGTCAGACATTCAAACACTACATTACAATGAAATTTATGCTTATTCATTTTGGGGGTTTTTTCTGCCTGTTTGTTTGTTTGTTTATTTGGGTTCGTCTACAGCGTGATAATGCCACACAAAAGTCACGTGGAGTGACGAAACCACCGGAGACAAGTAATTCACTGGTGGTTATGTAACCATACATTCGCCAATCCTCGATAAGAGTGTTTAAATGTCGAACCTAAACAGTTCGAATAACGGTGAAATGGGGACAAGAATGTCATGTGACAGACTCTCACCAAACAGGTGCTCCCTGGCTCAACAGCAGGGACCTGGCTGTCAACCAAATACTGCTGGTGTCGGAGGAAGAAGAAGAAGGAAAGGGCCCAGAACCAACTAGACGAAAGAATTGAATAGAACTGTTATGCAATGTTACCTGAAGAGTAACCCCAAGGAGAAAGGCTATAGGAAACGGATGCATATCATCTGGAACGAGATTGGTCTATTTAAATTAGATGAACAAAAATTGGCCGGGCAGGCTCGGGTAATAAGAACTAATGGGTGGATAAGCGAGCTGGAACTGGGGGAACTCAGCAGAGAGATTAGATTGGAAATGGAGAGTGGAGTATGCCAGGCAAACTAGCCAGTGGGAGATGAAGGTGAAGAGGTTGAGAGAACGGAGGAAGCATTCGAAGCAGACAATGATCTGAATGCTGAAATAAATAATACCTGGAACAAAGATACGGCCACTGAGGAGATGAATGCTGACGGGCTAGGACAAGATTTGGTTGATATCCTAAACTAAGTGGTAGATGAAATGAACAATGATAGTGGGAAACCTATGAACCTAAGATTTGTAGACAGGAAAAAGTTAAAAGAGACAACAGCTAAGGTAAACAAAGTCATCCCATACCTTGAGGCGAGGAACCTTGACCAGTGCAACAATATCCTCAAAGCAAACGCAAATGCGGTGAGGAAATTACTTTGCATAAAATCGAGAGGAAACAACCAACTGGGAATCACCAGGCCCAGATGGTGTGCAGGGTATTTGATTAAAAATATAACATCCCTCCACCCGAAACTGACAACCATGTTCAATGACTGCTTGATGTCAAGTGAGGTACCAGAGTGGTTGACAAAAGGTACTACAGTTCTGGTCATGAAAGACCGAAGCAAGAGTAATGATGTTACCAACTATAGACCTATCGCATGTCTGTCCGTAATGTGGAAACTGTTAACAAGCATTGTGTCTGAGGAAATCTACCATCACCTCCACACAAACAACTTGTTACCGGACGAACAGAAAGGATGCCGAAAGAAGTCCCGTGGTACAAAGGACCAGTTACTTATTGATAAGATGGTAATGAAGAATTGCAGGAGGAGACACACTGGTCTTGCCATGGGATGGATAGACGACAAAAAGGCATTCGACATGGAACCTCATTCTTGGATAACCAAAAGCCTGGAGATCTTCAAGGTGGCAGATAACATCAGACAGTTGTTGAGCAAGAGTATGAAGTACTGGAAAACAGAGTTAATAATCGAGTGGAGAATCTTTGGGAGGCGGAGGATCAAGAGAGGTATCTTCCAGGGAGATAGACTGTCCCCTCTGCTGTTTGTCCTTGCCCTGATCCCCCTGACCATTATACTGCGAAAAGTGAGAGCAGGATACAAGTTGGGAAAGGGAGAGTTTACCATCAATCACCTCCTCTTCATGGACGATCTTAAGCTCTTCGGGAAGAGTGAGAAGGAGTTGGATGTGCTTGTTGACACTGTCCGTATTTTCAGCAATGATATATGTATGCAATTTGGTATTAGTAAGTGTGGAGTCATTGTGATGAGGAGGGGTAGGTTGAGCAGAAGCAACGGAATCCAGATACCAACAGGTGAGATGATAAAGGAAATTGACTCTGAGGAAGGATACAAGTATTTGGGCGTTCTGGAGGCTGATGACATCAAGAACAAAGAAATGAAGGAATTGATAAGAACTGAATACCTTCGGAGAGTAAGGAGCGTATTAAAGTCACATCTGAACAGTAGGAATTACATAACTGCAGTAAATTCCCGAGCTGTGTCTATTATTAGGTACAGTGCGGGAATTCTGAGATGGAATGTTGCTGAACAAAAAGAAATGAATAGGAAGACTAGGAAGCTATTGACTATCTACAACATGTTCCACAAGAGGAGTGATGTCGATAGACTCTACTTAGGGAGATCTGAAGGTGGAAGAGGTCTTATCAGCATAGAGGACTGTGTTCAGATGGAGAAGAACAACCTACACAAATACGTGACTGATAGTAAGGAGCCAATGCTCAGAACTGTACTGAAGGAGGGGACAATAGGCCAGGGGATGTCCAAGGAGGAAATAACATCAAGGAGATAGAGCAGCCTTCAGTAAAAATCCCTTCATAGTACCTTCTTTGAGAAAACTGAATTTAGAGATCCACAGACATGGAACTGGTTGAAAAGAGGAGACCTTAAAAAGGCTACAGAGGGAATGTTAATGGCTGCGCAGGAGCAGGCCCTCAAAACGAAGTGGCTGAAATACCACATTTACAAGGAGGCGGCTAGCCCACTGTGCAGGATCTGTGGAGAGAGGAGACTGTGGCTCACATTGTATCCGAGTGTAAACACCTAGCCCAGACTCACTATAAAGGCTGGAGACATGATGTGATGGGCAGGGTGATCCACTGGCACCTATGCAAAGTAAACAATTTACCACATTCTGAGAAGTGGTATGAGCATAAGCCAGAGGCGGTGATAGAAAACGATTAGGTGAAGGTGCTGTGGGATTTTAGGATACAGACGGACAAGAAACTGGAACACAATAGACCTGACCTGGTGGTTTTGGACAAAGAAAAAAAATCGTGCCTGATTGTGGATGTGGCCTGCCCATTCGACACGAGAGTGCAAGAGAAGGAGGGGGAGACAATTAACTGATACCAGGACTTACACTGGGAGGTAAAAAGGATTTGGAACTGCCATAAAGTCAAAGTGATCCCGATTGTCATAGGCGCATTAGGGACTATCTCAAAAAGTTTCCAGGGATGGTTAAAGAAAATTGGCCCCTTCACGCTTTTTGGAACGCTTCAAAAGGCATGCTTGCTGGGAACAGCAAGAACCCTCCAATACGTCCTGAATATCTGAGGCTGCAGGTAGTGGCTTGATATTCATTTCAACAAACTTTCCAGTTAACTAACATCAATGACTGAGACTCAAAGAGTAATAACAATAATAATAATAATAATAATAATAATAATAATAATAATAATAATAATAATAATAATAATAATAATAATAATAATAATAATAATAATAATGATTTCATTTATTAGCCACAAGGGCCGACATGTAGGGGACAATACAAAGACAGAGACAGTGGGGGTTTACAATAAGGTCGAGTAAAAGTGCACAATGGCAAGACTAATTTAACAATGAAAATATAAAAATATAAAATAAACTATGCATAAATATAACAAAATAAATTCCCCGATAGGGGGTGGACGACCCTGGGGTGATTCGGGTACCCCACCAATCCTGAACCACCCTGCGCTTCTAGGGCACCCAGGAGAGCACCCCTCTCCTCAAGTTAGCCATCCTATAGGCGCATGGTCAGAGTAGGCCCATTCACACGAGCCATTCTCGCCACATTCACCCACCTTTTAGCAAATGTACTGGGGGGCAGCACTTCTCTCTCCACCCTCACCCTCCTTTACAGGTGAAATTTGGAGAAGTTGATGAGGGATTGGCCGAAGAGAAAAGTGTCTGTCTTTAGTCCTTTCAACCTGGTCCACCATATAATCTCTTTCGCAACTGCCACCAGACAGAGGAAAATGTCCTGCTCTTCCTGACCTAAGGAAGGTGGTGGATCGATCTTCACTATGGACTCGGCCGATAGCCGGATTCGTTCCACACGCGACAGTAGCTGTTCGACATAACTCCACAAGTCAGTAATGCACGGACATTGGACAAGTGCGTGCAGAACGGTTTCGTCGTTCTGTGCGCATCTTGGGCAGGTCCGTCTGACAGCACTTCCGTGCCTGTAGAGTTTATACCGAACCGGCAGTGCCCCCCCCCCCCCCCCCCCCCCGGTAACACTGCCAAGCGAGGAATTTCTGGAAATTGTCCATCGTCCCCGGCTCAAAAGTCCTCCGGTACAGACTGGTCAGTTCGACTTCGTCGAGGCCCAAAGCTTCTCCGAGTGCGTCATCGCACTTGCCCACCACTATTCCTCCATAGAACTCGAGAGTGGAAGTTCCACTGATCGCATTGCCCGCTTGGTAGAGGGCAGTGAGTGCCTGGCAACATTCCAGGTGCCAGTCACCCAGTCTCGGTCTCTTCTTGACCCAGGACTGCAGCTCAGTCAAAGAAATGAGCTGCGGAAAGGCCCGTCTGATAAACGGCGACCACACCTGTTCACCGTTGAGGCAGAATATCTGGAGATGTCGCAGCCTCAACGCATGTCTGCGCATCATTAGCCACGGCATGCCCAGCCCTCCGCGTAGAGGGTGCTGGCAGCAGATGGACCGCCTCACCAACGGAACTTGTCTCCTCCACAAGAATTTGAAGAGGAGCCGTTCCAACTTGACGAGGCGCGGACGGGGGCAAGGCACGACGGTTAGGCGGTAGTAGATGACGGACGCGATGTACGCATTCGCCACCTCCGCGCGACCTTTCAGTGATAGCTTCCTCCCAGCCCATTTTTGGGTGAGACTGACTACTCTGCTCGTTACCTCGTCCCAAATAATAATAATAACCAATCCAAGTATAATAATAATAATTATTATTATTATTGTCTCAAGTTTTCACAAAAGGTTTAATTCCAATATTAAGAAAAATATGTCAACACATATATTAAACATACGCGACTAACCGCATAGATTCGCCGATCAAACAAACAAACTACAGTCTATTCAACAAAAGTCAGTAACGACAACGCCATCGATACAGTCACCGCCGCCACCAACCCATCCATCATTGCTACCACTATCCCATCACCGCCGCCACCACTCCTTCATTGCTACCACCGCTATTCCCCCCATTACCTTCTGTTAACTTACGAAAGGGGAAGGTGGCGGTATCACTAGACAATATTAATAAACAATATTAATATTTAATTTTGGATCAGGAATGTTAGAGGCGAAAAGGAGGAAATGGCAAAATGACTAAATAGTTAGCTAAATAGCTAAATAGCTAAGTGGACAGAGAAGATAATTTCACCACCAACACCACCACCACTACCACGCTAAAAACTCTGGTCAAGTTGCCTCAACTTCAACACCATCACTACAGTGCTACGATCACATCACCACCACCACTGCCTCATTATCGCTACCGCCGCTATTCTCTCCCACTACCTCCTGCTAAGTACTACTAGCACAGCACCACCACCACCACCACTGCCTCATTATCACTACCGCCGCTATTCTCTCCCACTACCTCCCGCTAACACATGCATCGTAGTGTCCCCACTAAAAGAGGAAGGCATCAAAATATATAAATAGACCGAATTGATGACCCGGTCAAAAAATCAAAATACCAAAAATCAAAATCAAAGCAGCAGAGCAACAACGAAAAACGTAAACAAAAGTAAAATGAAGAGAAGAACAAACAGACGGACAGAGAAGGGAAGGGAAAAACTAAGTCAGACAGTCAAACATTACATTACAATTAAACTTATGCTTATTCTTTTTGGGGGGGGGGTTTTGCCTGTTTGTTTGTTTGTTTATTTATGTTCGTCTACAGCGTGATAGTGCCACACAAAAATCACGTGGAGTGATGAAATCACCGGTGGTTATGTAACCATACATTCACCAATCCTCGATATGAGTGTTTAAATGTCGAACCTAAACAGTTCGAATAACGGTGAAGTGAAGACTGGAATGTCATGTGACAGACTCTCACCCAGCAGGTGCTCCCTGGCCCAGCAGCAGGGACCTGGCTGTCAACCAAATACTGCTAGTGTTGGAGGAAGAAGAAGGAAAGGGACCAGAACCAACTGGACGAAAGAATTGGATAGAACTGTTATGCAATGTTACCTGAAGAGTAACCCCAAGGAAAAAGGCTATAGGAAACGGATGCATATCATCTGGAACGAGATTGGTCTATTTAAATTAGATGAACAAAAATTGGCCGGGCAGGCTCGGGTAATAAGAACTAATGGGTGGATAAGCGAGCTGGAACTGGGGGAACTCAGCAGAGAGATTAGATTGGAAATGGAGAGTGGAGTATGCCAGGCAAACTAGCCAGTGGGAGATGAAGGTGAAGAGGTTGAGAGAACGGAGGAAGCATTCGAAGCAGACAATGATCTGAATGCTGAAATAAATAATACCTGGAACAAAGATACGGCCACTGAGGAGATGAATGCTGACGGGCTAGGACAAGATTTGGTTGATATCCTAAACTAAGTGGTAGATGAAATGAACAATGATAGTGGGAAACCTATGAACCTAAGATTTGTAGACAGGAAAAAGTTAAAAGAGACAACAGCTAAGGTAAACAAAGTCATCCCATACCTTGAGGCGAGGAACCTTGACCAGTGCAACAATATCCTCAAAGCAAACGCAAATGCGGTGAGGAAATTACTTTGCATAAAATCGAGAGGAAACAACCAACTGGGAATCACCAGGCCCAGATGGTGTGCAGGGTATTTGATTAAAAATATAACATCCCTCCACCCGAAACTGACAACCATGTTCAATGACTGCTTGGTGTCAAGTGAGGTACCAGAGTGGTTGACAAAAGGTACCACAGTTCTGGTCATGAAAGACCGAAGCAAGAGTAATGATGTTACCAACTATAGACCTATCGCATGTCTGTCCGTAATGTGGAAACTGTTAACAAGCATTGTGTCTGAGGAAATCTACCATCACCTCCACACAAACAACTTGTTACCGGACGAACAGAAAGGATGCCGAAAGAAGTCCCGTGGTACAAAGGACCAGTTACTTATTGATAAGATGGTAATGAAGAATTGCAGGAGGAGACACACTGGTCTTGCCATGGGATGGATAGACGACAAAAAGGCATTCGACATGGAACCTCATTCTTGGATAACCAAAAGCCTGGAGATCTTCAAGGTGGCAGATAACATCAGACAGTTGTTGAGCAAGAGTATGAAGTACTGGAAAACAGAGTTAATAATCGAGTGGAGAATCTTTGGGAGGCGGAGGATCAAGAGAGGTATCTTCCAGGGAGATAGACTGTCCCCTCTGCTGTTTGTCCTTGCCCTGATCCCCCTGACCATTATACTGCGAAAAGTGAGAGCAGGATACAAGTTGGGAAAGGGAGAGTTTACCATCAATCACCTCCTCTTCATGGACGATCTTAAGCTCTTCGGGAAGAGTGAGAAGGAGTTGGATGTGCTTGTTGACACTGTCCGTATTTTCAGCAATGATATATGTATGCAATTTGGTATTAGTAAGTGTGGAGTCATTGTGATGAGGAGGGGTAGGTTGAGCAGAAGCAACGGAATCCAGATACCAACAGGTGAGATGATAAAGGAAATTGACTCTGAGGAAGGATACAAGTATTTGGGCGTTCTGGAGGCTGATGACATCAAGAACAAAGAAATGAAGGAATTGATAAGAACTGAATACCTTCGGAGAGTAAGGAGCGTATTAAAGTCACATCTGAACAGTAGGAATTACATAACTGCAGTAAATTCCCGAGCTGTGTCTATTATTAGGTACAGTGCGGGAATTCTGAGATGGAATGTTGCTGAACAAAAAGAAATGAATAGGAAGATTAGGAAGCTATTGACTATCTACAACATGTTCCACAAGAGGAGTGATGTCGATAGACTCTACTTAGGGAGATCTGAAGGTGGAAGAGGTCTTATCAGCATAGAGGACTGTGTTCAGATGGAGAAAAACAACCTACACAAATACGTGACTGATAGTAAGGAGCCAATGCTCAGAACTGTACTGAAGGAGGGGACAATGGGCCAGGGGATGTCCAAGGAGAAAGAGCAGCCTTCAGGAAAAATCCCTTCATAGTACCTTCTTTGAGAAAACTGAATTTAGAGATCCACAGACATGGAACTGGTTGAAAAGAGGAGACCTTAAAAAGGCTACAGAAGGAATGCTAATGGCTGCGCAAGAGCAGGCCTTCAAAAAGAAGTGGCTGAAACACCATATTTACAAGGAGGCGGCTAGCCCACTGTGTAGGATCTGTGGAGAGAGAGAAGAAACTGTGGCTCACATTGTATCCGAGTGTAAACACCTAGCCCAGACTCACTATAAGGGCTGGAGACATGATGGGCAGGGTGATCCACTGGCACCTATGCAAAGTAAACAATTTACCACATTCTGAGAACATTCTGGTATGAGCATAAGCCAGAGGCGGTGATGGAAAACGATCAGGTGAAGGTGCTGTGGGATTTTAGGATACAGACGGATAAGAAACTGGAACACAATAGACCTGACCTGGTGGTTTTGGACAAAGAAAACAGATCGTGCCTGATTGTGGATGTGGCCTGCCCATTCGACACGAGAGTGCAAGAGAAGGAGAGGGAGAAAATTAACCGATAACAGGACTTACAGTGGGAGGTAAAAAGGATTTGGAACTGCCATGAGGTCAAAGTGGTCCCGATTGTCATAGGCGCACTAGGTACTATCTCAAAGAGTTTCCAAGGATGGTTAAAGAAAATTGGTCCCGCCCCGCTTTTTGGAACACTTCAAAAGGCACGCTTGCTGGGAACAGCAAGAACCCTCCGATACGTTCTGAATATCTGAGGCTGCAGGTAGTGGCTTGATATTCATTTCAACAAAATTTCCAGTTAACTAACATCAATGACTGAGACTCAAAGAACAATAATAATAATAATACACTATTAATAATTATTAATTAATGATTTCTTTATTGGCCACAAGGGCTGACATCAAGAAAAACATTATAGACGGCACGGGACGGTACACGACGGTACGATGTGGGTTTTGTGTGTGTAAAGATTTTTATTATTTATATAAGAAAAGAAAAAAAGTCATAGATACATATATATATATATATAAACAATAAAAATGAAAATTGAAACAACGAAAAATTCTCCAATAGTGGGGAAACCTCCTCCGAGGGTTACTCGTGGCGAAAACCATACAAAAAGACCACGGCCACCCTGACCACCAGGGCAAGCGCCCTCTCTCAATTGTTCCGTCTCTGAAACTACAGACGTATATTCAGAGCGGTCCCGTTCACTCGGACCATTCTCGCTACATTCACCCACCTTCAACAAACTTGCTAGAAAGCAGCACTTGTCTCTCCACCCTGATTTTCCTCTTCAAGTGAAACTTGAAAAAGTTAATTAGGGATTCGCCGAAGAGGAAAGTGTCTGTCTTTAACCCTTTCAACCTTGTCCACCACACAATCTCTTTCGCCATGGCCACCAGGCAGATGAAAACCGCCTGCCCTTCCTCCTCGAAGGAAGACGGCGAGACCATCTGCACAAGGGACTCAGTCGATAACCGGATCAGTCCTACACGCGACAACAACTGTTCGACATAGCTCCACAAGTCAGCAATGCTCGGGCACTGAACGAGTGAAGTGCACGATGGTTTCGTCGCCCTGCGCGCATCTCGGACAGGCTCGGCTGACGGCACTTCCGTGCCTGTAGAGCCTATCTCGAACCGGCAGCGCTCCCCGGTAGCACTGCCAGGCCAGGGATTTTTGGAAGTTTTCCATAGGCCCTGGGCTGAAAGTTCTCCGGAAGAGAGAAAACAGCTGATCTTCGACGCCCAGGATCTCTCCGAAAACGTCGTCGCTCTTCCCCTCCACTAGTCCTCTAGAGAACGCCGAGGTGGATGTTCCACCTATACTGGTGCCCAGCTGGCAGAGGGCGGTGAGTGCCTGGAGACATTTCAGTTTCCAAGCGCTATCCCTCGGTCTTTTCCTAACCCAGGACTGTAGCTCCGTCAAGGAGACGAGCTGTAGGAAAACGTGCCTGGCGAACGGCAACCACACCTGTTCACCGTTAAGGAAGCACCAGAGATGTCGCAGCCTCAGCGCATGTTTGCGCATCATCAGCCATGGCATGCCCAGTCCTCCACACAACGGGTGTTGACAGCAGATGGATCGTCTGACCATGGGAGAGCGTCCCTTCCATAAAAAGCGGAGGAGGAGGCGCTCCATTTTGGTGAGAGTTGGGCCGGGCAAGGGACGACGGTGAGGCGGTAGCAGATGACGGATGCGATGTACGCATTCGCCACCTCCGCCCGGCCTTTCAGGGACAGCTTCCTCTAGCCCATTTCTGGGTGAGGGAGGCCAGCCTGCTCCTCACCTCGTTCCAGTTTTTCTCCATCTGGAGGTCCAGTCCGAACCAGACCCCGAGCAATTTAACCGGTCTGTCCGTCCAACGCCCCACGACGCTGTCGGACGGCATGGACTTGCCTCTCCAGGTGCCGAGCTGCAAGCCCACCGACTTTTCCTGGTTTATCTTTTCTCCTGTCACCGCTTCGTATTCCTTGAGAGCGGTGCCGAACATCTGGATGTGTCTGGTGCTCGACACCAGATTTCCCGCATCCTAGTTTGCGTGGGACGCCCCTCATCGCCCCCAGTTTGTGCAGTAACGGCTCGAGAGCCAATACGTACAAGAGGGACGAGAGGGGACAACCCTGGCAGACTGAGCGGATGATGCTGAACGGCTGCGGCAGGTGACCGTTCACCCTCACAACTGAGAAGATGTCACTGTACATTGCAGCGATCCAACCCCTGAAAATGGGCCCGAAACCGGCTACCTCGAGGACCGCCGCCAGGTACCGATGGTCGACCCTACCGAATGCTTTGGATTGATCCCAGTTGATAAGGGCCCCACCCGTGCCATGTTCCTTAACCACCCTCTCTATGATGTATCGCATGAGGTGGAGGTTGCCGTGTATGGATCTGTCCGGAATGGCGCATGTCTGCGCCTCTCCCACCAGACCCTTGACGACAAGCGCCAACCTCGTTGCTAACACCTTGGCCAAAATCTTGAACTCTTCGTTTAGCATGGTTATGGGCCTGAAATTATCGATAACATCCCCCTTGTTCGGGTCTTTTCTCAGCAGCGCCACCGCTCCCAGGCTAACAAAACTAGGAATGCTCCCGTTCTGATGCCAGTTGCAGTAGACTTCTGCCAAGAGGTCACCGAACAAGTCTGGCATAAATGCATAAAGCCCGTAGGGCAGACCATCCAAACTTGGCGATTTACCCCTCGTGCAGTTAGCCATCACTGCCCGTATTTCACCGGCTGTTATTGGCTTTTCGCAACACTGTGCTGCGGTCGTCGAGAGCTGAGGCAGTCCGTCGAGGTATGCACTGAAGACCATGCCCCGATCCGGGCTGTCGCCGCTCCCGAACAGTTCAGCAAAATACTGCTGAAAAGCTTCATACATCTGCTTGGGTTCGAGCAACACGCACCCGTTTTGGTCAGACAAAGACCGAATTGAGGCTTTATTGCCACGTCGCACCTCTGCCGCCCGGGGCCATTGGACGGCTTTTGTCCCCACGTGTTTCAGAGCACGCGCTATAGCTCTGACAACGCAGCCTTCGTGTTTTGCGTTGAAGAATTGGTCGAGTGTCAATCTCGCCGCAAGCACGTCGGTTGATGCCTGTCCTAAACGCCTCTTCTAGCTTTCTGACTAGCTCTCCCTCTACTCTATTTTCCTCTATCACTACTCCTTTGCTAAACTTAATCGACTCTACTTTAATTGCCTTTTCAGGGCGAACCACCACCTGTTGTTGACGACCGCTCCCGTCAACGCCCGCTTAACTAATACACTAATCCGGTCTCTGTAGGCTTTGCGCACCGGGAAAGACGCGTTCAGCTTCCAGTAACCGGGCCCTTGTCTATGAAGTCTGTCTATGTCGATCTCACAGATCACACATTTGTGGTCTGTGTAGTCGACTATTTTAAATTGTGGACAACTTATACTAGCCTTATCTAGTTCTCTGCAGAATACCCTGTCGAGATACGATCTGGATGACACGATGCGGTTTGTCCATGTCCACATTGGCACATTCGGGTGATCCAGTCGATACCTGTCAAACAGTTCAAAACGTCTGAGCAGGTTGGTGAGGTCTTGCACACTCCTCCCCTATCCAGTACCCCCACACAATCCCAGCGTGCATCCAAGATACCGTTCCAGTCGCACACTAACATTAAAGAGCGGGACGTTCCAAGAAAGGTCTCTAGACGTCTGAAGAAATCTGGCCGTCCTGCCCCTGTTGGGGCGTAGACGGCTACTAGCCTGAAAGCATTGCCTTCTCTGCCGGTCACGTCCAGCACCACCGACTTACCTTCTGGGTTTAGGAAGATGGCCCGTATGGCGAGATCCAAGCCTCTCCGAAAAAGGACGGCAACCCCTCCCCCGATCCTGGACGGATGGGAAATGCGTATACATCGTAGCCGCCAAAGATCGGTGCGAAGGCTTGTGCTTCTGGTCTCACTGATGGCCACCACATCTATGTTTAGTGACCTGAGGTCCTTGAGCAGGTGACCCTGCTTCCAAGATGACCCCAGGCCACGTGCATTTATACTGCCTATTCTGAGTACGGCCATGTTGGATGAGAAACGGGGCAAGTGAGAAAGGGTCACTTACCTTGATCGTGTGGTGAAGGGACAGTAGAACCGGCCCTTTGGCTGGTCATGGGTGTTTCCAAGAGGATGTCAGTGTATATCCTCTTGGTAACCGACTCTCTGAAGTCTCCAACTGCGTTGGGGAATTTTTGTTTTAAAAGTTTGTACTGTTCTGTTGAGATTTCGATGATGCTTATGTTTGTCGGGAGAGTTCTTGGTGTTGGTGGGGTGTAGTAGTTTTTTCTGTGATATCTGTATGCTGCTTTATATATTGTATGAGTTCTTTTTTCGCCATGTTTATGGCTGTGTACTTTTTGGGGGGAGGGGTGATTTTGTTGCTGTTTGGTGTGTGTGCTTTGTTTTGTTTGCGTTGTTGGTTTTTTTGGTGATGCTGGTGGTGGTGTGGTCGTTGTTGGCGGTGGTGCTTGTGGTGGTGATGGTGATGGTGGTGGTGTTGCTGCAAGTTTCCCTGCTGCCTTTACCCCTCTTTGTGTGCCTTGGCTTTTGGAGGGTGAATCTAAGGGTTTTTTTGTGGCAGACCGTTTGCCACTTCACTCCCGCCTCAAACTCCATGTCGGATTCTGTGGCGTCTGGGAGGGCTATGTGCTCCACGGCTGTTGGTGGTGGTAGTGGAGCCCCCTTCGGCAATTTTGTTGCTGGTGTAGCTACTTCAAATGTAGCTAATGGTGTTGCCGCCACTGATGCTGCTGCTTTAGTTGTCCGTGGCCTTGGTACGGGTGCAACGGACGTTGCCCTCCTACTCACCGTGGTAGGGGCTTCTGCGTTTGTTGCCTGCCCTGCTCTTGGTAGCAGCGGACCAGGTATTGGAAGGAGAGGGGCCTTCTTCTTCGCTGTCTTCTGCGGGCAAAAGGCCCTGAGGTGACCCTTCGACCCACATAGATAACATTTTGGCCGACTTCCTTCTACGCTTATAGCGAGTTGGAGTCCTTTCTCGATGTCTATGATATCGGGGATAGCGTAGATACATCCTGGTCAGTTTTTATAAGCATTTGCATGTCTATACCTGACCAGTTCTCTCTCCCTATTTCCTCAACTTGCAGCATGGTCGTCCTGTCCTCGATTCCAGCAAGGACAGACGCGGCCAGCCAAGGTATGGGCACGTCGGGTGGGACCTGAGTCACTTTGACCCTCACAATTTTCTGCCCGCAGTAGGAGGGCACCAAGACTATCTCCTCACTATTTAGGGTTTCCAAAGAGTGAGACTTCGCTTCTTGGGGGTTGGCGAAAAATGTACGTCTACTGTGGCGTACTTTCTGCCTCGGGTGATGTGGGTTTTGCGTGCCCAGACGCACCCCGAGGACTTTTGGATTTTAGCCTCGGTAGCTCTCTCCACCCGATGTGAGATTTTGCTTACGGTGCGGTAAGTTACCGTCCGTAGCTGCTGGTCCTTGAAAAAATCGGGTGGAGGTTTCAGGGAGACTCTATTGGCTCTTTTTGTCACCATGGCCCTTGCGACTGCTATCTCCTCCTCTGTGACTAACACTGTCTCGATATTTCGGGCGACACCTGCAAAAGAAGTGGTCCCTTTTTCAGCGGCACCACTATTGCTGCCGCTACTGGTCTTACTGGTGGTGCTGAGATCGCTATTACAGGTATCGGTGTCATTGTTGTTGTTTTCGTTGGTACTGTTGTTGTTGTTGTTTTCGTTGATACTGTTGCTGTTGTTACTGTTATTGTGGCTGTTGTTATTATTGTTGTTTTTGTTCATACTGTTGTTGTTGTGGCTGTTGTTATTGTCATTGTTATTGTCGTTCTCGACATGCCGGCTGTTATTTTTGTTGTTGCTGTTGATATTATTTGTGTTAGAAATATTTGGTAATTTTAAATCTGTAACAATATCATTAAAAATGATATTGTTCCGCTTTTCCTTCGTAATATTTTCTTTTATATTTACCTTCGCTAGAACGCTGTCTTGTTGATATGTTGACAAAGTCTCCCTCTCCCCGTGTTGTCTGACAGCGCTCTCTCTCTTTCTTGTGTTATCCATGTTGAAAGAAATTTTTTTCAAATAATATTTTTACACAATACGACACGCCGTAAAGGGGTGTCGTATTATTTACGAGTGAACCCCTGTCTTAGGTGGGTCACTTCTTCTAAACTTTTATCAAGTTTAAAACTTGAATAAAAGGTTTAGAATGGTTGAAAACGAGGTAAACTGCTGGAAAAAAAAAACCGGAGGCGATAAGAAGCGTGGGTTCACCTTCAATAATAATAATAATAATAATATTGTTTCTACTTTTGGAACAAGGCCAGCAATTACCAAGTGCATTACTGGTATTTTATTTCACCGACTCCGTAATAATAATATTAATAGTAATAATACTTTAGGCACAAGGCCAGCAATTACCCAGTGCATTACTGGTACTTTATTTTATCGACCCCGTAAGGATGAAATGCAAATTCAACCTCGGCGGGATTTGAACTCAGAACGTAAAGGGACGTAACTATGCTGTAAAGCATGGCATCCGACCCTCTACCGATACTGCCAATCCACATAATAATAATAATAATCGGAAAAAATGAAACGAAATTTCATTTCCCACTCTTAGTACGGCTGTTACTTAAATATAAGTATGTATACGTACATACATATATGTATACAGACGTACAGTAGTATGTATATATATACATACATGCCCTCCTACTGCGGGCAGAAAATTATGAGGGTCAAAGTGACCCTCACAATTTTCTACCCGCAGTAGGAGGGCACCAAGACTATCTCCTCACTCTTTAGGGTTTCCAAAGAATGAGACTTTGCTTCTTGTGTGGTGGCGAAAAGTACGTCTACTGTGGCGTACTTTCTGCCTCGGATGATGTGGGTTTTGCGTGCCCAGACGCAACCCGAGGCCTTTGGGATTTGAGCCTCGGTGGCTCTCTCCACCCGATGTGAGATTTTGCTTACGGTGCGGTAAGTTACCGTCTGTAGCTGCTGGTCCTTGAAAAAATCGGGTGGAGGTTTCAGGGAGACTCTATTGGCGCTTCTTGTCACCATGGCCCTTGCGACTGCCATCTCCTCCTCTGTGATTAACACTGTCTTGTTATTTCGGGCGACACCTGCAAAAGAAGTGGTCCCTTTTTCAGCAGCACCACTATTGCTGCCGCTACTGGTCTTACTAGTGGTGCTGAGATCGCTGTTACAGGTATCGGTGTCATTGTTGTTGTTTTCGTTGGTACAGTTGTTATTAATTAATGCAATTGTGCAATGCCTGTGCGTGGAGAATATTTTTAAAGTGAGGAAAGACTGTGCACTGAGCCAATCCCAATCTCTCAGCGACAGTAGCTATAACCCGAAAAGAAGAAAAGATCAACATCATCGGTAACTACTGAGCCGCAGGTTTTATGTCGGAGTTAACCCAGTTTCCTGAGATGCCTTCTCCTAGAAGGCATATACACACACACACACACATATATATATATATGTGTGTGTGTGTGTGTGTGTGTGTGTGTGTGTGTGTGTGTGTATGATGTATTTTTGTAGGAAGGACAAAGGAAAGGACAGTGCACTATGTATGCTACAGAACTATTTAATTATATAATAAACAACATAAGATAATTATTCCATTTACCAAAGGTTTCACGAAGAGAGACAAGCTCAACAGAGACGTCTATGTACGTGTATATTTATATACAGCATGGAGTTACGGGTCTTTACAATCTGAGTTCAAATCCCGCCGAGGTTAACTTTGCCTTTCAACCTTACGGGGTCGATAAAATAAAGTACCAGTAATGCACTGGGATAATTGCTGGTCTTGTGCCAAAAATAGAAACAATTATTATCCATTCTGCATATATACTGATATAGTTTTATCGTACACTTTGGCTGCTTACCGCATTTCTTTATATATATATATAGAAAGAGGAGGGCGGAGAAAGTGATAGAATGTATATGTACGTATAAAGGATGGAGGTAGAGGGTGAAAGAAATAAGGAAGAAATGAAAGAGATATTTTTGAGAAGATTCAGGTTCAAATAATCCTTTAAACAGCTTAAAATTACGAACCTTTTCTCCCGTAGACTTGTACGTCTTCACATAACAAATATGAAGACCAAAATCTGGAGAGGGCTTGCTAAGGATTTCGTACACATGCATATATAAACTAATAGAGAAAATATTTATTATTAGTACAGATTAAAGTTTAAGCAAAGAATCGCTGCTTTCACCCTTTTACGGGATCTTCTGAGATCGCGTGAAAGCAATGATTCTTTGCTTAAACTTTAATATGTACTAATAATTGTTTCTACTTTTGGCACAAGGCCAGCAATTACCCAGTGTATTACTGGTACTTTATTTTATCGACCCCGTAAGGATGAAAGGCAAAGTTAACCTTTGCGGGATTTGAACTCAGAATGGCAAGGGCCGTAACTCTATGCGTCAAAGCATGGCGTCCGGCCCTCTACCGATTAATAATATATATATATATATATATATATATATATATATATATATATATATATATATATATATATATATATATATATATAGGGAGAGAGAGAGGGAGAGGAGAAAGTGATAGAATATATATGAATGTATAAAGAAGGGAGGTAGAGGTTGAAAGAAAGAAGGAAGAAATGAAGGAAATATTTTTGAGAAGATTCAGGTTTTCTTCAGTCAGTTTTAAGATTTAAATATATTCCCTGTTGAACGAAGACAACAGTCTTATCGGTAGGTTCCAGCTTTCTCTCATAGGTCTGGTAGCGGGAGGAAGTGGTATGGTCAAAGGTTTCAGTTACTATTGAGAATGAAATTATGGTAACGTCCTTCTTCCGTCGTTTTACCAACCAATTTCTCTTTTTATCGTCTTCATATCGGTGTTCGTGATCCCTGATCTTTTAGTCATAATTTGGACCACTATCTTGACATATTTCGGTGCACTTGTACCTGTGTTTCATATTTATAGGGAATTTTTTTAGCTGAAATCACCTCATGTCGATTGCGTTCTGTATCCATTTAACATAAAATCTCTACAGACGAAAATATGAAGAGATACAGAAATATTTGGGGGTTGTACAGTTTGGTGATATTTTAACGCTATGCTGAAAAAAAAGCACTTATTGATTGTAGCCAGGTTCCATATTGTTGTCTAATTTCATCTCTGTACATGCAGGAGACGTTTCAACTAGTTATACTATCTTAAATTAAAAAGAAATTACCCATAAACTTAAACTAAGTATGTAGAAATAATTTTATATCGGTGATTTGTTTTCATTGTTTCCTCAAAGAAGGATTTTGTTGATGAGGTGAACTTTTCGATATTTGTTTTCATAATTCAACAAGATAATAAGTTAACAATAATGCTGTAATGCAAAGTTCATTCCATTGTTGATTCAGTGCTGGTTTTGCTAGTGAGTAGTAAATACGCAGGTTTTCATCAAGATCTATCGTTGTTATAAAGTTATGAAATGATTTTTCATTATCTGAACGAGTTCCAGAAATGTAAGAACTCAAAGCCTCTTTAAAATAAAAATGATTCATTGATTTTGTTTTACATCTTTCACAACGTATAAGAAAATGGAAACCAGAAAAGCCATTTGGCAGCTTGAGAAGAAGTCCGAGGTGGAGGGGGGGGGTACCTTAGACTCGACTCTCTTCCAAACAACAAGTACTTTTGTGGTTTCTCTACCATGACGTCGAACTCGGGCAGACAATTTCAGTTGTAAAAAAACACTAGCCAGAAGATCCAAGAAGTGTGGGGAAAAGCAAATATCTCTACCAAAAATGAAAAAAAAAACATCCACACTTTAATTGAGAAATTGTATAAAGAGTATCAAGGACTGAAAAAGGAAAAATCAAGGATGACTGACAAAGCAATTGCAAAATTGAGATCTGGAAATTTTTGACATTGCAAGTCACGAAGTTCTAGATTGAAAGGGTGTCCCATCTCAAATCAAAGTTTTCCTTGAGACACACCGAGAAGATCAGATGTCTTCATTCTTGGCTGATATTGATGCAGAACATTCAGAAGAAGGAAATGAAGATTCATGATATAAAAGTAGGATAGAGAAAGCAGGATGAAGAAGCCAAGAAGATGTCCGAGAAAGTAGCTCTTAATGATGATGATGATGATAAAATATTCAGTTAACTATTAATGATGATGATGAGGAGGAATTCTTCAAGTCAGCACCGCCTCGAAAATCACTGCGATTAAGGCTAACTCTCGACGCCGCTCTTGTTGCCACGTAGGAACGGGAGAAACTAGCCGTATGACATGCAAGTACATCGTAATTGTGAAGAGTCTTAGTCATGATGTGTCTGGACTCTCGATTTCTTCCTCAACTGTTTATCGAGGAAGAACCAGTCACCGTGAGATGATGGTTCAGGAAATCGAGGTATCTGTTTTCCGACCTGAAAATAGATCCTGGCTAGTCGTCCACTGGAATAGAGAATTATGATCATTGTCTTCCAAATCCAGCACACTCGAATATCGGATTGTAGTTTTAGTTATAGCAAAAGGAAATGGGAAGCTCTTAGGCCTTCTGATTGCAAGAGATAGAACCAGACAAATCGCTGAAATTGTTTTGAAGGAAATTCAACGGCTCAACTTTGAGGATAAATAATTGGTATGTTTTTGACACCATTGACAGTAACGGCATACGCCAAGGAGTCAATAGAATAATTGAAGCAGCTCTGAAATGATACTTTTCGTTAACATACAGACCAGCAGGAGACTCAGGAGTAGACCGCGAGGAAGACGGTTGGATAACATCCATGAGATCGACTTATCTCGCTTGGGGATCCTGCCGGATCAATTGGAGATGATTGGTTCTGACAGGAAACTCTGGAAGGAGTATTTAAGGACTCTGATCCTACGACCCTTACAAGAATAAGTGGACGAAGAAGAAAAAAAAAATATATATATATATATACATGTGTGTGTGTGTGTTGTATACACACATATATATATATATGCAGACTATGCCGGTTTGAATTTGCTCTAATTCAATTTTCACTGCTGTGCTGCTGGTTCAATTCGGACCAATCAGTGAACATCTAAGGTGAGAATTAACAAACATGATGTTTTGCTTGTGTTTACACGACATTCATTGTGAACAATTCTTACATAGCAGTTAGATGTCCTATTATCCAAGCGAGATACGTAGTTTGTTCGGATAACTAATTATTCTAACAACTAATCTCATTAGATTAGTAAACAATAGTAACTATACAGAACAATCATTTTATTTTAATCATATTCACAAATATTTTTATGAGTTTTACAATGTTGTACACTTGTTCAATTTTTGGTGTTGGTGTCTTTTTGCCGTGATCCACACACTGTCCAATCTCTTTTCGTTTGTTTGTTTGTTTGTTCATTTGTTCGGTTGTCAGTAGTGTTCACTTTCGGTTCACCGATATGGTAATAACAATAAACTTGATTGCCTATAACAGATACCTACTCGGTACAAATCATAGAGTAAATGAAAACATCGCTGATTGCACCATCTTTTGAAATTCTTCTGTCGTTTTTTGTTATGTTAACACTGTTAAAAGTAACTGACTGAGACCGACTGATATATGATACGATTAACTGTAACTGAAAGACCCAATCATTGTACTAGTGGTGGTGTAACAGTTTCATGTAACGTTTTCACAGTAATTCAGAATCACTTTCTTTAATCATTGCAAATAAACAAGAAATAGAGAGTGGGGTAAAGACTATTCATTTACTATTTATTGTTGTTATTAAGCAAGTAATATTTTATGATTTAATACTGGTTATATGCAGTATTTATTACTATATTCCAAAGATTAAATTTTATTTTATTACAGTTGTATACAGTAGAATAACGTAAATGTTTTAAATATATACATAAATATCATAAATGCGTAAATAACATTATAAATAACACCATACTGTTCGTGCGGTATTTTACTATTTTAAAGTGAAGTTGATGTGTAAGAAGAAGAATAAAGAGCAGCCATGTCAGATAAGAGGAAATTGGTGAATTAAAGTGTTCAAGTCGTTAACAAAATCACACGGAAATGGTAATTGGACTCGTGTTTATATAGCTATGAATTTGCCTCTGTTGACTGTATCCAAGATCGTAAAGAATGCAGAAAAAATATACCACAGTCCATACAGTAAACATAAGTCAATTATTTTCGTGGTAACTTTGGTGAATATCGTGAGGATCTTATCTGCAATGTAGATGAAACAAGCTTACATTGGAAGATAATACCTTCAATTCACTCTATTCCCATTGAAGAAAATGTGGTATGGGTTAATAGCTGCCATAGACAGACTAACTGTTAATTGGTGGACTCTGAAATTTCGGCCCAAGCTGGTCTATGACTGAAAAACACCCAGGGTTAAATAAGTCCCTATTGCCTATCTATTGGAAATCAAACAAGAATGTGTGGGTCATACAAATTATTCTTAGACAGGTACACAATTTCTGCACAGTTGTATAAACTTCTACATAGAGAATGATTTACTATACAAAGCTATTCTTCTGTTAGGCAATACTCCTGGCCATTCTCCAAATTTTGATAAGTTCAAACGAAGCTTAAAATAATAGTTTAAATGCCTCCAAACACAACACCCGTTCTCCAGCCGACGGACCAAGGCGTAAAAAATATTTCAAGGTTTACTAACTTGCAGGAATGGTTTTAAAAAGTGGTCAATGGTATTTAACACAAACCATGGTATATCTGTAAAAGATTATCGACAGTCATTTAACATTTTAAATGCCGTTTATCTTATTGATATCGCCTGAAAAAAAGGTAACTAACTGTTTAATCGCAGATTGAAAAGAGCTTCTACCTAACTCAAAGGACGATTTTGAAAAATTTGGGTCGGTGGAGAACGTTGTAGTCATTCAAGGTTTCAAAGTTGGCAGAAGAAGCTGCATTAGATGTGGTTATGTAATATGCAAGTTTTACAATAGATTATTGACATAGAGGAATAGGCCGTTCTACCACTGCAGACTTGTCAGAGCACCTGGATGCACTACAGGATGAGAAGAATAAAGATGAACCTGTGTGGGTTGAGAAAGTAACACAAATTGACGCCGTTTAATGATTTGTGGTTAATGCTAACTCTTTGGTTGAAGAATGTTGTGAATTGCACCATGACTTTAAAAATAACTGTAGCACCTTATGAGATTCTTAAAGAGAGGAAAAGACAGACACAGCAATTAATTTGGCTCAATTTGGTGCCCTTCTCATCAACCGGTACCCTTCTTGACGACGACTGCATTCGCATCGGAGTGACCAAACGCTCGGTCTCCGCGTGAGTGAGGCTCATAAATGCCATTGCGGGGCGGTCGTTGACAAGTTAGGCCTGCACCCATTGTCATGCCGCCAGAGCGCAGGCCCGTTCCTCAACATGCCACTCTCAACGAAATATTGAGAAGGAACCTAGACGCAGCTGGCTTCCCATCACAACTAGAGCCAGTAAGTCTCGACCGCAAAGACGGCAAGCACCTTGACGGAATTACCCTCTTCCCATCCGAAGGAGGTAGATCTCTCATCTGGGACGCCACCTGCTGTGACACGTTCTCCGCCTCCAACTTAGT
>OZ024744.1:59738731-59746231 GCA_964016885.1 Eledone cirrhosa | reverse complement strand
ATGAAAGGCTACTAAATGAGGAGAATAAATGGGAGAAAGACAGTCTCCCCCATATCGACCCAATAGAGGGACGAGCAGTGTTATTCGAGGGGAGTATAATAAGTAAGGCAATCAAGGATATGAAGACGGGTAAGGCGGCTGGGCCTTCGGAAATAGTTGCTGAGATGCTGAAGGCATCTGGCACGGTGGGACACACCATGGTCACCCGCATAGTTAACCAAGTCGTACAGAATGGGGTTGTTCCGAAGGACTGGCATAGCAGCATCATCGTTAACTGTTATAAGGGTAAAGGAGACGCCCTAGATAGGAGTAACTATAGAGGCATTAAATTAATCGACCAGGTCATGAAGGTCACGGAAAAAGTAATAGCGCAACTAATCAGAGAGAGAATTGACCTAGATGAAATGCAGTTCGGGTTTGTGTCAGGCAAAAGCACCACAGACGCTCTTTTCATAGTACGACAACTACAGGAGAAGTACCTAGCTAAAGGTAAACCCCTCTACTTAGCTTTTGTCGACCTGGAGAAAGCCTTCGACAGAGTCCCCCGCTCCATTATCTGGTGGGCTCTTAGAAAACTAGGCGTTGACGAATGGCTTGTGAGGGCTATACAAGCCATGTATAAAGAAACAGTCAGCAAGGTTAGAATTAACAACGAATATAGTGAAGAGTTTAGCGTAAAAGTTGGCGTCCATCAGGGCTCTGTTCTCAGCCCCCTACTATTTATTATTGCCCTTCAGGCTATAACAGAGGAGTTCAAGACAGGCTGCCCATGGGAACTCCTATACGCAGACGACCTGACACTCATAGCGGAATCAATGGCCGAGCTAGAGAAGAAATTCCAAACATGGAAGCACGGCCTAGAGTCAAAAGGACTTAAAATTAACCTGGCTAAGACCAAAGTTCTAGTTTGTAGGAAAGAAAACAAGGCGGCGGTCCCTTCTGGGAAATGGTCGTGCTCGGTGTGTAGGAAAGGCGTAGGTAGAAACTCCATTTTATGTCCTAAATGCAAAGTATGGGTGCATAAAAGATGTAGTGGGATCACAGGTAAGCTAACTAAGAACATAGATTTTACATGTGGCCGGTGTTCTGGTGCAATAAGTAGCAGCAAGTGCCCACAAAATACTAGCTCTTTCAATTGCGCAGAGGGTTCTATAGAAATAGTGGACAGCTTCCGTTACCTGGGCGATAAAATCAGCAGTGGGGGAGGGTGCTCTGAAAGTACTGTAGCTAGAGTCAGAACTGGTTGGAAAAAGTTCAGAGAGCTTATACCACTATTAGCTGCTAAAGGGTTCTCCCTAAAAATGAAAGGCAGGTTGTACGATGCCTGCATACGAACAGCAATGTTGCATTTGTAGTGAGACCTGGGCATTGTGTGCAGAGGATATACGCAGACTAGAGAGGAACGAAGCTTGCATGCTCCGCTGGATGTGTAACAGTAATATACGTGAACGGCAAAGCATAAACGAACTAAGGAAAAAATTAGAGATAAGAGGGATCAGATGTTGTTTACTCGAGAGAAGGCTGCGTTGGTATGGACACGTGATGCGCATGAAAGTCGATAGCTGTATAACAAAGTGCAGGGCAATAAAGATAGACGGTAGCCACGGAATAGGCAGACCTAGAAAAACCTGGGATGAGCTGATAAACTCCGACCTCACACACTTACACCTCTCCAAGACAATGTCACTGGACCGAGACCTTTGGCGGTACTCAGTAACAGAGAAGACCCGCCTTGCCAGTAGGCATCTCTAACAAAATACACCCCGTCCCGCCACCACCCCCACCCCATCCACACCACCCCGTTCTATGTAAAGTTATGTTGGTGCCGCGCCATCCAGGCCGAAACAAATGAGATCGTGTAGGTGTCACGACAAAAAAACACACAGTCCACGCTGTAATGTGGCCGTGTAGGCAACACGGTAAAAACCTCCCAGACCCACACTGTAAATGTGGTTGGTGTTAGGAAGGGCATCCAACTGTAGAAAACCTGCCAGACAGTCCTATGCGAGCAAGACAATCACTCTTGCCTCAAGTGGGACTACCCCCGTCCAAACCCATGCAAGCATGGAACACGGACGTTAAACGTTGATGATGATGATGATGATGATATATATATATATATACATAGGGGTGTGTATATGTGCATTTAGTAAATATCTGTAGGTGTGAACTAGGAAAAAGGAAAACAGTGCTGAATCAGGCATGAGAGCTGAGATATACTTTTTATGTTTATACACAGAACACAAGCGCTACTTAAGGTTTCGGGGAGCAATATTGACCATATCTACAGATTATAAGAAAGATGATGAACTTTGATCCCTCTTTCAAATACACACATTCCCTTGTCGTTTCAATTTGGATTGCCTCAGAAACGTAACCTTATTATGTAAGAAGCTGTCTGATGAGTTCATGCGACTGGGTACGCAGAATCGCGTGGTTGCTGGCTTAATCGATATATGTATTACATCCTTGTCAATAAGAGACTTTAACATCTGAAATTCTTCGCATTTTCTTATTTTACGTGTATATATATATATATATATATATATATATATATAAAATCAATAATAATGAGTTCAAATCTCAGGCGATCATTTACAATGAAATAGCTCGAAGAAAGACTATTCTGAGCCGTGTAATATAGGTTAACACAAATCAATATATTTGATAAACAAATCCTCATATTTATGTATGTATTGTAAATGACCAAGTTAGCTAGATAGAAATATACTAATAATAATATTACAGTTTGCCTATCATGACTTAAGATAATACATCATAAATCAACAAAAACAAATTGTATTGGCAATGGCCGTGGTGCTTGGACAAATTTAAATTTCAAAATCAAACCTGTTCCGTAGACAGGTTTAAACCTTAAAATCCAAATATGTTTCGAATAATGAAAAAGTGGAAGGAATACCGCATTTTGATCTCCTCAGCAAGCACTATAAAAATTGGTTACCTCGTGCGTTAAACAGTCTTCCTAAATATTTTGAAGTGGAACATACCAATTTTTATAGTGCTTGCTGAGGAGATCAAAATGCGGTATTCCTTCCACTTTTTCATTATTCGAAACATATTTGGATTTTAAGGTTTAAACCTGTCTACGGAACAGGTTTGATTTTGAAATTTAAATTTGTCCAAGCACCACGGCCATTGTCAATACAATTTGTTTTTGTTGATTTATGATGTATTATCTTAAGTCATGATAGGCAAACTGTAATATTATTATTAGTATATTTCTATCTAGCTAACTTGGTCATTTACAATACATACATAAATATGAGGATTTGTTTATCAAATATATTGATTTGTGTTAATATATATATATATATATGTGTGTATAAGTATAAATACATAAAGAGAGAGAGAGGTAAATAAAGAGATAAATAGATAGATAAACAGAAAGAGAGAGTGATATATATATATATATATATAGATATATATATATTGATATATATATATATATAAGTAAGATGTATGGTAGGACGTATGTGAATCGCGATGATCACGCCTGACTTACCAAATATGTGACGGTAGCTAGTTAAGCTCCATGCGTATACGCAGAGCAGAAATATTAGTGAAAAAGAACAAAGGAACTATTATGACATTATAACAAGTTTATTGCCGACAGCCGTTTCGTCCGACCCCATGGTGGGACTTATCAAGGCATATAACATGTGATTGCAAGATCATTGTTTACATCAACGTATCACTCAAGGCTAGCAGTTTGAAATTGTGGTATACATCAGCAACTTCGCTTGTATAGTTGGGGTCTATATTCTAAGGGGGCTCTTTTATAATAGTTGTCGGGGTCAGGGATTGAAGTTTAAAAATTAGACAATAATATATAATTTACGCATCAACATTAAACTAAAAGACTTGGGGTCCCGTAGAAGCACCTTAGAAAATCCCTCAATGAGTGCATAAAGCTTACAGGCTCCAATAAACCTATTAGACTAAAAGAAAATTAAGAGGCTAATAAAATAATAAAATAAAAATATAAAGTTTCCCTAAAAAATATATAAAGTTCCTATGAAATTTCTTCTAGAGAAAAAAAATGTTTTCCGAAAGAAAAAACCTTCTTCCCCCGAGATCACGTTTACAAAATTCAGAAAACTGAATTGAAAACTAGGTTGAAAGAAACTAATCAATTAGAGGTTAATTCAGAGAGCCTTCCATAAATCTCTCAGAAAAGGCCCCTTTAATATTTCCAATAGGAACTTCTTCCGAGAGACCCTTCGAAGAATTAAAATTTTAGAGACCCTTTAAGGATAAATATAAAAACGAATTGAGGAAAATTATACATTAAAAGTTAAAAATTAAAAATTACGGTATTTGGGATATCCGAGGAATTTTCAAAGGGCTGCTTCAACAGATACAACTTAGGCATAATAGATACAATAATCTAAGCAATTTAAGTAATTTAATTAGGGAGCAATTCAAGGAGTTTATCAAGTTGGGCAAGATTAAAGAAAGTGGTAACTAAGAAAATACATAAGCAAAAAGACAATAATTATAAAATGTATTTTTAAGAAGGTATAAGGTAGCTTCAGTGATCTAACCATGTATTATCACAAAAAATTATTATAAAATTATTGATACAGGATTAAAAATTATTACAAAATTATTACAAAATTACCACAAAATCATTACAAAATTATCAAATCATCACAAAATTACCACAAAATCATTACAAAATTATCAAATTATCATAAAATTATTACAAAATTATCAAAGTTATTGATACAGGATCAACAAAGACAACAATATATATTCCTGCCCAATCAACAAGTAATCAGAACACTATTAACGGTCAGGCAGAATTAGCTCAGGGATATCCCGCGCTCGGATACTTTACACACACACAGCAACACATAGGACTAGCACAGACACAATGGTACATTCCTGCCTAATTAACAAACAATTGATTAACAATTGATGGTCAAGAAAATGTACTCAGGGATATCCCGCGCACGGATATTTACATACATATAACAGGATAAACAGTACTGGTGACCGTGTGGGCGCGATATCCATTCTGCCTATGCAGTCCCCTGCATAGCTCCAGGCACGATATCCATTATGCGTCTGCAGTCATCTGCATAGCTCCAGGCGCAGCTGGTCTTGTTTAAACGTTCATAGATCACCTGGGGTTCACTATTATCTGCGTGGACTCTCTGGGAGATGTACCTGTGGATCTAATAGCCAGTGGTTGCCGGATGTGGTCCGTTCGATCTTTTAGTTTCAGGGGTTGAACGCTTTCGCGATAGACGAGCCTGCCGGTTCTAAGTCCAAGGTTTGGCTACGCAGGATGTATTGGTCTACATGCTATATTGTTAAAACACCAGTGTGGATTTGACTGGGGTGGTATATTACGAACTCCAAGTCCGCACGTGACTGGTCAAAAGCGAAGGGCTGTCCCCTCTTTGTTTGCTTAGATGGTGGTCGTGTTATCCATATTCCGTCAGCCCTGTATATTCAAGACAGATCAGGGTATGTATTTGCGGGTATGGTCCTGCGTCTACGTTATCCAGAGGGTCTCGCTTGTGGTATTTTCAAGTTCGCATGTCATCTCCCGGTTAAGACTGCGCATGCTTCGGTGAATCTCAAGCATGGAATCTTAGGGTATCATATTACACGGGGTGACTAGCAGAAAATATACATTCTATGCTATCGCGCACGCGCTGGCCTGTGGCTACGACCGTGTCCAGTCTCGGGTAGTAGCAGACAGCAGGTAGACCAGCTATACACACCCCTGCTCAAGGGGCACAACCCCTAACTTATCGAGTGGTCAGACTTCAAGGGAGTCAACTCTCCAAGCCCATTATGTCGACCGTGGTGAAATACAAAAAAAATTCCTATTAGTAAAGAACTAATCACTGATAATAAAGAACCAGCTCAATATATATATATATACATATATATATATATACATATATATATATATATATATATATATATATATATATATATATATATATAACGAAGGAAATGTGGTAAGGAACCAGGTGGACCATAACGCACCAAAGTACTCAATACTTGAGGTAGTAGAGTGGGTAATAGGAACCAGTAAGACCCCGACAGCTGAGTCCAGAATTAGCCGTCGAAACGGCTTGAGCTCAGCTGTCGGGGTCTTACTGGTTCCTATATATATATATATATATATATATATATATATATATATATATATATATATATATATATATATATATATATATAAATGTAAGTATGTATGTATACGTACATACATATATGTATACAGACGTACAGTAGCATGCATATATATATATATATATATACATACAGGTACACATACATATATGCACGCATCAGTTTAGCGGATGCTTATTATAACGCCGCTTTGTTCGTTTGTAAACAAACTGAACAGCCTGAATTTATGCCATACGGTGTTAAAGCAACCACGTCACCTTTTTGTTCAACACTGACACAGGAACGATGTACTAGTTTCAAGCTTGTTAGCTATCATCAGCACCGTATACCCATCTGCCAGATAGTTGAACGTTCGAAAGTATATACTTTCCTTATGAAAATTAACGGCTGAGCAGCCTAATTTGCATATTGAGTGAGTTAAATCGGTCAGGCATACCGAAAACGATAAGTTGAAAAAAATGAAGACGGAATTTCAGAAATATGTTGGATAGATTGGTATGAGGAACAAGATGTTAAAATAATAAAATAATAAAGGATTAAGATAATCAAACAAAATGTGTTTGTGTTATAATCTATCTCAACTTAAAAATAAATATAAGGTGATACAGTGAAGAGGGCAGAAAATAAATAACAAATTAATAAAGAAAAATTAAGATTTAAAATTGAAAATTGAAAATCGGAAATCAAGTAAATTTAAATGTGTTTGTGTTATATAGATGTTGGCCAAATTATAATGGCTGTGTCCGATACAATCTCTAGGCTATCATGGTGTCTGCTCAGCCTGGGTTGTTCCCTATGGCTTGAGGGGAGTTCTCAACCTAGGGTGTTGTTATTGCCCATATAGCTTGAGGGAGGTCTGGCCGAGAGGTGTCTACATGTTCTGGATAATTCCCTATAGCTTGGGGGGAGTTCACATCTTCTTGTGTTGCTACTGTCCATATATCTTGAGGAAGGTCCCGGCTCTAAGGTGTCTGCATCTCCCGAAGAAGTCGGTTCTGAGGTTTATCAGGCCGCTTCCACCTCTTAGTATCTCGAGGGTCTCGTTCAGACATAGTTTGCATATGCAAGATCCCCCTTTATCGGGTGGTACTTTCCTGATTATGTACCAGGCCAGAGAGTACGGGGTCCTGTCCAGCTTAAGCTTCCAGATCAGGTCGGAGAGAGCCGTGCTTTTCCTTTTGGCCTCCTTATTGAATGAATGGCGATGGTTGTACCAGCGGTCTTTAAAGCTCGTTGATGTGGCTCCTATGTAGAGGTGTTCGGAGTTGGGGGTTTTAACCCTACAACCGTATACTAGGTTCTTCTTAAGGCATTTATTACCAAGGG
>OZ024744.1:59661231-59733731 GCA_964016885.1 Eledone cirrhosa | reverse complement strand
CCAAATCAGTTGTAGACAGTTGCTTCTGACAGGGCCCGCTGAAGGGAGTGGTTGAGGACGACTCTCTCAAGAAGAAGAAGAAGAAGAAGAAGTCCTGGGCACTTGTGACCAATAACATGTATCATTTTAAATCAGAAATCCTTATTATTATTGTATTTGTTGTTGAGTCTATCAAGACTTGTGTGCACATTGCTTTATAAGTTTTGTTTTATTTCACCCCTTTAAATAGGTAATTGGTTTAAAAGTTTTGTTCCAAAAGGGATACAAGGTGCCAGTCTTAGTTCCGAAGAAAGGAATCCCTATAATATTTGGGCTTTTGGCCCAAATATATAAACTTTAGATTTTAAATAATGCCTACAAGTTTTTGGTAAAACTAAATGGCGGTTACACCCACCTCCAATGAGCGGCTAAATTTTCCTCCAGAAAAGCGTGCGCCATGACAACAATTCGGAGCTCAGAGAGTATTAGCAACAATATCACCATCACCACCCCCACCATCACTGCAGACATCACCAACAAGACCACTGTCCCCAACAACAGCAGCAGCAACAACAGCAACAGCAGCAGCAACAGCAGCAGCGACAACGGCAACGGCTACAAAACAACAGCAGAAACTACAGCAACGATAACAACCAGAACAACAACAACAAAATCACATTTGCCGCTACAGCTGCGAAAACAACCGAACTGTTTAATACGGATTTGAATAGGAGGGATGGGTGTTTTGCTAAGACAGCCAAGTTTGTAAAAGTAGAGAAAACCTGAACCAACATAGAAAGATTCCCATATATAAATGTATTGGCATTAAATCCCAAAAGCCGGAGGTAACGCCGCCATCCCATTTGGAGGCTGCTCTGAAGGCTTAATGCCAGACATTCAACACGTGGAAAGAGCCAAGTAGTTTGGTGCTCTTCAATAGCAAGATCCTTGCAGAAAAGTACTCTGTGGTCCCCTGAAAAACGGATTCGGAGAGAGAACTGTTCTGGAGTTAGTCTGGAGATACTTCTTCAGATCAAACCAAACAAAATCGAAAAGATCCCAGACCCATGTTGCCTTGCAGGTGGTGTGGAGCTAAGAGTGATTTTTTAGGGTTGAAAAGCCCCGTTGTCAGTTTTGATGGAAAAACAGATGTTTAAGAGCTTTTTGCTGTTAACAGAAAATAAGGTACCACAGGGTCCCCTTGCTGCCGACACCGGAACCTCAAAATTCACAACAACAACAGCAACAGCAACTGCGACACCAACAACTAGAACAACAGGAGCAACAGACTCCAACAAAACCACCCAAGGTATCCGTAAAAAATGGTCCCTTACCCCTCTCTCTCTCTCTCTCTCCGTCTCCTCTAAACACAAAAACACACTCCCACTAACACCTGAAACAGATACCACAGATACCAGTAAGAAGGACCAACTTTAAACTGATGGCCCTCATAGCATGAAGTAAAGAGATTGAGAAAGAGGGGAGATTTTTGGCACCAACTCATTTAAAGTGCCTGAATCTCTAATTATGGTTTAAAACAATCACCGGGTGCCTTCAAAATCATTAGGGAAAGTTTTTCAGCTGACGTAGGGATCACTAATGGGAGAGCCGCCAGTAGGCTTTTAAAGAGGTTCCCAAGGGAAACCCCAACAAATATGGAGATCGTGTATTCTCAAGAGTGTGTTTTCTCCGCGCTTGCTACCTGCTGGAACTGCAGGGAATACATAGTATTCTGAAATGTATACATCGGCTGATTAGCCTCGCTTGCATACCGAGCTTTGCCGGAAATTAAACATGGTGGATACCTAAATGTATTCGTGAGTGAATAATAATAATATTATTATAATTGTTTCTACTTTTGGCACAAGGCTAGCAACTACCCAGTGCATTACTGGTACTTTATTTTATCGACCCCGTAAGGATGAAAGGCAAAGTTAACCTCGGCGGAATTTGAACTCAGAATGGCAAGGGCCATCCGTCAAAGCATGACATCCGATCCTCTACCGATACTGCCAATCCACCTATAATATCATATCATCAATATTCAGTGGGTTTACAAGTAAACAGCTTCATAAAACACCACGTGGTAGAGATGGCGCCGTCATCTTTTTGGTCCAAATTTTGCTTTTTAATTTTCGGCAAAGCCGGCCGTAATTGTATTACCGAAATTGCTCGGTATAAAACTGAGACTAATTAGCCAATGTATACATTTGAGAATACTATGTATTCTCAGCAGTTCCAGCGAGTAGTAAGCGAGGAGAGTACACAATCTTGACAAGGAGCAAGACACTCCGAAACAATTGTTAATTGTCGATTTTTTTCTCTCAGCTACCGCTGGAACAAAAGGGTGGTGTTTTACTTGTAAACAAACTGGATATTACTAATATTAGGTATCCACCGCGTTAAGAGCCAAAACAAATTTTGTTATATCTACTTATATATATAACCAGCAATTTCTCTGTCTGTCTGTCCGACAGTGGAAACACGTGCGTAGAGAGAGAGTGAGAGTGAAAGAAAGAGACAGACTACAAGAGGGGGATAGCGGGAGGGAGAGAGGGAGAGAGAGAGAGAGAGAGTGAATAGACGCTAAAACACGTGCTACAGAAACATTACCTTCCCCTCTCCACTGACTTTGGTCACTGAGGCCGAGGGAATCGCGCTGAGCGCGTCATAATGACGTAATGCAGACAGCCAGACATACAGACAGATATTATAAGGGCGCAACGTTATATCTATGTATCTATCTAAAAAGAAAGACTAAGAATTATATAGAGAGAACGCTAAATTTCCTAATGCGGTCCCTAGGGCATTGAAAATTTGAAATAATTTTTGCTCAAAACACTCACAGGACCATAAGTATTACATGTCTAAAGTTTGAAAACAATCGGTTGGATGGTTCTCAAGTTTTAGTGAGCTGACAGACAGACAGACATTCTCTGTTTTAGATATATAGACTAGCAGAAAACCGCCCCCGGGTGGTTTTCTGCTAGTCTATATATCTAAAACAGAGAATGTCTGTCTGTCTGTCTTTCTAAAACCCGAGAACCACCCAACCAATTTTTTTCAAACTTTACACTTATGGTCGTGTGAGTGTTTTGAGCAAAGAATATTTCAAATTATCAAGGTCCTAGGGACCGCATTAGATAGCTATAGCGTCGCGCCCTTATAATATCTGTCTGTATGTCTAGCTGTCTGCATTACGACATTATGACACTATCTGTGTGTGTGTGTGTGTGTATATATGTATATATATATATAGAGTGTGTGTATATATATATAGTGTGTAACGTTTTTCAAAATATTTACTTCTGCGTTCACAGATTAATTTTTTTTTAGTTTCAGAAGATCCCGTTAAGGGTGAAAGCAGCGATTCTTTGCTTAAACTTTAATCTGTTATTTTAATATATAAATATATATATAATTATATATTCGTGTACAGATAGTTTTGCATACACAATAACGAAATATAAACAAACGTATTTATTTCACGGGGCTCGATAAGGATAAATATATATAAAATATATAAGAACCCTAGAGCAAATATTGTTCTCATTTCTGACGGGGCAGAAGGGGATATACACGATTGGCTGAAGAAGGATCAGACTGTGTTAGTAGTACGACCAACGGCCGCTATCACACCAACAGCAGAAAAAAACAACAACAAAAAAGAGAGGGAACGCAATTACATGCTTTTGAAAAATCATAATGGAAATTTATTTGCCTATTCACCCAAGGTGACTTCACTTTTTATTAGGATTTCTGCATCAATTGGTGAACATACGACGAAACTGTTTCAGAAAGGAGGGATAAACATGCCAATCTATGTTTAGAATCCCGAGCAACGCCGGGCCATTCTGCTAGTATACATATATAAAAGAGAGAGTAGTAGTAGTAGTAGTAGTAGTAGTAGTAGTAGTAGTAGTAGTAGTAGTAGTAGTAGTAGTAGTAGAACAAAACAGTTTCATTGATGCTGCTTTTTTGCCAAATTCCCTTCCAGACTTATGTAAAAATATAATATCAAAAGATGCACAGGAATATTTGGTACAGGAAAAAATAAATGCAAGAAGAAGAAGCAGAAGAAGATCTAAGTTCCCTATCAGTATGTAGAATCCCCTATCTATGTTTACACATGTACCTTTGGAACTGGGTTTACCGAATTTTTACCGAGGTTACAGAGAAATGCAGAAGAATTTCTCACCGAATTTTCAGCAATCATCCTGCTGACATGCATCTTTACTACCGCACCCCTACTTCACTACTTCTTCACTACTACCCCAACACCACCACCCCCTTCATTCTTTCATGGGTTTTTTGCCCCTTTCAGTTTTTTTAGCTTATCTGATAAAGTAAACGCAATCCCTAGTTACTGGTTTGTGAATAACACAATTCAAAATTAATATTGTTGTTGATGATGATGATGATGATGATGTGGTGGTGGTGGTGGTGGTGGTGGTGATGATGGTGGTGATGATGATTATGATGGCGGCTATGTTGCTGCTGTTGTCGTTGTTGAAGTTGTTGTAGCTGTTGATGGTACTATGTTTGTTATTGTTGTTGCTGCGTTTGTAGTTGATGTTGTTGATGATGTTGATGTTGCTATTCCAAATCGAGCACACCTATGATCAAAGACGTTCCATTTGTGGTTATCCCGTCGGTTTAATCATACATTATACACCAGAAAACACTATTCAATATGTCATTTAAAATAATTAAACGGTGGTACAGTGTATTTTAAGAGAGTTTTAGCTGCTACTTTTTACAGATGGAATAATGGTTTTAGTCTAGAGCATGTCGACGTTTCAGGAAGCGTCGATACAAAAACTTAAATTAAAGTATGATGTTTATTTTTTCTTTGCTCACCCCAAGCAATTAATTAATTGAAATTCCTATTTTACAGGCTGTCAAAAAAAAAAAAAAAAAAAAAAGCCTTGTGAGTGCAATTTGTAGAGAGGAAACTACAGAAGCCTGTTTTATACGTACAAACACACACACACACACACACATGCATATATATATGCATGTGTATGCGTGTTGGTGTACGTGTGTGTGTCTCCGCCTCTATGTTTACCTTTCTGTCTGTCAGTGTCTGTGTTCACGTCCCGAAACATTAGTGGTTAGACAAAATGAGATCGATAAAATATGTAAAACTTTAAAAAAATAAGTACGGGGGGGGGGGGGAGCTTGATGTGATTTATTCAATCAAGGCGGTGCTCCAATATGACTGCTGTTTGATGAGTGTAACCAGTAAAAGAATGAAAGGATATAGCGGCAATTGGTAGTGATACTAAATGAAAATAGGGAGATAATTTAAAGAAAATAAGAATTACTATCTCAAAGTTAATTTACATGTTTAAGCTGAATCTTTGTTTTCGGACTAAGGTGAGAACTGTGACCTGACTATCAGGATTTTTAACTCGAAGTTGCAGCATAATGAAACTCGTCAAACTATTGAGAATTATAGACACAGGTTCGGCTGTGTTGTTAAAGTATACGCTTCACAACCCCGTCGTTTCGGATTCAGTCCCACTGCATGGAATCTTAGGCAAGTGGTTTGACCAATGCTTTTTTGAGTGAAACTTGACTGGCGGAAACTGTAGAAATATGTCATATATATATATATATATATAGATTTTGAGTTTATGTTGGTTGTATACCAACACCTCAGTATGCAGGCTGGAGCACTCGATGAAGTGCGCAGGTTGGTTTGGTTACTCCGGAGTAGTGTAAAATAAAGTTAAATAAAAGTCAAATGATTAAAATTTAGCTTCGTTTATTACTGCTATATATATTTCAGTGACAGCCATCTTTGGCTGTGACCTCTTCAGGCAGTTTGAATTAGTATCGTATAGACAAGTACATATGTTGTTTAGGTGTATAATATTGTCAATACTCTGATATGCCCAGTTCCTTGTTGGGTTGTTATTTCACTGAGGAACTGGGCATATCAGAGTATTGACAATATTATACACCTAAACAACATATGTACTTGTCTATACGATACTAATTCAAACTGCCTGAAGAGGTCACAGCCAATGATGGCTGTCACTGAAATATATATAGCAGTAATAAACGAAGCTAAATTTTAAACATTTGACTTTTATTTAACTTTATTTTATATATCTATATATATATATATATGAAAAACAAGGGGAGAAGAATACTGCATGGTTGCACGTGGATTACATATTATAAAATTAGTCCCTCATCAGTGATTTGCAAACCATCATTGGTATTTCATCGCATTAAAAATCAGATACCTCAGGTTGGTGCGAGCAATAACTAAAATAAGCTATTGGGACAAGTGAAACGCGTAAAGCGAGTGAGACAAGTAAACAACAGAAGGAAAAGCAAACCGAAGGTTGTGAAAACAACAAGCCACATGATAGTTATCCGATCAGCATAAGCTGGGTGAATTTCATGAGCGGTCAGAGAAGCAGACCGTACGCCGTGAATGCGGTGTGAGAAAGAAGGAACCCCACTACTAGCGAACGGGAGGAAGTGAGAAGGGGAGAAACAGAGAGTGAGTGAGTGGAAGTGCGAGGAAGAGGTCAGTCGAGAGAAAAAGTGTAACTGACAGAGAGGGCGAAAGAAGGTAAGAGAAACAGAGAGAACGGGGGAGCAGTAAGAGAGAAAGAGAGAAACAGTATAAGATATCTTAGCATTGGAGATCAGGTAATGTTAGGGATATACAATGTAGGAGTCAATACAATCAATAAGGCATGTATGAGGAAAGAGTTATATTACAGCTGAAATAAGCATATTTCGTGTAGAATGTTAAAACATGTTATAAGTGTTAGAAATGTTTAAAATGGCGTGCTATATGGTAAGGAGACATGTGGTGATAAAATAGGTATATGTTATGTGAGGTGTAATGCAAAGCACGTGATAGAATTGGGTAGGTAATTTTCACTCAAGTGTTTTTATATTGTAGTTCGTATATAGATGTATATGTTGGTTGTAACTCAGATGTATTAACTATGGAATTCTTTTAGTTTGAGATGTAATTTTTTTTAGTTGTTTATAGCTAATAGGTATGTGTTTGGTAAAGGTAAATTCCACAAAATTACAGGCCATGTTGTTATAGTAAGTATATTATACTATGCATTCCTATCTTAAAATTATCTATTAAGGATTATTAGGGTTTGCATTAATCGTTAAGTTGCTACTAAACCGTGAGGCAACTTAATTTTATGAATTTACATAGGAAGTTGTGAAGGAGGTTAATAACAAAGGGAGGTAATTAAGGTTGTTGATACATTCTGGGTTGTTTTATTATCGTAGTAGTATTATAAATTAATATTTATAAAATATAAAATATTATTATTGGTTATTAATTATATAAAAAAAACTATTTGTTATTCTTATCTTTTCAACTTGTGTGGAGAGAGTTCATTTTTTTTTTTAATAACTAGATAGGGTTTTATATTGTTTATATATGTATATATAATATAATATATAAATATATGTGTGAGAATGTATATATATATATTCAGATTGTGCAGAGAGAGTTGAAGTTTTTTATAACAAGATAGGTAATTGTATAATATATACTGGAGTAATTGGTATTATATACACAGCTGTCTGCTATTTGGTTAGTGTTATATATTGTTATATATTAGGGTGTTATATATTATTTGTTTATTTGGTTATTAGAATTGTATTAGGTGAGAGATCAAAGAAGGGGTTTATTAACTAAGGAGAAATATCGGACAGGATATAGGTTGGTGTGGTTTTTTAATTAAGGTGTAGTTCTATATTTACGAACATCTAATTGGATAAATTTAAAGGTGTGTGTGTATGTGTGTGTGTGTGCGCGCGTGTGTGTGTGTGTATATATATATATATATATATATATATATATATATATATATATATATAAAATTTAAAGGGTATATACAGAGTCATAGATATATATATATGTTTTTGGCAACCATTCACGGTGTGGCTCGATGAAGAATTAATTAAATAATTAATAATCAGAGCAATAAATAAAAAGTAAGTCCATAGAATCATTAGATAAAATATATACAGTATTTCTTCTCCCAATCAGCATAAATCAACCACACAAAAAATCATTTAAACGAGGCTATAAGTTTAAAATGTACTTATGAAGAAACAATAGATAAATGATATAGCTTCTTATCCGCGACTCATAGCTACAGAAAATTTACCTAGTATTCCTAATAGCCTGTAGAAATTGACTAGATATATAGTTAACTATACATAATTAGGTACAAAATCACAGTTAGAAGAAAAAATGTACATAAACATACCAAAATCATCAAAATATCTCTACCCCCGGCGGTTTCATTCCATTTTTGGAAATATCCTATCTTGGATAAATCAACCAGGTTTGGAAATCATCAGGAGATAACTCAATTGGACAAAGATTTTTCTTACATGATCCCCGCCAGAAACGAATTCAAAATGGCTAAGAATCATCACGTGGTCAAGGAAGAAAGTTTGTGATTGGTGCCTGTCGGCGAGTAGGCTGGTTGCTAGAAAGCGCAGCCGAATACTGCCTAAATTTTTACTCAACCTTACTGCAGTATAAAAAATTTAAAGGGTATATACATATAAACTAGACAGAGTCATAGATATATATATATGTTTTTGGCAACCATTCACGGAGTGTGTGTAAAAGGTAAACAGAAATAACAACACAATCGGTACAGTATATGGAAGAGATATATTAAGTTAACGCTTGATATAGCAGGAAGAGGGTCTTAACATTTTCGACGCTAGTCCTTCATCAGAAGAAAGAATGAGAATTAAGATAGATTGAGGGGATGGGCGGATTGGAATTGGAAAAAATGTATTTAGATAAAAAAAAAACAGGTCCATTCATGTTGACATCTATGGGAAAACTGTTGGTGCTGGCGTTTTGTGTATGATTTATTTTATTTAGAAAAGTGAATGATGGAGCGCGTCTACCTGAAATGGAAAAAAACATTTTGCAAAAAGAGATATACTTGTGCACGTGCGCAAGCATGTGTGTGTGTGTGTGTGTGAGTGTGTGTGTGTGTGTGTGTGTGTGTGTGTGTGTGTGTGTGTGTGTGTGTGTGTGTGTGTGTGTGTGTGTGTGTGTGTGCGCGCGCGTGCGTGCGTGTGTGTGTGTGTGAGTGCGTGCGTGCGTGTGTGTGAGTTATACGTCCGTACGAAGCTAAGGAATGTGTGTGTATATGTGAGTAAAAGAGTGTGTGTGCATATATATATTTCTTTATTTGCCACAAGGGCGCACATGAAAAGGGGACAATACAAGGACATATGCCGGGGATTTTATATATAATCGTGTAAAAAGAAAATTTTAAACAAACAAATTCAACAATCGAAATCCCCAATAGGGCGAGGCGTTACAAATGGGTTGTTTAATATCCCGTAGATATAACAACCCTCAACTCCAGGAGCGTGTTGTGCTCCTTTCCTCCTTTTAGTAAATTTACTGGAGTGCAGTGCCTCTCTCTCAACTCTGATTCTCCTTCTAAAGTGGTACCTAAAGAAGGGAATGAGTTGTTGTCCGGAGAGAACGGCATCTGTCCTCAGTCCTCTCAATCTCGTCCACCATATAATCTCTTTTACCATAGCCACTACACAGAGGAAAACCGCCTCTCTTTCGTTTTTGAAAGAAGTTGGCGGTTTGATTCTTACTATGGACTCGGCAATCAACTGGATTTGTCCCATACGTGACAGCAGTTGTTCTGCATAGCTCCACAGGTCGGTTAGGTCCGGGCAGTGTACAATTGCCTGCAAGACGGTTTCAATGTCCTGCTCGCATCTTGGACACGTCCTCTTGGAAGGATCCCTTCCGGGGCGTCCGTGCCTGTAGATCTTGTCTCGAACTGGTAGAGCTCCTCGGTAGCACTGCCAGGCCAGGGACCCCTGGAAGTTGTCCATGGGTCCCGGGCGGAAAGTCCTACTGAAAAGACTGATGAGCTCGTCGTCTTCGACGCCCAGCGACTCTCCGAGCACGTCGTCGCACTTGTAACGTACTAACCCTCTATAGAATGTCGAAGTGGAGCCTCCACTTATTGCTGTGCCCACTTGGAAGAGGACTGTGAGCGCCTGAGCGCATTCAATGTGCCAGGCGCCCATTTTCTTCGGTCTCCGCTTGACCCAGGACTGCAGCTCCGTCATCGAGATAAGTTGCGGAAAAGCCTGTCTCACAAACGAGGCCTACACCGGTCGTTCGGTGAGGAATACCTGGATATGCGGTAGCCTCAGCGTGTGTTTGCGCGTCATCAACCACGGCATTCCCAGCCCTCCGTTGACAGCAGACGGATCTCCTCCCCAGTGGAGCCTGCCTCTTCCAAAGGAACTGGAAGAGCATGCGTTCCATCTTAGGGACAAGGCACGACGGTCAAGCGGTAGTAGATAACGGACGCTATGAAAGTGTTCGCCACCTCTGCTCGACCTTTCGAGGATTGTTTGCACTCTGCCCACTTCAGGGTGAGCGCAAACACCTTGGCCGTGACCACGTTCCAGTTTTTCTCCACCTGGAGGTCCGGACCGAACCAGACCCCGAGAAATTTCACCGGTCCTTCCGTCAACCGTCCGACAACGCTGTTGGATGGCATCTGTTTGCCTCTCCACGTTCCGAGTTGCAAACCGACAGACTTGTCCCGGTTCAGTTTTGCTCCTGTGAGCCTTTCGTATTCCTGCAGTAAGTTGCCGATTGCTCCGATTTCCGAGGTTTCCGACACCATCACTGTCACGTCGTCGGCATAAGCCGACGCCGCTTTCCGCAGTCCCGGTTCCAACGGGATTCCCTGCAGAAGCTATAACTTCCGCAGTAGTGGCTCTAGAGTCAGTATGTACAGAATGGAGGAGAGAGGGCATGCCTGTCTGATGGAACGCGTGATTGCGAACGGCTCCGATAGGTAGCCGTTCACTTTGACCGTCGAGCAGAAGATGGGTCCGAAGCCGGCCGCCTTGAGAACCGCTTCCAACTATCGAACGCCTTAGACTAATCTAAATTGATCAGAGTCCCACCGATAACCGGGTTTACACCTCGCCCTCTCTATGATGTATCGTATGAGGTGGAGGTTGCTGTGTATGGACCTGGTCGTGATTGCACACGTTTGCGCTTTCCCTACCAGGTTCTCGACGACAAAGGCCAGCCTCGTTGCTAACACCTTGGCCAAAATCTTTAACTCTGTGTTGAGCAGAGTTATGGGCCTAAAGTTGCTTAGTTCGTCCCCCTTGTTCTCGTCTTTCCTGATCAGCGTTACTACGCCCCTGCCTGCAGAACTGGGAATTCTCGCGTTCAGCTGCCAGTTGCAGTAGACGGCTTCGAGGACGCCAGAGAACAAGTCCAGCATGCCTATGTAAAACTCATAGGCTAGACCATCTAGACCGGGTGACTTGCGTTTCCCGCAGCGGCCCAGAGCGTCCCGTATCTCAGTGGCTGTAATCAGTCTTTCGCAGAACACGGCGTCCGTGTTCGAGATACGCGGCAGGCCGTCGAGGTATGAACTGAAGTCCATTTTCCCGTACGGCACACCGTCGCTCTGCTCGAAGTGCCGCTGAAAAGTCGTGTACATCCGCTTGGAGTCAAGTAGCACGCGTTCGTTTTGGTCTTTCAAAGACCGAATCGTGGACTTGTTGCCACTTTTCGCCTCTGCCGCTCGGGCCCAGCTTACAGCTTTTGCTCCCTCGTTTCCTAGAGCACGTGATTTACTTCTGACCACGCAGCCTTCGTGTTTCGCATCGAAGAACTGGTCCAGTGCCGTTCTCGTTGCTAGAACTCTAGTTGCGTTGCCACTCTTAAGCGCCTCCTCTACCTTGGCTACTAGTTCCGTTTCTGTTTTGTTTTTCTCTAAGGCTAGTTCTCTGCTAAAGTCTATCGACTCTACTCTAATTGCTCTCTTGAGAGAGTAGCACCATCTATTGTTGACGATGGCTATATATAGTCGGCCTGTATTAGTTGTAAGAGAAGATGTTAATTATTAAGAGAAAGCGATAGGAATCTAGGGGTGTGATAATGGACTGGGTATTAGAGAAATTGGGGAGGTGAATTGAATCCAAGAGGGGGATAGGACCCAAGGCTGTGAATCAGACTTGTTCAGTCCTGGTGATACACATAGACATATATAATATATATATATATACACACACACACACACGTGTGTGTGTGTATGTTTGTTATGTGTGCCTGCGTGTGTGTGTCCGTGTCAGGACGTGGGTTTGTGTTAAAAAATAAGCACTGAGGTTGATATGGTCGAATAAATCCCTTCAATGCAGTGCCCCAACATGGCAAGTCCGTAGTCTAGGGCGTTATTTGAACCTGGCGGAGCTCATCACTTTCCAGGTTTGAATACAGAAGATTTCTTCCTGAGAGAGAGAGAGAGAGAGAGAGAGAGAGAGAGAGAGAGAGAGAGAGAGAGAGAGAGGGGGGGGAGAATCGACCCCCGGTACTAGACTTGTACTTTTTTATCGACTTTGAATGGATGAAAGTCAAAGTTGACCTCGGTGGGATTTGAACTCGGAGAGCAGAGAGTAGAAACAAATACCGCAAAACATTCTATCCGACGCTCTAACGACTCTGCCAATTCACCGCCTGTACGGTAGATTGACAATACCGTTGAAGCGTCGGAGAAAATGATTTGCGGTATTTGTTCCGGGTCTTTGCGTTTTGAGTTCACATCCCGCCGAGATCAATATTTTCATCCTTCCGAGATCGAAAAAATAGGTACCAATCACGTAATATGGTCGTTATTTGTGTGTGTGTGTGTGGATCTTGTGTGAGTGTGAGGGGAGAATTGTGTGTGGGCATGTGTCTCGTATGTGTGTGTGTGTGTGTTATCTGTGTTTACAAGTATTTACATGTATACACATACATACTAACTTTCCCGAATAAACGTCACGCCTCACACAACAGATCCGCAGTCACATGTGCATACATATATTAACGCGCATATACACACATACACAAAATGTCGCTATCCAACGCATACCAACTACTTTTACACAACTGACCAACAGACGTATATATTTTCAGACAAGCCACTAGTGCTTTTTTCTTCTACAAAAATACACATCCACGCACACACACACCTCTCTCTCTCTCTCTCTCTCTCTCTCTCTCTATATATATATATATATATATATATATATATATATATATATATATATATATATATATATATATATATATGTACAACGATATTAAATAAATGGAAACTATATTTATAAAACCATATTTATTCTATTATGCGGGTATATTCTATTATAAGGGTACCAAAACTTTGGTACGCTCTCATCAGATAAAATACAAAGTTTGTTTTATAAATATTGACATAACCAGGAAGTTAAGTTATAACGGTTCAAGTTTTTCCTAGATATATATATATATATATATATTGTAAAATTTCGCTTACACTTAACAGTGGGAAGGTTGGTTTGGAATATCTTTATTCACATATTGAAAATGAAATATAATAAAGTAAAATGTTGTAGTTTGATGGTTTGATGGTTTGATGGTTAGTCAGTGCATTTATTCGTGACTAGTTTTTGATTCCATGTACCGGTGTAGGAACGACAACAAAAGGAAGTAGTAAGAGATATCCAGCTTAGAATTTGAACTAACAAAGTTTTAACGAAACGAAATGAGGTTGCTCCATTACTTCCCTCCATTACTTGCATAGCGTAAAGGAAGTTTGATAGCTCGTTATGAGCGCGTTATACGAGATAATTTTGAGTTGTGTGGTAGTTTGTGTGGAGATGTGGATAGATATAAGTTTGAAGGAAAAACCACAGCTGTTGAAGTCCCTGGTTGAAATGGAGCGTTCGGAGACGGGTTTGCTGTGCTTGTAGTAGATTCTATGTAGGCATGTTTAATCCTGTCGATAGATACTTTTTATTGTTTTCCTTTCATGTATAACAAAATGTACTTGTCACTCTTTTTGAGAATTTTGAATGGTCCATCACATAGTCTCTGAAGTGAGTGCCTGTATGCATCATATCTTACATACACAACATTTGATGATGCAAGATTCTTTTGAATATAAGATGATGTGTTGCCATGAAACTGAGGTTGAGTTGTTTGTAATGAGCACATTGTCTTTTTCAAAAAAGAAGAATCTGGTTCAATAGAGTGAGATGATGATGACTGTATCATTTCTCCATGAAGGCGAAGTGATAAACCATAAACTAGTTCAGCAATTAGGCGAGCAATTAGGTCCAAATCTCTAGAATGATCGGAGACCAAGCAGAACTATTGGTAGCTCATTATACCAATTGGCACTTGTAGTCATGGCTTTTATTGGAGCTTTCAGTTGGCAGTGGAAGCGTTCTATCATTCCATTTGCCATTGGATGATAGCTTGCCGTGGCATGTCTAGAGATGCCAAGGAATTTATCGAGTTCTGACCAAAGTGTTGTAAATTGTGGACCTCTATTTGATGATATATCTTCTGGAACACCGAAGCCAGATATCCAATGATAAAGAAGTGCTGAGACACATGTTTCACCGTGAGCACGAAGGAGACTAGCTTCTGGCCATCTTGTAAATCTATCAATAATTGAAAGATGTATGCAATTACTGGATGGTAAAAGAACAAGATCCACCTGTAGACATTGAAATCTTTCTGTGGGTGCTTGACGTTCTCTAATGGTGTTCTGCTATGTATGTGTATTCTTATGACTTCCCGCATTCCTGACCGCTTGTAGATTGCATGTTGGGTAGGACGAGCACTTGCACGAGAAAGTTTGTGAAAACAGTAAAAAACCTTGCGCTTCCACACATTAGGGATTATTGGTCTTGGTAGCCAGTATATAAGTCACACATTAAAGAGATATTATCATAAGTTATTTTCGTCGGTAACTCCATTTCTCCTATCTGATCCTTGGCTAGTTATTCAAAGTTGATTGAAGGCAGTGTGAAAATCTGGTGTGGGATATTCACAAAATGAAGTAACATGTGAAGGAAGTGGTTGAATACTTTGATCTGTGATGAAATGACCTAAAAATTCAAACTGTTTTACTCCGAAAACACATTTCTTTTTCTTGATTATCATATCATTTGTTGATAAAAGGAAGAGAAGTCCTTTGATCAAAATGTTCACTGTCTGAAGGAGATGCAACTAAAGCATCATCAATATACACAAACGTGAAAGGAATATCACGAGGAATACTATCTACGAGTCCTGGAAAGTTTGTGCAGCATTTTTCAAACCAAAAGACATCCGTAAAAATTTCCACAATCCAAATGGAGTAATGACTGCTGTTTTAGGGATTGATTCCGTTGCCATTAGTATTTGGTTGTATCCTCTTACTAAATCAATCTTTGAGAAAATATAACATCCAGCCAGGTGACTATTGAAATCTTGAATGTATGGTAGAGGGTGACGATCATCAGTTAAGTTGACTTTGAAGAAACGAAAATCTTTACAGAGCCTCCAAATGCCATCTGGTTCAGGGACCATGTGAAGTGGTGAAGACCAAGCTGAGTTTCAGCGTCTTACTATTCGCATTCCTTCCATGCGAAGGAATTCCTTTTTTGTAGTTGCAAGCTTATCTGGTGCAAGACGACTAGCTTTAGCAAATACTGTGTTATTCATTGTGTTGACAGTGTTGGATGCCTTGATCTCCCTACCATGGTTTTATACGGAGATAATTGAAGAATCCGCCATACTCTTCAGGGTAGTTTAATTCTTCAAAATCTAAGAGAAACTGACCAAGAAATCATACATACTTTTCTATCTGCCAAGGCAGCTTGCTGGAATAAAAACACGCGTAGCGTTACGTGTTCAAAATTCCCTAGCATATTAGGACTATATGACAGGCTTATAATGTCGACAAATTAAGGAACAGTATAATAATTAAAGGTTAATTAGTCACTAATACTTAAACATCTCAATGAAAGGAATCTCGGAGAAGCAATATTATATATTAAAATAGTGAGAAAAAAATCAATTTATGGGATTATAAATCTATCTAAACTTTTTTCTCGCTTAATTTCAATATGTGTGTGTTTGGGGGGGGGGGGGTATGCGTTGTGTGTGTGTGTGTGTATGCATGTGTATGTATATTGTTTGCCTTTATGATCTTGGAAAATGCGTACAGAACAACTTCCGTTACTTACTAAAATCATGAAAAATATATTAAAGTACAAATAAATGAAACGTTTTCAATGTCCAGATCTGCATTGACAAACTCTAAAAACAAAATTATCAGGTATCTGCAGATTCACAGTTTAATCTGTTTAATCTAACCGAATTTAAAAAAATATTTCATTGGCTAAGTGGTAGTGTTGCACTCATAATTGAAAGATTGTGGGTTCACTTCACTTTACGTTGTTTTTCATGATAAGACTGGGACCCCTACCAGTGCAATATCCGAGAAATCTTCTATAAGATGAAACCTCATAGGTGAAGTGTAAGCTGTTACAACTACATAGTGTTGATAAGACACAGACTCGTACATTTAAAACACCTGAAAAACCTCATATAAAATACAACAGTGTATGTGACGAGCTAAACCTAGATAGGCGTGAGCTATAAATGTCATTTTTCATTTCAAGAAGAAACTAACAAACTACGCTAGTTGTTTTACGATAGCGACTGCTATAACGAAGGCATGTTACTCTTTCTCCCTCCTCTAAATTTTAGGAATAAACCAGTCAAAGAAATGTTTTAATATGAAAAAAAAAGGTAAATAGAGAGAAACATAAAAGTTGAAAGAGTGTGTGGAGAGACACAAGTGTGTGGGGGAGGGGGGCGTATTAGAAAGAGTGAGAGAGAGCGAGAGAGAGAGAGAAAGAGAGAGAGAGAGAGGGTGCTGAAACTCACATATATGAAAGCTAAAGATGAATAAATAAAAGATTATATATGTATATATATATATACATTCATATATATATGTGGGTGGGTGTGTGTTTGTGTGTGTGTGTTTATACATACAGTAATACAAACGAATGAATAAATAAATAAATAAATAAATAGATAGATAGAACATGAGTAAAATAAAGTAAGCAACAAAATAACAATAAATAAAAGGAAAATTATAAACAAAAAGATAATAGTAAAATTGAAAGGGGCAAAAATCCATGAAAGAATGAAGGAGGTGGTGGTGAAGTAGGGGTGCGGTAGTAGTGAAGAAGTAGTGAAGTAGGGGTGCGGTAGTAAAGATGCATGTCAGCAGGATGACTGCTGAAAATTCGGTGAGAAATTCTTTTGCATTTCTCTGTAACCTCGGTAAAAATTCGGTAAACCCAGTTCCAAAGGTACAGTAAACATAGATAGGGGATTCTACATACTGATAGGGAACTTAGATCTTCTTCTTACTATTTTGTGAACCCTTTGTGGTTAATAAAGAAATCATTATTATTATTACGGCCGAGGATTGGCAGTATCGGTAGAAGGCCGGACGCAATGCTTTGACGCATAGAGTTACAGTCCTTGCCATTCTGAGTTCAAATCCCGCCGAGGTTAACTTTGCCTTTCATCCTTTCGGGGTCGATAAAATAAAGTACCAGTAATACACTGGGATAATTGCTGGCCTTGTGCCAAAAGTAGAAACATTATTAATATCATTAGGGAGGTGGATTGGCAGCATCGGTTGAGAGTCGGGCGCCATACTTTGCAGCATAGACTTACGGCCCTTTACGTGCTAAGTCTAAATCCCGTCGAGGTTAGCTTTGCCTTTCATCCTTACGGGATCGATAAAATAAAGTACCAGTCACGCACTGGGGTCGATTTAATCGACTTTCCCCTCCCCAAGAATTGCTGGCCTTGTGCCTAAATAAGAAACCATGTTGTTTGAAGCGAATAGACGTACTATTGTGAGCTCGCGTAACTTTGTTATTTCAATGAGTTTAAATCCTTTTGTTGTTAATATTTTTTGTTTCAAAAGTGGTTTTAATCTTTGTGTCCAAGAAAGGACAGCTCATACTATTTGGGCTTTTTTAAAAAGTTTTGTTTGATAAAACATGGACGGAATACGTGCCAACAACAACAACAGCAACAACAACATCAACTGCAATAATGACAAAAACACCAACAACAACAACTGCACCAAGAACAACACCAACTGCAACAGCGACAACAACATCAACACCAACAACAACGACAACACCAACAACAATATCACCAACAACAATGTGCCCAGCAACAGAACTGATAACAGCAACACGGACAACAAGAACAGTTTCACTGCGGCAACAGCCAAAAAGAGGCCATGTTTCACCACGGACCTCAGTAAAAGAGATTGAAAGTTGGCCCACGCCTGGAAGCTCATTAAACAAAAGCAAACCTGGGCCAACTTAACTATCCCGGCTGAAGCCATAGAAGTGGTGGAGAGAAGAACGGTGCACTTTAGATGCATTTCAATGCAGGCAAAGACAGCAACAATCATTCCACAAGCCGAAATTAAAGCTGCGCTGAGGTGCATCAAAGATGACACCGAGTACATAGCAGATGTACTCGATACTATATCGGTGCTGTTTGGGTCAGACGCTCTCACTGCGAAACACTCGGTGACCCCTTGCAAAACCAGCAAGGTCATTATGTACCCCTCCCACATAGGAAAAAGAACAGTCTGCATGCCCGGGATTCCCCTAGGACTATACATGTGGTGACTCCTGGGGTGCGTGATTGTGGAGCGGACAGATACTGTCCCAATCGATGTGACGAGAACAGCCAGGGAGGACTGGTCCGGGGTTGAGGTGGAGATACTTCTCCAGATCAGGCCTGAAGACCTGAGAAATATTCCGGACCATATTCAAAACGGAACGGTTCTGCACGTAATGACCGAGGGGGGAAGGCCGCACTGTTTTGTCTGTGGTGAAACAACTCATTTGCGAACCTTCTGCCCTCAACTGAAAACTACAAGAGGTCGTAAGCCTCCACTGCTGCTGACGCCGGAGTGGGGGACCACCATCAACACCAGCACCGGCAACAGCACCAGCAGAAACGCCACCACCAACTTTGACTTCCCAGGGGAAAATCGAAGAACACGTTCCCATCCCCGATCCCCTCCAAAACACACACACAGACACACAGTCACAGAAACCGACACAGACACCTCGTCTTCCAGTAGCGCAGACGAGGCAAACCCTAAACCAAAAAAAAAACAAAAAAGAAAAGAAAACTCCACACATCACACACAACAGAAAATGCAGACTCCACATACACAGCAAACACTTCCACAACAACACCAACACTAACACCAACACCACCACCAACACCAACACCACCACGACCACCACCACCACCACAATCCCCTACGTGCAAACGCAAGAACAAAACAAAACACATAGACTGTTAAAGGGGTTCACAAAGGAAACCCCACCAATCATGGTGATTGATTTCCTTTAGCCTGCCAACATGGCAATCCTAAGAGTAGAGTAAGATGTTTAAGTGTTCGAGGTTTGGAGTCGTCCTGGAAGCAGGATCACCTGCTCAACGACCTCAGGTCGCTAGATATGGATTTGATTGTTGCCAGCGAGACAAGGATTTCCGACACGCACGCAGTAGCCCCCATTTTCGACGACTATTTCTTCGCATCTCTTAGTCGGCCGGAAATGGGAGTTGGGGTGGCAGTGCTGTTAAGGAAAGGCCTGGATCTGGAAGTAAGGTCGATCTTCCGGGACCCGGGCGGTATGTTGGTGGTCCTCGACGAGAACAATAGCGAAGGTGGTGCCTTTAGACTTCAGTAAAGACGTGGCGTCAGAGAACAAATAGAAAGGAGTGGGAGCTGGTAGCTAAATTAGACGAGGCAATTTGTAGTGGCATTGCAACTGACGTGCTAGCGGTGAGAATGGCATTAGACCATTTCTTCAATTCGAAACACGAAAGTTTCCTTGTCAGAGCTCTAAGAAATTAGGTAACCAAAGCTGTTAGATGGGCCCGCATGGCTGATGCGCAGCGTGGTAACAAATCTATAATTCGGTCTTTGACGGACCGAGACAGACGCGAGATGAACGATTCCAGACAGATGTGCGAGGCCTTCGCCAGCACTTTGCTCAGTTGTTCAGGGATACTGGGGATGGGTGGGTCGGAGACGATGGTGAACTTCAGTCCCTACCTCGACGGCCGATGCTAAACGCTGCGAAAGCACGATAACTTCAGATTCGTGATGCCCCAGTTGGCTCCACGAGGCGCATGTCACTCAGTTTGGATGGTCTGCCCTACGAGCTTGACGTAAACATGTCAAATTTGTTCTCCGATCTCCTCGAAGTACTCTACTGCAACTGGCAGAAGAATGGGAGTATTCCCAGTTCTCTGAGCTGGGGAGTGGTGACGCTGATAAGGAAAGACGAGAACAGGAGTGACACATTAGATAATTTCCGGCCCATAACTCTGCTGAACACAGAGTTTAAGATTTTGGCGAAGGTGTTAGCGAAGAGGTTGGTGCTTGTTGTCGAGGATTTGGTTGAGGAGGTGCAAACTTGCGCAATCCCAACCAGGTCCATATACGACAATCTCCACCTCATGCGATACATAGTAGAGAGGGTAGGATATAAGCCTGGCTTCGGTGGGGCTCTGATCAATTTAGATCAATCTAAAGCTTTCGATAGGGTCGACCATCGATTCATGGAGGCTGTTCTCAAGGCAGTTGACTTTGGTCCCGTCTTCAGAAGCTGGATCGCTGCAATGCACAGCGGCATCTCCTCGGTGGTCAATGTTAATGGCCACCTTTCAGAAACGTTTCAGATCTCCCGATCGGTCCGTCAAGGGTGCCCTCTTCCTCCCTACTGTACGCATTGACTCTAAAGCCTTTACTGTGGAAGCTGGAGCTGTTGCAGGGCATTCCGCTCGAATAGCTGTGTTGGCTTATGCGGACGACATCACCGGAAATCGAGGTGGTCAGCACCTTCTTATGTTGAAAATACCAATACCAAGTAATAAAGTATTGGTATGAGCATGAAGCTTGTAAAGTAATGCAGAAGAATAGGAAAGTTTCGATATGTTGACATGATTTTGACACTGATAGAATTATTGAGCATCGCCGACCAGATATTGTCGTATTGAACAAGGACAAATACTGTCAGATCATAGATGTAGCTATACCAAATGGCATGGGTATTATGATAAAGAGGTTGAAAAAAATCACAAAGTACATCAAATTGAAAGTGGAGATGACAAAACTGTTTGGAATGTGAGAAAATAATGTGAAAGTGATACCAGTTGTAAATCCCATTGAAACTCAAGACATATTAAAGTAGTTAGGAATACCATGCAAGATTGGTGTCATACAAAAATCAGCCTTGCTAGGCACTGCGCACATTTTAAGGAAAGTATCATCTGTTTGAAGTTCTTCTTGTGACTTGACGGATAACTAAATACCCCGGTGCATTTTCCATTTACATTGTGTGACAAAGCAATAATAATACTAATCAAAACAATATAATTATAGTTTCTTTATTAGCCACCCACGGGTGATAGTAAACAAACAGACACAGCACAGGGCGATACAGTGTAGAATTTTGTGTGTAAAAAGAGGTTATAACAAAAACTAAAAATATAAACATTTAAAAACCAACAAAACAAAATAAAATTTCCTAATAGGAAGTGACCCCTGAAGGTTTTATGCGGAGAAAGCCCTAAAAAAAAAAACACGGTTAGCGTGATCACTTTGACAAGAGCCCCCTCTCAGCTGTTCACCAATTTACAGGTACACACTCAGAGCAGGGCCATTTACTCGGGCCATGCTCGCCTCTCACACATCATTCAACTAACTAATTGGATGGTAACACTTCCCCTCCCTACACTTATTTTCCTCTTCAAGTGAAACCTGAAAAGGTTAATCATGACTTCACCGAAGAGGAAGGTGTATGTTTTCAACCCTTTCCAGAGCATCCATCACACGATCTCTTTCGACATGACCACCAAACAGATAAAAACTGCCTGTCCTTCCCGGATAAAGGAAGAGGTGGGCGATCTTCATTGTGGACTCAGCTGATAGCGAGAACCATTCTACATGTGGTAGTAGGTGTTCGACATAAACTCACAAGTCATCAATGCTCGGACATGGTGGTTTCGTCGGTTGTCGGCTCTTCCAAGGCTTTAGAGTTTATCTCGAACCGGCGGCAATGTCCTCCGTAGCACTGCCAGGTCATGGATTTCTAAAAATAACCCATCTGCTCTTGTCCGATATTCCTCCGGAAAAGAGTGACTGGATGTTTTTTGTCGACGCCCAGAGTGCCTCCAAGAACGTATTTGCTTTTGCCCGCAATAATAAAAAAAAAATAGTAATTGTTTCAAATTTAGGCACACGGCCAGCAATTCTTTTTGGGGGGAGGGCATTAAATCGACCCCAGCGCATTACTGGTACTTTATTTTATCGACCCCATAAGGATGAAAGGCAAAGCTAACCACGGCGGGATTTCAAATCAGAACGCAAAAGGCCGTAACTCTATGCCGCAAAGCATATTGTCCGACGCTCTTCCGACTCTGCCAAACCATCGTCCTTTTTACAATAATAAGTTTTTCTAATTTAGGCACAAGACCAGCAATTTGGTGGGAGGGGAAAGTCAATTAAATCGACTCCAGTACATTACTGGTACTTTATTTTATCGACCCCGTAAGGATGAAAGGCAATATAGCCTCAGCAGGATGTGAACTCAGAACGTAAAGGTCCGAAATTATAATTGTTTCTTCTTTTGGCACAAGGCCAGCAATTATCCCAGTGCATTACTGGTACTTTATTTTATCGACCTCGTTAGGACGAAAGGCAAAGCTTACCTCGGCAGGATTTGAACTCAGACCGTAAAGGGGCGTACTCTATGCTGCAATGCATGGCTTCCGACCCTCTACCGGTATTGCCAATAATAATTCTTACTAACATTGGCACATGGCCAGGAATTTGGGGTCAGTTAGGTGAAAGTCTATTAAAACCTATTTGACTTGTACTTTATTTAATCGACCCCGAAAGGATGAAAGGCAAAATTGACTTCGGTGGGATTTGAACTCAGAACGCAAAGGACCGAAACAAATACTCCAATTCATTTGTTTCTATGCTAACAATTCTGTCAATTTTAATAATGACTAGACCACCCTTGACCTTTTGGGTCACGTTCACTTAAAAATAATTTTTAAATAATTAAAATATACAGATATGTATATAATGTGAAATGAAACTGGAAGGCCTATATAAACTGGTCATAGACACAAATACACACACACATATTATATATATATATATATATATATATATATATATATATATATAGACACACACACATATATACGTGTATATGCGCAACAACACCACCATCTCTCTCGTCCATTCTCCTTCTCTGTCTCCTCTCCCCCTCTCTATGTCTTTCTATCAATCTACTCTGTCACAACCACAATCTCTTCCTCTCTGTCCTTCTCTCTCTCTCTATTTATGAAGGTACACGGAAAAACCCCCATATCTCTGGAACCCGTAGTCCGATTTACGCGAAACTTGTTTTATTCCATTTGTATTCCCATTTCAGGGACAACTTCCTTTCAAAGTATTTTCCTATTATGTGTCCTTTTGGCTGTATTACATTACAGACAAGAAAGCAATCACAGAGTTTTAGTATTATACTAAACCTCCCTTGACCTGTTGGGTCACGTTCACTTAAAAATATTTTTTTTAAATCATGTTTACATAAAAATAATTTTTATATAATTAACATATACACAGACATGTATATATATATATATATATATATATATATATGTATTTGTGTGTGTATATATATATGTGGGTGTCTGTGTTCTATGTACACTGGTCAGAGACACACACATATACACACACATATATATACACACAAACACTCACACACATATATATATATATATACATACAACAACACCACCATCTCTCTCGTCCATTCTTCTTCTCTGTCTCCTTCTCCCCCTCTCTATGTCTCTCTTTCAATCTATTCTCTCACAATCAATACCTCTTTTTCTCTCTCTATTTATGAAGGTACCCGGACAAAACCCATATCTCGAGAACCTGTGCACCGATTTATGCGAAACTTGTTTTATTCCATTTGTATTCTTATTTCAGGGTCAACTTCCTTTCACAGTATTTTCCCGTTATGCGCCCTTTTGGCTGTATTACATTACAGGCAAACAATCACAGAGTTTTAGTATTACATAGATAGATATTAATAATTGCTTCTACATTAGGCACAAGGCCAGCAATTACACCTAGTACATTACTGGTACTTTATTTTATCGACCCCGTAAGGATAAAAGGCAAAGTTAACCTCGGCGGGATTTGAACTCAGACCATAAAGGGCCGCAACTCTATGCTGAAAAGCATGGCATCCGACTCTCTACTGATTCTGCCAACTCACCGGCAATAGTGATATTAATAATTGTTTCTACATTTGGCACAAGGCCAGCAATTACTCCCAGTGCATTACTGGTACTTTATTTTATCGACCCCGTAAGGATGAAAGGCAAAGTTAACTTCGGCGGGATTTGACCGTAAAGGGCCATAATTCTATGCCGCAAAGCATGGTGTCTCATGCTCTACTGATATTAATAACGATTTCTAGTATAGGCATAAGGCCAGTAATTTGGGGTGAGAGGAAAGTCGATTAAATCGACCCCAGTACTATACTGGTGCTTTATTTTATCGAACCCGTAAGGATGAAAGGCAAAGCTAACCTCGGCGGGATTTGAACTCAGAACTTAAAGGGCCATAACTCTATGCCGCAAAGCATGGTGTCTGATGCTCTACCGATATTAATAATGACAAGGGGGATGACGACGACGATCATAATGACGATTTACCACATTTGTAAGGGGTGGGGGTGTAGAAAATTGGATCGTTGCTCAATATTCTACTGGTACATTTTTCGCCTAATCTCGAGGAAAGGACAGCCTTACGTGACACTACGAGATTTGAACATAGAACGTAAGAAACGTAATTACATCGTCATAAACCATATTTATCCATTCTCATGCCCTAACGTTTCTGCTAAAGCATCGCTTTGGCAGTAATATGGATAATGAAGATAATGAAGATAATGATGGTAAGGAAGATAATGATGATAATGAAGATAATGTGGATAATGTGGATAATGAAGATAATGAAGATAATGGTGAAGATGTTATGTACTGTTGGGTGGGATTAGAATCTATTAGGGGAAGGGTGACGACTGTGATTATAGAAATACATAATCACACACTGACACACACACATGCACTGACATGCAGACACACTCACACACATTCACACACTATGCACACACACACACATGCACACACTTACATGCGCACACGCACACACACACAAGCACACACACACTCATGCACACACTCACATGCACACACACATATACACACACACACGCTCACACACACACATGTATGCATGTATACGCGCATGTGTGTGTGGCATGCGCGTGCCTGTGTGTGTGTGTATTTATGTCTGTGTGTGAGTGTGTGTATGTATGTCTGTGTGTGAGTGTGTGTAAATGTGTGCGCCAATATCCTTCAAGACTCGACAGAGAGGGGAGGTAAGCTAGAGTGGAAAATCAAGCAGTTGCTGGAAAAATTTGGCCTAAAAAGCAGAAACAAAATGTCTGATTCCAATTGCACAGAAAAGAAGGTTAGCCACATGAGTATCCAACAATATACTTGTAGGCACATAGTGCAGTTGACACTGTGTGGTAAAGGAGTACACTGCGCAACCACGTGGTTTCAGATTCAGTCTATATTACATATTGGACATGCGTCATCTACTTATAGACCCGTTCCTCGATAGGGTGGGATGACCTTTTAGGATAATTCCAGGTCTTTCCACCTAATACTCTGGCGCATCAAGAGCACTGAAAATGCCCTCTCTTGGTTTCTTTTCTCTTACTTAGAAAAGGCATAATCAGAACAGACCCTTTCCGCCTCAGCCATCTTTCATAAGGCATTAAACAATACCTCCTTCTCTATCTTCACTTCTCTTTTCAAGTGGTCCTTTACGAAGTTGGTGAGGAAGATTCCTGTCCCCCAAATCTTTTAGAAGTGTCCACAACTTCTTTGACTATAGCCACCACTATCTATCTATCTATCAGACTGGTGGCCCCCTGGGACATCGCGACCAGAGTTCTTCAAGCGTCTGGAGCCATTCCTGGGAAAGACTCGCTCATTAGTGTTAGCGGGGGACTGGAATGGCATCTTAGACGCACGTTGGGACTATATAGGAGCTTGTGATAATAGAGGGGGGGGTGTAATAGCCTCAAAAATCTCATCAGCCAATTCCAACTGGCTGATAGATATCGACTAGACTTCCCAAGTGCACCACCGTGGACGCGGAGCAACCGCACTGGGTCTTCTAGATCGTATTTAGATAGATTTTTAATTAGACAGAATGATAAGGAAACATTAAGCTGTCCACAAATGTACATGGTTGCCTATTCAGACCACAAATTTGTCACCTGCGTAGTCAACCTTGATAGAACACATAGACAGGGACCCAGATACTGGAAGCTAAACATGTCTCTCCCGGCGTGTAAGGCCTACAGTAAACGGATTAGCACCTTAGTTAAGTGCCAGTTGACGGGGGCGATCGTCATCAACAGGTGGTAGAGCTCTCTCAAGAGAGCAATTAGAATAGAATCGATAGCATTTAGCAAGGAAGTAGCTTTAGAAAAAAACAAAATTGAAAAGGAACTGGTAGCTAAAATAGAAGATGCACTTAGGAATGGCAGTACAGCTGACGTGCTAGCGGCGAGAACGGCACTAGACCAGTTCTTCAACGTGAAACACGAAGGTTGTATTGTCAGAAGTAGAACACGTGCTCTAAATGAAGGAGCCAAAGCAGTTAGCTGGGCCCGAGTGGCAGAGGCGAGAAGTGGCAACAAATCCACAATCGGTCTTTGCAAGACAAAGATGGACGCATTATACTTGAATCCAGGCAGGTGTGCGCGGCCTTCCAGCAACACTTTGCACAACTGTTCGGGCAAAGCGGTACATCGAGCGAGGTGATAGACTTCAGCTCCTACCTCGACGGCGTACCGCGACTCTCGAGCACGGATGCGGAGAGCTGCGAAAGGCCGATCACAGCGGGCGAAATAGAAGATGCCCTAGGCCACTGTGGGAAACGCAAATCACGCCGTTTAGATAGTCTACCCTATGAGTTTTACATAGGCATGCCAGACTTGTTCTCTAGTGTCCTCGAAGCGGTCTACTGCAACTGGCAGCAGAACGGGAGGATTCCCAGTTCTGTAGGCAGAGGCGTAGTAACGCAGATCAGAAAAGATGAGAACAAGGGGGATGAGATAAGCAATTTCAGGCCCATAACTCAACACAGAGTTAAAGATTTTGGCCAAGGTGTTAGCAGCAAGGCTGGCGCTTGTCGTCGAGAACCTGGTAGGAGAAGCCCAAACGTGTGCAATCCCGACCAGGTCCATACACGACAACCCCCACCTCATGCGATACATCATAGAGAGGGTAGGGTGAAAACCTGGCTTCGGTGGGGCTCTGATCAATTTAAATCAGTCTAAGACATTTTATAGGGTCGACCATCAATACTTGAAAGCGGTTCTCAAGGCAGCCGGCTTCGGTCCCGTCTCCAGAGGCTGGATCGCTGATGGCAGCGATCCAGCCTCTGCTCGGCAGTCAAGGTGCCCACCAGCCTCTGCTCGACAGTCAAGGTGAATGGCTTCACCTTGACTACCTACCGAAGCCATTCCAAATCATGTGTTCCATCCGTCAGGGATGCCCTCTCTCCTCCATTCTGTATGTACTGACTCTCGAGCCATTACTGCAGAAATTGGAGCTTCTGCAGGGCAAGACTAAACCCACACAAGTCTGTCAGTTTGCAACTCGGCACATGGAGAGGCAAACCCATGTCTTCTAACAGTGTCACTGGACCCTGGATGGAAGGACCGGTGAAATTGCTCGGGGTCTGGTTTGGTCCAGACCTCCAGGTGGACACGAACTGGAACGAGGTCACGGCGAAGGTGTTTGCACTCACCCAGAAGTGGGCTGAGTGCAAACTCTCCTTGAAAGGTCGAGCGGAGGTGGCGAACACTTACATCTACTACCGCTTGACAGCCATGCCTTGTCCCCGCAAACACCTCACCAAAATGGAACGCCTACTCTTCAAGTTTCTCTGGAAGAAACAGGCTCCATTGGTGAGGAGATCCATCTGCTGTCAACACCCTTCTAACGGAGGGCTGGGCATGCCGTGGCTGATAATGCGCAAACATGCGCTGAGGCTACGCCATCTCCAGGTATTCCTGACCGGTGAACCGGTGTGGCTGTCGTTTGTGAGACATGCTCTTCCACAATTCGTCTCACTAACAGAGCTGCAATCCTGGGTCAAGTGAAGACCGAAAATGGGCGCCTGGCACCTCGAGTGCCTACAGGTGCTCACAGCCCTCTACTAAGCGGAAACGGCAATCAGCGGAGACTCCACTTCGACATTCTATAGGGGATTAGTGGAGGATAAGTGTGACGACGTTCTCAAGGAAACTCTAGGCATCGAAGAGGACGAACTGACCAGTCTGTTCGGGAGGACTTTCCGTCCAGGGCCTATGGATAACTTCCAGAGGTCTCTGGCCTGGCAGTGCTACTGAGGAGCTCTACCAGTTCGAGACAAAATCTGCAGGCACGGACGCCCTGACAGAGATCCTGCCAAAAGGACCTGTCCAAGATGCGAGCAGGACATCGAAACCGTTCTGCACGCAATTGTTCAGTGCCCAGCTGCTGTCACGTGTGGGGCGCATCCAGTTGTCAGCCGAGTCCATCCTGAGGACCACCCTGCCGCCTTCATTTAAGAACGAAGGAGAGGCGGTTTTCCTCTGTCTGGTGGCTATGGCGAAAGAGGTCATATGGTGGACGAGGTTAAAAGGACTGAGGGGAAGCACCTTTCTCTCCGGACAACAACTTATCCCCTTCTTTAAGTACCACTTCAAAAGGAAGGTGAGAGAGGAGAGAGAGGTGCTACACCCCAGTAAATTCGCTGAAAGGTGGGTGAATGTGGCGAAAATGGCCCGAGTGAATGGGCCTTCTCTGTATATAAACCTGTAGGTTGAGGAAGATAAACAGAGGGAAGACAGGAACACCTACAAAACGTGTTCCTGGTGTTGAGGATTGTTCTATCCACAGGGTGTAAAACAACCCCGCAGTAACGTTCCCCCCTATTGGGGTCAATTGTTATTTTATTATATATAGTTTATTGTTATTTATTAATGTTAAAGTTATTTTTATGTAAAACCCCCGCCGTCACGTCTTGTAATGTCCTATTTTTGTACGCCCCTGTGGCAAATAAAGAAAGATATCTATCTATCTATCTATCTCAAAGCGCTCACCAAAATGGAGCGCGCGCTCTTCCAATTCCTTTGGAAGAGGCGGGCTCCTTTGGTGAGAAGATCCATCTGCTGCCAGCACCCTTCCAACGGAGGGCTGGGGATGCGCAAACACGCACTCAGGCTGCGGAATCTCTACGTATTCCTCACAGAACAACCGGTGTGGGCCCCGTTAGTGAGGCGAGCCTTCCCACGACTCGTCTTGCTGACCGAGCTGCAGTCCTGGGTCAAGCAAAGACCGAGGAAAATGGGCGACTGGCACATCGAATATGCTCAGGCGCTCACAGCCCTCTGGCAGGCGGACCCGGCGATCAGTGGAGACTCCAGTTCGTCCTTCTATAGAGGGTTGATCCGCAAGAAGTGCGACGACGCGCTCGGTGAAACTCTAGGCGTAGAGGAAGATAAACTGGCCAGTCTGTTCGTAGGACCTTCCGCCCGGGACCGATGGACAACTTCCAAAAGTCCCTGGCCTGGCAGTGCTATCGAGGAGCTCTACCAGTTCGAGACAAGCTCTACAGACATGGGCGCCCGGGCAAGGACCCTGCAAAAAAGATCTTTCCGAGGTGCGTGCGAGACGAAGAAACCGTCGCGCACGCATTCATACACTGCCCGGGCGTCACCGACCTGTGAGGCTATGTAGAACGACTATTGTCGCGGGTGGGACCAATCCAGTTGACCACCGAGTCCATTGTCATGATCAAACCGCCACCCTCCTTCAAAAACGAAGGAGAAGCTGTTTTCCTTTGTGTGATAGCTATGGCGAAAGAGGTTGTATGGTGGACAAGGTTGAAAGGGCTGAGGTCAGACACCTTTCTCTCCGGCCAACAACTGATTCTTTTTTTCAAATACCACTTTGGAAGAAGAATCAGGATGGAGAGAGAGGTGCTGTACCCCAGCAAGTTTTATGAAAGGTGGGTGAAAGTGGCGAGAATGGCCCGAGTGAATGGGCCTTCTCTCTATACCAGCCTGTAGGTTGAGGAAAAGGAAGAGGAGAGGAAGGGAGTACAAACTCTTCGTACCCCTGCAGATGAGGGTTGCACATTTTTTTCGAGGGTATGTGTTACCCATATGAACTGTCTTCCCCTATTGGAGAAAATCGACTAATTTTTAAATTGCATTTGTGATAATATTTTACACGTTTTTTTTGTATGTAAACTTCCCCCTTTGTATTTGTCCCCTTCTTTTGTGCCCCTGTGGCTAATAAAGAAACATATCTATCTATCTATCTATCTATCTATCTATCTATCTATCTATCTATCTATCTATCTATTTATCTATCTATCTGTCTATCTATCTATCTCCCTCTCCCCTCTCAGCCCTCTCACGTTCTCTATCTACCTACTGACCGCCTTCTATAACTTTCTGTCAGTTCGTCTGTCTGCTTGACTGTCAATCTATAGTTATCTATTTATGTGTATTTACCAATGCGTCTATTTTTGGACAAGAACAACTATAATAACGACAAAGCACCAACCCCCAGTAGATAGATAAATATATATATAGATATATTTCTTTATTAGCCACAGGGGCACAAAAGAAGGGGACAAATACAAAGGGGGAAGTTTACATACAATAAAAACGTGTAAAATGTTATCACAAATGGAATATAGATAGATAGATAGATAGATAGATAGATAGATAGATAGATAGATAGATAGATAGGTAGGTAGGTAGGTAGGTAGGTAGGTAGGTAGGTAGGTAGGTAGGTAGGTAGGTAGGTAGGTAGGTAGATAAGTAGGTTTGTAGGTAGGTAGGTAAGTGGGTAGGCAGGCGATAGAACAGGGTCATCGTAATTTAGTGACTATGTTTGATAATGATTAAAGAAAATATGGAAGAAAATTATTGTAATTGATTGAAATAAATGTAAAAGGAAATGCGGTGAAGGTCGGAGTGACAGGAGGGGACGGATAAAGGAAAATCAAGTTATTATTTAAATAAATATTGTTTACTACAAACCCCGTCACTTTTGACAGATACTATGCTAATGCATATATAGCTATGTATGTATGATGCATGTATGTATGTATGTTTGTATGTGTGTGTGTGGGTGGGTGTGTATGTTTGTATGTAAGTGTGTATGCATGTATGTGTGTGTGTATGTATGCATGTATGTATGTATGTATGTATGTTTGTATGTATGTAAGTGTGTATGCATGTATGTGTGTGTGTATGCAGCTAAGGTATTCACTTCGCAACAATGTGGTTTTGGGTTCAGTCTCATTGGGACAAGTGTCTTCTACTATAACGTTTGGTTGATTAACGCTTTGTGAGTGGATTTTGGCAGGCGGAGACTGTGTGGAATAGCATCGTATATATATATGTGTGTGTGTGCGTGTGTGTGTGTGTGTGTGCGTGTGTGTGTGCGTGTGTGTGTGCATGTGCACGCGCGCGTGTGTGTGTGTTTGTGTGTGTGTGTATATATATATACAATATGTTGAAAAGGTAACACACCAGAGAGAGATATACAGTGCGTTATCAATAATACAGGGAAAAAACCACCAGTGTATGGAATCTATAACCTATGATTATCCCTGTATTATTGATAACGCACTATATATCTCTCTCTGGTGTGTTACCTTTTCAACATATTGAATTTTAAAGAGTTCAGGATCTCTTCTCCTTTGAGCACATTATTTACAGGGAATAGCGAGGGCCTATGCCTCCGTTAATTTATCGTGATATATATATATACATATATATATAGTAGATGATTCGGCGAATTACTGGTGGTAGTACCAAAACAAGCCATCTATGCACAGTCAGTCTGAAAAGCAGATCGATAATGGAGTCGAGTCCGTAACTCCTATGGGTGACCCTGAGCCAATCCTCTGCGAAGTGCGCATAACAGGTCGATACACAGTAACAATCTAAATACATGTAAACGAAACTTCATCGTTTATTCTTTATCATATATATATATATATATATAGTTATTATATATATATATAGTTATTACATAACTAATAAGCTCTGTAGCCTACATAGAGCACTCTTTTTTCCTGTACCTTTCTGACGGAAATACTTCATATATATATATATATATATGTATGTATATATATATATATATATATATATATATATATATATATATATATATATATATATATATATATATATATATATATATATATATATATATATATATATATATGTATATATGTATGTATGTATGTATGTATGTATGTATGTATGTATGTATGTATGTATGTATGTTGTTATCTCTTTCTCTTAATTTCGAGTATATTTTTTTGACCAGCCACCTTCCTGGTGGCAAGGTTGTAAAACAAAAGAAATTGTCATCCCTTGAATCGCAAGAATGTTTTGCAAATTTTGAAGGTGCCAGCTATCGCAGCCATTTGTAGACTATGAATTAGGGAGCTGCGCTTTTTGTCCACAAATCCAAGTTCAGTCATACTTTGGTCCAAGCGGGTTGGTATATAACCCGTAGCTCCAATAATGATGGGTATGAAGCTAAAGGTGTATCTTGGATACTGGATTTGTAAACTCCTCATCAATGGTCCGTAGATGTCCTCCTTCTCCTGCATTTTTCTGACAACATTTACATCAAGTGGGCAGCTGATGTTCACAACAGAACACGTTTTCAATGTGAGGTCCCAAACTACAATATCAGGCCGGTTGTGCTTTAATTTGGTGGCAGTTTTTATTTTCAGGTTCCACCAGTATTCCTTAGTGCCATCTGTCTCAATATATTCTTCCTCGTTTGTTGTTAATTTTGTTTTCCGAAGTGCGTTCCAGATGGTTCTAGCTATCCCATCGTGTCTCATGGGGAGGTAGTAGCGAGATGACATTCTTTGGCAGCTGGCAACAATGTGGCTTACATCCTCGATCTTTGTTTTACATAGCCTACATTTATTGTCAGCTGCTGGCCCTCCTCTTTTGTGCAGCAGATATTTGATAGGGAGTTCTTGTTCCTGTATTGCATACAGATATCCCTCAATGTGTGATGTCATAAACTTGTCGGAACTCCATGCCAGGCTTTTTGAGTGGTTTATCCCCTCTATGGTCTGTGTTTTACGCCTCAAGTATCCATGCACAACTTTTTCTGTAAATTGGTCAATTTTTTATCTTGTTTGAACATTGAATAGGATCTTCCGATTTCTCTGGGTGAGAGATTTATATCAGGCTTTATTCCATATCTCTCCTCCAGATCAGTCGCTATTCTAATGATATTTTTTTTTCATGCTCATAAACCTGGGCAAGATGGTTGCCAACCTTTTTCCTCTGTTGAAGATGTTGCTTCAGTGTTACTATCCGGGTCTCATACGATGTTAATATGGATTTTAGACCCCGGCCACCTTCCTTGCGTGAGAAGTATAGCCTATCCACATCACCATTGATGTTAAAGTTCCCAGTAACACTGAGAAGTTTTCGAGTTCTAACATCCATCTCACTTAGTTCTTGCAATGACCAGTTCAGCAGGCCAAATGTTGGCGTTAGAATTGGCACAGCATAAGTATTCTGGGCAATGTATTTGTTGTACGCTGACAGTTCTGATAACCATATTTTCTTTACTCTTCTGAGGTATTCAGTTCTGGTTCTCTCCTTATTTATGGTCCATCATGTCTGACATTCTCATCCTGTCCAAGATATCTGTAGTTGTCACCTGACTGTACAGGTTGTATTGTCAGGCCGTTCATCTCTAGATTTCTAGAGGAGGGCACATCTCTTCCACGTTTTACTGCCAAATATGCACACTTGGACTCACCAAATTTCATTTTGATGTCGGTTGAAAATTGTGTAATGAGGTCCAATTGTTTCTTGATGTCATTGATATTTGGCCCATACAACTTCAGGTCATCAACAAAGAAAAGATGGGAGATACTTCTGGGCCCACTTCTTTGTCCACCTTGTTTCCTGAGTAGGTAAGATAGTGGATTCAGTGAGAGAACGAAGAGTAGCACTGACAAGCTATCACCCTGAAAGATGCCCTTCTGGTAATGTATCTTATCAGTCTTAACTTGCTCCTTCTCACCTCTAAGGATCAAATTGGTGTACCAGTTCTTGGTCAGGCGTTCAACAGCAGCTACCAATGGTTGTGGGACTTTAGCTAACTGTAAAGCCTTAATAATCCACCCATGAGGTACACTATCAAATGCTTTTTGATAGTCCAGTCACACCACAGTCATGTTTCTGCGATTCTTTATTGTTTTTTCCTGAATCATTTTGTTAGTTAGTAGGTGATCTATGCACCCCCACACCTCCCTCTTTCCACCAGCTTGCTCAGGTGTTATGATGTTGTTGGTAGCACAGTGATCCTGTAAGAACAGGTTAAGCCACCCAGTATATAATTTATACATGATGTTTTGGCAGGCTATTGGGCGGTAATTTTTAGCAAGGGTTGTTTGGCTATTTTGGGGAATGAGGAGAGTAGTGGCAGTTGATAACCATGTGGGCAGTTCTTGTGTGCCTTTAATGGTTTCTGTAAACAGCCGTATGAGATCTTGCCGATAGAAAGTGAAATTCTTCAACCAGTATCTTGTAATGAGGTCTGGGCCTGGCGATTTCCTATTCGACATTTTCTGTAGAGCTGTTTCCAGTATTGACCCATCTATGTCATATTGTTTTTTCTGGACATGTTGGCAGTAGTCCTGTTCCAGTTCTTTTAGCCAATTAGTTTGTCTGTTGAATCCGTCATCCGTTTCCCATACATATCTCCAGTAGCTCTCAACCTGTTCTTTTGAAGGGGTGTCGTTTACAGGGATTGAGCTTTTGCCACCGAAGCTGCGATAAACTGATTTAGGATCTCTGGCAAACAATCTATTTAGCACTTGTCGTTTATGTGCTGTTGACTTATATTTTAGTCTTTCTGTTGTAGCTGTGAGTTGTTGTTTCAACTGGTGTAATTTGGAGTTCAAAGTTTTAAATTTTGTATCTCCAAATCGTCTCTCTAACTTTTTTTTTTTAGGTCTTCCTGGTGTCGTGTGAAGTTGCTCTCTATGTTGCGTTTCATAACGACTGCGATGTGTGAGATACTTCGTCTCAGGGACAAAATCTTGCTTTTTAAATTTCGCATCCACGCTGGTTCAGGCTTTCTGTTTGTATCTTGATTGCGTGGTTTTAGATGTGTGTTATATGATAGCAATGTGACAGCTGAAACATATAACAAAACATTAAGCGTTTCAAATGTCGTTTCTACACCTTAAGATCGTATAGCCTTCAGATAATTGCCAGCTATTTCGTTCACCGCTTCCAATTCCAATTTAGTGGGTTCTTTACTGACTCTAGTGTTGTATGGCCTGTCACTCACATTAAGGCTGTGTATCTCTTGAAACATATCGTTCCATATCACTTGTAGGGTGTCCACAAGTTTTTGGTGCTCTGTTTGTTCAGTAGAGTCATGAATTTCAGCCTCGTTGTTGATGTGGTGACAATTACTACTAGAGTTAGCTGACCTTTCTCGCTGTTCTTCAGTGGAAGTGGGATGGATTTCAGCAAAATTGTTGGTGAGCTGTTCACTGTTAGAATTAGCTGGCCATTCTCTTTTTCTGTCAGTAGAGGTGGGGTGGTTGTCTACAAGGGCTGTATTTGTAGTATCACTCAATTCCGTTAGATGTATCAATTTACATCTAATGATACGTTTTGCCTGTTCATTTAAATGCTTTGGAGAAAAGTCTAATTCTGGGTGTTTGGAGTTCCATAAAGTGTTTAGCCTTTGCATAAAACCGAACTTTTGGGGTTCAGATTGTTTGTATGCTTCATATAATACTTTGTTAAGCTCGTAGCTCCACTGTATACAACGGTTGTAGTTGCGATTTGGTCGAAGGAGACTTGTACGTTTTGCCATGATGAGTTCGTCTATTCACTAATATTTCGTATTTATTTTTCAAAATAGTCGATGATCTTCTTTAAAAGTTTCGACAAAGTTCTGTCAGAATCAAATTTAAAGTTATTCACAGCTTGGGTAATATTTCTTTTCAGTTAGTTTTTAATTCTACAACTGTGTTTTAAACGTTGTTCTTGAATCGTTTGAATCGAGAACAAAAAGAACCGTTACTTAGTATATTTCTTTATGAATGTAATATAATGTAATATAATATAACAACGCTGTATTTATATGTTAAAGTTTATGTATCATTCATATAAATAGGTGTTCTACAACTTATTCACAACATATTCACAGTTCAAACACTTATGTTTTTGTTTCTGAATCGAAAACGTTACTTGTATATTTCTTTATAAATGTAATAGAACAACGTTGCATTTATATGTTAAAGTGTATGTATCGTTCATATATCATAAGTGTATGTATCGTTCATATAAATAGGTGTTTTACAACACACTTACAGTTCAAACACTTATGTAGAATTATTGTATGTAATCTTACCGCGTAATGTAACTCAACTTTTTCCAATATACGGTATGTTGCCTTCATGTAAGCCGTAATTACACACGTCCGATTATCGGACACTGACCACAACGGTCGCCATTATATATGTATGTATGTATGTATGTATGTATGTATGTATGTATGTATGTATGTATGTATGTATGTATGTATGTATGTATGTATGTATGTATGTATGTATTACTCACTATAAAAGCTTCATGGCACATGAATTGCTTTATATCTGGAGATCTCTGCACTTGTCGTCACATGGGACCAGCACTATGTGTCAATAATTGTCACAAGTGTAGTGTTTGTACCAGAGTTTTCAAGTCGCTGGCTGGACTAAAAAGTCACACAGGTTCAGCGCATCGGTAGGGGTTCTCCTACATGGATATAAAGTAGTGGCCGTACTCGAAAACGAGTTGGCAGCCACCATACATATGTATATATGTATGTATGTATGTATGTATATATATGCATATATATAATGTAGATAAGTTGATAACACAACCATATAAAGACAAAGACTGTCAAAACTCAAATGTGATTTTATAGTCCACAGCAAGCTAGGTAAAAGGCAGTTCGGGGTTTAGTTTAATCCAGTAGTTTTACAATATCATATAGGATATATAAAATGAATAAAAATAGCCAGGATTAAATTACATCAACATATTTAATTGATTTACGAACGTTGCCATCAAAACAGTAAGAAAATATTTTTTTTTCCTGTGATAATTTCTTCACACTTGCGTGTTTAGTCTTCCATAAAGTTTTAACGTTTTCCTAACTCTATTTTAAGTTTGTTTACGTTTTCGTAATAGAGATGTTCGGACATGTGATTGGTTCATAATTGTTTCTACTTTTGGCACAAGGCCGGCAATGAAAGGTAAAGTTAACTTCGGTGGATTTGAACTCAGAACACAAAGGGCCATAACTCTATGCTGCAAAACATGCTGTCTGACGCTCTATCGATACTGCCAATCCACCGCCCGAGGCTGGTTAATAATTGTTTCTACTTTGGGCACAAGGCCAGCAATTATCCAGTACATTACTGGTACTTTATTTTATCGACCCCGTAAGGATGAAATGCAAAGTTAACCTCGGCGGGAATTGAACTCAGAATGGCAAGGGCCGTAACTCTATGCATCAAAGCATGGCGTCCGACGCCCTACCGATACTGCCAATCCACAATAATGACATTATTTATGTTGTTTAATAGATTCTGAAGAAATCAATACACAGGAAATAATGTTCGTAAATCAATTAAATAATTTAATGTAATTTAATTCTGGTTATTCACATTATATATATATATATATATATATAGTAATAATAATAAATTTGAAGACTAAAATCCAAAGAGGGCTCGATAAGGATAAATATATATCAAATATATAAGAACCGTAAGGCAAATATTTATTAAATTAACAGATTAAAGTTTACGAACGTTTCCACGAACCAAAGTATCCTCTTCCTGTCTTCCTCCGGTTGCAACGTTTTTTGAAATATTCACTTCTGCGTTCACAGATTGACTTTGTTAGTTTCAGAAGATCCCGTTAAGGGTGAAAGCAGTGATTCTTTGCTTAAACTTTAATCTGTTATTTTAATAAATATATATATATATATAAACGTTTGTATTTGTAAAGGCAAGACAATGCATAGAATAAAGAATGCAAATGCAAAAGATATTGTTGACAATTAGTCTTTTACCTTAGATTTATTTAAATGTCCTTAATTTTCGAGATAATATCTCTTCTTCGGAGGGAAGTAAAGCGGTTAAATCAGTGTTCTAAATAGCTTGCCAAGTCATCCTGTCAGCATGACAGGATGACTTGGCAAGAAGAGATATTATCTCGAAAATTAAGGACATTTAAATAAATCTAAGGTAAAAGACTAATTGTCAACAATATCTTTTGCATTTGCATTCTTTATTCTATGTCCATACCTGCATTGTTTTGGCTTTACAAATACAAACGTTTATACCTCATTACACAATGCTTCAAGTGAACTATAACTTCCCCCTATATATATATATATATATATATATATATATATATATAAACACACACAAATTTATTGACGCCTTAATGGACATACAGGAAACGGTCAATCAATGTCGGCAAATGCCTCTTATGTGACAGTCCGGTGACTAAGGATAACAGAGGGCAACAATAGTGACCAGCACAAACAGTCAGTGAATGTCTGGTTTTTAGTTACATGGGCTTGTCTGTGTTGCGGGCGGCGGCATATGAAATTTTATTTACACTATATTTATATCTATATATAAAGAGTGGTGTGTTCGTGTGAGAAGATGCTAGAAAATAGCTTATAAAAATCGGTGGAGTCCCTTATAGACGGGAAAACGTTGCCAGAGGCCGCCACGAGTAATTAATTAATCCCTGTATCTCCCATATACTTACTGGGCGCTTTGAACTATTAAGCCAAGGGACTGCCACAAGTCTTACCGTTTTAAATTAGGTAAATGTAAACAAACGTATATGTACCTGATCTCTCAGACTTTTACGAAGCGCTGATAGTATAAAGTTAATATAAAAAGTGGTGTGTCCATGCGTGGGGATGAAGACTCTTAAAGACGGAAAAAGAAGTTGCCATTGTCTGCTATGAGAAATCGAACCACGTATCCTCCAGGTACCTGCAAGGCAATATACTGTATGTTTAATTAAAAACATTTAGAAGACCATTCGCTATTAGTCTTACAGTAGTGACTACGTCACTTACTTATTTTCGGCAAAAACAAAGGGAGAGTGATCAACAGTCTGTTTCTCGTTTGTGAGCGTTTATCAAAGCCACGTACTCACCTGCCTTTGCCGAAAATTATAGAAGCTGGATTCTTATAGAACTCCAGTAATATTCAAGAGTTGATTAAACAGAGCGATTGCCGGTCCAGCAAAAATTAAGTATTAGCTCTGAAATAGCGATGTATATATGAAGGTATGTATAGTATATTTGGCAATATATTCTAAGTTTAATTAAAAACATTTTGAAGACCGTTCGCTATCAATTTAAAGTAGTGACTGTGTCACTTACTTATTTTCGGTATAGTCACTACTTTAAAACTCATAGCGAATGATCTTCAAAATGTTTTTAATTAAACATACAGTATATTGCCAAATATACTATACATACATTCATATATACATCGCTATTCCAAAGCACCAATACTAATATATATATATATATATATATATATATATATATATATATATATATATATATATATATATATATATATATATATATATATATATATATATATATATATATATATATATATGAAAGAGGTCAGAACCCCGACGGCAGAGCTCAAGCCGTTTCGACAGTTCGACAGCTATTTCTGGACGCCAGAAATAGCTGTCGAAACGGCTTGAGCTATGCCGTCGGGGTTCTGACTCATTTCCCATTATCCACTCTACTACCCAAAGTATCGAGTACTCTGGTACGTTATGGTCCACCTAGTTCCTTACCACACTTCCTTTGTTATATATATATATATAAACTATAATAAAGTAAGGAGCGCGGGACTACGTACGGTTTATAATTTTTTATCCCATTAGTAAAATAAGTTGAATTACTTTGAATAAATAATGAATAATATTACATAATTTATCTACTAAATTTCGTGGCTGTTGATTAAATATATTTTGTTTATATAAAGATTCACTTCTTTAAAATTTCTAAAATGTCAACACTTCCGGTTGGCTAATTTTCTGTCACTAATTTTCTCCTAATGCAGTTTATATATAATATCGTCTTTTTTAATGTATCATGGATTACGTTACTGATTACATAAGACAGTGTAACGCAGTTTTCGTTCAATTTCTATATATTATATATTGTCAATTACGATTTTATTTGATGTATCGTATCTACATTATACCTGCGTATTTTATTTGATGTATCATATCTACATTATACATGCGTATAATATCAATATACACACTACACATGCTAGAAGAAAACCACCCGCAGTGGGGGGGGGGGGGGGTCTGCTAGTATATATAATGTATATTGATTAAGTTACTCAACAAGGAAAGCTCAATAAACATTGAACTCAGAGCATATTTTAATAAATGTACTTATAGATAGAATCTAGCCAAAATTTGGCTTGTTTCTTTCTATAATCTGCCTTGGTGGCCCTTGAAATATGTATAATGAAATAAATATGGTTTTATAAATATAGTTTCCATTTGTTAATATGTTGTATATTTACTCCAATAATTTTTTGAGTGCATTATATCAGTTATAAAAATAGTTTGCTTGTTGTATCCCAACAAATTTAATATAACCTCTACATATATACATATATATATTTATATATATATATGTATGTATATATTTATATATATATATGTAGGTGGTGAGTTTTATTGTAGCACAATAAAGTAATGCAAATATCGGATAAGTATTGATATGTTGATTTAAAACTTCACTATTCACAAGTGTTTTTTAAGCTTCATATCATGTCTCCCTATTTTATCTGATGAGAACGCAGATATCATCCCATGATGATATTTGTTTTTGAAATGCGCATAATGAAATACTTGGAACTCTTTTAACCATCTTTTGATCTTATATATATATATATATATATATATATATATATATATATATATATATATATATATATATATATAAATTAATAAAATAATGAATAAACAAAGAAACAGTTCCTTATATTAAAAAAATTCATCATTTTACGATCGTTTCTAGGATATATATGTGTTAGAGTTGGTATGCATATTCTATAGATCTATGTACAATATTTATACAAACTATCAGAGGGAATATACATACCTACACATATATATGCTGTCTTCAGAAATAATGATATTTGTTTATTGAAAAAAACAAAGATTCAATACAATAGGTCTGTTTGGGAACAGGTTTTGAATTGACCAATAGAGAGATAGTGAGGGTCAAGATAGTAATATAGTAGTAGAAGAACCTTAAATTGTGGGTAGAGGAAGGTAGATTTCAGTTTTGGATGGAAAAGAATATTATGAATGAAAGATTATTTTAGGGATGAAAATAGGTCGTATGCTGACCTCAGAAATAATTATATTTGTTCATTGAATAAAACCAACAAAGATCTAATATATTCTGTCTGTTTGGTAAGAGGTTTAGAACTAACCAATAGAAAGTTAATAATTGGCCAAATGGTAAAATAGTAGTAATTGAAACTTATTTTAGGGGTAGAATAAGGCAGATTTCAGTTTTGAATGGAGTGTGAAGAATGAGAAAGTTATTTTAGGGGTGAAAATAGGTCAGGTCAGTAAAAGGTATATGAGCAGTTGCTGTTATAAACCAGTAATGCCAATGCAAATATCTAAGGAGACTAAAATTTTATGATAAGAGTGTTAGTGAAAAAAATACATCTATGAAAAGAATATAAATTAATTTAATTGATGGGTATATTTATATTGATAAAATTATACTAATGCATATAGATATGATAAATAAGAGTTAGATGCAGTTGAAGAGTGCTGTTAAAGATGAGGGGAAATTAAAAGAATATATGAAGCAGCTGCTTCATTTTTACAATTTGATATAGATAATTATTCTTCTTCTATATCACCTATACTCCTGAACAAAGCCTTGATATTTGCTAAAAATAGATCTAACTTAACTTTGGATGACATTAATATTATTACACATGCTAGACTAACACTATTGGAATTTCAGAATGAATACTGGACCAGAAACACATATAGTAATCTATTCGATATTACTATGGGCTCAAGCGATTCTGCCCAAATTACTGATCTTGTGGGCCTCTTTCTTCTTTTTAACATAAATGCTTCCTTTCCCCCACCTTAAAGGTGGTTTATATCGTGACGACTGTCTTCTTCTTTCCAATAACCTTAGCCTTTCAGAGATAGAAAAAAATAAAAAGCTTATTAGAACATTCCTTAAAGACTATTATAGTCTAGATATTACATTTGAAAACACAAGTAAAGTAGTTAATTTCCTAGATATAACATTAGACTTATCTACGGGTATCTACCAACCTTACCATAAACCCAACCAAAATTTACACTACATACACTCACAATCTAATCACCCTAAATCTATCCTTAAAAACCTTGCATATAATATATCACTTAGAATTTCTAACCTTTCGTCTAACCAAGGTGTATTTGATAAAAATGCGACCTTTTATAACGAAGCTCTAGCTAGAAGTGGCCACAAAGATAAATTAGTATATATACCTTCTACCAATAACACTACAAACATACAACCTAATATTACCAACAAACACCAAATGAAACATACACACCTAAATGCCACTCACACTATGCCCCAAAACACCAACATAAAACCAAATTTCTCTAACTCTTCTGATATGCAATATAGTAACCCTCAAAAAACTACTCATCCTACAACTCTAATAAATGTTAATAATAAAACTGCTAATAAACAAGCTAAAGCACCTAAATCAATAAATCTAACTAAAAATGTGTGTGGTGAGGTCATTAACAATAATTCTCTTAATATACATCAGGATACATCCTATAAAAACAATAAACAACATCGAAACCGTAATAGACGAGTTACTTGGTATAATGCTCCATTTAATTTACAAATTAAGGATAATATACCTAAAAAATTCTTTAATATCCTAGAGAAAAACTTCCCGCCAAACCACAAATACCATCAAATTTTAATTAGATCAACGGTTAAATTCTCCTACTCAACAACCAAAAACATAAAACAAAATATAAGTGCCTACAATGCATATAAATGTAAAAAGACCATGAGTATACCACCAGTACATCAAACTAACCATAATATCTCCTCAGATACAGGATTCACGAAAAGTTGTAACTGTAGAAACAAGGCAAACTGTCCATTAAAAGGAAATTGCCTTGTTAATAACATAGTATATAAATGTAAAGTTAACACTAAGGACTCAATTTATTCATATATAGGAGCTACCTCTAACAAATTTAAGGTAAGATTTAATACCCACAAACATAGTTTTAAAAATGCCGCACTAGCTAATACATCTCTAGCTGAAATAATTAATAATGATAGAAAGAGGAATATAGATTATGACCTGACCTGGAGTGTGCTCAAAAGGGCCACCCCTTATCAAAATAGTAGATATGAATGTAGATTATGTTCCCAAGAACTTTTTGAAATAATGAAATCTAAGGATATCCTATTAAATAAGCGACAGGAATTAATAATATCGTGTAATCATAAACTGAGAAAAACCTTTAAATATTATAAACCTAATTAATATACACTTTAGAAATTAATATATATACTGTTTTTAATTTAGTTAACCTATAATTAATATTCTACTACTGATGAACCACATAATTTTACTTTCCTTCTTACAACTATCATTTCCTAAAACTGATACCATTAAGTAAACATATATAATGCCTTAACTTCAGGTTATGACTCTATGTTCCTTGAAATCTCTATATATTTATTATTTCTCACTAATAAATTTAATTCCCCCCCCCCCAATAATTATATGTATATGTAACTATGGATGTGTGTGTATATATATGTGTATGTATGTATGTATATATGTGTGTATATATATATATGTGTGTATATATATATATATATATATGTGTATATGTGTGTGTGTATGTGTATATATATATATATATATATATATATATATATATATATATATATATATATATATATATATATATATATATATATATATATATATATATATATATATATATATATATATGTATATATATATTATTTTTATATTCTTTTAATTTCCCCTCATCTTTAACAGCACTCTTCAACTGCATCTAACTCTTATTTATCATATCTATATGCATTAGTATAATTTTATCAATATAAATATACCCATCAATTAAATTAATTTATATTCTTTTCATAGATGTATTTTTTTCACTAACACTCTTATCATAAAATTTTAGTCTCCTTAGATATTTGCATTGGCATTACTGATTTATAACAGCAACTGCTCATATACCTTTTACTGACCTGACCTATTTTCACCCCTAAAATAACTTTCTCATTCTTCACACTCCATTCAAAACTGAAATCTGCCTTATTCTACCCCTAAAATAAGCTTCAATTACTACTATTTTACCATTTGGCCAATTATTAACTTTCTATTGGTTAGTTCTAAACCTCTTACCAAACAGACAGAATATATTAGATCTTTGTTGGTTTTATTCAATGAACAAATATAATTATTTCTGAGGTCAGCATACGACCTATTTTCGTCCCTAAAATAATCTTTCATTCATAATATTCTTTTCCATCCAAAACTGAAATCTACCTTCCTCTACCCATAATTTAAGGTTCTTCTACTACTATATTACTATCTTGACCCTCACTATCTCTCTATTGGTCAATTCAAAACCTGTTCCCAAACAGACCTATTGTATTGAATCTTTGTTTTTTTCAATAAACAAATATCATTATTTCTGAAGACAGCATATATATGTGTAGGTATGTATATTCCCTCTGATAGTTTGTATAAATATTGTACATAGATCTATAGAATATGCATACCAACTCTAACACATATATATCCTAGAAACGATCGTAAAATGATGAATTTTTTAAATATAAGGAACTGTTTCTTTGTTTATTCATTATTTTATTAATTTATCTTGACTCTGTTTTCGTTAATTTTCACCGAAAATAGTTTTTGAATGTATCTTCTCTTTTCATAATATCCGGATTACATTGAGTTCTTCATACGGATTGGACACTACCGTAAATTTTTGGTAGATTTATCTACATATATATATATATATATATATATTTGAAAAACGTAAAATAAGAAAATTATAGTAATTAGCTTACTTACTTAAATTTCAGTCCAACTAATTAGTTTCTGAAAGGGAATATACATGTAGAACACGGAGAAACCTTTTCGTCATCAGGGAGTCATTATCAGCTAAGATACCTGGCGATGCGTCGACACAGGTAACTTATACAAAAATATTCAGTGGATGGAAAAGAGCAAGTGGGGACTAAATTCCAAGACACTGAAAAAACTCACTGCCTTCTTGTTCGGTGGCAAATTCAAAAGAATCAATCACGTGACATCGAGGTTAATCAGTGAGGGGTGGGGTGTTAAAAAGACAGTAGCCAAGCTGTTGCTATGAACTATAGTAGTAATTTTGGCAAATTTTTGCTCAACAAAATAATTTGGAGATAATTATAGAGAATTAGTATATCTACCAACATATATAAACAGATGTGTATATATTAGTAACTTTGTTGTTCAATGCAAGGGGATGCAGAACAATTATATGAAAAACGTAAAATAAGAAAATTATAGTAGTTAGCTTAGTTACTTAAATTTCACTCCAACTAATTAGTTTCTGAATATACACGTAGAACATGTTATTCTTGTGATTTTTTTCAGTGTCTTGGAATTTAGTCCCCGCTTCTCTTTTCCATCCACTGAATATTTTTGTATAAGTTCCCTGTGTCCACGCATCGCCAGGTATCTTAGCTGAGAATGACTCCCTGATGACGAAAAGGTTTCTCCGTGTTCTATATGTATATTTCCCTTTCAGAAACTAATTAGTTGGAGTGAAATTTAAGTAAGTAAGCTAATTACTATAATTTTCTTATTTTACGTTTTTCATATAATTGTTCTGCATCCCCTTGCATTGAACCACAAAGTTACTAAGACAAAACCTCTATATATTTGCATGCATAGGTATACATCTGTATATATATGTTGGTAGATATACTAATTCTCCATATATATATGCATATATATGTACATATATATATATAAATATACATATACATATATATATATATATATATATATATATATATTCTCGCTAAAACAATTTCTATACCTTTCATTTATATATATATATATATACATAATATATATTTATATATATATATATAAATATATATATATATATATATATATATATATATATATATATATATATATATATATATATATATATACGATATATTAACAAATGGAAACTATATTTATAAAACCATAATTATTTCATTATACATATTTCAAGGACACCAAGTCAAATTATGGTGCGCTTTCATCAGATAAAATATAATATAAATCAGTTTTATAAATAAATATTGACATACCCTTAACCGCGAGCTTCCAACAGAAATGGTCGCAGTCTTTAAGGGTATGTCAATATTTATTTATAAAACTGATCTATATTATATTTTATCTAATGAAAGCGCACCATAATTTGTCTTGGTGTCCTAGAAATATGTATAATTTGTTGAGTGCTTTATATCAGTTATAAAAATATTTGCTTGTTGTATCCCATCAATTTAAATATAACTTCTATATATATATATATATGTATATATATATATATATATATATATATATATATATATATATATATATATATATATATATGTATATATTTATATATATATATATATATATATATATATATATATATATATATATATATATATATATATATATATATATATATATATATATATATATATATATATATTGATACACACACATACACGCATATAATTACAGTTACATACCGTGGGAATATATAACAAATATGATTATGACAATTTAGTATCGTACGGAAAGAGCACGCTCACACACGTACATAAATACATACATACTCACATAAGCCTCTCACCACAAGAATATATATATATATATATATATGTACGCATACACATGCACGCATACACCTACAAACACACACAATCACGAACACACACTGAAAGACGACATACACGATATCTCATAGAAGTTATATGAAGAAAAATAATAATAATAATAATAATAATAATAATAATAATAATAATAATAATAATAATAATAATAAAACAAAACGAAAAACCCCAAAATAAAACGGGATGTGGGAAGTTGAAGGAGATTAAACGCAACAAATCAAATCAAACGGTTCCAATCTAGAAAAATCAAAACTAATCGGAGTAGGTGGTGTGGGGTGGGCTGGGGTGCGGTGGGGTGGGGTAAGGGGGTGGCGCGAACTAAATTCTCCCGAAAATGTACAGTGGCCCTCATCCGGGCTAAACTTCATCCGGTGTGGTGGCTCTATCCGGCGACATTGCTTATATGACATATGCTGTAAAAAGGGATCTTATTCGAAAAAATTAAGGTTCACACACGCATAGTTCAAATACGTGATAGAATTGGGGGGGACCCTACCGTTACAAACATACGCACGCATACACACACATACACACACACAGACACACATTCAGATACACACACACACACTCACACACACTCACTCACACACTCACTCACACACTCACTCTCACACACACACACTCACACACTCACACATACATACACGCACACATACACACACTCACATACTCACTGACACACACGCACACATTCACACACTCACTAAAACACTCACCCACACACTCACCCATACACTCACTGACACACTCACTCACACACTCACTCACACACTCACGCACGCACGCACACACTCACTCACACACACTCGCGCACACTCACACACTTAATCACACACTTACTCACACAGACACACATACACACACTCATACACACATATAGACACACGCACTCTCACACGCACACACACACATTCACTCACATACACTCACACAACACACTCACTCACACACACTCACGCACATACACACACACACACACATACACACACACCTATACAGACTCTTACACACACACACACATACAGACTCTCTCACACACACATACAGACTCTCACACACACATACATACAGACTCTCTCACACACACATACAGACTCTCACACACATACATACAGACTCTCACACACACATACAGACTTACACATACACATAGAGACTGTCACACACACATACAGAATCACACACACACATACAGACTTTCACACATAAAGTATTAGCTGTAACAACAACCACAGCAGCCACAATAATAATTGTTTCTACTTTAGGCACAAGGCCAGAAATTACCCAGTACATTACTGGTACTTTATTTTATCGACCCCGTAAGGATGAAAGGCAAAGTTAACCTCGGCGGAATTTGAAGTCAGACTGTAAAGGGACGTAACTATGCTAGAGAGCATGGCGTCCAACCCTCGACCGATACTGCCAATTCACCGACCTTATAATACATATAATGTGTGTGTGTGAGCATGTCAGTGTGAGCGTGCGCACGCATATATATATTGACACGCATACGCACACACACACATACACATATATATATATATATATATATATATATACCAATCTATCCGTAATGTGTGTGCGTGTGTGTGTTTGTGTGTGGGGGGGGGGCCCAATATACATGTGGGGGGCCCCTTATTAAAACATCCAATAAAACTCCTATGAGAGATACAACCTTGTAGAAAGTCAGCTAAACCGTCAGAGATGTGAGTTGTAACAACAATATGTGATGTTGATGTGACTGAAACTCCTATAATTAAAATATTTGATAAACATCCTAGCAGATGCAACTTCATAGGAGACCAACATCCCTAAATGTGAGCTGTAGCCACAGTAACAATCTAGAAGCGTTCATACTTCCATATTTTCCTTGCTTTCGAACGTTGTAATTTCCTGCATAATTAATGTTCTCTGTAGGCCACGGTTTTTTTAAAATATTTATATGATATCAAATGTAAGATATGATATTATATGTAAGATATGATATTATATGTAAGGTATGATCTTATATGTAAGATATGATATTATATGTAAGGTATGATATTATATGTAAGATATGATATTATATGTAAGGTATGATATTATATGTAAGGTATGATATTATATGTAAAGTATGATATTATATGTAAGCTATGATATTATATGTAAAGTATGATATTATATGTAAGATATGATATTATATGTAAGGTATGATAATATATGTAAGATATGATATTATATGTAAGGTATGATATTATATGTAAGATATGATATTATATGTAAGGTATGATATTATATGTAAGGTATAATATTATATGTAAGCTATGATATTATATGTAAAGTATGATATTATATGTTAGATATGATATTATATGTAAGATATGATCTTATATGTAAGATATGATATTATATGTAAGATATGATATTATATGTAAGGTATGATATTATATGTAAGATATGATATTATATGTAAGATATGATATTATATGTAAGGTATGATATTATATGTAAGGTATGATATTATAAGTAAGCTATGATATTATATGTAAGGTATGATATTATATGTAAGATATGATATTATATGTAAGATATGATAGTATATGTAAGATATGATATTATATGTAAGATATGATATTATATGTAAGGTATGATATTATATGTAAGATATGATATTATATGTAAAGTATGATATTATATGTAAGATATGATATTATATGTAAAGTATGATATTATATGTAAGCTATGATATTATATGTAAGGTATGATATTATATGTCAGATATGATATTATATGTAAGATATGATCTTATATGTGAGATATGATATTATATGTAAGATATGATATTATATGTAAGATATGATATTATATGTAAGATATGATATTATATGTAAGATATGATATTATATTTAAGATATGATATTATATGTAAGGTATGATATTATATGTAAGATATGATATTATATGTAAGGTATGATATTATATGTAAGATATGATATTATATGTAAGGTATGATATTATATGTAAGATATGATATTATATGTAAGATATGATATTATATGTAAGGTATGATATTATATGTAAGATATGATATTATATGTAAGGTATGATATTATATGTAAGATATGATATTATATGTAAGCTATGATATTATATGTAAGGTATGATATTATATGTAAGATATGATATTATATGTAAGATATGATATTATATGTAAGATATGATATTATATGTAAGGTATGATATTATATGTAAGATATGATATTATATGTAAGATATGATATTATATGTAAGGTATGATATTATATGTAAGATATGATATTATATGTAAGGTATGATATTATATGTAAGATATGATCTTATATGTGAGATATGATATTATATGTAAGGTATGATATTATATGTAAGGTATGATATTATATGTAAGATATATTATATGTAAGATATGATATTATATGTAAAGTATGATATTATATGTAAGGTATGATATTATATGTAAGATATGATATTATATGTAAGATATGATATATGTAAGACATGTATCTTACACCTCATTAATCGCCCACCACCACCAGACACACATCTGAATTCATCTTTAATAATTGTTTCTACTTTAGGCACAAGGCCAGCAATTACACAGTGCATTGCTGGTACTTTATTATATCGAACCCGTAAGGATGAAAGGCAAAGTCAACCTCGGCGGGATTTGAACTCAGACTGTAAAGGGACGTAACTATGGTGGAAAGCATGGCTTCCGATTCTCTACCGATACTGCCAATCCACCGCCCTTTACTGCCAAGCCACCAACCGTCGAAACGGCTTCAGCTCTGCCGTCGGGGTTGAACTTTTTCCTATATATGAAATATATATATATAGTTTTGCGACAAACAACACTGACCTAAGAGAAGTATAAATAGATAGATAGATAAATAAATAAATAGATAAATACATACACAAGCACAATAACAACAAACACATATAAACACACACTAGTAAACTAAGATAGAATACATTAACCAATACACAGTCACCCAAACAAGAACACACATCAAACAAAACACTATACGCAAACGCATGCGCAGAAAAGACAAAAAAAAATAAATAAACAAATAAATAAATAAATAAACAGACTAAATAAAGATGGCGTAAGCATACAATGCAACGGGAGGAAACATAATAGCAACACTGACGATGTTGCAGATAAGCAACGAAAGAACTTTGATAAACTATATATATATGTGTTTGTGTCTATATTGTATCTGTATTTTTGACCGTTGGTCAGTCAATGGCAACATTGAGGACCGAATAAATTAAATTAACCGATATAAAAGATACAGAAGCGAAAACCAACCAAACAGTGAGTGTGTTCTGTTATTAATTCTGGCAATATTATTACACAAATATGACCCTCCCCAAGTATAATATATATATATATATATATATATATATATATATATATATATATATATATATATATATATATATATATATATATATATATATATATATATATATATATATATATATATATATATATATTTATATATGGTGGGGGGGGGGGGACACAATGTTTAAAACTAAAAGAGACAACGCTGCTGATTCCTCTTCTATGTAATTCTCAAATTGCTAGAAATAGAAGCCAACTTCCATCAAATCACACACCACAATGTTAGAAACGTAGACGTTGATTAATGTTCCAAGTACATGGAGAAAACAAGGTTTAGTTACGGTCTAAAACCCTATTCAACATAGGTTCATTCGATTAGCTAAATATTAGCAACAGCAACAACCTCACAAAACCACCATCAACCGACACCACCACTAACAAGACCACTACCAGCAGCAAACAACAACAAAAACACTTCCACCACAACAAACAACACTGTCAACAACACCAACATCACCACCACCAAAAAACAGGAGTGGAGGAGAAGAAGAAGGAGGAGGAGGAGCAGGAGGAGTTACTCTAAGTTGAAACTAAAAAATCTGCCTGAAAATATCGATACAATGAGAAATAGTTCAAATGTTAGTTCAATGACTAATATTATTTTAATAATTTCAGAAAATGCGCAAAACAACTCCAGTCATTAATGCATATCATTTGACCTTAGTCAAGATAAAGATTGGCTGTCTGGATTCTGGAATTTTGTTAGGTGCTCACAGTATACCCCATTAGACTGGTAATGCAACTGGGGGAAGCTGAACTGGGGGAAGAATGACGACGTTCTCGGGGAAAATGAAAATAGTTGGTCTGTTTCGGAGAACTTTCGGCTCTTAAAGTAGGGATAAATTAGAGAAATATTTATCTTGGCTTGATAGTTCTACCTGTCCAGAGTGACGGAACAATTTTCTGCGTACACCTTCAGTGTCCGAACATTGCTTACTCGTGAAGTTATGTCGATCAGCTGGTATTATGTTTTGGGCGGATCCGATGGTCAACTTAATACCTCTGGAAGATCACACTGCTACCCTCTTTAATCTGGAAAAGCGAGCATTTTTCCTATGCATGGTGGTTATAGTGAAAGCGGTTGTGTACTAGACAAGGCTGAAAGATTTAAAAACAAACACATTCCTCTTCAGTCAGACTCTTACCAACTTTTTAAAGTTAAGTTTCAGTCGGAAAGAAAGTTCAGGGTGAAGAAGAAGGTATTCTCTTCCAATAAATTTACAAAAAGGTGAATGAAATTAGCGAAAATAGCAAGAGTAAATGAGTCTACTCTCAGCTTGTGTCCGTAGGTCGGATAATGAGAGATAGGAGAGGGCGCTTATCTTTGTGGTCAGGGTAATCCTGGTTCAGTGGGCTTACCAGATAGAGATCTTTCAGTATGAACAGCACAAAACACCTTTCTTGTATACCAATTTTACTTTTTTTTTTTACCTCATCCTATTTTTCTTGATTCTACGTGTATCAACACAATTTGTTGTGCAACCTGCCTTTAAAATGTTCATTTCATTCATTGCCCATGTGACAAATAAAAGGGATTATTTGAAAATAGAAAAATAAATGAAATAGTAAATTACCACAGGTACACACACACACTCACACACACACACACACTTACTTTCTCTCTCACAAACACACACACACATATTCAATAAGACCAAATATTATTATTATCATTATTATTAGGGCGCTGGATTGGCAGTATCGGTAGCGGGTCGGACGCCATGCTTTGCAGCATAGAGTTATAACCTTTTACGTTCTGAGTTCAAATCCCGCCGAGGTTAACTTTGCCTTTCATCCTTACGGGATCGATAAAATAAAGTACCAGTCATGCACTGGGTTGATTTAATCAACTTTCCCTTCCCCCAAATTGCTGGCCTTGTGCCTATATAAGAAATCATTATTTACGCATAGAGTTACGGCCCTTGCCATTCTGAGTTCAAATCCCGCCGAGGTTAGCTTTGCCTTTCATCCTTACGGGGTCGATAAAATAAAGTACCAGTAATACACTGGGTATTGCTGGCCTTGTGCCAAAAGTAGAAATAATTATTTATTTATACATCTCTGTTGGCGTTATGTATTAATAATATAATAATGATAATACTAATCCTTGGTCTTATTGAATTTTGAATTATAAATACTCTGCCATTGTAATTGCCCTTTATTCATACGGTTTATGTTAATTCCTGAAGAACGAAGGGTAAAAATGCATTGAGCTTAATTCCTCTTACCACTGAAAATAATTGTACTTTTGACACAAGGCCGGCAATTACCCAGTGCATTACTGGTACTTTATTTTATCGACCCCGTAAGGATGAAAGGCAAAGTTAACCCCGGCGGGATTTGAACTCAGAATGGCAAGGGCCGCAACTCTATGCGTCAAAGGATGGCGTCCGAGCCTATACCTATACTTCCAATCCACCGCCCCTTACCACTGAAAATAATGAACTTTTACACTATAACCTTATATAAACTCGCGTTGATACCTTACCGAAAAAATCCTAAGGAATACAAATTCTTCAGTGCTTTACGTCTGTTTACGAAAACGTCGGCGGATTATATGATCAACCAACTTTCATTAACTTTATAATATATATATATATATTTAACTTTAATTATATCTCATATAAAATAATACAACTGGCTTTCCACAAAATACATATAGTTAGCACCCCAAACACTTAAATTGGGTTTATACTAACGTATAACCTAATGTTTGTTGAGTGAGATGGTTACCAGTCGGAGTTTAGCTTAAAGCTATCTCTGTTATTGTATGGTCATTGTACGATATAACATTATTAATGATTATTAATTAATTCTATCGTGCAATGCCTGTGCGTGAAGATATTTTTTATAGTGACAAAAGACTGTGCACTGAGCCAATCCCACTCTCTGAGCGACAGTAGCTATAACCCGAAAAGAAGAAAAGATCAACATCATCGGTAACTACTGAGCCGCAGGTTTTATATCGGAGCCATCCCAGTTTCCTTCTCCTAGAAGAATGCCCTGACAAAGGCTAGGGGTCCTTCACTCCCAATGGTTTAACCGCGCGATCGGGTGTCCAACTCGAGATTTCTATATCACCACGTATATACATACACATGCATCCATGTATATACACATATACATACCTATGTACATATTTACACACTTTTGGATGGCCGTTGACCCTTATGAGTTCTTCCGCCCTTTGTCAGGTTTTGTTTTTTGTCCTGCAGGGTGTCCAAAATCACCCTCCTCACCAAGTAAACTTAGTGGGATTGCCGGTTTAGTCGCCGACGACCCGACCATACGACAGGTTGTACTGGGTTACATGTTACCAGTAGCACTCAAGAGTGACCCGACACAACATACATACATACATACATACATACACACACACACACACATACACACATGATGGCTGCAACTCGATTTCAAATAATTCCATCACTTGATACTTAAGCATATGTATCACGGACGGGGCTTTCTAGTCCTGCTAGAGTCTTGCCTATGGCCAGCAAATCCATGATCTCAAAAAATATCACATATCAAGCGATGCTTATGTTTGAAGTTTTTTTTAGGTGCGGAAAGGCTTTTTTTAGGTGCGGAAAGGCTTTTGCAATCTCTGAGCATCTATTGCACTTACCCCCAAAACGTAGAAGTGGTCTACATCAATGGATGCAGACTTTGTCGCAGGTTATATATCAGAGTGACCTTCTCCTCGAGAAATGTCTTAATGAAGAATAGGGGTCTCTCGCTCACAAAAAAATAGGGATATATATTATTGAATGGCCGTTGACTCTCCTGAATTCTTTCGCCCTTTGACGGGTTTTGTTTTTCATTCCAAAATCAAGCAAGTTGAGGGGGGGGGGCGCTTTAGACGCCGACGCCCCGACCATGCACATGATGTGATAGGTTACATGTTACCAGTAGCATTCAAGAGCGACCTGACATAAATATATATACATGTGTGTGTGTGTGTGTGTGTGTGTGTGTGTGTGTGTGTGTGTGTGTGTGTGTGTGTGTGTGTGTGTGTGTGTGTGTGTGTGTGTGTGCGCGCGCTCGTGTGTGTATTTATGTGTCTTTGTGTGCGCGCATGTGTGTGTGTGTGTGTGTGTGTGTGTATGTGTTTGTGAATAGGTTTGAAACAGTGGCCAACAGCACCCACGAAGAATCGAAATTCGACAAGAACCGAGATTGATTCTTCGTTACGCCTGCTGATCACTTTTTTCCGTCTATAGGGGTATTTTACCCGGTTTTATAAGTTATTATATATACAATCTATTGTTGTTATATATATATATATATATACATATATATATATATATATAGATTGATAGATTTTACAAAAAAAAAAAAACGAAACAAACCAAAGCCCCAAACATTTATTTATTCAGGTTTTTGCTCTTCCCTTGCGATCTCCGTTCTTCATTTACGAACGTTTCTGAATGAACAAGTAAATAAATAACGGGAAGGGGTCAATCAGATCTACCGGGGTGGGGGACCGGATGCCCAGTGATATTTCACAAGTGTATTTCCGCATCCTATATCGCCGTCATTTATCTCATTTCAGCCATGTTGTCACTTCGTAAAGAAACAAAAACAAAAACAAAAAAAAGCATAAATGAATAAAAAATAAAGGATTTATCACAGTTGACAGTGAAAGAAAAGGGGGGAAATGAGTGGTGGTGGTGGTGGTGGTAGGGGTTGTGTTAGAGGAAAGAACTCTTTTTCTACTCCAACCAAGTAAGTTTCTCAGTGGGGCTGGGGCTTGAGATCAGAGTTAAACATGCAGGAATTAATCTCTGCTGTAAAACTCGGCAGACATTTTCTTCTTCCTTAATTTGCCCTGACTCTCCCCCATCTCCTACCACTCTCCTCTTACAGGGGGAACTAGGATGACCATTTCCCACCAACATCCCAGCACCATCCCGCCACCACCACACCACCACCACCAACAACAACAATAACAATAACAACAACAGCAACTCCGGTTCTTCGATTAACGAAACAGCATGTTCGTGAATTCAACGTGCTGAGCCTTCCACGGGCCCATGTGCTTAACGTAGATTCCAGGGAAATTTAGCTTCTTATAGTGTGTAAAAAGGCTGGCCCTTTGAATTAAAAGTACAACTCATTTTTTTTGCACCTGAGTGTACTAGAGCAACATAAAATAAGGTGTTTTGCTTAGCGATACAAGAGCCACCAGGAATCGAACTGACGGTTTTAAGCCTAACGTCTTAAGCACTAAGTTACACGACTTCATTGTAATAATAAAACTTACGTAATGAATCTTTAGCTTTTAGTATTAAAGTAGGCATTCTGGAGCAATCTTTCTTTTACAGCAAAATAGCACTCTTCCATTGTGTTGTGCGCACGAAATTTGTTTCGCAAAAATCTAGCGGTTTCGGGTTCAATTTCACTGTCAAGCATTTTATGAATTTTTTTTTCTTTACTGTGAGACATCGTGAGGAATTTTTTTTTTTTTTTTACTGTGATAGTAAAAGGATTCCAGCATTATCAAATGTTAATGTAGTTCATTTCGCAATAATCCAAGGGATTCGGATTCAATTTCACTGCGTTTTTGATACTAGATAATTTGTAAGCATGCCTACATTACAACTACTGGAACCAGACGGCAAAATATTAGGAATTAACTAACTGTTTCTTTTGTATCAGTTGCCATTGAGACCTCCGGGTTCCTCGATTCTGGAATGCCGTATTCCTCAGTAATATCGAGATGAAGGGAATAGCTAATGCAAAAATGTGTCGTACCTGTAATCCAAAGAGCCAGCTTTGTCACATATGGTGTCATGCTGAATCTCCCGGCGAACTACGTACTTCTTATCGTGTCCACAAGAGTGTCAGTTATAAAGATGGGCTAGATGTGGTTCCGCCACAGCTGAACACATTGTTGTCCTTTCTCATTTAACTCTGCCTAGCCTAATGTTGTGCAGGAGTGTTCCAGCAAGGGGCATATCAAGAGGTGCTGCGTAGTCTGCGGTTCGATGCCGCAGTCACACATTTTGCCAGATTGACTTTTGCCCGTCCAACACCATATATTAGTCTGTTTAGGCATTTCTTCACTGCATAGTTAGTATCTGCTCCAGGTAAAGTGCTTCGCTCGCGGTTACAGATTGGAGGTTGTTGAGTTTTTCTTCCTGGCGAGTAACTCTTTCACTACTTATGCTTGATGTTCCAAGGGGTGTAATGCTCTTTAGGAAACTTTTCTTGGGTTTAAGGTGGCTTTTGGCTGGCACATGGCCAAAAAGAGAATATTTTTTATCTGTAGCCTGTTGTTGATGCTCTTTCTTCTTTGCTGCACTTCGTCGTATCTCTGTTGGGGATATGCCTGACAGGATATGCAAACGGTCCGTAGATGTAGATTTCAGGCAGCCTGTGATGAGGCGGCAGCTAGCATTGAGGGCAGGAAGTAGCTTCTGGACATGGACAGCTCGCTCCCATACTGGGCATGCATACTTGGCAGCTGAGTAGCAGAGAGCTAGTTCAGTTGACTTCAGAGTCTGTGGGTTTGCACCCCAGGTTATGCCAGTGAGCTTGCGGATGATGTTGTTCCTCGCATTCACTTTGTACTTAGTCTTCTCAACGTGGATCTTAAAAGAGATACACCTGTCCAGGGTTACACCTAGATAGACTGGGTGCTCACAGTGTTCCTGACCAGTTGACCTTCAGTTGGCGCTTGGCTTCATCGTTTCGTAGGTGGAAGACACACACCTACATCTTGGATGGATTTACACGCAGGTGGTTCTCTTCATAATAAGGTGTTAGCTATTCCAGATCATTGGAGAGTCTATCTTCCACAGCTTTAAAATCAGTGTCTAATGCACCTTTGCCAAGATCGTCTGCATAGATGAAGCGGTGGGTGTCTGTACTTTTTAGTTGGTCATTGATGTAGATGTTGGAGAGAAGTGGTGGTTTATAGACAGATGTTACTACTACACTGCTTAGCTCAACGGATAAGACTTCGATGTCATTGTCATCTGACATGTCCATTTCTTCTATACCTAAGCCAGTTTTTACAAACACAGCACTGCCGTGCTGTCAATGGGGTCGCTCAATGGTCACGGCCATTCCAGGTATGGTGGGACGGTTGTTTTCACTTCCTCTGCGTTTCTTGCAAGCAGAGAACGTCACAGTGCTGCTTGCTGCATAGGTCGGCTAAGATGTTTTGTTTTGTAGAGGAGAGCCCTTCAATATTCGCAGATATGACTGCCAATGCCGAGCTACGTTAAGGTACATGTATCTGTAGAATGCTCAAACGCACGTTAATTTAATGTGGATCCTGTTGCCTTGATGGATCAACCAGAACAGTCATCGTCTAAACCAAAGGTTCTCAACGGGGGGCATATGCACCCCCAGGGGCGTTTCGGAAATCCAGGGGGGGGGACGTTTCGGAGCAAGGGGGAATTAAGGGGGCGTTTGGAGCTTTGGAGTGCATTGGAAGGCTCTTTACTTTGGTAAGTTTTATAAGCCATATTTGTATGTCTTTAAGACAGCCAGTGTGAATGCATTTGAATGAGCATACAGACAGCATAACTATGGTCTGACCGCAGCTGTGAGCAGGTGTGCAGGCGTGTTTAGACATTAACCGGCAATTGAGATCCTAACAATGGAAAAACCCACAGTCAACTGGGTCAAGGACACTTCAATCGCAGCCAGTTAGAATCTTCTCTTTCCTTCACTGATAACAATGTATTTCATGTCTGAAATTATTGACTCAGCCGTAACGAGTTAACAATATGTAGATCTATTTTATTACCTATTGTATAAATAATATTACAAATAAAAAATAAAAAAAAAACACAGAAGCGGGTAGCACACACATCTAGGACCACATACAACACATAATCAGATAATACACACATCTAGGACCACATACAACACATAAGCAGGTAATACACACATCTAGGACCACATACAACACATAAGCAGGTAATACACACATCTAGGACTACATGCAACACATAAGGAGGTAGCACACACATCTAGGACCACATACAACACACAGGCAAGTAATACATACATTTAGGACCATATACAACACATAAGCAGGTAATACAAACATCTAGGACCACATACAACACATAATCAGGTAATACAAACATCTAGGACCACATACAACACATATTCAGGTAATACATACATCTAGGACCACATGCAATACATAAGCAGATAATACATACATCTAGGACTACCTACAACACACAGGCAGGTAATACATACATCTAGGACCAAATACAGCACACGTTGTATCATGTGCTACGGACGACGCTAGAGCAATGGTCGGCCAACATAAGGGTTTCGTCACTGTTCTGAAGAGAGAAAATCTATCTGTATTTGTTGTTCATTGTGTCATTCATCGACAACACTTGGCTGTGAAGAAACTCAGCAAGCTACTGAGCAAGTCCTTGCAGGTGGCCCTTGATATCATCAATTTTATCAAACGGCATTCCCACAATGAACGAATTTTCCGGCAACTGTGCCAAGATAATGACGAAGAATTCGTCAAGTTGCTCCTTCATACTGAGGTGAGGTGGCTTTCAAAGGGCAAGTGCCTTACTCACTTCTTTGAACTGTTTGACTCTATCATTGAGTTTCTGCGAGAACCCAACACAGAACTGTACAAGAAAACCCTCGATGTGAGGCAAAACTGCGATTACCTCACCGACATCGTCGACAAATGCAATAGCGTCATTTTAGCTTTACAGGGGAAGAAGATCACCTTGCTTAAAGCAAGGAATGCTGTGAAAACATTCCTGGCCAAATTGAATGTCATCGAAAGGAATCTTTGTTGACGGGAATTCTATAATTTTCCTAGTGTCGCCAATGTTCAAAACATTGTAAGCGATGACCAACTCCAAATTTATACCACTCACCTCCGTGTGCTACAAGACAACATGAGAGAACGGTTTGTCGACCTTTTGCCGATGGACATCCCAATGTGGGTAGCAGATCCCTTCACAGCTAACGTCGATGATTTGGACGTTATATTTCAGGAAGAATTCATTGAACTTCAAGCAGATGACATGATCAAAATTAGATTTCCCAAAATAGGTGAACCCCTTTTTTGGATGCAAGAGGAAATTCAGTGTCGATTTCCACACCTACATGCAGAGGCTAAGAGATTTGCTCTGCCTTTTCCAAGCTCATACTTAGTCGAGAGGAGGTTTCGTGCTGTTTCCAGACTACACAGTAAGGCTCGCAACCGCTACAATGTAATTACATGTGGAGATCTCCGGCTACATCTTACGAAAAATCCAGCCTGACGTCAAAGAGTTAGCTAGACTCCATAAAGTTCAAGGGTCCCATTGAAATGAGGTCAAAGTTAAAGTAAGTTGATTTATCCGAAAACTTAGATATGCTATTGTTACAAAGCAAACTAACAATTTTTTTTATTTGTAGTTGCAGTCTGACTGGACTGGAAACCATCTACTACAATTCACTTACTCATTTGTTGTATATATTTTACCATTTACTAATAAATATACCCTCCCGCGTGGTCATGAAAACCCTCTTCCGTGGTCTCTAAGCTCACAAAGCAGAGGGACATCAAGTTAGATATCAACATTTATTCTGTCTGTTTCATTAAAGGGAAAATTGGAAAGCTTTGAAATGATATAATTGCCACTTTCTTCCAGATAAGAGCACTCTTTGGATAGACAGAGTTGCTCTTGTATAAATGTTCAAAATAGTTGGTATCGCCTGGTGGGAATAAAACAAATTCAACTGGTCCTTATTCATAAAAAAGAACATTTATGTTCCTTTTTTTGAAATTTATATATTTCCTTTTAAGGAATGTATTTATACTCTCAACTGCCTGCAATGGTATCTTTGGAATATTGTTAATCAATTTTTTAGTAATCTACAGATATCAAAATCAGTAGTATATTGAAAAGTGAAAAAATAGGGTAGGGGGCGTTTCGTGATTTCGAGGGACAAAAGGGGGCGTTTGCTCTAAATGGGTTGAGAACCTGTGGTCTAAACATATATATATATATGGCGCGCTTGCCACACATCTCGGAAGTTGTTTTTCGCTAATTTCTAATAGCCGAAATACGATTCTCGCTAATTTATATTTGTATATATATATATATATATATATATAAAATATAATATAAACAAGCAAATTATAAACGTAAACATGTAAGTATGTTTTCGAAACGGTGCGCGAGTTTGAAATTAGAAATTAGAAATTATAAGCTTTCACCGTATTTTAGACTGGAAAAAGATGAGTGTTGCCGTGCATGTGCGGCAACACTCATCTTTTTCCATTTCTTCGAGGGTTCTAAACCCCACTATCAGGCTAGAAATTTCTTTAGTCTAAAATACGGTGAAAGCTTATAATTTCTAATTTCTAATTATCATATAATATAATTGTTTCTACTTTTGGCACAAGGCCAGCAATTACACAGTGTATTACTGGTACTTTATTTTATCGACCCCGTAAGGATGAAAGGCAAAGTTAACATCGGCGGGATTTGAACTCAGAATGGCAAGGGCCGTAACTCTATACGTCAAAGCATGGCGTCCGACCCTCTACCGATACTGCCAATCCTCCGCCCTATAATATAATATAATATAATATAATATAATATAATATAATATAATATAATATAATATAATATAATATAATATAATATAATATAATATAATATAATATAATATAATATAATATAATATAATATAATATACACACACACGAATCGTGGACTTGTTGCCACTTTTTGTCTCTGCCACTCGGACCCAGCTAACAGCTTTGGCTCCTTCGTTTCCTAGAGCACGTGATCTACTCATGACAACGCAGCTTTCGTGTTTCGCATCCAAGAGATGGTCCAGTGCCGTTCTCGTTGCTAGCACGCTAGCTGCGTTGCCACTCCTAAGCGCCTCTTCTACTTTAGCTACTAGTTCATTTTTCTATTTTATCTTTTTCTAAAGCTAGTTCTTTGCTAAAAGCTATGAATTCTAATCTAATTGCATTCTTGAGAGAGCACTACCACCTATTGTTGACGATGGCCCCCGTCAACTGGTGCTTAACTAAACTACTTATATGTCTACTGTAGGCTTTACGCGTCGGTACGACATGTTCAGCCTCCAGTATCCGGGTCCCTGTCTATGCGTTCTATCATGGTTGACTATGCAGGTGACTGATTTGTGGTCCGAATAGGCAACCATGTACATTTGTGGACAACTTCTCGCTGATTATGAATCTGTCTAAATACGATCTAGAATATCCCACTGCGATTCGTCCACGTCCACTGTGGTACATTTGGGAAATCTAGTCGATACCTATCGGCCAGTTGGAATTGGCTGATTAAATGTTTGAGGCTGTTGCACCCTCCTCTATTGAGACATGTTCCTACATAGTTCCAACGTGCATCCAGGATACCATTCCAGTCCCCCACTAAAAGCAAGGAGCGAGACGTTCCCAGAAAGGACTCTAGATGCTTAAAGAAGTCTGGTCGCGATGTCCCAGTCGGGGCATAAACGGCCACCAGTCTGAAGGCTCCATCTTCACCACTGTTCACGTCTAGGACCACCAGTCTACTCTCCGGGTTCAAGTATATTTCCTGTATTTCGAGGTCCAGGTTTTTCCGAAACAAAACAGCCACTCCCCTCCACCTCCTGGCTGACAGAGAAGCGTAGATCTCAAAGTCATCGATATATAGATAGATTTTTTTATTTGCCACAACGGTGCACAAGAAAAGGTGACAATATAAGGACATATGCTGGGGATTTTACATTCAATCTGGTAAAAAAAATTTAAACAAACAAATTCAACAATCGAAATCCCCAATAGGGGCGAGGCGTTACAAATGGGTTGTTTAATACCCAGTAGATAGAACAACCCTCAACTCCAGGAGCGTGTTGTGTAAGTGTTCCTTTCCTCCTATTGCTCTCATCTTCAACCTACAGGTTTATATACAGAGAAGGCCCAATCACTCAGGCCATTTTTGCTACATTCACCCACCTTTCAGTAAATTTACTGGGGTGCAGTGCCTCTCTCTCCACTCTGATTCTCCTTCTAAAGTGGCACCTAAAGAAGGGAATGAGTTGTTGTCCGGAGAGAAAGGCATCTGTCCACAGTCCTCTCAATCTCGTCCACCATATAACTTCTTTCACCATAGCCACTACACAGAGGAAAACCGCCTTTCTTTCGATTTTGAAAGAGGCTGGCGGTTTGATCCTTACTAGGGACTCGGCAGTCAACTCGATTTGTCCCATACGTGACAGCAGTTGTTCTGCTTAGTTCCACGGGTCGGTTACGCCCGGGCAGTGTACAATTGCGTGCAAGACGGTTTCAATGTCCTGCTCGCATCTTGGACACATCCTCTTGGAAGGATCCCTGCCGAGGCGTCAGTGCCTGTAGATCTTGTCTCGAACTGGTAGAGCTCCTCGGTAGCACTTCCAGGCCAAGACCTCTGGAAGTTGTCCATGGGTCCCGGGCAGAAAGTCCTCCCAAACAGACTGGTGAGCTCGTCGTCTTCGACGCCCAAAGTCTCTCCGAGCACGTCGTCGCACTTGAAATGTAGTAACCCTCTATAGAATGTCGAAGTGGAGTCTCCACTGATTGCTGTGCCCGCTTGAAAGAGGACTGTGAGCGCCTGAGCGCATTCAATGTGCCATGCGCCCATTTTCTTCGGTCTCTGCTTGACCCAGGACTGCAGCTCCGTCAGTGAGATAAGTTGCGGAAAGGCCTGTCTCACAAATGGGGCCTACACCTGTTGTTCGGTGATGAATACCTGGAGATGCCGTAGTCTCAGCGCGTGTTTGCGCATCATCAGCCACGGCATTCCCAGCCCTCCGTTGGAAGGGTGCTGACAGCAGACGGATCTCCTCACCAGTGGAACCTGCTTCTTCCAAAGGAACTGGAAGAGCATGCGTTCCATCTTGGTGAGGTGTTCACGAGAACAAGGCGCGACGGTCAAGCGGTAGTAGATGATGGACGCTATGAAAATGTTCGCCACCTCCCCTCGACCTTTCAAGGATAGTTTGCACTCTGCCCACTTCAGGGTGAGCGCAAATACCTTGGTCGTGACCACGTTCCAGTTTTTCTCCACCTGGAGGTCCGGACCGAACCAGACCCCGAGAAATCTCACCGGTCCTTCCGTCAACCGTCCGACGATGCTGTTAGACGGCATCTGTTTGCCTCTCCACGTTCCGAGTTGCAAACCGACAGACTTGTCCGGGTTCAGTTTTGCTCCTGTGAGCATTTCGTATTCCTGCAGTAAGTTGCCGATTGCTCCGATTTCCGAGGTTTCCGACACCATTACTGTTACGTCGTCGGCATAAGCCGACGCCGCTTTCCGCAGTCCCGGTTCCAGCGGGATTCCCTGCAGAAGCTCCAACTTCCGCAGTAGTGGCTCTAGAGTCAGTACGTACAGAATGGAGGAGAGAGGGCATCCCTGTCGGATGGAACGCGTGATTGCGAAGGGCTCAGATAGGTAGCCGTTCACCTTGACCATCTAGCAGATGTTGGTGTGAATTGCTTTGATCGAGCCTCTGAAGAAGGGTCCGAAGCCGGTCGCCTTGAGAACCACTTCCAAGTATCGATGGCCGACCCTATCGAACGCCTTAGATTAGTCTAAATTGATCAGAGCCCCACCGAAGCCGGGTTTACACTTCTCCCTCTCTATGATGTATCGTATGAGGTGGAGGTTGTCGTGTGTGGACCTGGTCTGGATTGTACACGTTTGCGCTTTCCCTACCAGGTTCTCGACGACAAGCGCCAGCCTAGTTGCTAACACCTTGGCCAAAAGTCTTTAACTCTGTGTTGAGCTGAGTTATGGGCCTAAAGTTGCTTAGTTCGTCCCCCTTGTTCTCGTCTTTCCTGATCAGCGTTACTATGTCCCTACCTGCAGAACTGGGAATTCTTCCGTTCTGCTGCCAGTTGCAGTAGATGGCTTCGAGAACGCCAGAGAACAAGTCCGGCATGCCTATGTAAAACTCATAAGGTAGACCATCTAGACCGGGTGACTTGCGTTTCCCGCAGCGGCCCAGAGCGTCCTGTATCTCAGTGGCTGTGATCGGACTTTCGCAGAACTCGGCGTCCATACTCGAGAGACGCGGCAGGCCGTCGAGGTATGAACCGAAGTCCATTGCCCCGTTCGGCGCACTGTCGCTCTGCTCGAACAGTTGCGCAAAGTGCCGCTGAAAGGCTGTGAACATCCGCTTGGAGTCAAGTAGCACGCGTTCGTTTTGGTCTTTCAAAGACCGAATCGTGGACTTGTTGCCACTTTTCGCCTCTGCCGCTCGAGCCCAGCTTACAGCTTTTGCTCCCTCGTTTCCTAGAGCACGTGATTTACTTCTGACCACGCAGCCTTCGTGTTTCGCGTCGAGGAACTGGTCCAGTGCCGTTCTCGTTGCTAGCACTCTAGCTGCGTTGCCACTCCTAAGCGCCTTCTCTACCTTGGTTATTAGTTCTGTTTCTGTTTTGTTTTTCTCTAAGGGTAGTTCTTTGCTAAAAGCTATCGAATGTACTCTAATTGTTCTCTTGAGAGAGTACCACTATCTATTGTTGACGATGACTCCCGACAACTGTTGCTTAACTAATCTACTTATCCGTTCACTGTAGGCTTTTCGTGTCTGTAAAGACATGTGTCAGCTTCCAGTATCCGGATCCTTGTCTATGTATTCTATCACGGTTGACTATGCAGATGACTAGTTTGTGGTCTGAATAGGAAACCGTGTACATTTGTGGACAGCTTAACATCTTCTTGTCTCTAACTGTCTAATAAAGAACCTATCTAAATACGATCTAGATGTCCCGCTGGGGTTTGTCCGCGTCCACTATGGTGCAGTCGGGAAATCTAGTCGATACCTATCGGCCAGTTGGAATTGGCCGATTAAATTTGTGAGTCTCCTGCACCCCCCTCTACTGGGACATGCTCCTACATAGTGCCATCATGCATCTAGGATACCATTCCAGTCCCCCACTAAAAGCAAGGAGCGAGACGTTCCCAGAAAAGAGTCTAGACGCTTAAAGAAGTCTTGCCACGATTGTCCAGTCGGGGCATAAATGGCCACCAGTCTGAAGGCTCCACCTCCAACACTGTTCACGTCTAGGACTACCAGTCTACCCTCCGGGTCCAAGTGTACTTGCTGTATTTCGACGTCCAGGTTTTTCCGAAACATGACAGCCACTCCCCCTCCACCTCCTGGCTGCAAGAGAGATGCGTAGATCTCAAAGTCATTGAAGATTGGGGTTAGTTGCTGCCTGTTGTGGATCCTGGACTCGGTGATGGCTATCACATCCATACCGTGTGACCTAAGGTCGTTTAAAAGTTGGCCCTGTTTCCAGGGCATCCCTAGGCCACGCACATTCACACTTCCAGCTCGTAAATTAGCCATGTTGGTGGAGAAGAGTTGGCGAAAAAGGATGAAGAGATGCACTTACCTTTTCGTTTCCTGGAGATCGGGTTGTTTAATATCCATTTGAGAGCTGGTGGGGCTGTTGAGTGGGGTGAGGAAACATTTCAACAGGACACGGTTTATTGGTTTTTGGCAGGGGTTACCAACGTCATGTGAAAACTGTTCTTCGAAACCCTTATTAGTTTTAGGTGTGGTTGAGAGTCTGCTTTGACAAACGTTTTCCCCTCAGTTTCCACTTTGGGGTCCTGTGAGGTCACCTCCATCAAATGTTTGTTGTTTGTGTTAATGTATGTGTATTTTTTTTTTTTTGTGTTGTTTTGGTTTGTTGTTCATTTTGTAGTTTTCTTTTTTATGGTGTTTGGGGTTGTGAAACACAGCTTCACAGATGAACCCCACAACCACAAATCAAGCAATTGAGAACAACAAAAACAACAACAACAACGACAAGAATGACAACAATGACAACAACAACCATAACAAATCTTTTGCCACAATAAGCAAAGGAAGTTCTACAAATATCGATATTTCCAATGCGAAGGAAATGATCAATGAAGGGAAAAAATATATTACCTTCGAGGAAAAAGGGGGCCGGGCAATCAGACCGGGCAATCACAATCGCGGCCTTCCAAGAGGACGTGTCCAAGATGGGAGCAGGACATTGAAACCGTCTTGCACGCAATTGTACACTGCCCGGGCGTAAGCGACCTGTGGAACTATGCAGAACAATTGCTGTCGTGTATGGGACAAATCCAGTTGACTGCCGAGCCCATAGTAAGGATCAAACCGCCAGCCTCTTTCAAAAACGAAAGAGAGGCGGTTTTCCTCTGTGCAGTGGCTATGGTGAAAGAGGTTTTATGGTGAAAGAGGTTATATGGTTGACACACCATCACCACACAACATACCCCTCCTACACGCCCTGATGACGATTCATCATCATACGAGGCTACTTCTCCATCCCCAAGTGATGATGAAGGAGAGCCTCGGAAAAAAAAAAAAGAAACACGGCAAAGCCAAAAAAAAACAATCACCAACACGAACCCACAGATAGACAGGTAGATAGATCCGAATGTTTTTGTTTACAGACACGAAGAAAAAGAATATTATATATTTATTATACTCCTGTTGCTACTTTAAGTTTCGTGGATTCTCTCTGATCACACGGGAATCCACGAAACTCTGAAGAGCAATATGAGTATCTCACTAATGTAATATTATAAAATGTAATATAATATAATATAATATAATACAATATAATATAATATAATATATATGTGTGTGAGTGTGTGACTGTGTGTGTGCGTGTGAGTGTGTATGTCTGTGTGTCCACGTGCGCGTGTGTGCATACATTTGTATGCACACTAATGTCTCTCTTGTGACGCTAAATTCCGCCAGATGTAGACTGCGCATCAACGTGAGATATTCTTCTCCACAAAGTTCGATCACTAGCAGCAGAGTTCAAAGAGCAAAGATCAAGTCCAGTCCATAAGTTGACATTGTCAAGCCATCGTTTTTGGCTGCCGACCTCTGCTTCTCTTACCATCCAACCTTCCTTCCAGACATAACCTATTCAACCACGAGTTGATCTTTTATATGGCCGTATAGTTTGAGTACTCTGGACTTGACAATTGATGTAATTGGTCTAAGTTTGAGCAGCTCACTGATACAGTCGCTGGGCCGCTTGTCAGTCATAAGTCTCATGATGTGATTCTGGAATGTAGAGAGCTTCTGAGGTGACTTTGTCGTCCAATTAACACAGTCAAGACCATATAATACAACTGGTAGCATGTAAGTATCAAAGATCTTAGCTTTCAAATGATAGGAAACTCATTTCTCTTGTTGAAAGCTGCTCAACCTAGAGCGATTCGATATTGTGCAGCAACCATTCCATTGTTGTTTGATGATAGCTTGTGACTGAGATATACAAACTCCGTAACTTGAGCAAATTGATGGTTGTCTGTTGGAGATTGGCATTGTTTTTATCAGTTGTCATACACTTTGTTTTGGAGATGTTGATGTGTAAGCCAGCCTCCAGCGAATGTTTGGCCAGTACATTCAGAAAGTCTTGCAGATCAGTTCTAGAGTAACTCATGATGGCCAGATCGTCTGCATAGCTAAGATTTGATAGGATTTTCCCTCCTATTTGATAACCAGAGGAGCATTCTTCTTCAGTTTGGTAGATAAGTGCAGCTATAACTATACAGAAAAGAAGTGCTGATAGTACATCCCCCTGCTTAATTCCCTTCAAGATGTCTATACACTGTGTAGTTCCCAAGTCTGTTTTGATATACGCTGTTGAGTTGGTATAAGTTTCTTTCAATAGGTTGATGTATTTTTTGTTAATTGAGGTCTGGTCTCACGTTGTCAAAAGCTTTTGTGAAGTCAATGAAGGTGATGTGCACAGGGTTGTTGAATCCTATTGATTTCTCAATGATTTGTTCAATAGCTAGGATCTGCTCAATGGTGCCTCTTCCAGGTTGATACGCGGCTTGTGTTTCAGGAAATGAGGCGTAAAGGTCTGACTTCACTCGTGTTGCAATGATATTCATGAAAAGCGTGTAAACGTGATTCAGTAAGTTGATAGGACGATAGTTACGACAATCAAGCCTGCTACCTTTTTTGTAGAGTACAACTATCAATGCTTTCTTGAACACGTCTGAGCTTTTTCCTGTAGTGATAATACAGTTAAAGAGATGTTGAAGTGCTTTGATAATTGGTTCACCTCCAGCTTTGATGAATTCTGAGTATATGTTGTCCAATCCAGGCCTTTTTCCTTGCTTCAAATTTTTGTTGGCATGAGATATTTCACTAGCCAAGATAGATGGAATGGCATCTGATGTCGAATCATGAACGGTTGTTGGTTCTGAGTTGCTGAAGTACAGTTCTTCATAGAATTTAGCCCAGTATTCGAGGATATCATCTTTGGAAGTGAAGTTAGTATCGATTGAATATTTAAGGCCCCGGCTAAGATTTCTTGGTTTAATCTTTAGTTTCTTCAGAACAGCATGATATAACCTCTTGGTTGGTAGGTTATTCAGTTCCTCGATGTTGTACATTTGCTTGAGTTTGTCTGATTTAACGAGTTTTTTTTTAATTCAGCCTTTGCTATTCTATATTGTGCTGATGTGTGGCCACATTCTCTTCTGATTCTATGTTTTTCAGATATTTCTTTATTTGCAAGCTGTATATCGAATAATATACGATATGTTTACGAATAAACATCTGAATTTTAAAGGTAATGACTGACGCCATCTACCTTGTTCCAACAAAAGTAAGGGGAAGCAGCTAACAGTAGTGTTCCTGACTGCTTGGTCGTTGTCAAGGTCACGTATTTCCTTCCTTGCCTCTTACTAGAATTGTTTATTGGTAAACATATCGTATATTATTCGATAATCCACCGGGGAAACGCCTTCTCCATTCTGTCCGCCGGGGACGTGGGACCCCATTTGCTCACTATACATAGAGATGGGGAGGGCGAGAGAGATGGGATGATGACGGTGGGAGTTCGGCTCCTCCGTGTTCGATCACATTGCACCTGTTAAGCATATATTTTCATACTTGTGACCACAGACATTGTATGTAAAGCATTGGCCTTCATATGCATGTATGTATACAGCTATGCTGGAGAGAACATCTGAATTATATTTCTTATTCAGGCCAGGCTATTCTAAGCTCCATATGCAAATGAGGCTAATCAGCTCATATAGGGGAGGGGGGTTATGTTTTTGGCTGATTTGAGTGCCAGTAGGAGGCAAGGAAAAGGATATGTGACTTTGACAACGATCAATCAGTTAGAAACAGCACTTCTGGTTGCTTCCCCTTGCTTCTACTGGTACAAGGTAGATGACGTCAGTCATCACCTTTAAAATTCTTAGCTAAAGGCTTTCAAATGTTCATTCGTAAACATATCGTATATTATTCAATATACAAACTTCATATACACGTATGTATACTGCTATGTTGGAGTGAATACCTAATATATATATATATATATATACAGGGGAGCCACGGTTCATAAACTTAATTCGTTCCTGAAGGCCATTCGTCATCCGAAATGTTCGAAAACAGAAACTACTTTTCCCATACGAAATGTTGAGAGAAAAATACAGTGAGAGTGAAACTGCATGTGAAATAGAGATAGATATCACCATAGTAACTGACTACACAGCAAGTGACGCTTTCCCGCCGATACACCCAGCTTGGCGACAACTGTTGTTGCCGACTTACGTGTTCGTTTCTCGAGACACCATTCCTCAACCCAGACGTTTTATGTGTGAAAAAAATGTTCGTGAACCGAGGTTCCACCATTTGTATATATATATAAATATATATATATATGTGTGTATTTGTATGTGTGTGTATGTGTGTGCGTGCGTGCGTGCGTGCGTGCGTGCGTGCGTGCGTGCGTGCGTGCGTGCGTGCGTGCGCGCGTGCGCGCGTGTGTGTGTGTGTGTGTGTGTGTGTGTGTGTGTGTTGCACGTGTGAGTCTACGGAGCAAATGTTTATTACAGATTATTTAGCATTATCAAAGAAATTATGCTTTCATCCATGCAGTGTAAGGAATCTTTTATTCTTTTACTGTTTTCGAAGACATCTTTTCTTGAAGACACTATATATATATATATATGTGTGTGTGTGTGTGTGTGTGTGTGTGTGTGTGTGTGTGTGTGTGTGTGTGTGTGTGTGTGTGTAACAACCACAACACCCCAAAAAACAAAGAGATGTATAAAGAGAATGTTGGCAAACACCAAAGAGGCATAAAAATAAAAGAGAAGAAAATTGGTGAAAAAAATAGTAAAAACAAAAGATTGTAATTCTTGCAAGCGCCAAAAAAATTCTGTTAAAATAATATTTCATTGTGTAAACAGTCTGTTTGGATTCTCTCTCTCTCTCTCTCTCTCTCTCTCTCTCTCTCTCTCTCTCTCTCTCTCCCTCTCTCTTTCTCTCTCTCTCTCTATCTCTCTCTCTCTCTCTCTCTCTCTCTCTCTCTCTTTCCCTCTCTCTCTCTCTCACCCCCCCCCCCCCTCTCTCTCTCTCTCTCTTAAACTGGTATTTATATATCTATCTATGTATCTATATATCCATCTATGTAGTTAACGAGTTAGCTATATGATTGCCTACCTATCTCTATATGTCTGCTTCTCTCTCTCTCTCTCTCTCTCTCTCTCTCTCTCTCTCTCTCTCTCTCACTCTCTCTCTCTCTCTCTCTCTCTCTCTCTCTCTCTCTCTCTCTCTCTCTCTCTCTCTCTCTCTCTTTATACATATGCATATATATACGAGGTTTGTCAGAAATGTTCCAGGACTGATGTCACAAAAGATTTATTTCAAACCCAAACTTCCCACTAAAAGTTTTCTCCTTCTGGAGTCTAATGCACTTTTCCATCCTTTTCTGCCACGCTTGCATGCACTCCTGGAAGGGTTCTTCCGGGATCCTCCGCAGTTCCGTCGTCACGG
>OZ024744.1:59628731-59656231 GCA_964016885.1 Eledone cirrhosa | reverse complement strand
AAACGTAAATTAACAAAAAAATAAATAAAGTAAATATGGCGAGGGGACTTCTGTTCACGCAACATAAATAACTTTTGATGATGTTATCACTAGAAAAGCAAAGACTTGAGAGAGAGAGAGAGAGAGAGAGAGTGAGAGAGAGAGAGAGAGAGAGAGAGAGAGAGAGAGAGAGAGAGAGAGAGAGAGAGAGAGAGGGAGGGAGAAAGGAAATGATAAAGGGAGATAAGAAAGAGAGAGGGGGGGACTCTATGAAAGAAATAGACAGATAAATAAGTAAAGATAGAGAGATAGATAGCTAGAGAGAGCAGGAGGCGGAGGAAGAAGAGCGATATAACTAAGGCAAAACGACAAATGTGTCCCCACTGAGAGATAAATAGTTACTGTATATGTATATATGTATTGATGGATGGTTGGATAATGAATGGATGTGTGAATGCATGCATGTGTATACACACACACACACATATATATATATACATATATATATATATATATATATATATATATATATATATATATATATATATATATATATATATATATGCACATCTTAGTAAGGAGAGCGGTGAAGATCCTTGCTGGTACTTCCATAACAACACCAACCGAAATGGAAGACTACTGAGAGACACCCTGCTGGAGGCAAACTTGATAGCAACCAATCTAAGGTTTAGGAAGAATCCGGGGAAGATGTGGACCTACATCTCAGATATGCACCTGTCCAAGTCCCAGATTGATTTCATTCTGGTGAGGAAAAAGTGGCGGAATAGTGTTCTGAACACAGAACCATACAACCATACAGCTTGTTATGAGTGAGGTCCGGGTGAGCTTAAGAAAGAGCAAGGCTCATCCCCGGATAGCAATCTATGACTGGGGAGCTTTCAAGGAAGATGATAAGCTACAGGAGAGGTTCACAGTAGAAGTGAGGAACAGGTTCAGTGCTCTGTGTGGAGAAACAGAGGAAAGAGAGATTGAAGGGACTGAGGAGAGTGTGACGAGGAGGTACGGGTACTTCACCAATTCAGTGACGGAAGCAAGTGAGACCCTGGTGCCGAGGAGAAAGAACAAAAGGAAGCACGTCAGCTCTGCAATCCCAAAAGTGTGTGCAGCCAGAGAACAGCTGAAAGCTGCCAAGGACCAACTCTATGCTGATCCTACGGAGGAGAGGATGGAGACTGTGGAGGGGATGAGGGAAGAACTCTGTACCGCTTACACCGAGGCCAGAGTGCAGGCACGATAGAGAAGATCAGAAGTGTGGAGAGAGCGGTTGGCGTGTCTGGATGTAAGGAGAGCTGGATGATCATCAACGAGATCACAGGGAGGAAGAGAAGGTGTTTGGGAGATCCAGGGACAGGGCCCGAGGATAGGAAGGGGAAATGGCTGGACCATTTAGGAGCCTACTAGGAGAGCCGCCCTCCACAACCCAGAACACTGGGGAGATCAGGCGGCTGTTTGAGGAACTGGATATTGAGACAGGGCCCTTTACCAGAGAGGAGCTTCAGAGAGCCAATACGATCAAGGTTCATGGAGAAGATGGAGTGATGAAGAGGTGGGATTTTGATGATATCATCCTGCAAAAATGAATTGCCCCGAATCAGTGGAGGATCAGTAACATCGTCCCAGTGCCAAAGAAGGGAGATCTCTCTAACACCATCAACTACAGAGGGATCTCACTGACGTCATTTGTGGCAAAGACCCTCAACAGGATGATTCTTAACAGGATCCAGCCCGAGATGGAGAAGAAGCTCAGGGTCAACCATAACGGCTTCAGAGAAGGTAGATCAACCACCAGTCAGATCCTGATGCTGAGGAGGATATTAGAAGGAGCTAGAGCAAAGTGCCTTCCTGCGGTCATGGTTTTCATTGACTTTAGGAAGGCCTTTGATTCTGTGGACCGTCACTGCCTGATGAAGATCTTACAGGTTTATGGAATCCCCAAGAAGATAGTGGACCTGATATCACTGCTCTACACCAACACCAAAGCCCAAGTCATTACACCTGATGGGATGACAGAGTTCTTTGAGATACTGGCTGGAGTGCTCCAGGGAGATACATTGGCTCCCTACCTTTTTATCATCGTAGTGGGCTATTGTATGCGCCTTGCACTGGAGAAACACCAGGACTCCGGCTTTACTGTAACACCGGCTCAGAGCAGGAGAGTTAAGGCAAAAAAGATATCGGATGCTGAATTTACAGACGACATAGATTTTGGGATAAACACAGTGAAGGAGGCAGAGGATTTGATGCAGGATGTGGAGACTGTGTCGATGAGTATGGGGCTGAGAATGAATGAGATTAAGACAAAATATCTGGTAGAGAATATTAAGAAGGCAGAGAAGATTACTAATGTAGGCGAGAAACTGCTAGAATTGGTTGAGGACTTCCTGTATTTGGGAGCAAAGATTGGGAATACGGAAGATGATGTGGTCGAGAGGAAGAGCAAAGCCTGGGCGGCGTGCCACAGCTTGAGATCGGTGTGGATGTCGGACCTTCGTAAAGACCTGAAGATCCGCCTCTTCGTTGATGTAGTGGAGTCTGTGCTGCTGTACGGGTATGAGACTTGGACACTGACCAGGAAACTCACTCGGATGGTGGATGGGTGCTACACGAGAATGCTGAGGATGGCTCTGAACATTAATCAGTATACACTGAAGATGAAGAACTCAGAGCTGTACGGGAGCCTCCCAAAAGTCAGCTCAAAAGTGACACAGAGGAGACTGAGGTTAGCTGGACATGTTCACCAACATCCAGAGTTGACACTGCACTCAGTGCTCCTGTGGGATCCACAGCATGGACACACTGGAAGGGGAAGACCAAGGTCAACGTATGTTGCTGCCCTAAGTACAGATACTGGTCTGTTGGAGACGCAGGGCATTGCAGCGATAATGAGGGTCAGAGACCGCTGGAGAGAACTCGTCCATGGATCTCGGGAATTTTACCCGTCCTAGTTAGATAGATAGATGCATGTATACACACACACATATATATATATATATATATATATATATATATATATATATATATATATATATATATATATATATATATATATATATATATATATATATATATATATATATATATATATATATATATATATATATATATATATATGAGCGGAACAAGTAAACATTAAACAATCTTTTAAATAAATTAAAATACGATTTAAATATTTACCTCTTCTAGTGCCATGACCGACGGTTTCGCTTATCAAAAGATTGGAAATTCATAGAATTTCCAATGGAAAGGTATAGCTCTTCAGCTAGCTTTTCCAAACCTACTAGCTATAAATCCACGTAGATGTGGATATGTCGCTTTCTGCCCGGTGAATGAATCAAGCCGTTAAAATGACCACCACACAAATGGGCCGTTAGAAAGGGCGGGACTAATAGACTAGTTGATATTTCATGTTACTAGAAATAGCAGCATGATACAACATTTTTTTTCTCTACATTAAGGAGAATTAGATAAATGATATGGATATCCCAGTAGGTACTAAGTACCCACGGAAATATATATGGTGTCTACAATAGTGGTTGTTCCACGGTACTAATTTGAGATACCAGAACTGTAAATATGAGCGGAACAAGTATATATGTATATAGATTTAACAAGCAAATATATATGTAGATTTAACACTTCACTGCTCACAAGTGTTTTTTAAGCTTCATATCATGTCTCCCTATTTTATCTGATGAGAACGCAAATATCATCCCATGATGATATTTGTTTTTGAAATGTGCATAATAAAATACATGGAACTCTTTTAACCATCTTTTGATCTTTTATTATATATATATATATATATATATATATATATATATATATATATATATATATATATACATACACACATATATACGCATATATATATATATATATATATATATATATATATATATATATATATATATATATATATATATATATATATATATATATACATGAAAATGCATATCTATACACACACACATATCGTGGATCTTGCCTCTCCAAGGCGGTGATATATATAACAAGCATAACACCTGTAAGTGGTAACCAGAGGAATTATAAAGGATTCACCACAAACATCTTCAAATTGAAGTATAAACGTCAAATAAACACATTCAAATCAAAATACGTTTCAAAATTAAGGGACCGCATAATTGAACGCGTTCTCTATGAACTGGATTATCGTGGATATACAGGGGAAGGAGGCAGGGCATTTCATGTTTATCTGAAATGGTACAAATCCCGTAAGAATACCAAGATTGCTGAACAGAGAGTCCGATAACTTGTCTCCTTCTCGACACTGGAGATGATTTCATTTGTAACATTTTCAAATCAGAACAAGGTAATCCCTTGTCATAAGTTAAACGATCGTAGTTCTCTGTCATACCTAAGACCTGACCATGCGTTACATCTTTGCATTAGTGTGTTTTCTTTAGGAACAGCACCGTTTGTGGCTGTGTTGACCAATACTGGAGTGACAGTTTTTGTGGTAGAGGTAATATCTATATGTATTCATCTGGCAGTTGGTACTGTTGTGGCTGTAATGTCCAGTGCGAAAGTGAGTCTTTGCTATAGAGGTTACAACTATATCTGTTTATTGGTCAGTTGGTCTACTGTGGCTGTAATGACCATTGTTGGAACGACACCTTCCGTTGTAGAGGTTACATCCGTGAGTCTTTATTGGTTTGTTGGTACTGCTGCGCTCCTTTTTGCGCGCCCTCTTCTCTGCTGCAGCGTACCACACCATTTTGATCAAGCCTTGCAAGATAGCCTTATTGTTCTATCCGGCGCAGTAGCAGTACAGTACTGTCAATTCACACGCAGTTATCTGTTAACGTTAAGAGCACCAGTTAGAAAACTACCCACCTAACCGCCAGCATGACAACACGTGATTAATCAGCGTGTGTCTCTCTCTCTCTCTCTCTCTCTCTCTCTCTCTCTCTCTCTCTGTGCGTGTGTTTGTGTGTGCGTGTGTTTGTGGTGTGTGGTGTGTGTGTATTTGTGTGTGTGGTGTGTGTGTGGTGTGTGTGTATATATATGTGTGTGATGTGTGTGATGTGTGTGTGTATATGTGTGTGTATGTGCGTGGTGTGTGTGTATGTGTGTGTGATGTGTGTGTGACTGTGTGTATGTGTCTGTATGTATGTGTGTGTATGTGACGGGGTTTGTGAGGCTTGCTATTTGTATCAACTTTAACCCTTTGCATTTAGATTACTCTATATTTACTATAGTATTTTTGTGGTAAAGGCTTTATCTTACATAATTATCTCACATAACATTGAATCTATGAGATTTTGATATTATTTATTTTGAGAACAATACCTTAATGTCGGTATGAGCGGCCAGTTACAGCCGGTTTAAACAGAAAGATTTGAGAAAATTTTGGCCGGATACGGCCGGTTGAAATGCTAAAGGGTTAATGGTTCTGAGTGTAACTTATGACTGGAGAGAATGAGCAGTACAGAGGTCACCGAAAGGAATTTGACAGAGTGACATGAGACTCTGCTCGTGAAGGAACTCGTTATAAACTTCAAACGGACTGGGAGATTTCTTTTCAGATATGTGGCTTCAGAATATTCTCAGACTCCTCCTCTTTCGCGTATCTTATAGACCTCATCTTATAGACCCTAGTGATGATTATGACGGTTTGAGAAGTTAAGTGGCTTAGTGGTTTGGGCGTTCGATCCACGGACGTAAAGCCGTAGATTTGACTCTTTGTGTCGCGTTGTCACCTAGAACAAGATACTTTATTTCATGTTCCTTAAGTCTATTCAACTAGAAAACTGAGTTGTAGCTGTTTGTATTTCAAGAAGTGATACTTGATACACGGTCGCCCGATGGATTTTACCTGAGAATTGTTAAAGATGTACGTATCTGTTGAATGCTAAGGCATTTTCCGGTTAACGTCTCGAATAGGCTGCTCCAGTAATTGAATCAACTAGAACACACGTATGCTGCGGAATTAACGAAGGTCTATCACATACACACACATACAGAGTTTCCATGATATATGTAGTAACTTTATCTTATTGTTGCTACTGCAGGAAGACTAAGGTTATATAAAAAAAGTTTTAAGCTGCAGTTTTGGTTGAAAAAGGGAAAAGGAACCAATAATCAGATGGACCAGGGAAACAATGTTTCCATTGGTCTTTACATTGCTAATACTATCTGCTGGTTGCAACGTTTGGTAAGAAAGAGCAAGAACACGAAACACTTCCTGGTTCAAGATTTGAACCCACAACCTTATGATTGTGAATCCATCAAATTCAACCACCTGCCTCAAGTCGAAAATATGAGTAGAAGATTGCAAAGTTGCAGACAATCAGAATGTTCACAGTTCAAACATTGTAATGAAGTACAGCAATGAAGACGGTTCAATCGGGTACATCCACTCATTTATTAAAAAAGCACGTTGCTTTCAGCCAATATGAACTAAATCGAAATGTCCTTTGTTTTTACATTTCAGAGTGTGAGTATGTATGTATGTATGTTCTTCTGGTTTTATAATTTCACAAAGTTTTACCAATAGAGAGAGAGTCAAATGATGCTAGACTGGGTTGTAGATTTTCCCCGCTTTACAGTCATGTATGAGCATTTATCTTGGCCAAACTCCATTCCTATATCCTTTGAGAATGTAACCAGGTCAAGATTTTTCTTCATCCCATCTACGTTCTTGGCATAGAATTCCAGATCATCCACAAAGAAATTATGGGTTAAGTTAATATTACTGTCCTCCTGTGAGCCAATGATGTATCCTTCACATTTCTTGAGCAGAAAGGACAAGGGATTTAATGACAGGCTAAATAGTATCACAGAGAGACTGTCTCCCTGAAATATACCCTTGCGATATTTTATTTTATCAGTGAAAATAGAGTCCTCCTTCTCTGTTTTTAACTTTAGGATAGTAGCCCAAGAAGAAGACAGCTTCTCTATGGCTCTGATAATAATGTCTGGGACTTTAGCAAGTCAGAGAGCTTCTATCGTCCAAGAGTGGGGAACAGAATCAAAAGCTTTCCTGTAGTCCAGCCAGACTGAGCCATATTCTTCCTAAGTTGTCGCACCTCTGACATCGCAGTTTTGTTGATTAGGAGTTGTTCAGCACGCCCCAAAATACCTTTCTTTCCAGGTGCTTGTTCATCTGTGATGATGTTATTATTTTCACAGTGATCTTGGAGGAATAGGTCCAGGCAGGCTGTATAAATCTTATACATCAGTTTCTGGCATGCATTGGGTCGGTGGTTTTTTGCCAAATGGGTGTCAATGTTCTTGGTATTGTTTGTTCTAATGTCAACCATTCTGGTATAAGTGTATCTCCCTTGAGAGCTTGTTGGTAGAGGTCGATAAGATACATCCGATAAAATATCAGTTTTTTGTACCAGTAGCCGACAATCATGTCTCTTCCTGGTGTTTTCTTATCTTGGAGTTTTCCTATCACAGTCTCAAGGGTACCCTCACTTATTTCGTATGTTTTTGTTGTAGTTTAGGAGCAATAGTTCTTTTGGATTTCTTTTAGCCACACTGCATCTTGGTTGAAATTCTTCTTTTCACCCCATATTTTGCTCCAAAAGGAATCTATGTCTTTCTGGGATGGGGCCTCAGTGACACTTATTATTTTGTTCTTCATATCTCTATAGACTGATGTTTGGTTTCGTCTGAATCTTTTATTAAGCACTTTTCTTTCATCTACCTTCTTCTGGTATCGACGTTTCTCGCTGACAGCACTCAATTCCTGTTTGAGGGTGATCAGCTCATATTGGAGAGTTCTGGTTCTACTGTTACCAAACATCGTTTCTATTTTATTTTTTACTTTTTCTTGGTGAGGAGTGAAGTTGTTTTGTTTTTGTTTGCATGTAAGGAGCATTGTCACATATCCTATGGCTTTTTTCTTTTTTTCTATTTTAGTTATTTATGGTGGTATTTTTGGTGGTGCTTTGTTCTTGTTAATATCTCTGCTAACACCAAGATAATGCTTCACTGTCGTTGCTAGGGCATATAAAAAACCTTTGATTTGCCAAAATGTTGGGGTTTTAATCCATCGTAAATATTCATCCCCTACTTCGTCAATATCACGTAATATTTCATTATATATATGTATGTATGTATGTATGTATTCTAGGAGAAGGAAAACTCTGATATAACACCTGCAACCCTGATGGTATCCAATGATGTTGACTTGTTCTTCTTTTTGGTAAATATCATCTTGATTAAGAGAGTGGGACTGGCTTTGTGCAGTGCCTTTGCTCACTATAAAAGCTTCACGGCACAGGCATTGCTTTATATCTGGAGATCTCTCTGCACTTGTCGTCACATGGTACCATGGGCCCAGCACTATGTGTCAATAATTGTCACAAGTGTAGTGTTTGTACCAGAGTTTTCAAGTCGCTGGCTGGACTAAAATGTCACACAGTCTTTCCTCACTTTAAAAAATATCGTCACGCACAGGCATTGCACGGTAGAATTAATTAATAATTATTAATAATGGTATACCGTGCAATGGCCATACTCGGTAACGAGGGAGCAGCCATCATAATCATCATCATCATCATGTATGTATGTATGATTTTATGTAGCTCTCGCAGAACCACCGACGCTTCTGGTGGTTTCAGTAGCTATCTCGAAGCTGAACAGAGGAAGGTCTCCAGGTATGGATGGCATACATGCAGAGTTCTTACAATAAGGAGGTGAGAGACTTCTGCGACATCTTCATTCTTTGTTTGGCAGGATATGGGCTAATGAATCCGTACCTGAGGACTGGCGAGATGCAGTAATGGTAATCTTGTACAAGGGAAAGGGTAACAAGAATTATTGTGGAAACTACAGAGGTATATCATTGCTTTCTATCGTAGGAAAGATTTTATGTAGGGTGCTTCTGGATCGTCTGCTGACACACATTATAGATTCTGTTCTTCCTGAAAGTTAATCTGGTTTTCGTGCTGGACGCGGCACTACTGATATGATCTTCTCAGTTAGACACTCCAGGAGGAGTTCATGGAACAGGGTTCGGATCTGTATCAGGTTTTTGTCGATCTGACAAAAGTTTTCGATACTGTTAACAGAAATTCATTGTGGAAGGTTCTCCAGAAACTTGGTTGCTCTGATAAGTTCCTTGCTTTGGTTAGGTCTTTCCATGATGACATGAAGGCTTGGATTAATGTCAGAGGTAACATGCCAGAGCTTATCTCAGTGAAAAATGGAGTGAAACAGGGGGATATTCCAGCACAGACCCTGTTTGCAATATACTTTGTGATGGTTTTCGATCGCAGCACCGTTAATTGTTAATATATGTGTGTATATGTATGTGTGTGTATGTGTTTGTATATGCATGTGTGTATGTATATCTGTATATATATATATATATATATATATATATATATATATATATATATATATTTTTTTTTTTTTTTTTTTTTTTTTTTCGTGCAATGGCCATACTCGATAACGAAGGGGTAGCCATCATGATTGTTTGTATGTAATATGTATAATATTCAAGCAAACATAAATACAAACACTCACAAAAACATACACACACACGCGAACAAATGTATATATATATATACATAAGAAACTACGATAAATAACGCACGCCATTGACTATGACTTTGCAGTATATACACTGCTTACTTTAAGGCTTTTTAGGTGCCCATTCAGTCGTCAGCAGATACAGGCACCCTTTCGGCCTTCACGTCTTTGATCAGGATGTTAAGAAAAGTGGAACTCAAGGTAGCTGCACTCAGAACGCAAAATCGCGAAAAACATAACCAATGCACTGGAGACTCTATCACACACACACACACACACACACACACACACACACACACACACACACACACACACATATTACTCTAACCCTAACCCCAACCCCAAACCGAAGCGTAATCCTAACCCTAACCACAACACGAACCCCAACCCTAACCCTAACCCAAAACCCTAACCCTAACCCTACCCCCATCTAATCACTTGGTATGCAAATGAGGCTAATCAGCCGATGTATACTTTAGAAAGTGCTATATATTTGCAACAGTTCAAACGAGTGGCAGAGAGGTACACAGTCTTGACAAAAGGCAACAACCAAGAAACATGTTGACTGACCCTTGGTGCCACAGCTAGAACGAACGGATAACGATGGTCATAAAGAAATAGCGTAATGATGCTGGTAAAAAAATCGAATATATATATGTGTATATGTGTGTGTATATATATATATATATATATATTGTTATACTTTGGGAGGGTATAGCTGCCAATATAAACACACCCTCCAGTTGTTTTCACATCAATTTGTTATAAACTTCCAGTTGGTTGGTTTAATAACGGGATGGTTGTTCATTTGTTTACTGTCAATGACCTTTCGTCACGCATTATGTGACCTCCTCAGTGACTAATTTGGTTTCAACACACATTTTCAGATGTATTAATTATATAAGAATAAAGGAACAAAGAATCAGTGTTGCATCATAACATATTTAATAACATTACATATGTTTCACTATCGATTTCAGAGTGTCAGGTTCAATCAATAATAGATTGTTCCTCCAGCTGATCGACAGTGAAACATGCAATATGTTATTATAAATATTGTATATATATATATATATATATATAGGAAAATGTTCAAGACCCCGACGGCAGAGCTCAAGCCATTTCGACGGCTATTTCTAGTCCTGAAATAGCCGTCGAAACGGCTTGAGCTCTGCCGTCGGGCTCTTGGACATTTTCCTATTACTCACTCTACTACCCTAAGTACTGAGTACTCTGGTGCGTTATGGTCCACCTGGTTCCTTACCACACGTCCTTCGATATATATATATATATATATGCTCCGTTTTTGTATTTGTTTCGCAAGATTTCTTGAAACAGCGATGTATGTGTGAATGTATGTATAGTATATTTGATAATATACTGTATGTTTATCTAAAAACATTTTGAAGACTATTCGTTATGAGTCTCAAATTTGTGACCATGTCACTTACTTGGGTGACTATGTCACTTAATTAGTTTCGGCAAAAGCAACGGGAAGCAACTGATGGCCGTTTCTCGCTCGGTAACGGTTATCAAGATTACATATCCCTTCGCACATGGTCTTCAAAATGTTTTTAGATAAATATACAGTATATTATCAAACATACTATACATACATACATATATATATATATATATATATATATATATGAAAAGAGTCAGTCCAGAAATCCCGTCGAAACGGCTTGAGTTCTGCCGTCGGGTCCTGACTCTTTTCCTATTACCCACTCTACTACCCAAAGTATCGAGTACTATGGTGCGTTATGGTCCACCCAGATCCTTACCACACTTCCTTTGTTGTATATATATATATATATATATACATAAATATAATTTCAGCGAGATTCGTATTTCGGCGATGGTCGAAAACAAAGCGAAAACGCAATATTCGAGTTATGCTGACAAGCGCTCCATAGACCAAAAGAGACCAGAGCAATAAACATAGGTTATAAAGGCCAAACAAACTGAGATGGCGGTCAGAAAACCATCAACCAGTGTTCTACCACTGTATATATATATATATATATATATATATATATATATATATATATATATATATATATATATATATATATATATATATATATATATATATATATAAAATAAAGTTAAATAAAAGTCAAATGATTAAAATTTAGCTTCGTTTATTACTGCTATATATATTTCAGTGACAGCCATCTTTGGCTGTGACCTCTTCAGGCAGTTTGAATTAGTATGGTATAGACAAGTACATATGTTGTTTAGGTGTATGATATTGTCAATACTCTGATATACCCAGTTCCTTGTTGGGTTGTTAATTCACTGGGGAACTGGAGTCATATGAATTCAAACAAACGAATTTTCGTGTCACAGGTCCCCTTCTCCTCTCATTGGTCAGTTATTAGAACATTCCTCATTCTAAGTGTTGTTATTGTTGGAGTTAGCTTAAAAATTGATAAAATGGTAGAAGGGACAAGGTGTTAAAGGAACAAAATAACAAAAAAAGTGTCAAACTTCCCATTGTTCAGTTCTGAAAGCATTCCTCAGTCAGAAGTCTATAGAATTCTTTCTGGGGTGAGGCTCCCTGTAGTGTTTTTGCCTGCTATTGTTCAGTACATTTGACCTCCACCATTATTTTGGTACTGTTGTTGTTGTAGTGGTCAGCTTATATCTTGCTGCTGCTAACAATTTAGAAGTATCCAGTTTGTGTTTTCTCTTCATCCCTCCCGCCAACATCGTAGTGGTGGTGAGGGGGGGGGGGGGTTTCATGTATATGAAGAAATATAAGGCAATAAATGAAGAAAACAGAAAATAAATAAATAATATAATAAAATAAAATAATTAATATAATTTGTGTAATTTGAAAATAAATAAATAAATAGAGAATAAAGAATAAAGAGTAAATGAGAGATTGGTGAAAAAGTAATGATAATGTATATAAATAATGTAGGATAAAGTGTGTGTGTGCTATAACCAATCTCAAGGTCAGAATATGTTGGATAGATTGGTATGATACAAGATGTTAAGATGAGATATTCAATGTGTTTGTGTTATAATCTATCTCAACTTAAAATAAATATAAGGTGATACAGTGAAGAGGGCAGAAAACAAATAACAAATTAATAAAGAGAAATCAAGATTTAAGATTGGAACTTGAAAGTCAGAAATCTGGTAAATTAAAAGTGTTTGTGTTATAGATGTTGGCCAAATTATTATGGCTGTGTCCGATTCTATCTCTAGGCTATCATGGTGTCTGCTCCGCCTGGGTTGTTCCCTATGGCTTGAGGGGAGTTCACAACCTAGGGTGTTGTTATTGCCCATATAGCTTGAGGGAGGTCTGGCCGAGAGGTGTTTTCATGTTCTGTAGAAGTCCCTATAGCTTGAGGGGAGTTCACATCTTCTTGTGTTGCTACTGTCCATATATTTTGAGAAAGGTCCCGGCTCGAAGGTGTCTGCATGTCCCGAAGAAGTCGGTTCTGAGGTTTATCAGGCCGCTTCCACCTCTTAGTATCTCGAGGGTCTCGTTCAGGCATAGTTTGCATATGCAAGATCCCCCTTTATCGGGTGGTACTTTCCTGATTATGTACCAGGCCAGAGAGTACGGGGTCCTGTCCAGCTTAAGCTTCCAGATCAGGTCGGAGAGAGCTGTGCTTTTCCTTTTGGCCTCCTTCTTGAATGAATGGCGATGGTTGTACCAGCGGTCCTTAAAGCTCGTTGATGTGGCTCCTATGTAGAGGTGTTCGGAGTTGGGGGTTTTAACCCTACAACCGTACACTATGTTCTTCTTGAGACATTCATTACCAAGGGGGCATGATTCGGGGTTTCTACAGTTGCAGAGGGTGGTCGGCCTCTGCGTGCCTAGATTAGGGTTCTCATTTTGTGTTACATGGTGGTCTTCCCCCATGCTCGGTGGGGGGGTCCTTGGGTCTGTTTGTGTTTCTTGGGTGGGCTCTGGGTCCCCCATTCCCTCCTTTCACATGGTTCTGCTGAGTGTTTGTATTGCCATCTTCTGGCTGTCACTGAAATATATATAGCAGTAATAAACGAAGCTAAATTTTAATCATTTGACTTTTATTTAACTTTATTTTACACTACTCCGGCGTAACCAAACCAACCTGCGCACTTCGTCGAGTGCTCCAGCCTGCATACTGAGGTGTTGGTATACAACCAACATAAACTCAAAATATATATATATATATATATATATATATATATATATATATATATATATATATATATAAGTATTGAAATTTCCGTTGGAAACAGAAAAGGTCATAGAAATGAAGAGTGCTCTATGTAAGTATCAGAGCAAAATTTAATGTATAAAAATCAATACAATATAATTACCTCATTACCAGAGGTTTCCTGAATGAGGCGAATACGAAATAAACGACTTCATTCGTTCGTCAGACGAGGCAATATTGCCTCGTCTGACGAAAGAATGAAGTCGTTTATTTCGTATTCGTTTATTTCGTTTATTTCGTTTATTTCGTATTCGCCTCATTCGGGAAACCTCTGGTAATGAGGTAATTATATTGTATTGATTTTTATACATTATATATATATATATATAGTTTTGCGAGGTTTTTTATATGAAATCGTGTGTCGAAACAAATATTGTTATACTTGGGGAGGGTCATATTTGTGTAATATTGCCAGAATTAATAACAGAACACACTCACTGTTTGGTTGGTTTTCGCTTCTCGCCTCTGTGTCTTTTATATCGGTAATCTAATATACTCGGTCCTCAATGTTGCCATTGACTGACCGGCGGTCAAAAATAATACAGATACAATATAGACACAAACACATATATATAGTTTATCATAAAATTTCGTTGCACATCTGCAACATCGTCAGTGGTGCTATATTTTCCTCCCGCTGCATTGTATGTCTACGCCATTTTATTCAGTATGTCTATATATTTATTTATTTATTTGCTTGTTTGTTTATTTTATTTTGTCTTCTTTGCGCATGCGTTTGCGTGTGTGTATAGTGTTTTGTTTGCTGTGTGATGGGTGACTAGTGTGTGTTTATGTGCTAGTTGTTATTGTGCTTGTGTATTTATTTATTTATTTATTTATTTTATTTTATTTACTTATTTATACTTCTCTTAGGTCAGTGTTGTTTGTTTGGGTGTTGTTGTTATTCCATTCATTCTTTCTGTTTAGCCTTGGTCTTCTAATTTCTATTTCACTGGCCTCTCTGATTTGCCTATCTGCTGGGTCATTTCTATATTTAGATATTATTCTAATGTCTATGTTGTGTATGTTACCGTCATGTTGTTGTCTAGCATGTTCGTATAGTACTGACCCGTTTTTTCGTCCTTTTAGTTCCCCCCAGTGTTGGTCTATCCTTTCACCTATGCTACGAGCAGTCTCACCTATGTATGTTGTTGTCATATTTCTGCAAGTACCCTCTGTACATCTATAGCTAGTGAATCCGATGTGAGAAAGAAGGAAAATCGGGTTTGTAGCGGACGGGGGGGAAGTAAGAAGGGGAGAAACAGAGAGTGAGTGGGTGGAAGTGCGAGGAAGAGGTCAGTAGAGAGAAAGTGTTAACTGACATGACAGAGGGGACGAAAGAAAATAAGAGAAACAGAGAGAACGAGCGAGCAGTAAGAGAGAAAGAGAGAAACACAGAATCGCAGTTTAGGTAAATATATGAAAAATATGGGGAGAAGAATACTGCATGGTTGCACATGGATTACATGTTATAAAATGAGTCCCTCATCAGTGATTTGCCAACGATCATTGGTATTTCATCGCATTAAAAATCATATACCTCACGTTGGTCCGACAATAACTAAAAAAAAGTTATTAGGACAATTGAAACGCGTAAAGCGAGTGAGACAAGTAAACAACACAGGGGAAAGCTAACCGAAGATAGAAAGAACCACAAGCAACATGGTTATTCTGTCAGTATAAGCTGGGTGAATACATGTGCGAGTAAGAAACAGACCTTTCGCTAGTGAATCCGACGTGAGAAAGAAGGAAAATCGGGTTTGTAGCAGACGGGGGGGGGGGGGGTAAGAAGGGGAGAAACAGAGAGTGAGTGAGTGGAAGTGCGAGGAAGAGATCAGTAGAGAGAAAGTGTTAACTGACATGACAGAGGGGACGAAAGAAAATAAGAGAAACAGAGAGAACGAGCGAGCAGTAAGAGAGAAAGAGAGAAACACAGAATCGCAGTTTAGGTAAATATATGAAAAATATGGGGAGAAGAATACTGCATGGTTGCACATGGATTACATGTTATAAAATGAGTCCCTCGTCAGTGATTTGCCAACGATCATTGGTATTTGATCGCATTAAAAATCATATACCTCACGTTGGTGCGACAATAACTAAAAAAAGTTATTAGGACAATAGAAACGCGTAAAGCGAGTGAGATAAGTAAACAACACAGGGGAAAGCTAACTGAAGATAGAAAGAAACACAAGCAACATGGTTATTCTGTCAGTATAAGCTGGGTGAATACATGTGCGAGTAAGAAACAGACCTTTCGCTAGTGAATCCGATGTGAGAAAGAAGGAAAATCGGGTTTGTAGCGGACGGGGGGGGGGGGGTTAGAAGGGGAGAAACAGAGAGTGAGTGAGTGGAAGTGCGAGGAAGAGGTCAGTAGAGAGAATGTATTAACTGACATGACAGAGGGGACGTAAGGAAGTAATAGAAACAGAGAGAACGAGGGAGCAGTAAGAGAGAAAGAGAGAAACACAGAATCGCAGTTTAGGTAATTATATGAAAAATATGGGGAGAAGAATACTGCATAGTTTCACATGGATTACATGTTATAAAATGAGTCCCTCATCAGTGATTTGCCAACGATCATTGGTATTTCATCGCATTAAAAATCATATACCTCACGTTGGTGCGACAATAGCTAAAAAAAGTTATTAGGACAATTATATATATATATATATATATATATATATATATATATATATATACATCACTTTCTGTTGCTTAAACCATTTTGTTTGTTACCCTAGCGTCCCCTTTATTTACGTGTCTCTAACGACTTTTTTTAGCCGTTGCTCGCACCAACCTGATGTATATGGCCTTTAAAGCGATGAAATGCCTACGACGGTTGGAAGGCCACTGATGAAGGACAAACTTTTTCATATGTAACCCATTTGCAACGCTGCAGCTCCATTATTATCAGATTTACACACATATATATATATATATATATATATATATATATATATATATATATATATATATATATATATATATATATATATATATATATATATATATATATATATATGTATATATATATATATATGTATAAGTATGTATACGTACATACATATATGTGTACAGACGTACAGTAGTATGTATATATATATACATACATACACACATATATATATGTACGTGTGGGTTTACCGAACATTTATTATAATGCTCGGTTTGTGTGTAAACAAACAGTCCGAATTACGCCGTACAGTGTTCAGGAAACCATCGTCGCCTTTTGTTCAACACTGACACAGGAACGATGTACTAGTTTCTAGCTTATTAGCTATCGTCAGCATCGTATACCTTTCTGTCAGATGATTGAACGTTTGAAAGTATATACTTTCCTTATGTATATTAACGGCTGAACAGCCTAATTTGCATATCAAGTGAGTTTAGTCGGCCGGGTAACCGAAAACGATAAATAGAAAAGAATGAAACGAAATTTCATTTCTCACTCTTAGTACTAAGAGTAAGAAATGAAATTTCATTTCACCCTTTTCCATATATATATATATATATATATATATGGAAAAGAGTGAAATGAAATATATATATATATGTATGTATGTATGTATGTATATATGTATGTATATATGTTTGTTTTTATGTATATATGTATGTATATATATATGTATGTATACCTTTTTCATTCTTACAACTCCACCCAACATCCAAATCAAAGTAAACGTATTCGACAAACCCGAACCAACTAAGACGTACCATAAAAATTACAGTTATTCCGCCTCAAAACCACAATATTTAACATAATAAAACAAAATCAACCACTAAATATTTCATGTCTAATTAACAAAACCTGAAACTCATAACCAAGAAATAAATCTAATCCAAATGTAATCGCCTCAAAGAAATACAGCAACGTAATAAATTAAAAGGACGAATTTGGTTTCACCTCAATAGTCCTCAATATCTGGTTTCCAATTGGTAATACTAGATCGTCAATTTAAAATGTCATTATTATTATTATTATTATTATTATTATTATTATTATTATTATTACAGTTGCATTTATCTTGCTTTATGTTCATACGAGTTATCACCAAGTCACAACCAGTGACCTCAAGAGACAACAAGGTCCGCCATGTTCAAGAAAGAACATATATACTCATACATGCATCTTTAGTGTTTAGACTTGTGATGTACTTATATTGACAGAATCTTCCTTAGTATATGGGCAGTTCCCATTAGTACTATCTTTTGTATTTCTCCTATACGCGGGTTTCCTGGGATTTGCGATAAGTAATCATTAGACCCCTTAGGTATCATTCCTGGAGCGCCTATAACCACTGGTATTGTTTTAGTTCTCAATTTCCACATTTTTCCAATTTCTATCTCCAGGTCCTTATACTTGCTCAATTTTTCAAATGTTTTTATAGATACATTCTTGTCTATTGGAACGGACATATCAATTAGCTTTTTAAAGTCTTTCAATATTATATGAGGTCTATTTGCATCTATTTTTCGGTCTGTTTGGATGCTAAAGTTCCACAAGATTGAGATGTGATCTTTTTCAAGTATGGGAGGTGGTTGATGTTCCCACCAATTCTTTTGATGGGGCAGGTCAAAATGCTTACACATTATCCAATGTATGTATTGTGCAGCTCTGTCATGCCTGTTTAGGTATTCGGTTGGAGCTATAGGACTGCACATTGAAATTATATGGTCAATGGTCTCTGGTTGTTTTTTACATACACGGCATAATGGGCTGCATCCATTTTTTATTATGTTGGCTTGGCAATTTTTTGTTGGCAGACACTGATCTTGTGCTGATATAATCAGTCCTTCAGTCTCCGATTTCAGTCCAGAGCATTCCAACCACTGATGGGTTAAAGTTTTGTCAACATCAGGATTGTTAGCTCGTTCTGGGTATTTTCCATACGGGGGCTTTTCTTTCCATTTCTTAGCCAGTTTCTGTAGCAGTTCTTTCTTTGTAGTTACTTTTACCTGCTTTGCTTTTTCTGTGTTTTCCATTTCAGCAGTAAATGGGACTTCTGAAATGTGTAGTCCATTACTGTATCTTTGTGCATCTTTTGTAATGGAGTATGATCTTTTGATGCTTTCGTGTTTCAAAACGAGTTTGATCATCCAATCATGTGATTCCCTTAGATGTATAGATAATCCAATTGTTGCAGTTTTCAACACAATGTCTAACTGGATTAACCCACGTCCTCCTTCTTTCCTAGGGAGATATATTCTATATGTATCTGCCTTAGGGTGATGCATTCTGTGCATGGTTAAGAATTTTCGAATTTTTGTATCGAGCCTACGAATCTCTGTGCTTGATCAGTTGATGACATTGTAACTGTAGGTTACTACTGGTATGGCAAGCGTGTTTATGGCATCGATCCTATTCCTTGCATTCAATTCCGTTCTTAAGATTGCTCTTACTCTGCGGTAACATTCCTTCCTTATCCTTTCCCTCATTGTCGAGTGCTTGATTCCGTCTCCTTCACAAACACCTAGATATTTGTAAGTTTCCCCTTGATCAAGTTCTCTTATCACGTTCCCCCGATCAAGATTAATGTCTGAACTTTTCAGCAGCTTTCCTCTGGTGAACGTTGGTTTTGGCGCATTTATCTAGTTCAAACTCCATTTTAATGTCATCACTGAATTGCTCCACAGTGGATAATAGCCCTTGCAATTGTTCATCATTTTTTGCATATAGTTTCAGGTCATCCATGTAGAACAAGTGATTAATGGTTTTGTCATAGACTTTATATCCATGTTTTGTTTCATTGAGCATTTTACTTAATGGTATAAGTGCGATGCAGAATAAAAGCGGTGAAAGAGTCAACCTGAAAAATTCCACAATTAATATTAACTTCTCCAGCTTCCAGTGATTTTGTTTCACTATTCAAAAGGAGTGTCGTTTTCCATGTCTTCATACTGAATGACAAAAACCTCCTGACAACGGGGGATATTTTGAAAATCTCTAAACATTTTTCAATCCAACTGTGTGGCAAACTATCGAATGCTTTTTTATAATCTATCCAAGCAATCGATAGATTTTTGTGTCTATTATGACAATCTTCCAGTATCATTTTGTTAACCAGAAGCTGATGCTTACAGCCATATGAGCCTCGTTTACACCCTTTCTGCTCAATGGGAAATAGGTCATTTGTTATCAGGTGGTCATATGTGTATTCAGTTAGGACTGATGTTAAAATTTTATACATTGTGGTCAAGCAAGTTATCGGTCTGTAATTTTTGGGATTGTTTGTCTCATCATTCTTCGGAAGCAGGAATGTAATGCCGTTAACTAGCCATGATGGTATCTTTTCTGGCTCCTTAACTATTTCATTGTAAAGTTGGGCTAACAGCTCATGAGACTCTGTGAAGGCATTTATCCAAAAGTTTTGTATTTTGTCTTTTCCTGGGGATTTCCATTTGCTGGTTTTTCTTAGAGCCAAGCGCAACTGTTCAACTGTTATATTTTCCCATATTTGTTCCTCAAGGTGAGCTGTATCTTTCATTTGTCTGTCTATCCATGGGGCATGTATGTTATGAACTTTTTCTTCGGCCCAGATCTTTTCCCAGAATTCTTCCACTTCCTCCTTGGGTGGTATTGATTTAGCAGTTATTGTTGACTTACCAATTTTTCTGTAGAAGTTTCTTTGGTTGTTTTTGAACATATTATTGTCCTTATAGAATCTAGATCGTTTTTCAAAGCGCCTTATACGAGCAGCTTTGGCCGACACTTTTTGCTTGATTATTTCTATCAGCATGTCTATGTCACATGTTGATTTTATACTGTACTTTTTTTTCAATTTTCTAAGTTTAGTTTGTTTAACATGTTCACCTACTTTATAGTTTGTTAAAATTTCTATATCAGATCGGAGAAGGTTTATTTGGCGATTGATGTTCTCTTGCCAAGTAGATTTCTTGTGGGAATTCCTTTGTTTTTTCATCTTCACTCCACATAAGTGAGTGGTGACTTTAGCCGATGCATAATAGAGATGATTTAAATCAGTAATGTTTAGTTTGTTTGTGATGATAATGTTTTTGAGAATTATGTTAGTCTTGTGTATTATCTTTTGGTTCTGTTTGGAGTTCTGGATCTTAGGGAGGGTGTCTCGTTGCCCCATGTCAGATTCTTTCATTTTTATCCATTCGATCATAATTTCATCCTTCAAGTTGGCAAGTTCATTCTCATTCATTTCTTTATCATTTACGATCTCATTATTTTCATTTGGAGTTTCATCCTGAGCATGCACTCCCTCCACTTTTTCGATCCTTTCTTTAATTTGTTCTGTTGCCAGTGATTCCGCCCCAACCCAACCCTGGGATTCGAAGTGTTACAGTTTACCTCGTTTTCACTGACACATGTTTCATTTTCCCTTCGCTGACTTTGTGCTCATAGCTTGATCTGATCAATTTCTATATCAGTTAGTAACTTTTTTCTTACAATATTTCTTCGTATATTGGCTAGTTTGTTACTGTCAATATAGCCTCTGTTTTCGGGATGTTTCTTTTTCCATATTATTATTATTATTATCATTATTATTATTATTATTATTATTTCCTTCTTCTTCTTTTTCTTCTTTTTCTTCTTTTACTTCTTCTTCTTAGTATTGGAGCTGTGATCTCTCCATTCGGAGATGTAACGACTCTACCTGGAATAACTCTCTCATTTCGATAAAATAACGTTATTCCCAAAACCCTTCAGATGAACCCCATTTTGGTTGCTTGTATTCGCGATCATATTCTTTCAGTCATTATCCAAGATTCATGACCTAGGTGAGGGTTGGCACGAAAACCGAATTGAAGATAGCGAGTTTGGCTTTTACACCTACCTCCCTCCTTCTGATTACTGAATGCTGAAGCTGGCGCATTACTGTACCAGTTAAAATGTACACTTTTTTATAAGAAAAAATACTTCATTTAAACATAAATACCAAATGTTCTCATTTTATAACAAATTCCTTTACTATCTCGTGTAATTATTTTTGTTGTTCTAAATTACTCAGTATTTGTTCTTCGATGAGCCAATGAGGACAACCATCCATGAAGCATTGTCCACCTTAAAAATGGTTGCTTTTTGTCCAAGTTTGAGAAGTATGTTTCATTTGTAACAGAAGTTGTAGCGATGATCAGGAAAGTTGAATTAGTTTAACAGTTTCTTATTAATAACCCAGTTTATGATGTCATTCAAAAATAGGATTGACTTAAACTTTTTAAATACATTGTTCCAATACATATACCTGAGCTCATAAGGATTTGCACAGCAAAGTATTTATATGTTTCATGTAGAATGTATGGGCAGAGATTTTCAAACTTCTTCACATCAAATATTTCAATATATAATAATACCACAATGAGCGCAAATTCCTTCTTCAGCCCTTGGAATTTCATTGTTTCGGTTATATATATATAGGACTACATTATTTAAGGGCGGTGGATTTTCAGTATCGGTAGAGGGTCGGACGTCATGCTTTGACGTATAGAGTTACGGCCCTTGCCATTCTGAGTTCAAATCCCGCCGAGGTTAACTTTACCTTTCATCCTTACGGGGTCGATAAAATAAAGTACCAGTAATGCACTGGGTAATTGCTGGCCTTGTGCCAAAAGTAGAAACAATTATTTAATGTAATAAATTTACAAGTTTATTTTGTCTCAGAACCCTTGTGTGATTTTCCCCAAACCAGAGAACAGTTACCTATATATTACAGTCTTTCCCCAGTATTCTAATTTTAATAAGACATTAAATGAAACAAAAACTTTCATAGAGGAGAGAATTTATTCGTATAAAAAAGACAATATGAAAAAAAAAATTAACTTTTTGACTTTTGGAAAACCTCATCTTATGTGCCCACTCCTTATATAAGATTTGGGTGCTTTTTTATTAGCAGATCGAGATGATATGTAAGACAAATGCAATGTTTGTACTACTCCATTGCCTTTATATATATATATTTGCAATTTTCAACAGTTGAAAATTGCAAACTTGACTGTCACCACAGAATATAAACCTGAAGATTACGAAAGCATGAAAGTACTTGTTCAATTAACACTTAACATTTAATATTCTACCATACTATTTCATTATAATATCATTATAATTTTAAAGGATTGTAAATAAAACGAGTAAATCAGACAAAGTTGGAATTCCTTTTATTAATATAATCTTCTATACACAATCATACACACCCGTATATATATATCTATATATCTATATATCTGTATATATATAAAATTAAGTATGTGTGTGTGTCTGTGTATCTGTGAATTACCTATAGGGGCCTACATCTTACGACCGATTTTCATGAAACTGTACAGGCTCATAGATTAGTCATCAGGGAGTGTTTTCTATATATCAGGGTATCGTTTTTTTTTTTATTCCGGGGTCATTCTGCAGATAAAAATCGGTAGGGGAGGTCACCTTTTTTTAGGTGTCGAAAAATAAGATTTTTGGCTCTAGCTCCCATATTTTGCAACCGATTTCATTCAAATTTTAAAGCAAAATAGAATTTATCATTGCACATCCTGTAATGGCTTTATATTTTGCATTTGTTGTTCAGGAACAGCGTGGCAGCCGCTTAAATATTCAAAAATATCACTTTTAGACTCAAATTTCCCCTTTTTCGGCTCTAGCTCCCACATTAATCAACCTACTTTGTTCAAATTTTACACTACGCTAGATCTGATTATTTCACGTCTTAAAGTGGCTTTACATTTTGGATCTTTTGTTCAGGAACGGCGTGGCAGCCGCTTAAATATTCGAAAATACCACCTTTTCACTCAAATTACCGCCTTTTCGGCTCTAGCTCACACATTTTTCAACTGATTTCGTTCAAATTCGAAATTCCCTCCACCAGCATGCCCCTTCGTCAGTCACCCGCGTTTCTCAGTGATAGAGGTCATCACTACCCTCCCGCGCATGGTCTGTATGTGGCCATAGATGAGTTATCGAGAAGCAGTCGCTAAGATCAACACCTTTTCATCAAAGCAGGTATTATTTTACCTACCCAGGCAACGCTGGGTACTGCTGCTAGTATATATATATATATATATATATATGTAATATATCAACGCTTGCGTGGACCTCTTAAAATTCGTTGGATTTTCTGATTGAATTTTTCACCTCGTAACTGGATACCAACCAGGAGTACACCTGAACTTCCACCAGGAGATCTTTCGTATCATTGAAATTTTCTTTGCTTCTTATATATATATATATATATATATATATATATATATATATATATATATATATATATATATATATATATATATATATATATATATATATATATATATATATATATATATGAAAGACGTAAAATAAGAAAATTTTAAAATTAACTTACTTACTAAAATTTTCACTCCAACTAATTAGTTTCTGTAAGGGAATAAATATAGTTACGCAACGCAACCATAGAGAAATCCTTACGTCATCAGGGAGTCTAACGTCTTTCATATAATTATTCTGCATCCACTTGCATAGAAGCACAAAGGTACTAAGACATAACATATATATTTGCTAGCATAGGTATACATCTGTATACATATGTTGGTAGATATACTAATTCTCTCTCTTTTTCTCTCTCTCTCTCTCTCTCTCTCTCTATATATATATATATATATATATATATATATATATATATATATATATATATATATATAGTAAGGTGCATTATTGGTGTGTAAAATGGTCCAATAAATTTATGTTAACAATATTAAGTTCTCCACGCTTTTGTATATCTCCAATTCCATTCAAGGGAACAGCTAGATGATATAAAACGGAGTATAAGTATCAAAATGAAAATCCGAAGGCAATGTAAAATTCCAATCATTTAATCACGCACGTGTTTTAATAAGAGATAGATCGATCGTGAAGCCATGATCGATTATCACTGATCTCATCAAGTGAAAATGAATTGTCTTCAAATTCTTGATATGAGGGAGAAAATTAGCGATGTTCACTCACAGAGTTTATTCCCTCATATATATATATATTTATATATATTTATATATATATATGTATATTTATATATATATACACACACTATTAGGGGTGATTTTTTTTAAAGCAAATATTTCGGAATAATATGCAACAATTCAGTATAATCTTTGAAATGAGTTGGTATGATTACTGATTGGCATTGATTGTTCTAACTTGCTATTGGCATACATACATACATACATACATACATACATACATACATACATACATACATACATACATACATACATGGTGGCTGCCAACTCGTTTTCGAGTACGGCCACTACTTTATATCCATGTAGGAGAACCCCTACCGATGCGCTGAACAAGTGTAACTTTTTAGTCCAGCCAGCGACTTGAAAACTCTGGTACAAACACTACACTTGTGACAATTATTGACATATAGTGTTGGGCCCATGGTATCATGTGACGACAAGTGCAGAGAGATCTCCAGATATAAAGCAATGCCTGTGCCGTGAAGCTTTTATAGTGAGCAATGGCACTGCACAAAGCCAGTCCCACTCTCTTAACCAAGATGATATTTACCAAAAAGAAGAACATGTCAACATCATTGGATACCATCAGAGTTGCAGGTGTTATATCAGGGTCATCCTTCTCCTAGAATTCTGCCTTGACAAAGGCTAAGGGGTCATCTCATACATACATACATACATACATACATACATACATACATACATACATACATACATACATAGGTTTAAAACCTCACTCACACACATACACATATATACCTAACCTTACGATCGTAGTACTGTGGTCATTTAGTAATAACTTCTATCGGTCGACATTCGTTTCATCCTCCCGAGGGTCGATTACAATTAGTCAAGTATTGGAATTTAGGTGGCGGTATTCTTGATGATGATGATGGTGGTGGTGGTGGTGGTGGTGGTGGTGGTGGTGGTGGTGGTGGTGGTGGTGGTGGTGGTGGTGGTGGTGGTGGTGGTGGTGGTGGTGGTGGTGGTGGTAATTAATGCTGTTGTAGTAGTGTGGGGGGGGGGGTAATGCTGATTATGTGATAGTGGTGATGATGTCGATGATGATGATGATGATGATGGTGGTGATGATGAGGTATGGCGTACAGGTGATGAGCATGAAAATAGGATGAGAAGGGGAGATACGAAAGGAAGTTGGTGTGGCTTGGCGGGTTAGTTTTGTGGTAAGATGGATGTGGTTAGGGTGCCGAAAAGAGACTGACGTGTCTCGAGGAGGTGGGGGTATGGGGGGGGGGCAAATGGAAACGTCCCTCGGCACCACTATTGCCAACAACAGCACCACCATGGCTTTCACATTACAAACATATAAAATGAATGGCTAAATAAAGAAGAAGAAGAAGAAGAAGAAGAAGAAGAAGAAGAAGAAGAAGAAGAAGGAGGAGGGGGAGGAGAAGAAGAAGAAGAAGAAGAAGAAGAAGAAGAAGAAGAAGAAGAAGAAGAAGAAGAAGAAGAAGAAGAAGAAGAAGAGAATGAGGATGGAGGAGTAGGGGGAGTGGGAGGATACAGGAAAGCAGGTTAGTGTAGTTATTGAGGGGGTTGTTGGGCGGTGTGTCGGGGTGGTGATGTGAGAACTGTATGTGTCGTCTGCTGTACAGATATAGATACAGAGATGATGATAACAATAAAAGTAAAACAAAACAAAATAAAACCTACATTAAAAAATGGCACACATTTCCCAGGAAAGGTGAAAAGAGGAAGATAAAATGAGATAACACATGCATGTACATACATAAATGTGTATATATGTACAAATATATGTACATATATATATATATATATATATATATATATAAAACCCTTTTGTACAGTTGACCATGTTATTCTTCACTCTTTCACTATATATATATATATATATGTATGTATGAGTATATATATATATATATATATATATATATATATATATATATATATATATATGTGTGTGTGTGTGTGTGTGAGCGCGCGTGTGTGTGCATGTATGTATATGTGTGTGTACATATGTATATGCGCGTGTGTGCATGTATATATATATATATATAATGCTCTATGAAATTATTAAGTATTTATAAATAAATATACATATACACATTTGTGTGTATGAGTATATATATATATATATATATATATACATATACACACATATATATACATACATACACATATGTATGTTATATATGTGTTTGAACATATGTATGCATCTATGTATACATGTATGTATGCATATGTGTGTGTATATATATACGAGTATATATATATACATACATATATATATATATACACACACACATATGCATGTTATATATATATATATATATATATATATATATATATATATATATATATATATATATATATAAATATTTATGCATGTTATATATATATATATATATAACATGCATAAATACATACATACGCACATTTCTATTAATATATGATAAAGATAGTAGATATGGAAAGGGGGCAACGGACGCTGCGTGTGAAGTGTGAGACAACCAATCCGAAGGGACCAGAGTGGGGACTGTAAGTAATACGTTGCTAACGACTAAACAACCATAGCCAGCAGCAGCAATAACAACAATAAGAGAAACAACGATCATAATACAACAGTAACAACTACTGTCAGCAGTATTAATAACATCAGCATCGGCAACAGCAGCAACAACAGCAGGAGCTAGCAGACCACAGAACTTACTAATAATATTAATAGAGCTACTGATAGCAACAACAACCACAGCAGCAGCAGTAAACGAGCCTGTGTGTGTGAATGTGTGTGTTTGTGTGGGCCTGTGTGGGTTTGTGTTTGTGTGTATTGGCGTTATC
>OZ024744.1:59601231-59621231 GCA_964016885.1 Eledone cirrhosa | reverse complement strand
GCCGGTACATCGGCCCAGGGTCCGGAGAACCTAGAAGGAATACTGGATCAGTGAATATTTAGCCACCCCTATCTCACCTCCCACACAAAACAAAACAAAACGTCCCGGCTAACCCATCTGAATTTTTCAAGAAGCCCCTTCACCAAATTCACCTCCAAATCAGTCTCATTCCATTATACAAAAATTCTCTTTCGGAGGAAGGCCCTGAGTTCATGTGAATCCGAAGGCATAGTCTTCAGTAAATGTGACTGTACTACTGATAATAATGATGGTTTCTGATATAGTCACAAGGCCAGCAATTTTGGGGGAGGGGAAAGTCGATTAAATCGACTCCAGTGCGTGACTGGTACTTTATTTTATTGACCCCGTAAGAATGAAAGGCTAAGCTAATCTCGGCGGGATTTGAACGCAAAGCGTAAAGGGCCGTAACTCTATGTCGGAAAGCATATTGTACGACGCCCAACCGATACTGCCAATCCACCACCCTCTCTACTGATAATAATAATAATATAATATAATAGTAATGCTTAACCTAACTTCGGTTAAATGAAGACCCTGGCGGGGAACTTCACAAATGTTTTTATCAAGAATATACATGAAATATAAAGATTCATTTAATATTATTTTTATTCTGTTTTATTCTATTTTTATAAAGTTGCAAATAAGCAAGATAAGTTAAGAATGTGTTATTAGTAAGACTGGATTAAAGCATCTGTGAGGACTGCGCCAGAGAACATTTGAGACCGCCAGCATCACTTAATAATTGATATTAAGAGCATATGAAGCTGATATTCCAGTTTCGATCCATTCAGATCTCTAAAATAGAGGTGACAATTTAATAAGAAATAAAATACACTAAAATCTGTCGAAAATGTTGTTTCATATAAATATATATTCAAATGAAACTGCCCACCCCACACTTGATTATGGGGCTCTAGGGTGCATCCTATATAACTAATATGAAAAACCGCTACTGATATTAATCATACGTCACAAATAGTATAAACATCACAAAATTTCAAAACATTTCATCTTTCTCAAAAATTCTACGCTATTTCTGTCTGGTTCAAAAAGGAATCAATGTTTTCGTTGTTTTTCTTTCTTATTTGTTATAAGTCCGTGTTCAAATATATATAATAATGCGAGGGTGCATATAACTTAGTGTTTAGGGAGGTGTGCGCTTTACGATCATGAGGCTGACATTTCAATTTCCAGTAGCGCGTTATGTCCTTGAGCAAAACACTTTATTTCACCCACTCAGCTGGAAAAAATGAGTTTTACCTGGAATTCAAAGGGCCAGCCTTGTCATACACTGTTTCATTGAATTTCCCCGAAAACTACGTTAAGAGTACATGTATGTTTGAAGTGCTCAGTCAAGTTGTTCCGTTGATCAAACAACTGGGACACGTCAATGAAGATCCAACAACAACAACAACAACAATAACAATCTAACCTAGTTGTAATAAGACGCGTTGGCCAAACGATGGTGTGGACGGGGTGCTCACGTGAACGAGTAACAGGTCCGAGACATTTGACAATTAAAATACGTACCAGTAAATATATTGGAGACCTTTACAAGCGAATTCATTCCTCGCCACCCACTTACAAAAGAGAAAAAGGAAGTCTAATTTCTGATTAAAATAAATCAAAGATTTCTTTAAATGTTAAGCAGCATTGTTTATATGAAGCGTTATGAAAATATGCGGTTCTGATTGTTTTGAAAAAGCTGGTACAAAACAAGCTGAAAACAAAAGAGTGAAAACTAGAGTAAAATATGACAACCAAATTTGGCTGTTGTTGTTATTGTATAGCCCCATGATTTTAGGGAGATTTGGCGACTATTTCTAACAGTTCGAAGAGTGATCGTAGATTTGGCTCCAGTGTGACTTCACAACTGTTTAACTGCCGCTTCCAACTGATAAGTTATGTCGACGCCATGACAGATTGTAAACACTAACTGACATATGTCGCCAGAAAAAAAAACATAATCAGTTTGTTTATTTAAAATGTAACCCAAATTTCCCCTTATTCACGACATACCTAGGGTGTTATGGTGTTGGACTGACAAACATAAGGTCATCGATTCGATTTCCGGATCGGGTGATGCATTATGTTCTTGAGCAAAACGCTTCATTTCACGTTGATTTTAATGATAGTTCACTGATCCTAATCATCAAAACACCCAAGAAACCTCCTATGAGATACACCTTTGTAAAAGGTCAACTAAATTTGCATAAGTGTGAACTGCACATGTTTCACGTTTTCTACCGGGATCTCCGAAAGAAAATTCGTACAGCGAAACAAGACAGTTTTCGGGTGGAAGCAAGGAGGGAAGCGAGACGAATCCAAGGGAAATTTTTTTTCTTTTACTTCCTTTATTATTTCAGTGATTAGGCGTAACTGCGGCCATGTTAGGGTACTGCCTGGAAGGGATTTTAGTCGATCATCTCAGCCCTAGTACTTGTTGATTTTTTTTTTTTTTTCAAAGACTTATTTTTATCGATCTCTTTTTGTTGAACTGCTAAGTTACGGGACATAAACAAACAATAAAAGCAAACAAAGACACAGACACGCACACTCGCGTGCACTTACATACATGCATGTGTAAATTTACGACTGGCTTACTACACAGCTTCCGCCGGCCAAATTTCACTCACAATACATTGGTCAACTTGAGGCTATTGCAGAAGGCATTTGCCTAGGGTAGGACGTAGTGGGACTGAAACCTAAGCCATGTGTTTGCGAAGTGAACTCCTTTAACAAACAATCATAACTTTGACTGATGGAAGTTTGGGATTTTTTTTTTTCTTTTGTTTAACGATGTACGGATTGTTTAGGGGATGTGAGGAAATGTAGAATTAACTGCTCGTATGTTCCATAAACATAATGGTGCGACTGCCGCAGATTTGAACTCGCAAACTATTTATTGGCAAATAGATTCAACACCTTATCCACTCTCAGAAAACTGGCAGAGTCGTTAGAGCATAGGATAAAATACCTTACGGTATGTGTTCTTGCTCACTTCACATTCTGAGTTCAAATTCTGCCGGTGTCAACTTTGTCTTTCATTCTTGCGGTATCAATAAATGAAAAGTAATAGTAAAGGGCCGGTTAACTGAAAGAATTCTTAGATTGCAGGACGATATTGCCTTGTGGCATTTGTGCTGGTTCCTTGCATTGCCCATGATCCTTTTCATGACCACCGAGATTGTTGGAAGGAGAGATCGTATCCTCAGAATATAAACTTGTTCCGAACGATTGCAGTAGACTCCGCTAAAGGTACCCAAAGATGAGGGGAAGTGAGATTTAAATTGGCAGACGAATTAAGCCGACCATCTATTGTATAAAGTTCCAAATAACGAATCATTATAGTAAAATAGTGACTTTCGATTTATTACATTATATTGTTTATGTTATACTTTGCAAGAGGTTGGTTGGTAAAATCGTTAAATTGTCGAACAAAATATCCTACAACATTTGGGTTTGTGGTTAGAGTGCTGGATTCCCGATAGTAAAGTTGTGAGTTCGGTTCTCGAACTGGATGGCACGTTGTGTCCTTGATCAAGAAACTATACTTCCTGTTGCTTAGTCCAATTGGCTGGGAAGAAAATGAGATTTTAACGGCTCTTGTACCAAGTTATATAGGTCTTTAACTTGCCCTAGGACAACATTAGTGGTGTTGAGAAGGGAAACTGGCATGCATGTGCGACCTATGACTTTCCACAAAAACACCTTACCTAGGCTGGTGTCTCGGAGAGTCAAACTCATGTTCTGTCAGCTATATGTACATAACCCATGGACAGTTGTTGACTTTTTTTTTATTCGGAGTTCACATTCAACAAAGGTTTACTCGTTTGTTTCTTTTAATATTTCAAATACTGGCTTCCAAAGGTCTGGTGGTCTGCCTATGATATAACTCTGTCCGATGAGCGTCGCAGAAAACAGCAAACCTTTTGGGCAGTACACTGTTTGGAATCGGTTTCAAATTCCGTAGTAGAGCGTCTCACTTCAAGGTTCTTTCGAGTATAATTTCACTTGGATGAAACAAGAAGGCTTTTGGATCCCATGATAATTAAGCTTCTCTCGAAATTCAAAGTGACAGAAAATTTTTGTTGTTGCTTTTTTAAAGATGTTGAGGATTATAGAAATTAAGACCCATAGCCCAACTTCTTTTAGGCTTTCCGGGCGGAAGTGGTTTTGCACCAATGCCTGCCTGCTTCGTTAACAAAATTATCAAGTGATTTCTCCTTTTTTTCACCCATATTCTTTTATTTATTTACTGGTTTCAGACATTAGACTTTGGTCATGCCGGAGCACCTCCTTGAAGGGATTTAATCAATCATATCAACTCAGAACTTACTTTTTAAAGACTGATAGTTACTTTATCAGTAACTGTTTGTCGAACTGCTAAGTTACTCGGCATAAACACAGACAGACACAACATAGGCACGCACAGACACATACTTATATACATGCATACATACACACACACATAAACACATAAACACATACATACACACATACATACATACATAGATAGATCGATAGATAGGCTTCCGTCTACAAAATTCCACACACAAGACATTGGCCAATCCTCGCCTGCCCACGGTGCTTGGCAGTGGGACTGAGTCCAGAACGACACGGTTGCGAAGCGAACTCCGTAACCACACAACCATTTTCGCACCTATATGCAAAAACGATATGTTGCAAGAAAATCGTGACAAAAGCTTATTTGAGAAATATCTGAAATGTTTAGATCCAGTCCAATCCAGTATTGTTGTTTTAAATTAATTAATTATTATGAAATATTTTATCTCGATTCAAAAATCTTTTTCTTTTTTTTTTTCTCTTTTCAATTTGAATTTTTGTTTTTTTAAGCAGTGATAAATCTTTCGGTTTCTCTCCCTTGGACACCTCCTCTCACCATCACTACCACACATAAAATATCGTGAATTAAATATAGAGTTACCTGTTTTTTTTTGTTCATCCACCCATCTCCTTAATATAACAAAAACAGAGGGGGTGGGGAAACAAAGAAAGACAAATATAAACAGAAAGAAAGAAAGCGGGAGGGCTGGCGGGAGTAGGAATGGAAAACCCTTCCGTTCTATTACTATAAAAATATTTGTCTTTGAGCTCTCCCTGTTTGTATTCTTAATGCCTTACACAAAATAATTCAGCCTGTCTGTTATGTCTCTGGCTTCTGGTTTTCATTTAAGCGGTTTACTTAGAGAATACAGGATACAAGAGACAAACAGGATCCTCGCCACCAATCTCCCACCATGAATACACAAATAAAAAATATAAACCAATAAATTATAAATACTACTAAGGTAGATGACACTATTTTAAGATCAAGAAATCGCTCTCCAGTTTAAAAAAAAAAAAAATGTTCGTCAATTCTCCTTCCCTCATCTCTCACTACTTCCTCAACACAAGCGGCTAAACTATCAACAATCATGCAGTTTTTAAATCTTTTTTGCAATCCGATGTTTCGCGATGCGAAGCTAAGTGTATATCTTCTCCCCTTTCCATTCTTTCACAGAAATTCTGCCATCACAATCCTTTTGTTTTGTTTTATTTCATTTCATTTTATTGTATTATATTTTTTTAAAGAAGTCATATACTTAAAACTGCCTCACCAACACCACCTAAAAACATCTTCCCATTTTTCCATAAGCTTTTAATAACAAAACGTAAGCATTAAAAAAATGTACATAAAATAAACTATAATAACCCCCTTCCCTCATAAAAAAACTGCGTCAGTTATCAAAACGCTAGAAATAGTTCCATTAAACACAATAGTATGACAACAACGGACCAGGCTAAACTATTCGTTTAGTTACCTCAAAAGATAATATATTGTTAAGTGTATCTGTGTTTATTCGAAGTAATTTTTTTTTTACCCTGTTATATACGAGAATATTATTCCAGGATCACCAACGAAGAATTGTGAAGGCATGTGGCAGATGGTTAGGGGTGTTGGGTTCACGATCGTAAAGGCATGGGTTTCATGCCTGGACTAGATGGCGCGTTGTGCTCTTAAGCAAGACACTCCATTTCATGTTGCTTTTTATGATAGGATTGAAGCCCTTAACATTGAAACCTCATAAGAGATACCATCTCATAAATTTTAACACTTTCTGAAATTTCAATCACATATTTCGGAGTTTTACTTATACGGTAAAGTGATTTGATTTGAATCTGTGTTGAAATTGAAACAATTACATAGTGGAAGATTAACTATACACACACGCACACACACACACACACACACACACACACACACACACACACACACACACACACACACACACACACACACACACACACACACACACACACACACACACACACACACACACACACACACACACACACACACACACACACACACACACACACACACACACACACACACACACACACACACACACACACACACACACACACACGTGTATATATAAGAATTGTACGTATGTTGCAAGTATCATGACCAGAGAAAGTATGTTTAAACTGAAACAGTTACACCGTGGCAGAGCCATTTTAGTAATCTTAAAATAATGCACAAAATCTTAAAATGACTAACATTCATTGACCAGATCGCAAATACTGCAACGACATTTTGACACCAAGAAATGACTGATCTCAATCTAAAGGAGTTACCAGACGTTTTAGCGAAGGCGCATAGCTTAGTGGTTAAGCGGTTCGGTTCACTATCAAAAGCCGATGGGGTTAACTTTACCTTTCATCTCTCGATGAAATAAAATAAAGTACTGGTTATGTACTGGGTCGATATAATCGACTTCATCTTTTCCCTAAATTGCTGGTCTTGGTAGAAAGAATTACTATTAGTTCCCATCATACACAATGTCAACTTGTGCTTCTCAATGACAACCTTCTGTGTTCCACGTTGTTGTTGTTTAACCCAGACCAGTCCTGATATAAGCAGACCTATGAGCAAAAGACATTCCGTCTGAATATGACCATCCAGTCTTTTCAATTATAGTCTAGCTCAGATTACGTTATCCAATATGTCCTTTGTGGTTGGCATAGAAAGTTGTACGTCATCGCCCACGTGTCCATTAGGGAGCGGAGTTAGAATAAGGTCACTGTTTTCTTATTTTAGTTTCTTTTCTTGAAAGAACGAAATAAATAAAGAAAGACAGTGTGTGTGTGGGGGGGGGGGGGGGAGATGCAGAAAAGGAAAGAGGAAAGCCAATATATTAACACTTGAACAATAAAATTCAAGACCGCAACTCTCTCTCTCTCTCTCTCTCTCTCTCTCTCTCTCTCTCTCTCTCTCTCTCTCTCTCTCTCTCTCTCTCTCTCTCTCTCTCTCTCTCTCTCTCTTTCTCTCTCTCTCTCTCTCCCTCTCTCTCACAAATTATAATAAAAACGAAGTAGTAACGTAATGGTATTACATCCGTGTTGACATCCTTGAGGTTCTTCAAACAAGTGTTTTTCTGGAGACTGATAGACGACAAACGGACAGATGAAAAGACAACAGATATGCTAATAGATAGATAGATAGATAGATAGATAGATAGAATGAGTGGGAGAAAGATAACTACATATGTACTTTGCTCTCCTGTACACACACACACACACGAAACACATTCACACACACACTATATATATATATGCGTGTGTGTGTGAAAGAAAGAGATACCACCATTTTATATTAGAAACTAAAAAAACTCACAAGCGTAACAAAATACGATGTATTAACAATTAACATTCTCTCGCAAGGTGATATCCTTTCTTGTATCGTTTTTCATTTACATTCTATATTTATGTAGTATATGGTGATATACATTTGTATACTGCGCGTTTGCCCTGAAAGTGACAGATTTCATAAATGAATCAGTTGCATTCACTCAAAGGCTACATGACTGCACGACCGCACAGAACATGTACAGTATCTACACGCATACATGTCGCACCACCAGTAGATAAGTCGTACTTCCGTTCTACCTCCAACATTCACAAAATACTAATGTATTTTAATTTGGGCTTTGTTGATCCAGCAAATAAAATTACATGTTGATTTTGCATGTGGTGTTTTTTATTTTGTTTTTTGTTTTTCGCGAGAAATACTTATGTAAGTCGTACAGGCAAATAAGTCGTACTTCCATTTTACATATATTTACAATGTACCACATATTTTTAATTGTGGTTTGGTGGATGAATCACTAAATTATATGATCATTGTTCATGGGTATATACAGTATAACGTACATGCAATGTTTCTTTGATCGTATGCATCTTCGTGGGAAAGTGTGCGGTGTATTTATAGAGTACCTATCTATCTATATATATATCTATCTAACTATCAAGCTGTCTATCCGCCTCTCTCCCTCTCTCTGCCCCATCTCTCTCTTTATATATATATATATGTGTGTGTGTGTGTGTGTGTGTGTGTGTGTGTGTGTGTGTGTGTGTGCCTGTATTCAAATCAGTATCCAAGTTATCCACTAGTCGTACTAGTGGATAACTCGCATACTGATTTGTTCACGTCGTATTTTCTTGAGCTGGATTGGCAGTAACGGTAGAGCGTCGGATAACATATTTGCAGCATAGAGTTACTGTCCATTATGTTCTGCATTCAAATCCCGCCGTGGTTAGCTTTAGCTTTCATCCTTACAGGGTCGATAAATAAAGCACCAGTAACGCACAGGGTCGATTTAATTGACTTTCTCCTCCTCAAAAGTTGCTGACCTTGTGCTAATGATAGAAATCGCTATTACACAAGTATAATCATTGCTGCGTTACATTCATCAAAGGCGAGATGGTGTTCGATCATATTACATCCGCTTATCATCCTTATTCGGAGTATTTTATCGTCAAATGATTGTTCATTCTGTTCGTTCTACGCTTCGCTGTGGTAATCTCATAAGAGCAAAACATTTCCAGAGTTTTCTTTCGTTCTTGTCGAAAAGCTTATCGCTAGTCAATACCCTAATACTGTTTTTATCTATTTTTCCTTCGCCACTATCTTAGCCAGCCATTTTTACCTATTTGTGGATTTTAGAGGGCAGGCACTTCCTTTAGGCCAACTATCAAGCCACCCAAGACACATATATCAGAGAGACATATTACTGAAAAGAACACAGTTTTATATAAATTTATATAATTAACTTAAATTTATAATTTCCTGTAACCATTAAATAAACCATAAAATATATTTGATGTGTAGCAGTGTTGTGGAAATATCTAAAGTAGAGAGACAGGGGGTAATATGGTCTTATAATGATTTGGCTTGGGGGAGTGTAGATTGTGTAGTGTAAAATACCGGCTCAGTAATTTTATTAGTGTTGTCAGAACCAGAAATTTGAAAACTAGGTTTATCAATCAGTTTGCCAACCTGGAAGTTGAAATTATTTTATATGTGATAACGGGGTTGCATAAATTTGGGAAGGGGGGGGGGCGTTCGTTGTTTATCCTGAGATTATAAATGAGTGGAATATTTTAGTAGTTTTAGTCATTTGCTAAATTTGCTCGATTTATTTTGTTGTGCATTATATATATATATATATATATATATATATATATATATATATATATATAGTAATAATAATAAATTTGGAGACTAAAATCCAAAGAGGGCTCGATAAGGATAAATATATATATAAAATATATAAGAACCGTAGAGCAAATATAACATATAAATAAATATAACATATAAATAAAGCATTTAAAATGTGATACTTGCTTGTTGTTTCTAATTAAATCATGGAATTTCTACGACTTGGCTAGTATTTATTAAGGTTTTGCTTTTAGTATTTACTAGTAGAATGGCCCGGCGCTGCTCGGGATTCTAAACATAGATTGGCATGTTTATCCCTCCTTTCTGAAACAGTTTCGTCGTATGTTCATCAATTGATGCAGAAGTCCTAATAAAAAGTGAAGTCGCCTCGGGTGAATAGGCAAATCATTTTCCATTAAGATTTTTTAAAAGCATGCGATTGCGTTCCCTCTCTTTTTTGTTGTTATTTTTGCTGCTGTTGGTGTGATAGCGGCCGTTGGTCGTACTACTAACACAGTCTCGTCCTTCTTCAGCCAATCGTGTATATCCCCTTCTGCCTTGTCAGCAATGAGAACAATATTTGCTCCAGGGTTCTTATATATTTGATATATATTTATCCTTATCGAGCCTCATGAAATAAATACGTTTGTTTATATTTTGTTATTGTGTATGCAAAAATATCTGTACCCGAATATATAATTATATATATATATATATGTAGAAGATCACGCCACCTAGCTTTGACTTTGGAGGCAGTCGATTAACTGCCCTTAGTTCTGACGTCATGTTCTGACGTCAGTAGCTGAATACACTCTCTTCGATTTTGTCTCTTGAAGAGAGCAGACGCGTTTCACGGTGGCGAAAAAATCGGTTGGGTGGTTCTCGAGTTTTAGGGAGTCAGCCAGACAGATAGACAGACAGACAGACATTCTCTGTTTTAGTTATATAGATATATGATTTACAATTTGCGTGTTGGCAGGGCTTTCTGGAAAAAGTGGTAGGGGCGTTGAGGGTATTACATGGCCGTGAGGGAGGAGTGAGGCCCAAAAAGTTTGAGAACCCCTAGCTTAAAGGGTCCCAAATTAAAATTTTGTTGTTGCTTTCGCTACCATAAATAATACACAAGGCTCCTAATGAAATTCTGGGCGAGGAACCCCACACAAATATAATCCGCCCCTGACAGCAGGCTCACATCACCAGTCAGCCAGCCAGCCAGCCAGCCACACCAGTATGAGGGTGCCTGTCGTCTACACCCCTATTTGACATTGTTTCTCTTCTTTTCTGCTGTGTTTTCTGTTCCTTTCGTTTTGGGCGGGAGTGGGGGGGGGGTATAACTTTTTTCTTACTTAAGAATCATATTCTATTGTTTTTGTTTTGTTTTGTTTCTCTTCTGTCTGTTATTACGTTACAAGAAAGATTCTAAATATATACCCGCGTGCGCACGTGCACAAGGGTACACACACACAAACACATTCATATATATATATATATATATATATATATATATATATATATATATATATATATATGGGATGTGTAGTAAGATTAACATGAACAAAAAATACACAGTACAGATATAGAACAAAGTATATATTTCTACACACAGACACAAGCGCGCGTTCATGCACAGTTCTGGTATATTTTGAAATATCGTTACTCGCAAGTTTTATACCGTTGATACAAACATGAAATCAACGAGCGGTTGATACATTAATTATAGGCTAGTCGCTGCTTGTAATGCAGATTTGCACAAGATAGCCAAATATTGGGCTCTACTTCTTCTCATTCTCCTGCTCCTCCTTCTTCTTCCTGGGAGGGTCTTGGGCGCAGAGTCCTCAAACAGTCCTTCCATAAGCAACCGTCTCCATCTGATCCGGCTGGATTGCTAAGCATGTTTAGCCAAGCTCATGGATGTTATCCAACCATCTTGCTCAGGGTCTACCCCATCGTCTTTTTCCGGTTGGTTTTGCCTGTAAAATCTGTCCAGCGATTCTTTCCTGAGACATTCTAACCACACGCCCATAGTATTGGAGCTGTGATCGGAGAAGTAGCAGCTCTACCTGGAATTACTCTGATGTCCGAGCTATGCCCTCTATTAAGTAACGTTACTCTTAAAGACCCCTCTGAGGAACCTTATTTTGGCCGCTTGTATTCGCGATCGTATTCTTTCGGTCATTACCCAAAATTCATGGCCATAGGTAACGGTTGGCATGAATACCGAATTGAAGATAACAAGTTTGGCTTTTACACCTATCTGTCTCCTTTTGATTACAGAATGCTGAAGCTAGCGCATTACTGCAGCAGCTCCTGTAGTTCTTGTACTTAATTCAGCCTCCTGCCTTCCATCACTCGTGAACACGACCCCAAGATACTTGAACTTCTCCATCTGCTTCTGTGGAACTCTTCCTTGAGAAGACGAGTGTCTCAGTTTTCGCTGCGTTGATTTTCATTCCAGTCATGCAGCACTCGGCACCAAACCTATCAAGTGCAAGTCGGAGACCATCTTCTGTCGAGTTAAGTAACCATGTCATCTGCAAATTCCAACCGACTTATTTTACGCCTGCCAGTCCTGATACCATTTCCAACCGGCTAAACATGTCAATCCTGTTCATGAAAATAATGAATAGGAGAGGTGACAGTACGCACCCTCGGAGGAGTCAGACTCCCACTTTGAATAGTTTCGATTTACCACCATTTATCCGAACACAAATACTTGGGCATTCGTACAGAGACACCGGAGCAGTAAGAAGCTGACCATCAATAGGTCATAACACCATACGATCTGCCCTACCACTTTGGATATTTTACTAGTAAGAAATTATTAATTGAAATTAATTAACTTCATTAATAATTTCTTGCCAGTAAAAAATAAATGACTAAACATCTTAATCATGTAGAAGAAGCGCTGTGAAAATATCCAAATGGTAGGGTGGATCGTATGGTGATATGGCAGTGACATAATGGGATGAAAGACAAAGTTGAGCGTAGCGAGATTTGAAACCAGCGTAAAGGGTAGTAAAGAAACATTGCGATGCTTTTAATCCGACACACTAACGATTCTGCTAATCCGCCGCCCTCCGTTATAATAGTTATAATTGTTTCTACTTTTGGCACAAGGCCAGCAATTATTCCAGTGCATTACTGGTACTTTATTTTATTGACCCCGTAAGGATAAAAGGCAAAGCTAACCTCTGCGGGATTTGAACTCAGGCCGTAAAGGGATGTAACTATATGCGGCAAACCATGGAGTCCAACCCTTTACCAATACTGCCAAGCCACCGTAATATTAATAATAATAATAATTCTTTCTAGCATTGGTACGGATATTTCAATGACAGTGAAGTGGTTTGATTTGAATCTGTGTTGAAATTGAAGCAATTACATGATGGAAGATTAATCACACACACACGCACACGCACACGCACGCACGCATGCATGCATGCATATATATATATATACACACACATACATACATACATGATGATGGCTGCCCCCTCGTTATCGAGTATGGCCATTGCATGAGAAAAAAAATATATATATATATTTAAGTCGTTTGGAAGCCTCGACAATGCAAATGGGTAAATCTCCGGGTAACAAGGTCCGGTGGTGGAGAGAGAGATGTAAGTGGGTGTACGTTGAGATGCGTGGTGTGTATAAGATGTGTGAGATGTGTAGAATGAAGGGAAGAGTATAAATATATATTAATAACAATAATAATAATAACAACAATAATAATAACGACAACAACAACAATAATAATATACATATATATATATATATATATATACACACACGCACACACATAAACATATCTATACACACACGATAGCAATTAACAGCGCCGCGATCTAATGTGGCTTTTTAGACCACCCAATGATCTAAAATGTCTTGCACAGAGTTGGCAACCAAAACATTCACTGGGAATAGCCGGCTGTGGTTGGAGTTCATGTACTTTTGCATGAGGTTTGAGCCCTCCTGCTGATTTACATTCTCTACCACATGCTTGGCAAGCATGATGAGTAGCATCTCCAACAGCAGCCTGGTAGTCAACCACTGGTCTCACTTTATGACTGCGAAGATGACTTTCGAGTCCAGCTTTGCTTAGGCAGAGTCTCGCACATACATACATACATACATACATACATACATACATACATACATACATACATATTGGGGCACTGGGATATGTTAGTAACTGCCTCAATACAAATCTTGAGAAGCTAGGCTTCACAGGAATAGAAAGAACACAACTAGTTAGGAAACTACAAGTACAATCCATTAATGGAACAGTAAAAATATGTAAAACATTCCAAAAACTTTTCATCTAATAACTGCATATACACATGTACAGATACAAAGCATATACACATGCACACATACAACTCAAAACATACACATCCACACATACAATAACATCCATATCTACACATGCATGACTACATACATATCTACCTAGATGATGTTGTGTAAATTCCAATGAGAGAGTCTTGTGTCTATGTTAGAAACCGACTCTCTCTTTATTGGGAAAACTTTGTGAAATTATAAAACCAGAAGAACATACATAATACATACATACATACATACATACATACATACATACATACATACATACATACATACATGGTGGCTGCCAACTCGTTTTCGAGTACGGCCACTACTTTATTTCCATGTAGGAAAACCCCTACCGATGCGCTGAACGGGTGACTTTTTAGTCCAGCCAGCGACTTGAAAACTCTGGTACAAACACTACACTTGTGACAATTATTGACACATAGTGCTGGGCCCATGGTACCATGTGACGACAAGTGTAGAGAGATCTCCAGATATAAAGCAATGCCTGTGCCGTGAAGCTTTTATAGTGAGAAAAGGCACTGCACAAAGCCAGTTCCACTCTCTTAACCAAGATGATATTTACCAAAAAGAAGTCAACATCATTGGATACCATCAGGGTTGCAGGTGTTATATCAGAGTTTTCCTTCTCCTAGAATTCTGCCTTGACAAAGGCTAAGGGGTCATCTCTCCCGGTGATTTTGGATGGCCATTGACTCTTAAGAGCTCCTTTGCCCTTTGACAGGTTTTGTTTTTAGTCCTGCAGGATGTCCAAAGTCACCCTCCTCACCAAGAAACCTTGGTGGGGTTGCCAGTTTAGTCGCCAACGACCCGACCATGAGACAGGTTGGACTGGGATACATGTTACTAGTAGCACCAACTGGTGACCTGACATGCATACATACATACATGAATGCATGCATACATACATACATACATACATACATACATACATACATACATACATACATATCGAGAGAGAGAGAGAGAGAGAGAGAGAGAGAGAGAGAGAGGAGGGTAGAACACTGGAAGGTAATATCCGTAGTGGTAGAACATTCAGTCCATGGGACGAGTTAGGTAGAAGTGGTAACACAACAGTTAGTTCACCATACCGAGAACAATTGTTTCACCTTAGCGGATCCTCAGCTCGTACCGATCATGGTTATAGGAATAGGAAGAACAACCGTACGGTTGTTCTTCCTATTCCGAGCTGAGGATCCGTTAAGGTGAAACAATTGTTCCCGGTATGGTGAACTAACTGTTGTTACCACTCTATATATATATATATATATATATATATATATATATATATATATATATATATATATATACTCTGCTATGTATTGAGTACCTTACTTACTGTGGTTACCCCCGATTGAACCCGGGATAGACTTATATATATATATATATATATATATATATATATAAATACACACACACACACACTTGTATATATGGGAATTGTACTTATTTTGGAAGTATCATGACCAGAGAAAAGAGAGTAAAGTCTATTTTATTTTATCAAATCCCGGAAGGATCAAAGACAAACCTGACCTCAGCCAGATTTGAACTCAGAACATAAAGAGCAGCAGTAATTAAATACCGTAAAGAATTTTGTCTGACGCTCTAACGATTCTCCCAATCCACCGCCCTTAATAATCTGAATAGCAATACATTTTCTTTTACTTGCTGCCAAACGCAACACATATCATTGGTATATTTACCAAACCAAATATGACTAGTAAGAACTTTTCTTACATTCTTTCGTGGACCTAATTCTACACTACAACTACTATTTAATACTTACTGCTTGTTGACATTCTACTACTACTACTACTACTACTACTACCACCTCTACCACTACCACTACTACTACTACTACTACTACTACCACCAGCACCAATGCTACTACTACCATCACCTGCACCACCACCACATCACTAGTACTACTACTACTACTACCACCACCAGCACCACCTGCACTAACACTAGCACCACCACCACCACTACTTCAACAATAACATCAATAACAACACCATTAACACTACCACCATCAAAAAATCATCACCTCCACCATCCCCATAACCAGCTTAACATTAATTATCATCATAGTTGTGGCACTGGTGGTCGGGGTGAAGATGGTGGTGGTCGTCGTCACCGTCATCGAGACGGCGGTGGCGGCGGCAACGGATGTGGTGGTAGTGGTGGTGGTAGTTGTGTCGAGGTGGTAGCCCGATAAATGTCTTATGAGACGAGCCAGCAATGCAGTCTCTGTCCTCTCATTAAATATGGGAGCACAACATTGTATGAAATATTTTGCATGATTAAAGATGGCGCGGGAGAAACTAATACGTGTCTGAGAACAGCCATGTTGCAGAGGATTTGTGTGTGTGTGTGTGGGTGTGTGTGTGGGTGTGTGGGTGGGTGTGTGTGGGTGTGTGTGTGTGGGTGTGTGTGTGTGTGGTGATGGGGCTGAACTACTTGATAAAGTGTTTGGTGCATGACCTGCTAAGAGGGGTGGCAGTGGTGGGTAAGAATAGAGGAGTAACTAGAGGTGAGATACGGGTGCATTGGTTGGCCTCCGGTAAAAGAGACAAGTAAAATAAACTATAGACAGGGCCTCCGAGTGAAATATTGCAAGGCAGAACAGGATTACTTTCAGTGGCTCCCAGGAGGCTGCGTTGGAGGCGGGGTAGGTCTTTAAAAATTCAAGGAGGCTGAAAGATGATTAAATCATCATCATCATCATCATCATCACTATTATCATTATGATTATTATTATTATAATATCCTTCCTCGGGATTAATCTTAATTCTTGGTTTAGTCAAGATAGCAGACCACATATGACGTAGTTTCCTTCTTTTCAGTTTGTATCTAACACTGTTAGAAACAGGGTTTCTATAACATTTCTACATTAAGATTCAGATGATTTTATTATTATTATTAATAACTTATTATTATGAATTTGTTATCTTAGTCATTTATGTTATTTAACCGGAAAATTAGCCCTACAGAACATCAAGCCGCTACCTGCAGCTTCAGATATTCAGGTCATATCGGAAAGTCCTTGCTGTTCCCAGTAGGCATGCTATTTGAAGTGTTCTAAAATAGGGAGCTGGGCCAATGTTCTTTAACCAGCCTTGGAAGCTCTTCGAGATAGTACCTAGTGCTCCTATGACAATTGGGACGACCTTGACCTCATGACAGTCCTAAATCCTTTTTAATTCCCACTTTAAATCCTGGTACCGGTTAATTTTCTCCTTTTCTTGCACTTTTGTATCAAAGGGACAAGCTACATCTATAATCAAGCAAGATCTTTTATCCTTGTCAAAAACCACCAGGGCGGGACTATTCTTTGTCTGTTTGTCTCCTGAAATACAACAACAATTTCACCCGGTCACTTTCTATCACCGACTCTGGCCTATGCTCATATCATTTCTCAGAATGAGGCAAATTATTCACTTTGCATAAATGCCAGTGGATCACCTTTCCTTTGATATCATGCCCCACCCTTTATAATGAGTCTGGGTTAGATGTTTACACTCAGATATGATGTGAGCCACAGTGTATATATATATATATATATATATATATATATATATATATATATATATATATATATTAATAAAAGGAATTCCAACTTTGTCTGATTTACTCGTTTTATTTACAATCCTTTAAAATTATAATGATATTATGATGAAATAGTATGGTAGAATATTAAATGTTAAGTGTTCATATTCAGTGTTTCATATTCAGTGGTGACAGTCAAGTTTGCAATTTTCATGCAAACTTGACTGTCACCACTGAATATGAACCTGAAGATTACGAAAGCATGAAAGTACTTGTTCAATTAACACTTCACATTTAATATTCTACCATACTGTTTCATTCTAATACCATTATAAATTTTAAAGGATTGTAAATAAAACGAGTAAATCAGACAAAGTTGGAATTCCTTTTATTAATATAATCTCTTCTATACACAATCATACACACCCATATATATATATATATATATATATATATATATATATATATATATAGCCACAGAGTGGGATAGCTTCCGCCATCATCATTATTGAGAAAAGAATACATGACATTCATAATGTGCCTCTCCACAGCATATGTCTGGGCAAGGTGTTGTGTGGGAGACTGTCACCCGTGTATTCCAGTCTCCATCTTCCATGCTACCAATGCTCTACATGAAAAATACACAGGCTGATAGAATTTGACACCATTCTCGGCACAACTGTCTTTTACACTCTCTGTCTGTCTCTGTGTGTGTGTGTGTGTGTGTGTGTGTGTGTGTGTGTGTGTGTGTGTGTGTGTGTGTGTGTGTGTGTGTGTGTGTGTGTGTGTGCGCGCGCGCGCGTTCATGTGTGTAAATATACTATTTATACACTATATACGGTGTTGGTCGAGAGAAAGGCAAAGGCTGATACAGTTTGGCACCAGCTTCGTCTCAACTAATTTTTTACCATCTGAGAGGGCTGGAAGAACATGCTCAATGACTCAATGCTCCGCCCGATTCAACAATTTCAATCAATAATCTACGTTAAGAAGAGGTTATGCCTCATATATTCACGGGCGACAGTTTAGTTCTCCGTGTCACAGACAACTGTAACAACTGTACGGACTGAATGCCCAAATCTCTCTTATATGTTGGTCCAAGGACAATGGTTATAGTAGTTTGCTTAGAGAGTGGAGTCTATTATATATCTATTGGATGAAACATTATTTTGGATGCTGTTTCGGATGTATGCGTACGTGTGCGTATGTTTGTGTGCGTGTGCGAGTGTTTTTATATGTGGTTGATTGCGTGTTATTGTTTGCACGCGCGCGTGTGTGCGTGTGTGTGTGCACCCATTGCGAGCGATATACTGTGCTCATTAAATGTACTTAAATATTTTTAACATATTTATATTCACAGTCGTTTCATTCATCCTAAGGTAAAAAGACAAGGTTTAACTTTAGCAATACTTGAACTCGTAAAGAGAACTCGAAACAGATATTCCCCCTCCCCAAGCCACAAAAAAAATATTTATCCGACGCTCTAGTGACTTTTTACTAAAAGTTTAACTGGGATAGCGTTTGAAATATGAAACAACACTGCAAAGGGTCTACAGTTTATGTCAATCTACCCCGCTCCACTACCTTCCAAATAGTATATATTATTAGATGTTGATCTTAAACTTCATTATTAGTTTAGATTTTTTCTTCTTTTTTTTTTTTGTTACCGAAGAAAATTGTGCGAGAAGATGCCACACCAGCTGTTGGACTTTCCAGAAATAATATATAGAGAAACGATACGAATAAATAAAAATAAAAATAAACTGTATATTCATGTCATCATGTTGATGCTTTGGAGTTTTAGATTGGGTTCACTGCAGTTATAAGTACGTACTACACGTACATTTCACCAACGCCGATAGCCCATCCAAATGAAACTAGCTTGCATTCATACAAATACACGTATGATCAGACACACAGACAGGCACGCATGCGCGAACGCAGAATTTACACTTGCTTATACATACACACACATACGCGCGGACACACGGACACACACGCAGGCACAGAATCATGATCGCTTGCGCAAATGCAGATTACACGCTGACTTATGTAGCCTTTCAGTAACACGCACGCACGCACACACACACACACACACACACACACACACACACACACACACACACACACACACACACACACACACACACACACACACACACACACACACACACACACACACACACACACACACACACACACACACACACACACACACACACACACACACACACACACACACACACACACACACACACACACACACACACACACACACACACACACACACACACACACACACACACACGTGAAACGTGAAATGTGTGTACGGATGTTTACGTATACATATTTATACAACTCTGTTTCTTTATTTCTATCTGTTTTTACTTTCTTTAATCTTTACTTTGTTTCTGTTTCTTTGTATTTTTTGTTTTGATCTCTCTCTCTTTCTCTTTCTCTTTCTCTTTCTCTCTCTCTCTCTCTTCCACCATTACCTTCTCGTAAACAAAAACACCAGAAAAGTTAAACATGAGGTATAAAGGTTTACTTTTCACTAAACTACAGAAATAAG
>OZ024744.1:59571231-59593731 GCA_964016885.1 Eledone cirrhosa | reverse complement strand
GCATGACATCCTAAGCCAGTGTCTTTTATCATAGACCTTGGGTCAACTCAAACTTTGTGAGTGAAAATAAGTAGACAGAATCTAGTTGGAAGCCATCAAAGGGCCAGGCCTTGTCACACACTGTATCACGCTGTATGTTAATGGTACCCATCGCAGAGCTAACTCTTCAGCTGCAGCTGGTATTCATTTTTAGCATAATTGACTGGAAAAACGTATCACCAGATTCAGGAATCAAACCTATGATGTAATCAAGATCCCAGCACCTTAACCACAAGGGTAACTGGCTCTTTGTAAATCTGTATATAACCACTGACTTTATTCTTCACAAATTGCGATATAAAGATGAAAACACAAGCCCACACATTCTACTATAAACCTTTTGTTGTGAACACTTTAAATAGGGACACCGAGAAAAATTTCACAATGCAGAACTAAGCTGCTTTCGATTTTCTTGGGAAATTCAAGGGCACTGAGAGGTTTTGTTTGTAGGGGTAGGCATGAAATACAAACCTCTTACAGATCCTGCACGACCTGGTTGTCGAATAGCGATGTTAACTGTTAACCTGTGAAAAACTCGTGTCCTCCTACACAGAGAAAAAGATTAATCATTCGTACTTTCTCACTTTCTATTTACAGAACATCGTAATCTACATTACCTCAGTTCACTTACAATATCTATTAGCAACAGGTACTAGACCCTTTGGGAGAGTTGCCAGTGTTATACTGGTGCTCTGGTGACCTATCCAGAAAAAAATTATCTCTCATCCTTTCTGACTTTGTATCTAGAGAGTGTAGAGGTGTGTGGTTTAGTGGTCAGGGGTATTCAGCTCCATAAGCCATGAGTTCGATTCCCGGCGGCACGTTGTGTCCTTCAGCAAGACACTTTATTTCAAGCTGCTCCAGCCCATCCAGATAGAACAAATGAGTTGTTCGTGTAAATTCAAAGAACTGGTTTTGTCACACGCCGTCCCACCGAATTTCACGTGCATGCTGTTCCGTGACGGATATCATCATTGTAAATCGACGGAGCTCTGAATTTAGCATACCTGCGATTAAAGGTAATGTAGATGTGCATATTCCCTCTTTATATCGTGCAATGTATATAAGAATGTCTTATGTAAATTAGGGTATGATTTGAGGGGTTTTTCGTGGCTATTTCTAAGTCCAACACACATGCGCACACGCGCGCGCACATCTAAACAGTATATCGTACTTTACTTTACCCCAGTTCACCTAGAATATCTGTCAAGAATATGTCCCAGATATTCTGGGGGTTGTTATCATCGTTAGATTTGTGGTATCTAGGTGTCTTATCCGTGGGCTAGAAGACTTATCTTTCGCCTACTTTTAAAACTGCCACGGAAACAGAGCTACTGAACCGATGCCGGTCCTTTAAAATCTCATTGACGCAAAGCTGGAGGAAATTAAATTCACGTTTTACAACGTGTCAATTACTGTACTATATTTAAAGTATGTGTACGTGCGTTTAAATGTGTATACGTAGGCGGATTATGTATGTATAATACATCTGTATGATATATATGTGAAAATGGCATGCGCGCGCGCGCGCGCGTGGTTTACATGTGATGTGTATGTTTGCATATCTGATATCGTATCATATCATATATTGTGTGTAATGTTGTGACAGTTGATAATCCATATCGCTACGATAGTGCATAATTAATTTATCATATCATATTTTCATGGCGATACGAATAACTTATTGGTATCGTCATAAAATAAATAGATACATAAAAAAATAAACAAACAAGTACATAAATAGATATGTATATAAATGATTAAGTAAATGAATAAATAAACAAACAGAAAAAAAGAAAAAGAACTGTTGAAGAAAAATGATAATGCTGCTACCCCCCCCCCCCCCCCCTCCCACATAAAAAACAAAAAAACAAGATGACAACAATGGAATATGACACCATTTTCGATAACCTAACACAGTAGCGAAATTTCTCTCAAATCATAACCAACACTACCCTAAACTACCGCCGTCTTTCTATAATGATAACTGTGTTTCTACTTTTGGCACAAGGCCAGCAATTACCCCAGTGCATTACTGGTACTTTATTTTATCGACCCCCGTAAGGATGAAAGGTATAGTTAACCTCGGCGGGATTTGAACTCGAAACGTAAAGGTCAGTAACTCTGATGCAAAGCATGGCGTCTGACGCTCTACCGATACTGCCAATCTATAAGGATGATGTAAGTTTTACGTTGTCCTGACAGAATATAAAATGGTGAGATGATCACGATCATATGTCTGCTTTGTCAAGATTGACCTGGGGCTAAGCATCAGCGTCATCATCATTATCATCATCACCATCGCCATCGCTGCTATCTCAACTACACATACCACAACCAACACCACTAACACAACCACCACCGCCAGAAATCGCCATCAGTTCATCTTTGCACGTTTTTTCATTTTACTGTGTACATGTATCTCTCTGCCTATATATATATATATATATATATATATATATATATATATATATATACACACAATCCGTATATATTTATATATATATATATACTCTTGGATCCCAAATAATAGGGGTTGTGGAATAAACTGGGGGAGGAATCGGTAATTTTGTACGATCCTAAATGTAGGATTTCTTGTAATGTTCGGATTTTTTCATATATAATGTTTTATTTTAATGTAAAATAAAATAATCATTAGATTCTCCAGCTGCTGTATCGATACGAATCACAATAACATTTCGACGGAGATAGATTAGCAAAAGCGGGGAGAGAGTAGAAGCTAGAAAAAATCTGAAAAATTAATAAACGAAAAGGTGGGGAGGGGGTGATTATTCAAGACCTGAGAAGAGTGGATATGAAGGTTAGTGATAAACTTAAGGTAAATATATTATAGAACATTATTTTGGTGGATTGGCAGTATCGGTAGAGGGTCGGACGCCATGCTTTGATGCATAGAGTTACGGCCCTTTCCAATCTGAGTTCAAATCCCGCCGAGGTTGACTTTGCCTTTCATCCTTACAGGGTCGATAAAATAAAGTACCAGTAATGCACTGGGTAATTGCTGGCCTTGTGCCAAAAAGTAGAAACAATTATTTATATCTACCTTAAGAGTTTACCCCAAATCTTTAAATACACGCTGTTCTAGTATAAATATGTTATAATGTAGGCGTGTCTACTTGCACTCATTTTATGAATGGACATGTCTTTCTAGGGTATGAATGTGTGTACATTTGTGTGGGCATATACATATATATATGTGCAGATATGCGTGTACGTCATATACACGCAGCTATTTGTGTATATATAATAATTTCAAGAAACACAAATGAAAAAAATCTTTGGAATGACATGCAAATCATCACTACGCTGCAAATCAATTGTTTGCTTTGTGTCATTGTTGGAAATCCCCATTACTTCAAGGCTTTTATTCAAATATATGGTTGCATGGCCCAGCGCATCTGTGGTAATAAGTGCACATGTGAATTCATAGTTAGGATACAAGAGCTGTAGTGTATGCATGCGTGTATGTATGTACGTATGTACGTATGTATTGATGTATGCATATATGTATGTATGTACGTATCTGCATTTGTGAAATACTCCTAAATGAATGTGTACATATACACGCGCACATACCTATACATGCATACACACTAACATATATATATATATATATATACACACTAACACACACATATATATATATATATATATATATATATATATATATATATATATATATATACATACATACACACTAACATATATATATATATATATATATATATACATACACACATATATGCATATATATCTATACACATGCCTATTTACATATATACCACATACCTATATATATATATATATATATAAATGTGTGTGTGTGTGTGTGTGTGTGTGTGTGTGTGTGTGTGTGTGTGTGTGTGTGTGTGTGTGTGTGTGTGTGTGTGTGTGTGTGTGTGTGAAAAATACCTATGTATGATAACTTTTACCACACCCTTAGGCATATCTCCTACCCCAACAGTCAACTTTCTTCATGTTTATCTCACCGCATCTCAACACAGTTTTCATTTTCTTTTTTTAATTATTTTGTTGTTGTTGTTGTTTTGTTATCAGATTGAGTCTGTCAGTCTGTCTGTACACCATTTTGACTGTCTCTCTGCCTGCCATTTTGTCTATTTATCTGAATATATGTGTTATACGTGTACATATATATGTATGTGTATACGTGTGTCTCTGTGTGTATGTATGTATGTATGTATGGGTGCGTGCGTGTGCGTGTTTGTGTGTGTGTGTGCATAAATGCATGAGGTGTGTGGCCTATGTCTCTCCGTGGATGTGTATATACGATTGCGTGCCTAAAAGTATGTATGTATGTGCGTATGTAAGAATGTATGTATGTATATGCGTATGTATGTATGTATGAGGTATGTATGTATGAATGTATATGTATGTATGTACGTACGTATGTATGAATGTATATGTATGTATGTATGTATGAGGCATGTATGTATGAATGTATGTATGTATTTATGAGGTATGTATGAATGTATGTATGTATGTATGTATGTATGTATGTATGTATGTATGTATGTATGTATGTATGTATTTATCTTGATATCTTTGCGTACCCTGTGAGTTTGTTCATTTATACATTTACACATACACGCTCATACATAAACACATACGCACATATACACATACATATACAAATATACACATTAGAAATTAAAAGAAAAAAGAGAGAGAAAATTAGAGTGGGGGGGGGGGACATACTGACGGATAGACTGATATATAGATAGATGTACGTACGTACATAAGATATACATAAGCTTATATGCATAAAAACAAATATGGAAGACACACACACACACAGACACACACACACACACACACACACATTTATATTTATATATATATATATATATTTATATATATATATATACATATATATATATATATATATATATATATAGCCATACCTATGAGATTTGTTGGAGCAGGTCAGTAAAGATTGCTGATAGATTACTACTTAAATGATTCTACAGATGCCATCCACTCTACATTCACTTACTCACTCGTCTTGCCGTGCAAATATCATGTCGACGATCACATATATATATATATATAGTGACGACACATATATATATATATATATGTAGGCGTGTGTGTGTTGTAATACAGTGTTATATTTGGAATTCATGAAACTAGTATTTTCATGGTTTGTACTGATAATAGCAAACAGCGTCTATGTATAAGACGCTGTTTTTGAATATGGCCGATGTTCAGTTGTTAGTTTGTTTGTTTTTGTTTTTTGTTCTGTTTTTTGTTTTGTCTTTTTTGCTGTGTATCGACCTAATACGCGTGTTTCGCAGAGGATTGGCTGAAGGTCACCATCAGCAGTTTTTTTTTTTTTTTCGAATCACCATGGAGTCGGGTCTATAACTTATATAGCCGACCTTGAGCCAATCCGCTGCGAAACGTACGTAACAAAAAAACTAACAAAATGTAAACAAAACTTCATCGTTTTCCTTAATATATACATTCTGCCTGTGGAACGAGTGATTACCACCACCAATAACTCATTGGATCACATACACTATATATATATATATATATATATATATATATATATATATATATATATATATATATAGAATGGTCAACTTCCTTCGGGCATGCGCCTGCGCAACCGGTGGGGGTGAATTGGTACTCACAGGGGAACGGACGAAGAACCCAAAAGCACACACTTCGTCCGTTCCCCTGTCGATTCAACTTGGATTGCCTCGGAAACATAACCTTATTATGTAACAAGCTGTCTGATGATGTCACGACACTCGCACACAGAACAGTGTGGCCAGTGTCGTCATTGAAATATATATCACAGCATTATTACGCATAGAGTTACGGTCCTTGCCATTCTGAGTTCAAATCCCGCCGAGGTTTACTTTGCCTTTCATCCTTACGGGGTCGATAAAATAAAGTACCATAAAGTACCACTGATTAATTGCTGGCCTTGTGCCAAAAGTAGAAACAATTATTATTAAAGGACTTGAACATCTGAAACTACTTCGCTTTTACTTATTCTATATATATATATATATATATATATATATATATATAAATTTTAGTACAGCAATGACGAAGCTTTAGAATACGACCAAGCTAGCGTATATGCATAATCGGTCTGTAGCTTGAGCACTCAGATGAGGAAAGACCTCAGAGTAATAACATTACGTTCAGACAGCTTAGCAAATCAGATATAGCGGTCGGCAGTCCAGCCGCATCACTAGAGCAACGAAAATACAGGACCCAGGAAATATATATATATATATATATATATATATATATATATATATATATATATATATATATATATATATATATATATATATAAGGCGTATAATATCTCTAAGTAATATAAAATTAGAAGAATTCGGAAGAGAAAATATATTAGAAAATGCTAAGATATATAATATATAAGTGGAAAAATAACATGTCCTTAATGAAAGGTGATGTATAGGAAAGAATTTTGGTGCTTGAAGAAGAGTAGTGGCACTCGAAATATTAAATGATAATGATCTTATGCAAAGTGGGTGTGTATATTTTTAAATCTCTCCCTCTCTCTATGTATGTATGTATGTATGTACGTACGTATGTATGTACGTATGTATGTACGTATATATGTATGTATGTACGTACGTATGTATGTATGTGTGTTTGTATATATGTATGTATGTATATATGTATGTATGTATGTGTGTATATATATATAATGTGTGTGAGTGTCCTCGTGTATGTGATTTGGGAATCCTTTAAACTAGATGGAACATAGTAATCGTTCAAGAAAAGTAAAATTTAAAAAAAAACACACAAAAATAAACACCAAGGCGTTGATATCTAAAATGTTTATTAAAATATGGCATGAAAAGAGCACCGAGCCAATTTTAGAGAATGTTGTATAATTAAGTTAACGAAGAAGGTGAATGAGGAGAAGGAGGAGGTAAATGAGGAGAAGATTGAGGCGGCGGAGGAGGAGGAGGAGGCCGTAGACTACTCTGTTGAAGTTGAAAAAGAAATAATTCAATGTAAAAATATTTCGTCGGATATTTTATTAAATAAATTCACTTAAACTCCCCCTCTTCCCCCTCATCATCTTCATTATCATCATCATCATCATCATAATGATCCATTCTCTCCTTTCTCTATCTCTTTCTCGTTTTTAACTCACTCTCTCTCTCTCTCTCTCTCTCTCTCTCTCTCTCTCTCTCTCTCTCTCTCTCTCTCTCTCTCGTGACCCTTTATTCTCTCCCTCTTTCACCCCCTCCCCTTTTTTATTAATTTATTCATAATATTAATATTTTTGGCATGACGACAAACTTGAACCAGGCAGTTATTGTTGTTGGGTGTGTTAGTATTATTTCTGGTTAAGATTTGTTGTTTTTCCCTGACAATTATTTCTCGTTTGACTTTTGGGCATGCAAATGTAAAATCTGGAGTTTCGATCTCTCTTTCTCTCTTCCTCTCGTCCATTTTTATTTATAACTCTACTTGAACACTAACTCTTACAGCTCTAAGTGTGACAATATCCTGCTTATAAATAGCTGTGACAACTCAGTCCTTCAATGTACCCAGTAACTGTACGAACAATAGTTTTATAAGCACAAGAAATATATATTAAAACTATCTTTTAAAAACAACTTTCACCTCTGAGTTAAACATTTGTTTTTAAAAAAACAAGTAAGTTTGTAACAATCTTATTTTATTATTCATTTTACCAGCTTTTTTCTTTTTCATTTCACCTTAGTATATTTATTCATTCAATTTTTTTTCTTTCTTATCGTTCTTTATTTCTTTAATTCTTCTTTATTTTATTTATTTACCCTTCCCTGTTTCTTTTTCATTCCTTCATTTTTGCTTAAGAAAAAGATCTTACTTCACTACATTCTTTCTTTCATTTTTTCTTGCATTTTCTTTCTTCTATTTTTCTTTCCTAATCATTCATTTTTCAATTTTCCTTTGCTTTTCTTTCTTTCTTTCATTCATATTAATTTCCTTCTTTCATTCATATTCATTTAACTTCGCTCTTTCATTCATTCTTGCTTTCCATCATTATTTCTTTACTTTCATTCTTTCCATTTCTTTTCTTTCATTTTCTTCCTTTCCTTCATTTTCTTTCTTTCTTTCTTTCCTTCTTTCTTTCTTTCTTCAATTCTTTTTCTCTCACTTTTTATTCTCTTAAATTTTTGTATTTTTCTCTCTTATTTGTCTTTCTTTCTATTTTTTTCTACTTTTTTCTGTATTTCTGGTAATATTGTTATTGTTGCTATTAAGCCCCAAAGGTCAGCCCTGATCAAACAGACCCAATGTCAGGGGTCAAAGTTGTTCCAGGTTTGATCACACCATCATTATTTTCTGACTTCAAATCCTGCCGAGGTCAACTCAATTTTTTTCATCCAGCCTGGATCGACAAAATAAAGTATCAGTCAAGCACTGAGGTCGATTTAATCACACAAACAGTTGCTTGCATTGTACCTAACTTAAAAACCAGAAAGAAAAAAATAGCCACCAGTACTTAACTGAAAATTCATTTATCAGTCACAGAAAGATGAAACAGTTACCGGAAAGCATCTTATCGAACGCTCTAACGATTCTGTTAAGCCAGTACCAATTAGAATATACCGGTTTCGACGATGAGTGTTCCAGTTGTTTTATCAACGAAACAGCCTGCTTTTGAAAGTAATATGAAAGTGACTGAGCATTCCAAATACACGTGTATCCTTAACGCATTTCTCAGGGAGATTCAGCGTAAGGCAGGGTGTAACAAGACTGGCCCATAGAATTACAGATATAGTGTATATGACGGGCTTCCAAACAGTTTCCGTCTACCGGATTTCCCATACACGGTATGGGTCGATGGGTCAATCGAAAAGCTATAGTAAATTACACTTACCCAGGTTACCACGCAATAGAGTCGAACCTGGGACCTGATGGTTATAAAGCAAACTCTTTAACCATTGAACTATGTTGTGTCATTTATCAGTTGATTAACATACATAAATAAAGTTTTCCGGGGCTGGCAGGAGATGAAAGTACTATGTGGTAGGAGTTTGTGAGATGGGTGGGCTTTGATTAAGCCATGATCATCCGAGCTATGACCGCAGAGATGTTTTAGAGATAGGGGTTGATAGGCGTAGATAAGGATTGTGACATAGAGCGTAACCAAATGTGCGGATTGATGTGTTCATTTGGGAGTTGTGGAACCAATATAAGGTTGGGGCGTGTTAATTGGGTGTGGTAGGGGAAAATATAAGATTGGAGCGAAATCTACTCCTCGACTTACCCCTACTCCGCTAAATTGCTGGCCTTGTGCCTATATCAGAAACCCTTATTATTATCATTATTATCATTAGTATTGTTGTTGTTGTTGTTGTTGTTGTTGTTGTTGTTGTTGTTGTTGTTGAGGCGATGGTGGAGTTTGTGTTGGAATTGAATTAAGCTGTTTCATTTTTTATTTGTATTATCTCTTTATTTATTTGTTTATTTATTTATTTATTTATTTATTTATTTATTTATTTATTTATCAATTTATTTATTGTTTACTCTGTCTCCAATTTCAAGCAAAAAATACTTTTGCATTTCCTACGTCACAAGCAATTATCACTTGGCTTAGTCCTTCCAGACTCGTAATTATATTCCATAGCACTGAGATGAGATTTATCAAGAAGCAACTTTAAAATCATTTAGTTTAGTAAAGGGATAGAAAGGTGAAACGGGCCAAACAAAATATCTTGTATATTTCTCGCGGAAGCTGCACAAACGTTTGAACCGTTGTTGAACGTTGTGTGTTTGTGTGTGTGTGGGGGGGGGGGGTTATTATGTGTGTGAATGTGTGTGTGGAGTGGTGTATACGTGTGTGTCTGTTTTCTGTCTTGACTTATCAATAGTGTTGTGTTTCAAGTTGATCTGTTGATCTGCTAGAAATGTTTCTAGGTGGTCTGCAATAAAACAGCAACTAATATGTTACTACAACCAAAACTAACAACTCCACAACCACCACCTCCACTCCAACGATGAGTATTCCAGCTGTTTCATCAACAGAACAGTCTGCTCGTAAATTTAACATGCAAATGGCTGAGCGTTCCATAGATACCTGTAATCTTAAGGTAACTCTCGTGGAGAATCAGCGTTACACAGAGTCTAACAAGGTTGGCTCTTTGTGTTACAAGTGCAGTCCTATTTTCTTTCCAGCTGAGTGGACTGGAACAACGTGAAATAAAGGGGCTTGCTCAAACAAACAGTACTGGGAATCGAACTTACGACCATACGATCACCAGCCGAAAACCCTAGCCATTAAGCCACTCGCATTCACACATCACAAAAGTGACACGTTTATTAAAATGAAATGGCAGAGCTAAGCGGAAATGAAAATGACGGGTTTTCAGACAAGTCGTGTCCTGTAACTGTCACCCAAGACGTTACTTACGACAATATCGCCAAACCAAAACAAGAAGAAAAATGTTTTTAAAATGTAAAACAAAAGAGTTTTTGTTGTTTTCTATCTCAGAAAGTCATCATACACCAAGCGTTTCCGTAACTTATATTATTTCCTATATATTCTTCTTCAGCCACTTCTTTTATTTTATTTTATTTTTTATTTTTTTATTTTTCTTGTATTGAATGAAACACCGTGTGGTATTTTGTTCTGTCCTTACTCTCCGATATTCGATCCAACAGCGTTGTGTTGTGATCCACCGTGAACATTAGATAGGATACTGGTCATGCATTCTGTTCGATCGATTCGACATCATCAGGCCAAATAAAAATTAATTAATAACAATATATTAATAACAGAATTCCCCAATAGGTGGGGATTACTACCCAGGGGTAATACAGGAATCCTACAGATTTAAATCAGCCCAATCGTCAATGGTCAATGATACAATAAGAAAGGGCACATTTCCCCATGGCCCGAGATAATGGATCCGTTCCATGCTTAGAATAGACCCATTCGCTGAGTTCGAAAAACAAAGGACAATACAAATGACCAAATTCGGTGGGGATTAAAAGAAATAATCGGCTAAATATCCATTGCTGCGAGATGGATATTTTGATGTGAGTGTTAAATGTGGTTTTAATGAACCTTGTTATTGCTACTGGTGGTGGTGGTGGTGGTGGTGGTGGTGGTGGTGGTGGTGGTGGTGGTGGTGGTGGTGGTGATGGTGATGGATCTGTTGCTGCTCATTGTGGTGTTGTTGGATTTGGTGTTGCTGTGTCTCTGTCATTGATGTTGCTGCTGTTACTGGTGTTGGCGCCATTGCTGTTGTTCGGAACTGATGCTGTTGTTGTTAATGGGGCCCTGGTGTTGGCAGCAATGGTACCCTGTGGCTCCCGGCTGTTTTCTGTAGAAGACAGAAACTCTTAGGTGGGTGTTTTCCCTACATAGATGAAAACCTAAGCTTTTTGCCCCCAATGACCACACGTAACTTTACGCCACCCGTTTTATCTGGAGAAGTACTTCCAGACTGATCCCAGACCAGTTCTCCATTCGGGTCCACTTTTCTTCCATGGGGATTTTACTGTCTCCCAGGCGAGGTGGTAGGGTTCGCCAGAAGCCAAAATTTTGTGATATTTTAGAAATTCGGGCCTACACTGTCCTTCCTGTGTAAAAGGGGAACATTATGTACTAGTCCGTTTTAGAAGGGACCACAGAGTACTTTTTCGCAAAGGCCTCGCTTTGGAAAAGCACTGAGATGTTCCCAAACTGCTTGGCCCTTGCTTATTGTATGTCTGGTGTGAAGCGCTTCAGTGCAACCTTCGCATTGGATTAGGCAACCATCTCCGACTTTTTGGACTTGATGCAGATACACCTGTATATAAAAGTGTTTTCCGTCGCTACCAACACCTTTTTGCCGCTCTGGCTGGTTGTGGAGTGGGGTGTAACCTCCATTTTTCACAAAGTTTTATAAGCATAAATTGGTGGTGGTGGTAGTTGTAGCAGCAGCAGCGGTAGTAGTAGTAGTAGTAGTAGTAGTAGTAGTAGTAGTAGTAGTAGTAGTAGTAGTAGTAGTAGTAGTAGTAGTAGTAGCAGCAGCAGCAGCAGCAGCTGTAGTAGTAGCAGTAGCAGTAGTAGCAGTTGCAGTAGTGGTAGTAGCAGTAGTAGCAGTAGTAGTAGTAATTAGCTTCATCATCATCATCATCGGCACTTGGTTGCGAAGTGAACTTGTTGACTATACGGCAATGTCAGTATATATGTATACTACGTATGAGGAGATTGGCATTGTGCCTAGTTTACCAAAATATAAAAATAAAGTAAAAGAAAAAGAAAAGAAAAGCAACAAAATATAATCATTTCTCATAATTTCTATCTAGACATTTTTATAGCAGCTTCTGTTAAACCGGAAGGAAGTTACAGAACATAACTAAATAATTAGATTCTCTAAAACTACTTGGGAAATACAAACAACGGTGAGTGGTTTTGTGTGTGTGTGTGTGTGTGTGTGTGTGTGTGTGTGTGTGTGTGTGTGTGTGTGTGTGTGTGTGTGTGTGTGTGTGTGTGTGTGTGTGTGTGTGTGTTAATTCTCCGTCAATTCCGACGACGAGTGTTTCAGTTATTTAACCAAACTGAACAGCCTGTCCATGAAATTACTGTGCAAGTGGCAGAACATTCCACGGACATTCTCCTCCTTGACGTAGTTCTCAGGGAGCTTCAGCGTGACAGTGTATGTATGACTAAGCCGACCGTTTGAATTACAGGTACAGCACATTTTCTACAAGTTGAGTAGAGTAGAACAACGCGAAATAAATATTCCTCAAGGGCACAACTGACCCCCGAGAATCGAACTCATGGTCCTATGATCGTGAGCCGAACAACTAATAACTTTTAACTCTCTCGTCTTCACTTGAGAGGTTTAACATTAAGTAGTACATCGTCTGGTGCCCCGTAGGGCCAGTAGGGAAAGGGCCATCAAGTTAGCCACCGACCCAAGCTGTAGAAAATGTTTCAATGTGATTACCGATCAAGAGAAAAGGTAATAAATGAAAAGGGTGATGCTACTTATTGTGGCGTCGCCAGGGTGAGGGTGTTGATTGTCTGAAAGACTCGAATCACCCTATAACACCCAGACATCATTACTGACGATCTATCCAGATGCATCACTCTGTGGTATATGAAGAACTATCAATTGTATTACTTACTTAAGGACTTCAGAAATTACACGAAAACAATAATAATCCGTAAAAGATATCATCATCAGAAAAATACGAGGCAACTTCGTTTGTATAAGCAAAAATCAGACAGTAACTCTTATGAGTTTGTATAAGTTTGTATACAACATGGCCGAATAATTAAAAAATTAGCTTCACAATCTTTAGGTTCTTGATCCAACTGCGTGGAATCTCAGGCAGAGCTTCGAGTCGACCCATGCTTTGTGAGTTCTACATGTAATTCAAAGAGCCAGTTTTTGTCACTCAATGTGTTACACTGAAACTCCCTGACAATTGGGTACACGTTTGTGGAACGCTCGCTCACGGCTTAATTTCATGAACAGGTTGAAACACTTATCGTAGAAACTGATCGACGTCTATCGATACAGAGCCAATAATTTCATTCACATCCAGGATACATTATAGAACCTAGTACTTGACTGCTACTTTATTTCATCAACGCTCTCCCCCACCCCCCACCCCCTATTCCGGAAGAATGAACGACAAGGTTTGACTTCAGTTTAACTGGAACTCAGAACGCAAACGGCCGTAATTAAAATAGACAAAATAGCATTGTCTCCCATTTTAACAATCTTACCAATCCACTACCTTTGCAAGAAGAAAGATAAATACCCGACACCACACCGTAATATACCCCCTGGCGGGAACGGAACGTTGTTTAACAGGAGGCAATAATAAATAACATGTCATCTAGTCCGGCATCCTGCCATTTCTCTTAACTCCCTCCTCCTTAACCTAAGTCCCTATGTATGAACGGTATGTATAAATAGAAAATATGTGTGCGCTTTATACATACGCACACACACACATACACACATACATACATACACACATGTATGTATGTGTATATATATATAGTTATGTATGTGTGTGTGTGTGTTTGTGTATGTATATATATATATTAATAAGAGGATTTCCAACTTTGTCTGATTTACTCGTTTTATTTACAATCCTTTAAAATTTATAATGGTATTATAATGAAATAGTATGATAGAATATTAAATGTTAAGTGTTAATTGAACAAGTACTTTCATGCTTTCGCAATCTTCAGGTTCATGATATGTGGTGACAGTCAAGTTTTCAATTTTCAACAGTTGAAAATTGAAAACTTGACTGTCACCACACATTATGAACCTGAAGATTGCGAAAGCATGAAAGTACTTGTTCAATTAACACTTAACATTTAATATTCTATCATACTATTTCATTATAATACCATTATAAATTTTAAAGGATTGTAAATAAAACGAGTAAATCAGACAAAGTTGGAAATCCTCTTATTATTATAATCTTCTATACACAATCATACACACCCGTGTATATTTATACATACATGTATATATATATATATATAGTAATAATTGTTTCTACTTTTGGCACAAGGCCTGCAATTACCCAGTACATTACTTTATTTTATCGATCCCGTAAGGATGAAAGGCAAAGTTAACCTCGGCGGGATTTGAACTCAGATCATAAAGGGGCGTAACTCTATGCTACAAAGCATGGCGTCCGACTCTCTACTGATACTGCCAATATAATATGCACACATATATACATATATATATATATATGTGAATATTTATACCTACACATATATGTGTATGTCTGTGTGTGTGTGTGTAGCATGTAGGGGAAGTTATTATCACAAGATATTATCACCCATTTGATTATTGTTTCCATCAGTTCCAAACCATGTACAGTCAACCATCAATAACAGTTGTCATTTCTATATGACACCTGTCGACAAAGAGGTTGGTGGCGGTATCGGTTGTGGGTGAATGGGGGAAGGAGACACTCATAATTCATTTCGTAATAATTCCTTGACATATCAACATGTTCTTTGTTTGTTTCTTTGCTTTTTTCTCGTTTCCGTCTTAGCCCCCCCCCCCCATACACACACACACACACTCTCTCTCTCTCTCTCTCTCTCTCTCTCTCTCTCTCTCTCTCTCTCTATTTATATTTAAATATATATGAAATCAAGGTCTAGCAAATAGAGAAAATGTTTTAAAATAAATTTTTTAAAATTCGCAGTACTTACTATATGTGCCTTTACCGCAGTTTCATGCTCCAGAATAAACGGAAAATCCAAGCGGATTTCCATTGAGAAGGGAGCAATCTTCAGAGGGCTCTTCTCTCTCGGAGAATATAAAATTCCCGAGTTCAAATCACAAACTGATGCCATACAAAACCATTCCGAAATGAGAGCGGTAAATCTACCAAAATATACGGGAGTGTCCAATCCGTATGAAGAACTCAATGTAATCCAAATATCATGAAAAGAGAAGATGCATTCAAAATTTTTCGATGAAAATCATAGGAAAACAGAGTCAAGATAAATTAATAAAAACAATGAAATAAAAACAAAGAACAAGTTCTTTATATTAAAAAATTCATTTTACGATCGTTTCTAGGATGTATATGTGTGTTGGTATGTATATCATATAGATCTATGTAAAAATATTACAAATTATCAGAGGAAATATACATACCTTCACATATATATGCTGTCTTCATATGTGAAGGTATGTATATTTCCTCTGATAATTTGTAATATTTTTACATAGATCTATATGATATACATACCAACACACATATACATCCTAGAAACGATCGTAAAATGATGAATTTTTTAATATAAAGAACTTGTTCTTTGTTTTTATTTCATTGTTTTTATTAATATGTGTGTGTGTGTGTGTGTAGGTTATTCAATCATTTTGTTGATTAATGAAGGTGGCTTCAATGTGAGCACTCAATGCTGTAGCAGTGTGTGTATATAAATTATAATATTACGTTATATACATATATACATATATATATGTATAGATACATGAAGAATAGAAATGGCTGTGTAGTTGCTATTTAAGGTAACTTAAAATGCAGTGGGAATACGAAGAAAGCAAGAACGAGGCGGGGGGTCCTATCAGTTGTCTACTAGGGGTCGCGGATATTTCTACGCTTTAAAGACAAGATATCTACCGCCCAGGGCGTTCAATAACTGGGTAAGTTATTGGGAAAACGGAAGAAGGAGGGAAGAAAAGAGAAAACAGTAACAAAACAGCGAAAAACAACAACAAACCGAGCACTATGCGAGCAACAATAGGTAGGAAATCCAAGACCACTCGATAAGAGAACTTAAGTTCAAGACTGAGTGGTCGAGAGGAAAGCGACACACGTCCGTTCGCCGCAGTTGTAAGTGAGAAGAGAACTCCTAAACGGTCAGACGAGGGGGTGAAAGTGAGAGGGAGAAAGGGAGACGAAGAAAGTGGGGCTAAGAGTAGATAAGAAGAAAGGGAGGGGAAGAAAGAGGGGTGAGAGTAGAAAGTGGTAAAATAGGTAGGTAGAAGGGGAGAGAAGAATGGCCACATGAAATATATGGAGAAAAGAAATGGCTGTGTAGCTGCTATTTAAGGTAACTTAAAATGCAGGGGGAATACGAAGATAGCAAGAAGGAGGGGGGGCTCCTCATCAGTTGTCTACTGGGGGTTTCGGATATGTCTACGCTTTAAAGACAATATATCTACCGCCCAGGGCGTTCAATAACTGGGTAAGTTATTGGGAAAACGGAAGATGGAGGGAAGGAAAGCAATAGGGAAGAAAAGAGAAAACAGTAACAAAACAGCGAAAAAAACCCAACAAACCGAGCAATGTGCGAGCAATACACACATATATATAGTTCAGGGAGGTACAAAATATCCTATTAGTTTCACGCTTTATATGGAAAAGGGGAAAGAAAGTTCGACTTATCGGGCTTAAGTCCTTTTTCTGGAATATAAAGGATGATGTTCTCATGCGCAGAGATGGCAGCTTCTTTGTCCGTCTTTTAAGGGTCTTCACCCACTTTATAAGCTAGTTTATAGCATCTCTGTGCATGAACACACCAGCCTTTACATTAACCCTTTATTCTCAGCGCTTAAAAGTCCGAGAGATCAGCTACGTATACTCTTTGTATACTCTCCGTATATATATATATATATATATATATATATATATATATATATATGTATATGTATGTATGTATGTATGTATGTATGTATGTATGTATGTATGTATGTATGTATGTGTGTGTGTGTGTATATGTGTGTGTGTGTGCGCTCTTGTATAAGTGTGTGTGTGTGTGTATATATATATATATTTGTGTGTGTGCGCGCTTGTATAAGTGTTTGTGTGTGTGTGTGTGTGTATGCGCTTGTATAAGTGTGTGTGTATATATATGCATCTATACGTATGTGTATACACTTGCATATGCGTGTGTGTAGTGTGCGCTCTTGTATATGTGTGTGAGTGTGTGTGTATATATATATATATGTGTGTGTGTGTGCGCCCGCTTGTATAAGTGTGTGTGTATGCGCTTGTATAAGTGTGTGTGTATATATATGCATCTATACGTATGTGTATACACTTGCATATGCGTGTGTGTGTGTGTGTGTGTATATATATGTGTGTGTGTGCGCGCTTGTATAAGTGTGTGTGTGTGTGTGTGTAAATATATATATGTGTGTGTGTGTAAATATATATATGTGTGTGTGTGTGTAATGCTTGTATAAGTGTGTGTGTATATATATGCATCTAGACGTATGTGTATACACTTGCATATGTCTGTGTGTGTGTATATATATCTGTGTGTGTGTATGCGCTTATATAAGTGTGTGTGTGTGTGTATATATATGCATCTATACATATGTGTATACACTTGCATATGCGTGTGTGTGTGTGTGTGTGTGTGTGTGTGTGTGTGTGTGTGTGTGTGTGTGTGTGTGTGTGTGTGTGTGTGCTACACCCTATTCCATGTTCTAGTGTAATTAATTTCTTATCTTAGTCTAATTCTTCACACAACTGTTTCCGGTTCTGTGCAACAACATTATGTTGTACCAAAATGTCCTCTGAGGGGACACGACTGCCACAACCAACAACAACAACATCACCGCCATTGCCCCTGCCCCCACCACCGGCATCATCACAATTACCAGCAGTAGGAACAGCAACAATAACATCACCAGTATCATTATAGTTCACATAAATACAACTACCACCAGCACCAACACCACCACTACCACCACTACCACCAACACCACCACTACCACCAACACCACCACTACCACCAACACCACCACTACCACCAGCACCAACACCACCACTACCACCACCACCAACACCACCACTACCACCAGCAACAACACCACCACTACCACCAGCACCAACACCACCACTACCACCAGCAACAACACCACCACTACCACCAACACCACCACTACCACCAGCACCAACACCACCACTACCACCAGCACCAACACCACCACTACCACCAGCACCAACACCACCACTACCACCAACACCACCACTACCACCAACACCACCACTACCACTACCACCAACACCACCACTACCACCAGCACCAACACCACCACTACCACCAGCAACAACACCACCACCAGCACCAACACCACCACTACCACCAGCAACAACACCACCACTACCACCAGCACCAACACCACCACTACCACCAGCACCAACACCACCACTACCACCAGCACCAACACCACCACTACCACCAGCACCAACACCACCACTACCACCAGCACCAACACCACCACTACCACCAGCAACAACACCACCACTACCACCAGCACCAACACCACCACTACCACCAGCACCAACACCACCACTACCACCAGCAACAACACCACCACTACCACCAGCACCAACACCACCACTACCACCAGCACCAACACCACCACTACCACCACCACTACCACCAACACCACCACTACCACTACCACCAACACCACCACTACCACCAGCACCAACACCACCACTACCACCAGCAACAACACCACCACCAGCACCAACACCACCACTACCACCAGCAACAACACCACCACTACCACCAACACCAACACCACCACTACCACCACCACTACCACCAACACCACCACTACCACCTCCAGCAGCAACACCACCACTACCACCAGCGCCAACACTACCACCAACACCAACACCACCACTACCACCACCACCAACACCACCACTACCAACACCACCACTACCACCAGCACCAACACCACCACTACCACCAGCACCAACACCACCACTACCACCAGCACCAACACCAGCACCACCACTACCACCAACACCACCACTACCACCTCCACCACCTCCAGCAGCAACACCACCACTACCACCAGCACCAACACCACCGCTACCACCAACACCACCACTACCACCAGCAACAACACCAACACTACCACCAGCACCAACACCAGCACCAGCACCAACACCACCACTACCACCAGCACCAACACCACCACTACCACCAGCACCACCACCACCACTACCACCAACACCAACATCACCACTACCACCAGCACCACCACCACCACTACCACCAACACCAACACCACCACTACCACCAGCACCAACACCACCACTACCACCAGCACCACCACCACCACTACCACCAACACCAACATCACCACTACCACCAGCACCAACACTACCACCAGCACCAGCACCAACACTACCACCAGCACCAGCACCAACACTACCACCACCGCCAACACCACCACCAACACCAACACCACCACTACCACCAACACCAACACCACCACTACCACCAGCACCAACACCACCACTACCACCAACACCACCACTACCACTACCACCAACACCACCACTACCACTACCACCAACACCACCACTACCACCAGCACCAACACCACCACTACCACCAACACCACCACCACCACTACCACCAACACCACCACTACCACTACCACCAACACCACCACTACCACCAGCACCAACACCACCACTACCACCACCACTACCACCAACACCACCACTACCACTACCACCAACACCACCACTACCACCAGCACCAACACCACCACTACCACCACCACTACCACCAACACCACCACTACCACTACCACCAACACCACCACTACCACCAGCACCAACACCACCACTACCACTACCACCAACACCACCACTACCACCAGCACCAACACCACCACTACCACCACCACTACCACTACCACCAACACCACCACTACCACCAGCACCAACACCACCACTACCACCAACACCAACACCACCACTACCACCACCACTACCACCAACACCACCACTACCACCACTACCACCACTACCACCTCCAGCACCAACGTCACCACTACCACCAGCACCAACACCACCACTACCACCTCCAGCAGCAACACCACCACTACCACCAGCGCCAACACTACCACCAACACCAACACCACCACTACCACCACCACCAACACCACCACTACCAACACCACCACTACCACCAGCACCAACACCACCACTACCACCAGCACCAGCACCACCACTACCACCAGCACCACCACTACCACCAACACCACCACTACCACCTCCACCACCTCCAGCAGCAACACCACCACTACCACCAGCACCAACACCACCGCTACCACCAACACCACCACTACCACCAGCAACAACACCAACACTACCACCAGCACCAACACCAGCACCAGCACCAACACCACCACTACCACCAGCACCAACACCACCACTACCACCAGCACCAACACCACCACTACCACCAACACCAACATCACCACTACCACCAGCACCACCACCACCACTACCACCAGCACCAACACCACCACTACCACCACCACCACCACCACCACCAACACCACCACTACCACCAACACCAACATCACCACTACCACCACCACCACCACCACTACCACCAACACCAACATCACCACTACCACCAGCAATAACACTACCACTACCACCAGCACCAACACCACCACTACCACCAGCACCAGCACCAACACTACCACCAGCACCAGCACCAACACTACCACCACCGCCAACACCACCACCAACACCAACACCACCAACACCACCACTACCACCAACACCACCACTACCACCAGCAACAACACCACCACTACCACCAGCACCAGCACCAACACTACCAACACTACCACTACGACCAGCACCAACACCACCACTACCACCAGCACCAGCACCAACACTACCACCAACACCAACACCCCACTACCACCACCAATACCACCAGCAACAACACCACCACCAACACCACCAGCACCAACACCACCACTACCACCAACACCACCACTACCACTACCATCAGCAACAACACCACCAGCACCAACACTACCACTACCACCACCACCAACACCACCACCACCACCACCAACACCACCAACACCACCACTACCACCAACACCAACATCACCACTACCACCAGCACCACCACCACCACTACCACCAACACCAACATCACCACTACCACCAGCAACAACACCATCACTACCACCACCACCAACACCAACATCACCACTACCACCACCACCAGCATATTTATTCTATTATATATATATTTCAAGGGTACCAAAACTTTGGTACGTCTCATCAGATAAAATACAAAATTTGTTTTATAAATAGTGACATACCCAGGAATCAGACCTTAACAGTTCGAGTTCCGTTTTAATATCATTGATATTATACTCCAGAAACTGTCGAGTGCTTCGAATGTGTTATAAATATATTTGTGGAATTACCAACAAATTAAATATCTCTTTGCTTATATATAATTTACGGTAGATGGTATGTGATGCAAGGTATATATGATTTCTAGTTCTAGCAAATGAAACACCTGCATAGAAGCTGTCTACGTATTTAGTGTTGTATTTATACATTGGTGTTATTGATGCTTGTATTTATTTATGTATTTATTTATTTATAATTTATTTACACGTTTATTTATTTGGCGTCTACATAATATCTGTCATTACGGCCCTTGCCATTCTGAGTTCAAATCCCGCCGAGGTTAACTTTGCCTTTCATCCTTACGGGGTCGATAAAATAAAGTACCAGTAATGCACTGGAATAATTGTGCTAAAAGTAGAAACAATTATTATCACAACTGAAGCCTAACTATTGTTAAAAAATAATCTTTTTCCCACTTACATATTGTGAAGTTCTTTGTTAAAATGTTATTCCACCGTTTGTTGATATACAGCCTTCGTTGATATACAGCCTTTGTTGATATACAGCCTTTGTTGATATACAGCCTTTGTTGATATACAGCCTTCGGGTTGAAAATTAGAACAAATAATTTGAAACAAATAAACCAATAAAATATTAAATACGTAAGTGATACCGATATAAGTATACCGTTATAATAAATAGTGTTCATTGATACAAGTAAATTTAAACAAAAATATAACGTTTATGTGAAGATAAAAA